>JAQPPZ010016766.1:0-1200000 GCA_028583015.1 Wollemia nobilis | reverse complement strand
CGGGTGCAACCTACTAACTCAACTTACAACTGGTATTTTACAATAGCAAATATGTTAGCTACTGAGAGATTAGAGATATCTTCTTGATCAGTATCAAAAATGGATTTGCACCAAGTCTTCCAAATATGAAATATGATGGTTGCCTTGGTAATGGAGAGAAGAAATTTTTGATTGGGCATCATATTGATCCCCAATAAGGCTTGATCCTTTGTCATAGGTAGTGGTAAGGGATAAAGCAATTATTGCACTTCACACCAAATATGGTGGGCATAAGCACAATTCCAAAACAAATGTTGTACTATCTCTTCCAAACCATAAAAAGAGCAATCACCTTACCCTTGGCCCATCCGTTTTAGCCTACTTCGAGTGGGTAGGCCTTGAAGGACTACATTCCAAAGAAGAATCTGGAACTTTCCTTGAATTGGGTAGAGTTAATTAGCTTGAAGGTTCTCACCCAAGTGGCCCAACTTAGCTCTAAGTTCTATTTTTAATTGAGCATATTCGCAAATTGCTAACAGTTAATAGGAAGCAAGACTTGGTACCAAAACTTAAGGGTTGGCTGCTCGAAGTCATGATTGCCAAACCATTTCCAATGAGTCCAATAGGGACTAGCTTCTAATGGAGAATATAGAGGTTGGGGTTATTGGGAGGTGATGGAAAGGATCTGCACAATCACTACTTTATCAGTAGGGTAGAGGTCTTGCTTCAAAATTTTCCATGAGGACTTAGAAAACTCCCAAATATCACCCACCAAAATCATTCCCCTTTTGAAGAGATGCCTGGCAGGAAACTAGGGACTCGTGCCAAAAGGTTGTGCATTAAGGGTGAGGGGTGACCACCATAAGTTGTGTTGGATGAAATCTGTGGGGCCTTGCTCTAGAGGTGGCTACCATGAAAGAAATTGATGCACCTATTGCCATGCTTTCCAAATCCCTTTGAGAATATTACAACCTTCTATAGAGAAATAAGGGGCTTGTAAAAGAACATCAATGTATGACATATTTTCCCAAATTTTACCATCCACCTAGGGGTTTTTCAAATGCTCCCTCACCAACACCTTCCATAGATCATTCCCTATGATCACCCTTTGCATCCATTTAGTTGCAAGTGCATAGCCATGTGCTTAAATGTTGGGGATTCCTAGCCCATCACATAAAATTGGTCAGCAACCTTTGCTCTAAGAGACCATTGGGAGGCCTCATTTGGCTAGGTTTTTTGCCCAAAAAAACTCTTGAAGCATATTGTTCATCTTATCATACACAACCTTGCTAGAAGTTAAAAGATAAGATAAGTAAACATGGAAAGGGGCTAAAATAATTCTAACAATCTAGATTTTAGTTGCTTGAGACATTTTCAAAGATTTCCAATAGTCCAATTTTTTGGTAAATTTATCCATACACCAATACCAAATAGATTTGGGTGAAAAGTCAACACCAAAAGGAAATCCCAACTACTTAGACATTTCTCCTCTTTGCACCCACTTCCATGATGTAGGTATCCAATTTGGCTTATCATAAAATCTATAAGGAATAATAAAGTTCTTATATTCTTGGATTATTTCACCAGAGGCTCTACAAAAGGTGTGAACTATCTCAAGGATGTTTGTAAGATTTTGCTAATCTGCCAAAGGAAAAATCATACAATCATCTATGAAATGAGAATTGATAAGCTAGGATCCATCTGAAAGGGTGATATCTCTTATCCTCCCCTCTTTAATTATAGATTCTAATAGATAACCAAGGGTATTGACTGTAATTACAAATAAATAGGGGGCCAATAGGTAACCTTACTGTAACCAAAAGAATAACACCCAACAATATAAAGCAAATGGACACTTGTGATTGCAAAATATCTCTTTTTGTATTAATAGGGGAGCCTGAATATTCCAATATTACAATAGTTTTTTATTGCCCCGAATGTCGGGTGCAATATTACAATGTATGATACAGAAATACAAGTGTTCCAGATGACAACAATGATGGTGCTTCTTTGAACAAGTAAGAGGGTGTTCTTCATCATTTCTGCTATAGTCCAAGGTTGAGTGGGATTTGGTATCCAACAAATGCAGGACCACTCTAGCTATAGCAACTCCTCCAAAGTACCTATCTCCTAAATACATAAAAACCAAAGAGGGTTAGAACCACCTACCAATAAAGATAAAGAAATGATGTTGTAAAACCCTAACTGAGTAATCATGCAATATAGAAAACAAAAGCAGATAAACTAGAAAGCCTTGCAAAACATGTTGTTATCGATCGTGTTCTCTATTCTACAAAATTATGTAAGTGCGGTGAGGGACTGGTAACCACGGATGCACGATGGTGAAACCGCAAATGCATGATTTCGACTGTGAAACTATGGACCAATGATTTGGGTTGAATGGTAGAAATACCTCAAAATGAGACCTTCAGGCTAGAAATATGGCTTCTCCTTAGGATGAGTGCAGAAGTCTAATCCTATTATGATAGCTTTGCGGTGTCAATATTCAGCTCCTCTTTTGTTTGGTAGGGTGAGAGTGCCTTTATAGGCTCCTTAGGGTTTTGGAGGGAAATGGGAGGTGGGAAGTCTGGATTGCCAAGTAGTAATTCTTGAAGAACACAAGCTTATACTAAGAGGGTGGGTGACCAGTATAAGACCACTTTTTACTTTTCTTTCCCAATCAATATTATGCAATGTATAGATAGCAATATCAACAGCAGTAATCAAAGAAATACACAAATCACCACACATAATAGAGACACCAAATTTATGTGGTTCACCCAATGTGGGCTACTCCACGAAGAAAATATTAAACTAAAATTTTCTCAATCGATCTATTGGGAATCCTTTCCCTATTACAATATTTATGGATCTCTATCTAAAGGAGACACCAATCCCCTAATCAAGTTTATGGATCTCTATCCATAGGAGAACTCCTTTCTCCTAAGCTTTTATTGGTGATCTTCTAGAAGAACTGATGCCCCCACTACTCTAGCTAATGGATCTCTATCCACTAAAGACACCTATCCTCACTACCCTGGATAATGGATCTCTATCCACTAGAGACTATCATCCTCTATACTTTGTCACCTTCAAAGCTCTGTCTCAAATCTACACTAAACACAATCCTTCGATCTAGCACAAATTTTGTCCTCAATATATGTCCTCTAATATGCACTAAACATAGTCCTTCGGGCTAGCACAAATATATCCTCTGATCTACACTAAACACAGTCCTCTAGTCTAGCACAAATCTATCCTCAATCTCTATCCTTTGATTGCACTAAACACAGTCCTTCGGTCTAGCACAAATTTATCCTCAATCTATGTCCTCAAGCCTTAACTCAAAGCTTGACAAAATCACAAATCAACTCTGCTGGATCTGCCCCAAACCTTAACTCAAGGTTTGAACAAATCAATAAATCAACTCTGCTCACAAGCCTTCTTAAATACTTGTCTCAAATCTGCTCAACAAGTCCTCACTAGGACTTGTCCAAATATGCTCAATAAGTCCTCACTAGAACTTATCCAATTCTGCTCTCAATCTGTATTGTAAGCTTCCACAAAAGCTCACACAAATCTATCCACAAGTCTTCTCAAAGACTTACATCAAATCTGCTCAACAAGTCCACACTAGAACTTGTCCAAATCTCATAGAAACACAAAGAGAATTGTTAGAGACTCAATATGCTTCACATTCATCACAATGCTTAATCACTTTCAATCACTCTCTTAGAAACATATAGAGAATTGTTAGAGACTCAATATGCTTCACATTCACCTCAATACTCAATCTCTTTTTCAAATCAATTCAAAATACAGAATAATTTGTTTTACAGAACTTGAACAATCACTTCACACATTCACTTGAATAGGCTCAACCAACTCTACTCAACCAATCACTCGATGACATGATCCTTGCTCACAAACCCTAGTCCAAGCATATGAATACTCACTCAAATATTTCCAACAATGCTTTATCAATCAATCCCACATAAGAATGATACTCGTGTTCTTTCCAAACCCTAGTTCAAGTTCTTCACTCAACAACTCACTTCAACAACAATGCTTATAAGATAATCTTCACATAATAATGATACTAATGTTCTTTGCAAACCCTAGTTCAAGTTCTTCACTCAACTCAAAAACTTCAACAACAATGCTTATAAAACAAGGTTTTATCGACAACTCTTAATTCCAGAAAATCTTGAAGCATTAATTCAAAACACTCTCAAAAATGCAAACCAAACAATCCTTTTCACTCCAACTTTCCATTCAAAATTTTCAACAATCACTCACTAGGAAGAATATGCCCATACCTTTTGTTGGATGTAGAAGTGCCTTTAGAAAACCTGTCTTAATCATAATTTCTTCTTTCCAATTCCAATGGTTAAACACAACAATATCACTTCAACACTTTCCAAAAATATTCCTTGGACATAAAAAATCACAACTTAATTTATGCCTTATTGCTCCCTTTTAAAATTAACACTCATCATAACATATATAAAGATAATTTCCTTGATACACCTTATAAACTCCAACTTAAAATAATATCCAAAACCATAAAAATATCAACCAAACACCTTACAATATTTTCAAAACATTTGAGCAAACAACATTAAAAATTTAATTTTTCAAAAACCCTTATAACTCCTTTAGCAACCTTAGAACCAATTTAAATATGCAAAAATTAATTTTTAAATGCCCAAACTATATTCCCAAAAAATTTGGCGACCAATTTACAAGCATACCTCTTTCTTCCCCAAAAGGGGATTCGAAAAGATTCGATCCGTCGTCTCCTCTATCCTAAGCGTCTTAGCGCGTGGGAACCCACCGCATGGGCTATGAATGCCCATGTGAAGGAAGGTAGAACCCCTTCCTCTTATGCCTCCACTTGTCATCTATTTCTCATGAAACTTGCATACTCTTTCCTTGCTTTGGACGCAACGCAATTCGTAAGGCTCACAATTCTAAAGCTCGCAATAATATCGAAGGCATGGTAAGGTTTTGTAGGGCAGGAGTTCCCCCTTTATATACACATTTTTAATTTCTCCTCACGTCAGTGACCCTTTATTCGAAATCGAATTTCGAATATTAAATTTGACAACCCACCTTAGGGTTATTTAACTTTAGCTTAAATTAATTTATAATTAATAAGTAAATTAATTTAAATAACTTTAGAAGTTAAGTAAATTAACTAATAAATTAATTTATAATTAATTTTAAACTTCCTTTGCATAATATTATAAAATAATATTATAATATTATTTATTTGGGTTTTTTCTTGCACTTTGGACCTCATCTGACTTCCTTGAACAGGATCTTGAAACTAAAACCGAAATGGATGCTGCCAATTGAAACTGCCATTGACTGGTGCTAAAAGTTCAACATCAATGACAACTCACTCTTGACATCAATGACATATTGACAACAATCACTTTCCACGGTGGGCCAATAATAACCCATGCACAATATACGTTTTGCAATGACCATTACACTAAAGTGGCCATCGCAAGTACCATCATGGGCTTCCATTATAGCTCGTTGTGCCTCAACAGGATCTAGACATCGAAGTAGAATTCCATCATAACCACATTTGTACAACACGTCCCCCAAGAGAGTAAAGAGAGCTACTTTTTTTTTAACATCCTTTTTGTAGTTCGCATCATTTCTATTGGGAGGGTCTCATAATTGAGAAAGTCTCTAATCTCATCAAGGTAAGAATTGTAGAGTTCGACATGGACCAAACAAACACTCTTCTCACCTTTAGACTCTGCTCGCTTAATTGTTGGCTTGGACACTATTGTTATTATTAGCAATTGGAATTCTCCATGTTCATTCTTAGGGATCAAGGATCCCAAAGAGGCCATTGCATCCACAAATCTGTTAGTCGAATGAGGCAAGTTACTAATTTTGTACCAATCAAATTTCTCTAGCAATTTCATTGCTACTTCATGATATTGATTCAATACTAGTTCCTTGCATTGGTAATCTCCTTTCACTTGATAAATGATAAGTTGAGAATCACCAAAGATGCTTAGTCATTTAATGCCCATAGCTATAGCTGATTGAATCCCTAATATTAGGGCTTTGTACTCTACATTGTTGTTTGTGCATGGAAAGTCAAGTTTGAATGATAAAGGAATTGAGATTCCTTCGAGTGTGTAAAACACGACTCTAGCACCTTGTCCTCTTTCGCACTTTGATCCATCAAAGAAAATTGTCATGTCAGCATCATCCTTAGGAGGGACTAGCTCTTCTTATTCATTGATGAAAAATACCAAATCATATGGAAGCTCAATGATAAGTGGTTCATCATTTGGCAATGGAGCTTCTGCAAGTTTATCGGCTATTACCTGACCTTTGATGGATTTTTGACTGATGAACTCGAGATCAAATTTTGTTAAAAGAATTATCCATTTTGCGATACGAGTGTTATTGTATGTGTGAGTCATCATGTATTGCAGAGGGTTCTCTCTAGCTATGACATAGGTAGTGTTACTTAGAATGTAATATCTGAGTTCTTAGTGGTAAAAACCACTGCTAAGCACGACTTTTCGACATAAGCATATCTTATTTTATAACTTACCAATGTTTGACTAATGTAATAAATGACCTACTCCTTATGATTCTTGTTTTTCTGAGCAAGCACTATCCCTAGCACAAAATTTATTACGGAGAATATTACATAAGAATATTACCAAGAATATTACAAAAACTGGTGGTGAAGCCAAATACTTCTTTATGTCATCAAATGCTCCTTGATATTCAGTTATCCAAGAGAATATTACCCCCTTCTGTAACAAGTGATTGAAGGGCATGCATTTGTCTGAGAGTTGTGTAATGAATCATCGGATAGATTTAATTTTTCCTTGTAGACTACGCAACTCTTTCAGGTTTGTTGGAGGTGGCATCTCGATAATGGCCTTGACCTTATGAGGGTCCACTTCAATGCCTTGCATGGAGATAATGAATCCTAGAAGTTTTTTTGTTGTGACATCAAATACGTACTTCTTAGGATTTAACCTTACCTTGTGTTCAAACAATCAATCAAATATTTTATCTAGGACTTCAATGTGCTTTAGACATATTTTTGATTTGGCAATCAGATCATCTACATAATCCTCAATGATTTTATGCATATAATCATGGAATATGTATGTCATGGCATATTTATATGTAGCTCCTACATTTTTAAGGCCGAAGGGCATCACCCTGTAACAAAATGTGCCCCAAGGTGTTGTAAATGTTGTCTTGTGTTGGTCCTCAGGATTGATTCGAATTTGATTGTATCTTGAGAAACCGTCCATTAGCGAGAGTATTTCATGGCCTACACAGGAGTCTACTAATTGATCGATGTTAGGTAGAGGAAAATCATCCTTGGGGCATGCTTTGTTTAGATCACAAAAATTAGTGCATACACGTACCCCCCATTCAACTTACGAATGGGTACCATGTTAGAGAGCTACTCTGGATAATAAATTGGGACTTTGAAATTCACATCCACTAGTTTTTGTAGCTCTTCTTTGACAACTAGTGCAACATTTGGATGAAGTTTCCTAAGATTTTTCTTAAAAGGTTTAGCATCTGGCACCAAAGTAAGGTTATGGACCACTAAGTTGGGGTCAAGGCCAGGCATGTCTTTGTATGACCACCAAAAATGTCCTTTCTTGTCAAGACGTCGATCATATGTTCTTTCTCCTCTACAGATAAATATTTTGCAATTTTGATGATTTGAGGAGTGTCAATGTCTTTGCTAAGGTTCACATCGATAGACTCTTCTATTTGCATATGGGAACCTTTCTCTAGTTGATGTGGAGTTGGGATGAGATGGATATCATCCTCCACATGCTCAAATATCTCAGAGGTCTCCCCTTCTATTTCGGTTTAAAAATTTGAGGCAGCGGAGGGTGAAAATTTGTTATGGGATGTAAGCATTTGAAGCTCATAGTAACTCTTTGGATAGGATGAACTCAATGATGGATTGCAGGGATGAAATCCTATCCATGGTGATAAGGCTAGCATTGACCTAAATCGGCTTTGCCAAACCATATGGGTTACAAAGTGGGACAAACAAGTCAACAGAAATCATATTGACTTGGTGGAAATGAGGTGGCTATGATTAAACGGGTGATGACTCACTCTTTCTAGGTTGAAACTGACCTAATGTGGGTGAATGATGGTGCTACAGAAGAGGCCAAGGTGGTGGTGGAGGATCTGGCTCAAGGCACTCACACTCTTTGTTGAAGAGAAATATGGTGTGATCTATGGGAAACATATTTGTATATCACTCATGAACCACATCTCGATGGGTTTAGAATGAACCACATCATTTTGGGAACCATCAAATATTTGAATGATCCAGTCTAAATTTGCTTCCATTTGTCAAAATTTTCCAAAGTCTTCATTAGAGATATAGTCCCCGAAATCTTCATTGGAGATGTAATCATCTGTCATGTGATTAATCATGAATGTGTGCAATAAAATCTCCAAAAAGGCCTCATGTAGATGAGGTGCAAAGTCAAGGTCCATGTACTCATCATCAGTATCATGACAATCATCACACTCCTCGCTCTCCTCCTCTTCTTCATACTCAATGGTGAGTCATTGGAAGGTTTAGTTGAAAGAAGAGTCTGAGGTAGAAGTTTTATACCCTAGACCAGAGCGATTGTGTGTTTCTCTATATTCAGGCTTAAAAATGTGACGTGGACCTAGCTCATGTTGTCCAAGTCCATATAAATGGAAATCTGGTTTGGATAGATAATCTAAATTCTCATTAAATTCTTGCAAGGGTTCCTCATTAGGAGTAGGTGGATCGGACAAAGAATCCACTCCCATATATGAAATTAATTCCATCTGATTGGGAACCCATTATTTACACTTCACCTATGGCTAAAGGTGGATCATGTGGGAGACCATAGTCTCTGACTGACTCAATAGGTGGTGTAACTGTGACACTCTCAATAATATACTCACCAATGCTTGGATTGGTGAGGTGTACTGCAACTTGGGTTGGTTGGGACGATGATGGCTCATTGGATGAGTAAGACGCTTCTGGGATAGTTTGTGGCTCAGGTGAAGGCAATGGCTCCTCTCGAATAGGTGACCCTATCTATCAGACTATGGGTAGTTATGTTTGGGGTGGATGAGATTGGAATATATTATTAATTGATGTGGTGGGTTGAGTTGTGAATATGAATGGTCTTTGTGAAATGGGTGGTGTGACTGATGGAGTTGATGATTGGTTAGTGGTATTTTCAAGTACGATGGAAAAATGGAATTTGGTGGTTGAGGGCTGACTAGATTTGATGCTTTTAGATGTAAAAGTAGGGTCAACTATCAGTAATTCCCCTGGGATGAGGGTTTTTGATGAGGTGATATTAGTGGGAGCGGTTTAGATGATGAGTGGTTGGATGGATAGGTGGGTTGATGGAAGTAGCGACTCATAAGGATTTGAGATCAAGTTGTAGTATTTAAAAGGCTTTGTGTCTACTGGGATGTAATGTACTTTACCTTTATGTATATAGTTTAGGTATTGGTGCAATATTGAAGGCACACACTTCATCTCCCTGATCTAGGTGTATCCAACAATTATGTTGTACTGCATCACCCCCTCCAAGATGTGGAAGAGGACCTGTATAGTTTTCATCCCCACTCTGACAAGAAGAACCACGTTCCCCATAATTGAGCATAAGGTGTCATTAAAGGTTCTTAAGGTGAAGGTGGATGATGTAATGTGGGATAGTGGTATGTTAAGGTTTTTTATGGCAAGAGTTGTAATGAGGTTGATGGAGGAGCTTGGTGTCAATAAGGACTCTCTTGAACGACTTTATATCAATATGATCTACTATGTGCAATGGAGGATCTGATAAATCTGATGAGACTTTCTTCTCCTCAAAATCATAAAATGCTATTGAGGGCTCCATGCATTTTTGTACACTCCTCACAAAAGAGTTGAAAGCATTGGGATATTCTGATTCTACTTGGATGAATTTTAGGATGTCCATCAATTCTTCTTGATGTGGGGGAGACTGTTGTATCAGCTCATAGATTGATAGTTTTGTTGATGCCATTTTAAAACTTTGGGTTAATCGGCTGCCTAGGGTGATGGTTGGACAAGATGGATTGCTTAGATTATGTAATGGCAGAGGAGGAATTGATGGCCCTATTTATATGGGGATACTTGGTTGCGTTGCGGGAGATTGGATTGTGTGATTTTCTTATATTTTCTCATGGGTGACCACACTAATAGCCCCTACAAAACCTTGGTGCAATTGAGACACGTAATTGACTTGGTTGGCAGGAACTGTAGAAGTTGATGCTCCCATGGCTTATTGATTTGCCTCATGGTGAGGCAAAGGTGTCTGATATATACCAAGGTTCTAATTGGATTGGGCTAGTGGTTTGTTGACTTTGATCTTTTTTTCTTCCAATAGGTCTTGCATAATACCCTTAAACCCATGGCAAGTTTCCATGTCATGTCCTTTTTGTCGATGATAGATTCAATATAAGTGCTCTCTATAGCCCTTTGATTTCGGCTTGCTAGGGTCCTCGGGTTTAATCTCTGACAATGTGAAAAGTTGTACCGCATACAACTTTTGAAATACATATGAGTAGGGCTCTTGTAATGGTGTGTAATTTTGCCTAGGTCTAAAGTGATGTTGCTGCCTCTCTATAGGTTGTGTTTGATTTTGCACCTGTTGTGGGGTGGAACCGCTTGATAATTCAATTGTTACGATTGTTGTTGTTGTTGTTGGGGTTGTTAGATCTATACTTGGGCTTATTGATTTGACTGTGAAGGTTAACCCAAGAATATCTGGTTAACTTGAGCAGCCTTGGACTGGTTGTGGTCATTCCCCTTTTAGTTCTTGTTCTGCCACTTCTTTTTCTTAGGCTTGATCTCACTCTCTTGTATTTTTATCTCTTCTATCACTCTTGTTTGGGTGAGTGCCTCATCGAATATCCTATACTGCTACAACTACAGTAACAAAATATGGGCTTGGCACAACTCTTTGTGAACATTCTTGTTATTTCTGACATTGTGAGGGAGAATGGCAATTTTATCATAACCACCCTCCAACGATTACCAAAATTGTGGATCAATTCATCATTGTATTACTTTAGACTAAGCAGATCAATCAATGTGGTTTTCTTTTGAACATTTAGGGCAAATTGCTCCAAGAATTGGTCTGCAAGCTACTCAAAAGTGTAAACGCTCTAATGCGGTAAGTTATTGTACCAATCCTGGGATTCTCCCCCAAGTGTTTGAGGAAATGTGTATAGCATGAGTGCGTCATTGTTTTTTATCTTGAATCACACATTTACAAACCTTATCACATGCTCTCGAGGGTCCTCTTACCCCTTAAATGTATCAAGCTTCAGCATCTAAAAATCCATCGAATAAGGCGGTGCGAACACCGAAGAATGGATCGGTTTATTGAGTAGCTACCTTAATTTTGGCTTTTGATATTGCAAACCTAGGGTCTGCATGGCAATGCTATCAATCTAGTTCTGCAAGAATTGGAACTTAGGATCATCCATAGGGCTAAAAGCCTGGTTTGCTTGATACTGCTGATACCAATGTGTATTATATGTGGATTACGGATGATGGGGTATGCTAGGTTGAAATGTATTATGATATGATGGTTGATGAAGGTTCTTATATGGATGAGGTGATGGAGGCATGACGGCATGCTGACCCGATGAGTTAGCATACATGTAATGTGGTGGATTAGTTTCTGTGGTGGTGGTTGGGGGACGCAATACCCAAGATGGATCTTGGATAAAGGTGTGGGTTTGGTGAGAGGTGGATGGTAGGTTATGCTCAATCCTCTAAAAATATTGATTAGGGTCAGGGTTAATGATGTGATTAGCATTATCCAAAATAATTTGTTGTAGCTACAAGAAAGTTTGTTGCATGGCAAGTGCAGATGACGTGGGTATAGCCATATATGAGGTGGTTGGTTGGGTTGGTTATGAGACAACCATGGTAGTGGATGTGAGTGGAGGGTAGGTAGAAAAATACATTGCCATCGAATAAGGGGTGATATGATGTATAGGGTTTGTAGGGGCGGTAGGTAGAATGGATGTGGGTATCTTCAAAGCAACCTGAATTGTTGCTTCGTAAAGGAGATTGGTGCAAGTGATATTCTATTGGGGCAATGTGAGGGGTGGTTGGCTAGAGGATGATGGGTGGCTAGCCAGGGTAGTAGTAGTCAACTCAAAAGGTGGGTTTGTATAGACTTGTCTAGACTACTATGAGTGTGTAAAGCTAGACTCTTGATGCAATGATAGTATGGTACAGGATGGGATGGTAAGCGGTGGTAATGATGGAAAAACCATTCCATCTGCACTCAGGTACATCCTAACAGTATCCATATCTACAAGTGTGATACGACCATCCATTGGTGTGGATGGCTGACTCCTACGAGTCTCAAGAATAGTGGTATAGGTAGCCCTATGCATAACATCTATGTTTGAAATAGGGGCACTACTAGAGGGCCCTACATTTAGGCTTTGGGACATAGGAGGAGGCATACTACATTGCCCTACCACCGAAGTGTTAGGGACCTAACTAGACTAAGACACCATGGGGGAAGACAACTGGCTCTAAATTAGAGCTAACTTTCTGGCTTGACCATGGGTCATTACCATACTCTAATATGCAATGATATGTAAAATTCAAATGCAAGTCTATGTAGGTGGGATGAAAGTACAATGCAATACAACACCCAAAGCAAATAAACAAGAAAGGTTTTTGGTCCTAAGTTCGTGCAAGTTTTTGATTTTTATCTTTTTTTTTAAGTTTTTTATTTTTTTGGGGGGGTTTTGGATTTTTGAAAAAAGAAAAATATGTGTGCAAAATATTTTGCCCTAAATGAATCTAGGATTTCACCTATATACTCACAGCTCGACAACCCGGTGATGAAGTCCGATCGCATAAACCCACCAAAGTATGGAGATGAAGCCCATACCCAGTCATGGAGCACAGGTCCTACCAGTCCTCACCCAATCTCACTTGGTCAGCGTTATACCCTTCAAAGAGAATTACATGCAAATTTTCCAAGCTGCGACAATTCTTGAAATCGGTCTTGGCCAAAAATAGAGTAATAATGTTGGTGGTCTGGTGATGAAATCTAAACCTGGCGGTGATGAAATTCAGTCGTTTGCCAATGTTTAATGTGAGTGTGTGAGGCTTTTTTGATTTATTGTGAGATGCAAAATTAATATATGATTCTATTTTTATACCTAATGTAGAAATGTAGAAAACAAAGAATAGCAAACAAAACAGATCAGGGACTACAAGCTCATTTTAAGAAAGAATTTTGGTCGATTCTGTTCTTAGGGACCAACCATAGGTCGGCAGTTGGTTATGATAAACCACGGATGCACAATTTTCCAACCGTAGGCATGCGTTTGGGATATCCAAACCGTGGATCCATGGGTCCGACTGTGCAACAGAAATGGATAGGTCAGGACTAATTCCTAAAAAATATGCCCTCGTTATTGCTAACTGGGCAATGCAACATGATCTATTCCTAATATGATAAATGCAAATCCTCTTGATTTTTTTTGTTTTATTGTTTTAATGGATGCAAAGATAACTGAATTCACCCTAAGACCTACATGCAGACAATGGCATATAGGACCAAGACCTTTAATCTACCTGAATGTATGCTAAAATAAAAATAGAGAGAAAAGAAAAAGATGGCATAGGGGTACAGACCTATGTTCCTTTCGTTGCTCCATCCAATTGTAAATTGTAGATATGTGGTTCCATAGTGCAGTCACCGTACGCGAGTGTTTCTTCAGATGCCAAACCGTATATACGTGATTCCATCTTCTCAATCGCAAGCTCGTATTTCTCCAAATCCTTCATCGTAGGTGCATGGTTTTCTAGACCTAAGTAGGATGGAATGCAATAGTCCTCGAATATGCCAATCCGAGATCGAATCCTTGCACACTTCAAACTCTTGAAACTTGTAGATATAGAAAACACATATCAATAACTAATAAAAACAAGGCTGAACAAAATGAAACCCTTAGGGGGTCCCACCATGATCGCCATTTTTGTAACCAAAAGAACAACACCCAACAATATAAAGCAAATGGACACTTGTGATTGCAAAATATCTCTTTTGTATTAACAGGGGAGCCTGAATCTCCCAATATTACAATAGTTTTTTATTGCCCCGAATGTCAAGTGCAATATTACAATGTATGATACAAAAATACAAGTGTTCCAGATGACAACAATGATGGCGCTTCTCCAAACAAGTAAGAGGGTGTTCTTCATCCTTTCTGCTATAGTCCAAGGTTGAGTGGGCTTTGGTATCCAATGAATGTAGGACCACTCCAGCTACAACAGCTCCTTCAAAGTACCTGTCTCCTACACATAAAATCCAAAGAGGGTTAGTAGCACCTTCCAATCAAGATAAAGAAATGATGTTGTAAAACCCTAATTGAGTAATCATGCAATATATAAAACAAAAGTAGATAAACTAGAAATCCTTGTAAAACATGTTGTTATCGACCGTGTTCTCTATTCAGTGAAATTGTGTAACCACGGTAAGGGACTGGTAACCGCAGATGTGTGATGGTGAAACTACAGATGCACAATTTTGACTATGAAACCAAGGACCAGCATTTTGGGCTAAATGGTAGAAATACCTCAAAATGAGACCTTCAAGCTCAAAATCTGGCTTCTCCTTGAGATGCATGCAAAAATCTAATCCTATTCTGGAAGCCTGGCAGTGTCAATGTTCAGCTCCTCTTTTTTTTGGTGGGGTGAGGGTGCCTTTATAGGCTCCTTAGGGTTTTGGAGGGAAATTGGAGGTGGCAAGCATGGATTGCCAGGTGGCAATTCTAGGCTGCCAAATGGAGGGGATAGTTATAGTGAGTCACCTAGTGTGCCTCACTTAACTGGGGTGATGTGGTTGCAAGTGGAGTGGTGTGTGAGATTTTACCCCATGTGAATGGGTAAAGGGGACAAGAATGGATGAGATGTGGTAAGGATGGTGGGTGAGGTGGCTAGGACACATATTTAGTGGGTAGGTAGGGTATCCTAGGCTAATTTTCAAGATTTAATAAATCTAAAAAATAGGATAATGTGTAGGATCTTATATCCCTAAGTTTAAACTTAGGCATATACTTTAATTATGTGGGATTTAGTGGTGGGGTGGCAAATGTGGTGTTGTGAGTGGTCATATTTTGGTGTCTACACTTACCTTATTGATCTTTCCACATGAATATTATTAGACATTTTTGTACTAATAACCACTCTTACAGAAGCATTTGAAAAGGGGGAAGCTACCATGTCGATGAATCTATTGTCAAAATCAATCCAGTGGAGCATGCTTAAGATGAAGGACCACTCTAATCGATCATAAGCTTTGTCAAAATCAAGCTTAAGGCAAAGGCCCTTGAGCCCCTATGCTCGAGCCCACTCCATCCCTTCCCAAGTTGTAAGGAGATTATCCAAAATGTAGTGACCTTTTAGGAATCCCCTTAATTTGGGTGAACAATTTTTGTAGCCATTGGGAGGAGTCTTCTAGCTAGAACCTTAGCCAAAATTTTATAAGAGGAATTGAGTAAAGTAATTGGACACCAATCAACAAGTAAATATGGCTTAAGCCTTTTGGAAATGAGCCTGATAAATCCTTGATTAGTGGCCTCCCCAAGGTCTCCAATGATAATAGCCTCCTCACACATCCACAAAAAATTAGCTCCTATAGGCTCCCACATGGTCTTAAAAAATTCACTCAAAAACCCATAAATGCGTGGGGCTTTTTCATTCACCAAAGAGAGAAGGGTAGAATGAAGTTCATCCTGTGAAATAGGTTTGTGCACCAACGATCTATCTTCTTCGGATACTTTGGGAGATATGCATTGTTTACAACATTCTCTAAAAAACTCAACTTTTGTGTTGGACCCTTCACTTTTGAAAAGGGCTATAAAATGCTCCTAGATGAAGGATGGGAGGTCCACCATCAAAATTTGTAGGCTAGATCTAGGATTTTTAATAACCTTTATCCTCTTTGATCTATTTTCTTCTTAATGTAATTAGAGAAGAATTTAAAATTTGTATCACCCTCACAAATCCATAAGACGTGCCCTGATTTGTGCCCCATGGGATTTATAAGCTTGGAGTTGCCTTTACTCTGTCTGCTTTTCACCCAATTGCTTTTGAGAAGGGATGTTGCTCATATTCTAGTTGAGGTGATGGCTAAGTTTATCAACTTCCTACTGCAATTCTTTCTATTTTTTCCTACGAATAGAGGCTAGGATTTTATCAAAACCTCAAAGAAAATCCATTATTATTTTCATGGCTTCCTCCCTCTACATAATCCACCCTCTCCCTCCTAAGGGTCTTGGCAAGATATTACACACTTTCTTGATTCCATTAACACAATCTTTGCACTTGAGAATGGAAGTGTTTAACTTAAAAGGCAAGTTGTTTTTGGGTTTCCTTATGGGGGCACACCCAATACTCAAGGTAATGGGGAGATGATTTGAAGTTACCATTGAATAGATTGGATGAGACAAATCATTTTGGAGGATATCAATATTTTTTTCTACATAGAAGCAATCCAATATTACCATTTTGAGAGCATCCCCACATCATGCATTGCTCCAAGTAAACCAAGCACCATGATTTTCAACACTCCTATTCCAATTGGGATCATAAATATTTTGGGCCCTTCTAAACCTAGACCATGATCTAGCCTATTCTAGTTGTTTGAGTGGAGTGCCACCCCCCAATATGTCTCTCCCATTCTACCATATTGAAGTCCCCTCCTATTACCCAATCTACTTCAAGCAAATTGAAACACATCCAATCCTAGAGAGTTATGATTTTGGCTGCATCATTGGATGCATAAATAATTGCAATACCTAATTTCTAGCCACCAAATATTATTGTGCACCACATTACTTTATGCATTGGGTCTTCTTCTAATAATAAAATAGAGTCCCACAGCTCATGAGAGAGGCATAGGATAGCCCCATCTCTTAATCATGATTCGTACACAAGTCCCCCTGACCCCCCATAGGGTCTTAAGGGTGTTTTTGAGTCTAAAACCTGAAATTTAGACTTGCAATAGTAAAATATGTGGGCAAACTCTCTTGACAACTATTCAGACAACAAACGTCGCTCTCGCAGCGTGATGCCACGTACATTCCAAGACATGATTCTTGTAGATATCAATATGACATATTGTCAGCTAAAGCATCATAGGCATTTTAGTTGGTACATCTTGCATATAATCATGCAAAGTACCTATTCCCTTGGACTAACGTGTGACTAAGGAGGTATTGTTGGAGTGAGAGTTGGTGGGCTTATGGCTCCACTCATTTCTTCCTACATGTTGGTCTGTGGGGACACCTCTGGAAGGAGGGGGGAGGCATCCCATGATGAGATGCCCTATGTTTCTTGTTATGTTGGGTTACCCAACCTTCCTTGATTGTTTCATGAAGAGTTTGCTCTAGAGGAGACTCAAAAGCTGGAGGGATCTAAAGGGAGATGTGGGTAACTGCCAAGTTAGAAGCTTGGGGAACTGAATGAGCAGGGAAAGAAGTCGCATCATGAGAACCAAAAGGTTGTGAATGCTAAATAAGTGTAACTATTTTGCTTACGTTCTAAGTAGTGGTAGTAGGAGTACTAGTAGGTTGGTTTTGTTGTTTGGGAGGTCTCATCGAACAGTTTTTAAAAATATGGTCTTGTTATCTATAGTAGAAACATGAGTTTGACAAAATGAGATAATTAATTCACTATTTAAATTGGATACCAAGGGTTCTAAATAAGATCTTACTCGAGAGGTCGTTGGAGACATCAGTCTCAACCAAGATGTGTGGGTGGGAGCACATGAAGTGTGAGGTCTCAGATGGGAGGAATAATGGCCTTCCAAACTTAGTAGCTATTTGAGGTAAGTACTTTGTGCATGCTAGGTTTAAGAAAGGGAGTTCAATCCAAAGAGATATATATGGAGCAACCCGTTGGTTTTATTCAAGATTCATCCCTTGTTTGTAGACAAAAGAAATATCTTTATGGTCTCAAACAAGCTCCTAGAGCCTGGTATGAGAAAATGGATTCCTTCTTTTCAAAGGATTTTCTTGATGTGATTTTGATGCTACAGTCTATATTTGGTGGGATAGATATGAAATCACCATTCTTGTTCTCTATGTTGATGATTTACTTCTCACTGGTAGTTCCACATCTCACATTCAGATTGTTTAGCAATCTCTCTCTAAGAAATTTGAGATGGTTGATCTCGAATTAGCTCATTACTTCCTTTGATTTTATATCACTCAAAAGGATTTAGGGGTTTCATTATGTCAGTAGAAGTATGCTCTAGACCTTATTCAATGGTTTTGGATGGTTAATTGCAAGCCTTCTCCCATGCCTTTTCAGTCTAGGATCACTCTGACTTCATCCTGCACTTCACCTTTTTGTGATGCTACACTATACAAACAGTTGGTAGGGAGTCTATTGTATCTCACTCATACTCGACCTAACATTTCCTATATTTTTGGTCTAGTCTATCATTTTTTCAAACACCCCATGAGAACTATTGGCAGGCAACCAAATGAATTCTTTGCTATATATAGGGCACTACAAATTTTGTATTGTTCTATGGCAGAGGGTCTACAGAGCTAGTAGGATACACTGGTTCAGATTGGGCAGGATCAATTGATGATAGATATTCCACCTTTGGATGTTTTTTTTTATCTTGGTTCTTCTCCTATTTCTTGGTCATGTAAAAAACAAGTCGTTGCATTATCATCTACAAAGGCAGAATACAGGGCAACAATTTTAGCAAGTTAGTAAGCTCTTTGGCTTAGTTAGATTTTGGTAGATTTTGGTTTCTTTCATGATCAATCTATAGTACTTTGGTGTGCTAACCAAATTACAATTCATATTTCTTGCAATCCTATTGAGCATAAGCATACCAAACACATCGATATCCACATGCACTTCATTCAACAGCACATTTAGGATGGAGATCTTAGCTTGGAGTACATTCCTACCTAGGATCAGATTGCAGACATCTTCACTAAACTCTTTACTTCAACATGCTACCTTCAGCTACATGAGAGACTTGGGGTTAGGAAGATAACCTAGGGGGGATTGTTGAATAGGTCATCTTCCTCTCCACCCTCCTCTTCTTCTATCTCTTTTGGAAAATGGTTTTTTCCCATGTGGTTTTTTCATCATCTCTCCAAAATAAAATCTGCTACATATATTGTACATGAGTACCTTATCAGGCCTTGTTGTCGGGACTCATTTCTATGGATATGTACATGAGTACCTTATTAGGCCTTGTTGTCAGGACTCATTTATGTGGATATGCCACATTTTGTTTTTTTCTTTTACCCCTACATTCTCAAGGTCAAATTGGAATACCCAATGTTGTAGAAAGACCAACTGACCATAAATCATCTAGGTGTTGCTTTTAAGAAAGATTATTTGGATGTGAAAGTGATAAAAATGAAGGATTGTCCAAGGTGGTTATGGGAGGCAATCATCCAACTCTTGGATTCCCAAAATTTGACAAACCATCGATTGAGCTCTTCATCAAGGGGATTTTTTTGGAAAAGAATAAGACAACTGTTCACTCTTCTAATTATTTTATTTCTTTGATAAAATTATATTGTAACTAAAATTTAAAGGTACCTGACTCTTTAGCTTGTTGATTTACCTATTCAAAGCTTTGATTTCCTCCTACTTATCCAGTTTTGAGGGTTCCCTCCTTTGGTACATGTTAGTCACCACCTCCTTGTTTGGATCCTCCAGGTCCATGGGTTGAGGGTGCGAGGTCAACATTATTCTATATTATGTTGGAATGAAGGTCCTCTAATTGAGTTGTTGGGCATGCCTGAGAATTGCTACCAGTGAAAGTCAGGTTGTTGAGCAATGTCTGGGCATAAGGGGATCTAGAACTGGCTTCCCCCTTCAACATGGCACCCAATCTAATGGGGGAGCCTAAATATGAGCGTGGGTTATTGCCTTTGAAAATATCACTTCTATCTCGTTCCTCTCCTAGAATTATATTATTTTGCATGTTATGGTAGAGGCTTGGCTCAGATCTGGAGGAAAATCCATGACCAAGGCTAGAGACACCCTCGGGCCCTAGATGATCATCCTCTAATTTTGGTTTCTAGGTTGATTTCTTTTTGAACTTAAATAGGGGATCTGCTAACAACTTGCTAAAAGGTGAAACAAAGAGCTCCTCATCTTGTGACTTGCCTTGAGGCTATGAGGATGAAAGACAAAACTAAAATTTGATAGCCCAAGCTCATTCTCTTTCTTGTTGGGTGAAATTGTGTGAATCCCACCATAATTGGCATGTGATACAAATTTCAAAGCCAAGAACCCCAAGTTGACTACTATATCAGTCTCTTTGGCATGAAATGACAATTTTGTAGTCTTCGTCCTTAGTAAATGGTCATCTGTAATACCCAATGAATTTACATCATTTAAAAAAATATCTTGGAGAGACACTATCTGCATCAATCTCCATGTTGCACCGCACAGAGAGCCCTCTTTCTATAGAAACAACCCTAACCTATCTTCTCAAAAACAAATCCAATACTATAAATTATGTTCTTTAAATTATTTCAATAACAAATAACTCTTCAACCCAAACTGTAGATGCAAAAGCAAAACACCAAGATATAACAAAAAGATGAAACCAAAAGATAATATTGCACAATAGAGATAATTTTATTGATATGGGGGGAGCCTTAAATCTCCAATGTTACAATAAATAATTTGATTTCTTTTGATACAAAATAATACAATACTAGGGTTCTTCAAAACCCTAGTGAACAGTGCTAGTGGTGTCTTCAAACTCGCTTTTGATCCCAATAGAGGTGAGTGGGCTTCGTGCTATCCAATACTAGGCCACTCCAGCTTAAGTAGTTGCACAATGTAGGTGTAGTATCTCCAGATCTGCATACAAAAGATAAAAAACAAGTCAGTAGCAACTATGAGGGCTCCACAGTGTGAGACCCTCAGGAATTAATACAAACCCTGGCTATGCAATATAAATAAAGTGAGCAGAAGATGAAAATAAATGAAATAAAATAAATCAATTTTGGATTTACCTTATTCACTTGTTTTTCTCTAGTTTGTAGTAGTTGTTGTAGTAAAATGGTGCAGTGATGCCCTAACGACACTCGAGGGTTAGTAGGGTTGCAGAACTCTAGTCTGAAATGTCCACGGGTGCTCAATGACAACATAAAATGCCTGTGGGCGCTCAAGGATGGTGAAAAGCACTCAACGATGCTTAAGAGTGGCAGAAAGCACCTAGAGGCACTCAAGAGTGGCAAAAAGCACCCAGAGGTGCTCAGGAGTAATAGGTGAGCATTCGAGGAGTGAGGCAAGGTCTATAGAAGTAGATCTGCTTCAAACAAGGGATGTGACGATGGATGTAGTGACAGATGCAAAGGCATAGGTAACAATGGTAAATTCTTAGATGGCTTAGGGCACTTCAAAAACTCAGGTGACTTAGGATCAAAACTCAGGGAATTTAGGGACACGAATTGCTTAGGAAACTCAGGAGTTGAGCCATCAAAATGGATCCTATTTATAATCTCACCTAGGGCACGTTAGGGTTTCAACGACACAATTTGTGCGGTTAAGATTAAAACGTGACAAAGGGTAGAGATTAAATTTGGGTATGTGGCATGGATCAAGGCGGATGAATGGTTGGGATTAAAACAAGATGGATGGCTAAGATTAATTTACACACACACACACACATATATATACACACATTTATTAAATATATATATATATATAATATAATATTAATATTTTAATATATATTAAATAAATATACCTAAATATATGTAAATAAAATGGTAAAAATGGCGAGAAGACCTGGATGGATGACAAGTGGATAGATTTTGGTGTCTACAAATACCCCTTTTTGTACTGCGTTGCGTAAAACATAATGCAGTGTAAAAACACAAGACACATATTTTGGCCTAATGCAGAAGAAACTTTGTTGATACGTGGACATGAGCTTGGAGATAAAAGAATTTTGATTTGAGTATCTTACCCCCTTAATTGGTGAATGAGCTTACGGATGAATCTC
The DNA here is from genome assembly GCA_028583015.1 of Wollemia nobilis. Lineage (NCBI taxonomy): Eukaryota > Viridiplantae > Streptophyta > Pinopsida > Araucariales > Araucariaceae > Wollemia > Wollemia nobilis. Next base: position 1,177,918 of record JAQPPZ010016766.1, on the reverse strand, counting down.
ATGAGCCAATTGATAAATGAGTGCAAATGACTGTGTGAGTGAATGGTGTGATTGTGTATGATATGCTTGATGTGATACCATTTTTACCCCAATGGTAGGAAGGGGGTTGTTGGAAGATGCACATGATTGATTATGTTTTTTCCCTAACAGAGAAAGGGGTTTTTACCAAATGTAGATACCACGATCATTTAAGATGTATCCTATGGTGGTAAAATCAAAACCAAATGTGTTTACGTCAAATTTGGGGTGATTCGATGCTGTCGAACAAAATATTATATGGCGTCATTGAAATGCAAGTATGTAAATGGTAGGGTACCTAGGAATAGATATTTGGGGATATATTATTATATTGTATAAGGGTTGGCATGGGCCACACATAACCCAAGGTTGATTGTATTATAATATTATATTATATTATAATATAATATTATATTAGTAGTAGGCTCTCCAAAGTAGAATAAGAATATGGATATATAAAGAAGAGATATTTGTCATTGTAATCATTCATATCATTGGAGAATAATCTTATGTAATCGTCGTGCCCACGAAGTGGCCTCTCACCTTGGGAGATCTTGTGGAGTTATTCCTTCCTTAAGGATTATTATTGGTGTTTCCCTACCTTAAGGGTATTATCTATCTCTCTCTCATTTGTGGATTGTTATTGTGGATAATGTATTGTGGATGAATGATTTGATATTTTTGCATATTGGTGAATGGTTTATGTTTAATAATAATAAAGTTATGCAACAAGTGGTATCAGAGCAACGATTTTGGCAAAGTGGGGATTTTTGTGTGAAACCCTAGAATTAGGGCAATTTGTTTTTGGAAAAACATCTCATCTTTCAGGAGCCATATCTCTACGCAAGTTTATCCGATTTAGGCGATTCTTGGATCAGATTGTGCAGAATTTGAAGAGCTTTAAAATGAGTGGTCATATGATGGAATCTGAGCAGTATTGAGGGAGATACGACCTTTTGAAGTTAGTATCCAGAACAAGGATAGTGACGAATTTCGCAGATTTTTTCTAGAAAAATGTCTCATCTTTCAGAAGCCATATCTCTGCGAGATTTTATCCGATTCAGGTGATTCTTGGATCAGTTTGTGCAGAATTTGAAGAGCTTTAAAATGAGTGGTCATATGAAGGAATCTGAGTAGTATTGAGGGAGATACGACCTTCTGAAGTCAGTCATATGGAATAAGGGTAGAGACGAATTTTCAAGTCGTGAATTTTTCAAAAGATGAAATTTTGTTTAGTTCGGGTAAGCAAATCAGTTGCACTTTATTTTGTTTGGAAGAAAAATTGCAGATCTAGTTGTCTATGTGGATTTTTAGCTTCAACGTGGTGGGAAGATATTTATTTCCATAAAACCCTAGTTTGCATTAGGGCATGATATATATTTTCAAAAAACCCTAGTTTGCATTAGGGTATCAACTATGGAACTACAAAAATTTTCTGGAGCATATGATATTGATGCTAGGGATTGGTGGAAAAAATTTAAATCCTTGTATCATCGACATCCTCTTTGGAAAAATATGCTTCATCAATTTCTTGATAAAGTTGCTCTCCTTTGGTTTTATAGTCTTAGTGGCACCCATAATGAGTTGTCTTGGGAAGAAGTGGAGCATGCATTCTTAAGTGATTGGAACCCCTATAAAAAGATAGCTAATATGATGGAAGATGCAGAGGAACTAAAAATATATTTTAAGGAAGTGGTTGAGGAAAGGGATAAAAAGATAGATAGCTTGATGGATGTCATCACAGACCTTAAAAAGAAACTACAGGGATTTCAAAATGAGTGGAATGAAATGAAAGGAGAATGGGAAGTTTTCAAGAAACAGAATGAAGATTATGAAAAAGAAATAAAATTACTCAAGAAGAAAGAGGAAAAGGTCAGGGAAGATAAAAAATATGTCAGTATGCAGACAAAGGAAACCATACCTTTGGTAGAAGATAAATTAGAAAATGGACAAAGGAATTTGTTTAAATCTAAAAAGTCTATTTTGCAGGTTCATGGAAGCATTCAAAAGGAACAGGTTATTATTTCCATTGATCCTGGTAGCAGATATAATTTTATTAATATTGCTTTGGCTAAGAAGTTGCAAGTTCAAGCAACAAAAATTAAGGACATACAGCTAGAGGGTGAGCATGTTCAGATTTTTGAAGATTTGAAGATCACCATGGATAAATATGTTTTACATTCAGATTTCTATGCTATTGAGATGGATGAGGAGGATATTGTTCTTGGTTATCCTTGGTTAGACTCTTTGGGTACTATTAACATTAATGTGCAAAAGAAGTTTATGAAGTTATGGTACAGGAAAAAGAAGATAACATTGCAGGATATTTCTCAGCTTAAGGAGCAAGGATACAAGGAAAATCAAGAAGTGGTTGTAGAAGAACAAATTGAAGAACATGAAACAGAATCCAAGAAGGCAATAGCAACAACAGAGTCCATGGAAGAAGTAGCAGTAACTAATTCAGTGGAAATAACAATAACAGAGTCCAAGGAAGCTTTGATAGAAGAGCACAAGGACACACCAAACAAAGATAACATGAAAGAACAAGGTGTAGAAGAATTTAAAACAATGGAGCCAAAGGTTGAAAAGTCAAAGAAGGTAGAACATCAAGTAAAGGTTGCACCATATCGCCATCCACACCACCATGAGCGAAAACAATATTGGAGGCATGGTTCAAGGCAACAATATTATGGTTCTACATGGAATCAAAAGGGCACCAACTATGGCAGTGTTTGGCAAAGAAAGCATAGTGATCATGGTTTTCAGCATGGTTCATCAAGCATCAAGGAACAAGTGGACCCATCATTCAAGTTATCAAAATACAGCAGACAGAAGCGTGGAGCCAACGAAGCAGATTTGGATACTCAAGTAACAAAATGGCATACCAAGCATCATCGGGTTTCACTTGGATGGATGGATGATCGAGATTGGTACCAATTGCTAACATTGCTTAGCAAATCATACTATCAAGTTTCTTCATATGTTTCGAGGACGAAATATTTGTAAGGAGGGTGGCATGGTAGGGTACCTAGGAATAGATATTTGGGGATATATTATTATATTGTATAAGGGTTGGCATGGGCCACACATAACCCAAGGTTGATTGTATTATAATATAATATTATATTAGTAGTAGGCTCTCCAAAGTAGAATAAGAATATGGATATATAAAGAAGAGATATTTGTCATTGTAAGGACATTCATATCATTGGAGAAGAATCTTATGTAATCGTCGTGCCCACGAAGTGGCCTCTCACCTTGGGAGATCTTGTGGAGTTATTCCTTCCTTAAGGATTATTATTGGTGTTGCCCTACCTTAAGGGTATTATCTATCTCTCTCTCATTTGTGGATTGTTATTGTGGATAATGTATTGTGGATGAATGATTTGATATTTCTGCATATTGGTGAATGGTTTATGTTTAATAATAAAAGTTTTGCAACAGTAAATGCAAAAAGAAAAGAAAAATAGTCTATCCTCGGGGTCACTCATGATTGCAATAATTCCTACACGGAATCCCTAAATGGTTGCCCAATCACTTTACCTAGCTTGCATCCTCAAAGACTGATGTAATTGTAAAGGAGATGATGAAAAGTTATGATTTTGTCCATGTCTCAAGCCCCACGAACAAGGCCATCAATGACAGCTTTTGAGTAAATTGGTCTTGGCATAGTATCACCCGAAAGGTGAAGTACCAAAAGTGATTTTATTTTTGAACAATGAGATATTGGATGATGAAGATGACCAAGTGCCCTTATGATGATTTATTCATCTTACCAAATTGCATGGACGTAAATCGCTGCAATCACCAAGGAGATAGAATCAACCACTAGATATGAGGTTCACTAGAAATTGTATGTGAACTCGGCAAATGTTGAATGTAAATGCAATTGTTGATGGATTTGATGGCGACAAAAATATGATGATGAGAAATGTATTGATGGATGCAATGTGGAGTAATTTTGTGGAGGTAAGCTACATTTTTTACTGTATGGATGTAATTCATTGAGTTTGTTTTTGCCCTAATATATGAAGAGGTTTTTGAAAATGCATATGATTGAGTATGTTTTTACCCTAACAAATGAAGGAATTTTGGAAATTTGGATGATATGAATGATGTAAATGATTGATGTAATGAATGTGAATTGTGTAATGATTGATTCTGTTTTTCCCTAACATACAAGGGGTTTTGATAATGTAAGAGTCCTTATGGTGATCTATTCATCGTATCGGATTGCATGGATAACCAATAGCTACAATCGCCAAGTTAATAGGATAAACCACTAAATACGAGGTTCACCTGTATTTGAATGAAGGTATAATGATAATTGATGATGTTGAATGTTGGTGTGAATGCGATGACTGTGTCTGTTCTTGTCCTAACAGATGAAGGGATTTTTAACATGGGAAAATGCAATGCAATGATTATGTCTACTATTTACCCTAATAGATGAAGGGATTTTTGGAAATGCAAGTGTCCTTATGGTGATTTGTCCATCCTACGGGATTGCATGGATAACCAGTCGCTACAACCGCCAGGTGACTAGGATAAACCACTAAATATGAGGTTCACTTGTACTTGTGTCTGTTCTTTGCCCTAACAGATGAAGGGTTTTTGAAATGGGAAAATGCGATGAAATGATTGTGTTTGTTCTTTGCCCTAACAGATGAAGGGATTTTTGAAATGGATAAAATGCGATGAATGTGTTTGTTCTTGCCGTAATAGATGAAGGGGTTTTTGAAATGGGTAAAATGTGATGATTGTGTCTGTTCTTTGCCCTAACTGATGTAAATCCAGCAGCAAGAGGTCAAAACAAAATACCTCCTATTATATAAAAACTACAATAAATTGAAATAATATGTAAAACCCTCCATTTACATAAAAACTACAATAAATGAAAATAATCAGTAAAACCCTCAATTCACATAAAAACTATATTATATGGAAATAAACCAATAAATATTTTCTTTTTTTTATTCCTAGATTCACTTCCCCCTTTTACAATGCAATACCAAGGGAATATATATCCCCAAAGAAACCCTAAAAGAAAACCCTAAAGCTTGAAGCCCTAAAAGAAACCCTAAAGCTTAAAGCCCTAAAAATAAAATATTACTATTTTCAGCAAATTGATTTTTCCACCAAAAACTATCTTTTTAAGTAATTACTATTTTTGGCAAATTATATTTTCATAAAAATTTGTCGTTTTTAGTAATTACCATTTTCGACAAATTATTTTTGCGTCAAATAATTCCATTTTTAGTAATAAAAAAATTATTTTAAAACTTCTTAAAAAAAAACCCTCTAAAGATAGGCTCCTGCATCATTCTCCTCTGGTTGAAAAGAACTCTGCTCTTGCGAGTTCCTTTGATCAAACTCATAATTGCTCTCCATATAGGGCCACACATCTGCAAGTACTCCTTAAAGTACCAATCTCCTTTCGAGGTTATATATCTCAAACCTCCTACAAGCACTACACAAAGTGCCAATTCCTCCCTCTAAGGTTTTATATAAAAAAACCTCCTGCAAGCACTTACACAGAGTGTCAATTTCTTTCTCTAAGGTTTTATAAACCTTCTACAAGCACTACACAAAGTGTCAATTCCTCCCTTTGAGGTTTTACATTAAAAAAACCTCTTGCAAGCACTTACACAGAGTGCCAATTTCTTTCTCCAAGGTTTTACAAACCTTTTGCAAACACTGAACAGATGGAGTTTTTGACATGGGAAAAATGTGATGATTGTGTTTGTTTTTGGCCTAACAGATGAAGGGGTTTTTGAAATGAAGAAAATGTGATTATTGTGTCTGTTCTTTGCCCTAACAGATAAAGGGATTTTTGAAATGGAGAAAATGTGATGATTGTGTTCGTCCTTTGCCCTAACAGAAAAGGGATTTTTGACAAGGAATGAATGCAAGGCAAAGGGCTCAACCTTTGATAAAAGAACACAATCTTTTGAACCTGGCAATTGATGTGGTGATGATTGAATTGTTTTTTGAGTTGGTGGGGGAAGGTGTGATACCTTGAACACCCCCAAGTTGTGATGTTGTTTGAAATTTCTAGCAATCTTTGCATATATATATATATATATATATATATATATATATATATATATATATATATATATATATGTGTGTGTGTGTGTGTGTGTGTGTGTGTGTGTGTGTGTGTGGCTTTTACTTTTGTGTTATGCTTTTATGTGAATGCATGTTGTAGAAATGTTTTTATGGATATAAATGTATATGGATGATTAATGCAAGGTATGAAATGCAAATGTTCTAATTATCATTTATAACTTAGATTTTGCTTGGCCATATTCTAGCATTGTTATTTAATCAGGGGCACCAGACTTGGTGGTATGTGGAGTGAAAGACTCATGAAATGTCATGGACGTTGACATGGAAGAAGATATGGATGTTGATATGGAAAGTTGACTGTTTTGTAGAAACTCATATATCAAAAAAACTTGCTAAATTTGCCTAATTCTTCTAGGACCAAATGTGTGTGCAGTGAATTCATTTACCAAATCAAGAGCATGGTGTAGTAGGGTAAAATTGACACATCTAATTTACCTAAACATCATAACAATTACTAAAAATTATCCAAAATTTACCTGAAAGTCGGCTAAAATGGTGAGAAAATAATCTCCTCATTTTATGCGCCAATAAACCAAAATTTGTTTGACCGTTGGGCAAAATCACCCAACGGTCAACAAAATCACCTGACGATTCCCAAAATAGAATTTTAACAAATTTGCTAAAGGACAAAATAAGGTTTAAAATGTCTTACCTAGTTTAGTCGTCGTTCGGATCAAGGAGGTTGATGAGTAGATTGAAGGTGGCAAACATAGGAAGGATCAAAACCTCCTCCATGTTTATTCTAACCTCCCAACTTCCTCAAATCTCTCCTTGACCTATTTAATCTAGCTCCCTTTCCCTTTCTCCCCTTGGCTGGTTGGACTCTGATCCCTGAGATTGTTTTGAACTCCCTTGAGGATCCCTCGCATCAATTTGTTATGCAATTCCACCTCCCGACATCCCTATTTTCACTATTGTTATTGCAGGTCTCAATTATAATCATCCAAAATACCATCATAATCATCTGGCGATTGACAAAAACGACGGGCGATTTCGACATAAGTGACAGGCAATTTTGTTAGAGAGTAGGCGATCCTGTCTTCTTATCAGCTGGGGGCAAGGATTCAAATTATTGTTTACATTTCTTTCCCAATTTTTTATTTGTCTATGCATTGCATCATGTCCATTTAATTTATTATTCAGATTTAGATATTGCATCTTGGTGTTCACCATCATTCCAGTTAATTGCATCATGAAATCAGGATCATAATCACACAAATCCATAGCATATTAGGTTGAATTGTCATCATAGTGTTCTTATGTCATTTCATATCCATTTGCATATAGAAATTAAAATATATCGGTGACTTGGACTACGAGAAGTTGTTATAATTTGCAAGAAACATTGTTTTTTGTCCTCTATTTGTTGTCAACTATTTTGCTGCAAGATTGCGACATAATCGCCTATGATTTTTTTAAATCAGAGGTGATTCTATCTGGGACAGAGGTGATTCTATCAGAAACAAAGGCAATTTTTTCCTGCTACAAGCCTCATAACCTTCATCAAACATCCGGGTCAAGTAAGGTTTATAATTTCTTTTAGCCCTAGTTTTAGGCATTGCATTTTATTCTGTATCCACTGTCTACTATTTTCATTAAATAAAAATTGCATATAGATATTTTAGTTGCATAAAGGCCAAACTTAGGTGTATGTGAATGATTTATAAAAAGAATACATCAAACATCTTCCAAAAACCTAGGCATGGAAACTACCGTTAAAAGTTTCCTGGTGAACCCTTAATTTGTCGAAAAATCACCACAAGAAGACACACTTAAGTGCCTCTCTTTTGAGGTGTAGCTCTACTATTTTCCCATTTCCTTCTAAGGCGTGAATCCATCAACCTAGAGGAAAGGAGTGCAAAAATTTTAGGCCTACACATGGTAATGACTCGAGGTAATCAGGAACAAATGTGTGTGCAAGTGAGTTCACTAACTCATCTTGAGTAAATTGGGTGTGACCTATTATGGAGAAGACCAAGAAGTTAGCTTGTCCTTATGTGCGGTCAGAGGTCTCTTTAAAAGAGACGTGTCACTACGCATGCGTGTACTCCAATGCCAATCAAGCATCTATAGCTCCGGTGGATACTAGCTCCATGGTCCAATGATTTGATCTCTTAAGTTTTAGAGATGACTACCTAACTGTCTGACTAGAAATATAGTATGATCCTTACAACCCAATGATTAATGGTGTGTGATGTAAAATATTTAGAGTTTTTAGGGAATTTTTCTACTCTTTCTTTTATTTTTGGAATTGTGATAGTGGTGAAAACCACTGTTTTTGTGGACTATGTTGCATGATGGGACAATCAACGATTACCCTTTTGACTTCGAGGTTCAAACCAAGTATGGTGTTATCCCTCTTTGACAAAAGATGTTTTTAAGATGTGAAATTATGGTTGGTTCAAGAATATTTTGGATTCAATTCCTAGAACTCAAGATTTTCTTAGTGAAAATGTGTCTTGGTCCTAAAGAAAACTCGACATGTATTTGGAGGTTTCTTAAAATACTAGGAGTGGCTGAGTGATCGAAAACACCTAGGAATTATGGATATGTGGTTTTGCAAATGACACTTTGAATTTATGGAATGGTGTGGATGATGTCGTGAATATGCCCCTGATTAAGGTAACATGACTTTATTAGACCAATTTAGACCTTGAACTGAATAAATGATCCCTCATATGAAATGTGAAATGTGGATGAAGTATATGAAATGCAATTTGTGAAATTAAATGTGTGTAAATTAAATATGTGAAATGAAATACAATGTTTTTATGTATTAGCTATGTATATATATAACCATGAAATGCTTTCAATTTATGATGTTCAATGGCTCGGGTTCTTTTACTCCCCCTAGCCTGGTAAGTTGATGTGCTCTTGGAATCTTGTGAACTCAGATAGATGCAAATTATTTTGAGTTGATGTGTGACCAAAGGTGTTAAGTATATTTGGAGCCTTTTAAAATTGAGATGTGACCCAAGGGATTGAATACCTTTGGAGCTTTTTGAAATTGAGTTGTGACCAAAGGTATTAATTACCTTTGGAGATTTTTAGAAATGAAATGTGACCAAAGGGATTATGTACCTTCAGAACTTTTTAGAAATGAAATGTGGCCAAAGGGATTAAGTACCTTTGGAGCTTTTTGGAAATGAAAATTGAGATGTGACTAAAGGGATTAAGTACCTTTGGAGCTTTTTGGAAATAAAATTTGAGATGTGACCAAAGGGATTAAGTACCTTTGGAGCCTTTTGGAAATTAAAATTGAGATGTGACCTAAGGGATTAAGTACCTTTGGAGCCTTTTGGAAATGAAAATTGAGATGTGACCAAAGGGATTAAGTACCTTTGGAACCTTTTGGAAATGAAAATTGAGATATTACCAAAGGGATTAAGTACCTTTGAAGCCTTTTGGAAATGAGAATTGAGATGTGACCAAAGGGATTAAGGACCTTTGGAGCCTTTTAAAATTGAGGTGTGACCAAAGGGAATAAGTACCTTTGGAGCCTTTTGAAATTGAGGTGTGACCAAAGGGATTAAGTACCTTTGGAGATTTTTGGAAATTGAGATGTGACCAAAGGGATTAAGTACCTTTGGAGATCTTTGGAAACGAAAATTGAGATGTGACCAAATGGATTAAGTACCTTTGGAACCCTTTTTTTTTAATTTGAAATGTGACCAAAGGTGTTAGGTGCCTTTGGAGCTTTTTGAAATTCATTTGTGACCAAAGGGATTACATACCTTTGGGGATTTTTTTGGAAATGAAAATGTGACCAAAGGGATTTGATTCCTTTGGGTTTTTTTTTTTGTGAGGAAGGTGTGATACCTTAAGCATCCTCAATTTGCTTGATGATTGATGATGTGAGTGACTAGGAGGATGTGATATCTTGAGAATCCCCAATATGCTTGATGATTGAGTTGGTACCAATATCCTGATTAGATGGGTTGGATGGACCATTTGTGGGAAAGACTTTCAGATCAATAAGATCTTGGACAACGTCTTTAAATACATGATAGTTGATGTCATGGCCCACTTGTTTATGGTAGGGATAGTACAAGTGCTTCTTATAATTCTTTCCATGTAGCTTGTTAAGATCACTTGATTTGATTTATGGAAGTACAATCTCTTGTACTTCAAAAAGCCTTCGAAAAATGGTTGAAGATTATGAAAACACTGTATAATCTCGACGGGGCTTTGTGGCATGCTTGGTGTGTTTGTCAAATTGTGTTAGATTTTGAAATTATGGTACAAGTATCATAACTTGAGATGTGGATTGTGGAACTGAATTTTGCAATTGTTGTGGTTGTTGACATGAATGATGATGACACTAATGATGACTCAACTACAACTCGATGTTAGTGAGTTGCAAAATTTTAGTGTGTTGATAATATGTTTGCAAGCCTTGGTTTGCTTGTTGAGTGAATTGAGATGTGGTGAATGGATTAATGAATGGATGAGATTGAGTGTGTTGTTGGAGGTCAGACATAATGGATGGATTGTAATACATAATTAGATGATTTGTAGAAAGCCTCTACTTTGGCCATGTCTATGTGGATGATATCGTGGTCGATGGACGATGAAGATGATTTGTTTTGAGTAAGGGAAGTGTTGGTATACCTGTACGAAATATATGTAGTCTGTACAGTGTGTGATGGACCCACAGACAAATATGCCTGTATCACACTTGGGGAATCTACCACAGAAGTGGTGGGGAAGGTGTATGAGTATTCCATGGAATTTTTTTGATTTAATGATTTCTATTGATTTATTGTTAAGACCATAAGCCACTAAACCAAATACAAATTGTATAGTAAAATGAAATGTAGAATTAAAACTTCACAAAATTCAAATTAAGATAAATCAATGCTAAGTTTGTTCAACAGATGTGTCTTACCTCATTCATTGATTATCTCATTTTAGTGTGAATTTTTTCTTTTAGATTTCGATTTCGTGTGTTTCAATGTGCTAATCTAAATTAGAAATGGGTTAAGACTAAGGCTAGGCTAGGGCAACGATATTCTTGTTGGTGATGAAATCCAACAAGTTTTCTTGGGGGTAATCTAAGGTGTCTAGGGCAGAGATTGGTGGATGGAGATGAAAGCCACCGTCACCAAATATCAAGCAGTGATTGGTGATGAAATCCAATCGCTATTGTTTAACGTGAAACGTGAAGTGTGTGTAAAATTACTTTTAAAGGTTATATTTTTATGATACACATACAATATTAGAAACAACTGATTTTACCAATCTAAATCAGAAGCTAATTTTAAGAGTATCAATTTCTCCAAAGGATGTGAAGTACACTGCTTAAATCCCTCTCTAAACAGCGGGGGGTTCATCCACTCCTCCGCTTGGAATCACCTAACACGGGGATACTTTTGACACACTAATGATGTTCCTACTTAGATTAGCAAAGGGATGATTTTATAACCTTACAATGCAGTCTAATTTATGTAATTTAATAATTCACATGCAACCATAATGCAGGATTTTTCAATTGCAATACACCAGAAAACCAGAAACTTTAAATGGAAAATGGAAATGTGTGAATGAATGCAATGATTAATCTAATGCTTGGAATGCAAACTAGAATGATTGTTTTTACTAGATTTATTAGTGATGTTCTTTTTAATCTAGAAATCTGAAAAAACATAAAATGCTAGAATACATAAAAACATAGAGGTTAGGGTTTGATAGTAAACTTACAAAGAAGCCTATGTTTTTGTTTTAATTCTCTGTAAAATGCCTCTAGGTGCTTCCAAAATATCCCTAGGCATTTATGATGTCCCTTGAGCGTCATAGGGTGTTCGTGCACCTTTTGCAACTTTCAACGAACCTTCAAAAACCCTAATACAATTAAAATTGTGTGATCTATGCTTCTAAAAACCCTACAAGATAAGATAGAAAATAGAAAGTTAGTAAAAAAAGTAAATCAAAATGAGAAACCCTTAGGGGTCCCACCGTGTTTGCCATTTGTAGATGCAAAAGCGAAACACCAAGATATAACAGAAAGATGAAACCAAGAGACAATATTGCACAAAAGAGATAATTTTATTGATATTGGGGGAGCCTTAAATATCCAATGTTACAATAAATAATGTGATCTCTTATGAAACAAAATAATACAATACTAGGGTTCTTCGAAACCCTAGTGAAAAATGCTAGTGGTATTTTCAAACTCGCTTTTTATCCCAACAGAGGTGAGTGGGCTTCGTGTTATCCAATATTGGGCCACTCCAGCTTAAGCAGTTGCATAATGTAGGTGTAGTATCTCCATATCTGCACATAAAAGATAGAAAACAAGTCAATAGAATCTATGAGGGCTCCATAGTGTGAGACCCTCAGGAATTAATACAAACCCTAGCTATGCAATATAAAGAAAGTGAGCAAAATATGAAAATACATGAAATAAAATAAATCAATGTTGGATTTACCTTATTCACTTGTTGTTCTCTAGTCTGTAGTAGTTGTTGCAGGAAAATGGTGCAACAATTCCCTACCAACACTTGAGGGTTAGTAAGGCTACATAACTCTGGTCTAAAATGCTCGTGGGCATTCGATGGTAACATAAAATGCCCATGGGTGCTCGAGGATGATGGAAAGTGCTCAACGATGCTCGAGAGTGGCGAAAAGCACCCAAAGGCACTCAAGAGTGGCAAAAAGCATCCAATGGCACTCAGGAGTGGTGGAAAGCACCCAAAGGTGCTCGAGGTGCTCAAGAGTATCAGGTGAGCATTTGAGGAGTGAGGCAAGGTTTGTAGAAGCAGATCTGCTTCAAATAAGGGATGCGACGATGTATGCAGTGGTGGATGTGAAGGCATGGGTGATGATGGAAAATTCTTAGATTTCTTAGGGCACTCCGAAAACTTAGGTGACTTAAGACCAAAACTTACGAAATTTAGGGACACGAATTGCTTAGGAAACTCAGGGGTTGAGCCATCAAAATGGCTCCTATTTATAATCTCACCTAGGGCATGTTAGGGTTTCAACAACACAATTTGTGCGATCAAAATTAAAACATGACGAAGGGTAGAGATTAAATTCGGGTATGTGACATGGATCAAGGCGAATGAATGGTTGGGATTAAAAAAAGATGGATGACTAGGATTAATTTACACATATATACATTTATTATATCTAATATAATATTTTAATATATATTAGATAAATATACCTAAATATATGTAAATAAATGGGTAAAAATAATGAGAAGACTTGGATGGCTGACAAGTGGCTAGATTTTGGTGTCTACACAAACATTATTCTATTAATTAAGAATCCATTTATTCTTTAATTAAATATAACTTGTAATTACACAACCATCATGAATCAAAATTAACTAAAATCTAATCACTTCTATTAAATAATAGTTTTTCAAGAATGAAGCAAAGATTCACTTTACTCTTCTCTTTGAAATGTCTAAGGTTCAAATCCCACTTAGTATGAGGGGACTTGGACCCCTCATAAAAAACTATGTAAACTCGTTGAGGAAGCAACTACAAGCTTACTATAGTGGTAAGGGCTTTGGCCTCTCTTTGAGAGGTCCAAGGTTCAAACCCCACTCAATATGAGGGTAACAAGACCCCTCCTAAAAACCTATGTAAACCCATTGAAAAAAGATTCACTTTACTCTAAGAATTTTTCCTCAAAACTACTTTATTACTTTACCTTTGAATAACTACCAATCCATGAGTTCTAAAACTTTCATAATAATGTTAATTTCCAATTCATATATTTCACTAATAAAGCGTAAAGACCTTAGTCTATATCATTCTTATTCCAATATAAATACTTTCCAAAAAACAATCATAAAAAAATATATAATATAAGCTTTCAACTCTACATCGCAAACAAGGTCCAAGGTGTAGACCGATTGGTGCGGTAAAACCCCGTAAGGGAGACGAACACATAGGGTTCAAATCTCGGGCCTCATTGCATTGAACGCTTATCCCTTTCCTAGTGTTTTCAATGGCATAAAAGGTTTAAATTGAATGTGGCATGGTAATTATAGGGGTAGACTGTGTGGAGTACTATGTGGCGGATTTCAAGGTGGACAATGCAAAATACTATGGTGGCCATAAAGATGGACAATGTGCCCAGATCATCGTGGCGGCTACCGATTCCACCATGTAAGATAATAAAAAAAACACTCTAGACCATAAACACGTAGAAAGGAGCAATAAATAATAAATTTAAAATAACTAAGCACCAACCTTAGCCTTAAGGCTAAGCACCAACACCAAAAAAAAAGATGCTTAACTTTCTAATGGACGTCTCACAAAGCAAAAACCAACTAAAACAACAACAATGAAACCTAAAAACAAAGATAACTAACACAAGCGATGTTTCCACAAATCCACTCAGGACTCACGAAGCTATCGAACATGACACAACAACAAGCAAATATTAGAACTAACAGGGATTTAATGCTTCAAAGACTAAAGAAAATGAAAAAATATTCATCACAAAATATAGAACAATTTATTGGAAATTTTGAATATATTGTTGTCATTGATGTCAAAGAATTAATGGCATAAGTTAATGACATTGGTTGTCATTTATGTCAAGGAAAATAAAGGATTAATGGTTTTACCATGGTGGCATTTACAAAAGAAAAATGAAGAGGTTTTATGATGGCAAAGACTTTTACCCAAAGAAAAGGTCCAAGAAGAAAAAATATTATAATTTTTAAATCTATGAAGATTTAAATAATTACAATAATTAAAAATTAAAAGGGCCCAAAGGTTAAAATATAAATTATAGTATTTAAATATACCTTAGATTTAAATTATTATTACCCAGGTGTTGTAGGTGAATTGGAGAGGAGAGGGCAATCCTCCAAGGGAGGTCCCAGGTTCAAATCTCCACCCTACCAAAAAGCTGAATTGGGTATCCAAAATCCAATTGATAATGTTGGTGCGGGCAGGGTCGAGTGCGACTCCTGGGTGACTTTGACGGTGTAGAACCCCTTGTTCGTGGTCTCTCAGACCAAGGCGGCCCCGCAAGGGGTTTTTCGCTTAAAAAAAATTAAATTAAATTATTATAATATTTTTAAAAGGTTTAGATGGCACCAAAATTTTGAATTTGCATTTGAGCCAACGTCCAAAATCAAAGGGCAAAAGTGTATAAAAGGGTTAATGATTTGCAAGCCAAAGTTAAAAAGTAATTACCCCAAAAATTAATATCATATTTGCTATTCGTTCGGAAAGCACTGGAGTTAGAGAAAAGGTTTTTATGAATTTCAAGGGTAGCGCATGGTTAAGACGAAGGGCGCTCTCCATCCAACATAGGTGGATAGCCTAGTTGGCAAGCTTGGCTTGCGGAGCGCGTTGCAGGTAGCAGGTTCAATGTTCGAATCGTGGGGAGTCCCTTTTTGGTTGGTCGAGGGTTTTGCACCAGTTTGGTGAAGAAGTAGGAGCACATGCTCCTTTGTGCTTGTGTGTGCGACTAGCCCACACATTGTCCACCCTTGTGCTAGGGCGTGGGGCCAGCGAGGAGTCGTGGGTTTGAGTAGCGGTGGCAGTGCTTGGGGCAAAGTTTTTTTTTATATAAGGTATGCATATTATGCTTGACTTTGAGAGTTATAAGGGTTAATTAAATTTTAGCGTTTTGAGGTGAATTTACTAGGAAGCTATAAGGATAATAAATTGATTTTAATTTTTGATTTAAAAAGCATTGGAAATTAAAATTCAGATTGCTAGTGCCTTGTTGATGCATGAGATGAAGTGATATTTTATTGGTCTTATTGAAATTTTAAAAGTGCATTATTTTCATAAGGAGGTATAAGGTGTATATGAAAAATTTATGTGTGTAATTTATGGTTTGTTTTGTTGAGTATTGTCATGCAAGAATAGGAGTAATAAGGTGTTATAGTGGTTTGATATTTTATTGTAATTTTTGCATGGTAAAATATCTTTTAAGAAGGAAATTCATATGGATGTTTTGAGAGAGTATTTTGATATCTAACTCTTGAAGTGGCACTATAAAGATAAATTGTTTGTGAGATAGATTTTTGAAGATATATCTCCAAAAGAGTAAATTAAGAGGTATGGGCACATCACTCCTTGTTTAAAGTGTTTGTTGAAGTGAATTTTTTGGAACATAAGGTATAGTGAAAATGATTGTTTGATAAGCATTGTTGGAAATATTTGAGTTAGGATTTGTGCTTCATTGTTGAATGTTTTGGCAAAATTTAGGATAGATTTTGAGAACAATATGTGCTTCTATTATTGAAAGAGATTAAGACATTTGTGCTAGAGATTGTGAACTACTTGTGTTGGATTTAAAGTCAAGTTAGTGCATCTTTGTGAAATCTTTTAAACATTGGTTTGAGAGATATTGATTGCAATTATGGAAGTGGTTGAGATCAATTTTGTGAAGGGAAATTGTGCATTAATGTGATTGATCTTTGAGAGAAAATTTGCAAGAAAGATAGATCAATTTTGTGAAACAAGTTATACATTATTTGATTTGATTTGAAAAGGATTTGGCAAGATATAGAGATTGGTTAATTGAGTACAAAATTTGTGAGTGTGAAACATATTGAGTTTTTGATAAAGCATATCATTCTCTATATGTTTTAGAGGTTAAACAGATTCTAAGTAGAATTTGTATGTGTGAAGAAAGTTTTTCTGAAAGAGATTTGAGTTGTGTTTGTATGCAAGGCTTTGAGAAGGCTTGAGGAGAAATTTAAGCAAGTCTTTGAGAAGGCTTGAAGGTAGATTTGAGCAAGTATTTGAGAAGGCTTGAAGGCAGATTTGAGCAAGTCTTGTGAAGACTTGAAATAGAATTGAGAGCAGGTTTGATTGCTGATTTGTTCAAGCTTTGTGTTAAGGCTTGGGGCAAATTTGAGATAGAATTGAGAGCAGGTTTGATTGTTGATTTGTTAAAGATTTATGTTAAACCTTAGGGAAAATTTGAGATAGAATTGAGAGCAGAATTATGAGCAGAGTTGGATCAGATTTATGCTAGACTTGGGACAAAGTTTAGTGTAAATTTGTGAGCAAAGTTAGAGCAGATTTGTGCTAGACTTGGGATAGAGTTTGGTGCAGATTTGAGATAGAGTTGAGAGCAGGCTTTGGAGGTGATAGAGTAAAGAGGATAGAGGCCTCTAGTGGATAGAGGTCCATTAATCGATGTAGTATGGGATAGAGGTCTCCTATGGAGAGAGAGCCACAAGCTAGAGCAATGGGGGCAGAAGTCTTCTAGAATTTCACCATCCAAAGTAGAGGGGATAGAGTTCTCTTGTGGATATAGATCCATGAACCAGAGCAAGAGGATAGAGTTCTCTTGTGGATAGAGATCCATGAACCAAAGTAAAGGGAACGAGTTATCCTATGGAGTAATATTTATGAACCAGCTGGGGAGATAGAGTTCTTATATGAAGAGAAATCCACAAACTAGTTGAGAATATAGAGTTCTCATGGATCAAGTTCCACAAACCAGAGCTAGGGGATAGAATTATCCTATAGAGGGAGATCCATAAACCAGAGCAAGGGGATAGAGTTCTCCTGTGGAGAGAGATCCACAATTAAGAGCATAGGGAATTGGTGTCTCCTTTGGACAGAGTTCCATAAACATTGTAATAGGGAATTGATTCCCAAGATATTTTTTGTAAAAATTTAGCAAAAATATTTCCTCGTGGAGTAGCCCACATTGGGTGAACCACGTTAAATTTGTGTCTATCTTGTGTGTGATGATTTATGCATTGCTTTGATTATTGCTATTGTTATTTCCATTGATAATATTGGATAATATTTGTTGGTAAAGAAAAGTAAAAGTTGATCTTATACTATTCACCCCCCTTCTCAGTATAAGTATGTGTTATTCACAATTAGAAGGACTACACAACCTAGTTGAACAGGGTTTCCAAAATATCAACTTCTCTTGAGAGCACACCAAAATATCTATAGTAGCTATACCACTACCTTCTACTAGAAGGAACTAAGGCTAATAAATAAAGCAATAATAAGCTTGACCAACAAAACATTCAACACCTAGCACAATCCTATAGAAGCTTACAAAAAAGAAAACAAGCAAGGCATAGCTAACATTAAACCTCAAAAAAGAAACCAAGCAATGAGAATTGCAAAATCAAGAAGCTAGGGTTAACTAATCAAAAGCTTAAACACTAGCAAAGAGTCACAACATTAAGCATAGTGTTCTCAGGCTTACCTTCGATTTTTAGTCCCTCCTTCCTCTAACCTACTTTCCTTGTTCCCAAAGCTTTTCCTTCTACAATCCTTTTTCTTTGCTAGCAATTCCAAAAATTCAAAACTCAATGACAAAATCTTTTCATCCCCCTCTTTAGAAAATAGGGAAGAGATTTTATTTCTAATTCTTTCATGCAAGTTGGCCACCCACCACCATGGTGATCCAACCCATTACAAAGATAACTTTTAAGAAATAAGTTGGCAGGAGCCAACATGATTCTAACATTTATTAAATCCCATAATCTTTCAAAAAGCAAGTTTCCCCCATGCAAATTTTTTTTCCTAATGTTTATTATTATTTATAATGATAGCCTACTATCATTTCATAAGTGTAAAAATAATAATAAAAATAACATTTCCTCAAACATTATCGTTTCCCAAACTAATATTTCTTTAGAATTAAATCATTAATCCATTTCCTTTTTAATGTTACCAACATTAAAAATTAAATGAATTATTCACCTAATTAATTTAATTACTATCAAATACTAATATCGGCCATTGGCATCGATATCAACAACACACAAAGACCCTTGCTAAGTCATACATATTCCAATATTCACACAAAGTTTTTCCTTGAGTATGAGGTTTTATGATAACTGTGATGTTATCACCTACCTACTAAGGATGGCTATTTTGCTCAATTAGCAACCTCCCTGCTCAACAATGCATTCAAGCAAACATATGCAAATGAAATGCACCTACATGAAGGGTTTTTCTTTTACCCTTGAGTTGTCGATGAGAATATCATCCCTTAATTCCCATTCTTCTCTCAACTCTGGTGGTTGTCCCATACTAATCCACCTATGAGAGCACCTAGTTTTGCAACCATAAAATTCATCAATAATATCATATTCTAAACATATCATAACCAAAGCATAAAGTGCAACTATCAACATATCCTAAAATAATAAAATAAGATTATGCATTAGATATCCACACATTAATACATCATTCAAGCATCAAGATCAAGTCCTGTCATGGAGGGTCGTTACACATGGATGGCAACTACTAAAAATGAGAGGAAGTTAAGAACCCTACAAGGTGGAGGAGGCAAGTTGTTGAGCAAAAGTTGGAACTATAGCTAGAACAAGAGTAGGAGGAGGAAAAACAATAGGAGCAGGAGCAACATGATCAGGAGAAAGAATAGGAATAGGTGTTGGATAAATGTGGTGCTTAAGTGGTGTAGCATGTTGAGTGGTCAAAAGTACTTTTGTTAGTGTGTCCTCATGTTGTGGGGTGCTGGAAACCAAGGTAATATTTCATGCCTAATGTAAATTAGTATGTGCTTGATTTATAGTGGGCTAAATGCTATGAATAAGAAAATTTTGTTGCTCATGCTGAAAAGTGTAGATGTTTTGATATACATCATACCAAGCCCTTTTGTCATATTGGTAAGATTTAAGTAGCAACAAACCATAATAATCCATAGGAGTGACATCACAAGTGATAGTGTCTATGTAGTTTGGATCAAAAGCAAAAGATGAAGTGCAAGTGTGTATGATCATAGAAGTAGTATCATTATCCTTCCATCCAAGTGATTATGGTCGAGGATGGGGATGTGTAGCTAGGTGCAACTTATCAATAATGGACTATTCAAAAAAAATTGTGAGCCATTATCGATGATACAATCCACAAAAAAAATACGTGTCAAATGAGCATAAGTAACAAATAGATTATCATGTCCTCTTGCAAAACATTGATGACTAAGTAAGGTAATATTATTGAGTCGACCTTCTAAATCAGGATAAATACAATTTTCTCGAAAATTCTTGATGGGATTTTGCAAAGTTTTCTAAAAACATTTCTCCTTTGAAGATTGTACAAGCAATTGTTTTTTTTCTCTAGACAAGCATGTTTCATATGTCCTTTTTTTACAATAGTGACAAAATACATTAGAAGAAGAAGCTGGAGAAGAGAGAAGAGTGAGAAGAAGAATGAAAAAAGGACTTCTTCGTATAGGAAGAATGTTATTGATGTGGAGGTCTAGAAGTGTCCATAAAAAAAGAAGACTAAGGAGTTGTTGAAGAAGATCAAAGAGTTTCTGAAAAATATAAGCGATGAGCACCTAGTGAAAAGGAAGATCAAGGTGCACAAGATCGAGCAAAAAATTATCCTGTACAAGATGAGATTGATTAATAGCTACATCAAGTGTGTCCAACAGAGTGTATTTCAGCTTTCAAAATAAATGTGTTTGAATACCACTCTTAAACTTATCAATAAGAGTAGGTGTAGGGTCCTATGTATGAAGTAAGATACACAAGCAATTAAATTTTTAAACTGTTAGATGTAATCCTAGACAAACATGTGGGTTTCTTGTCTCAAGCAAAGCCATTGAATTAGAAAATCATCATCATAATTATATGGATAAAAAGTAGCCTTCAAGGCTGTGACTAATTGATCCCAAGTGGTGATGGAATTTTGTTGAGTTTACCACTCCATGATTAAAATTTTAGCAAATCCTAAAACTTTTAATTTAGTAAAATGAACCTTATCATCATCAGGGATTTGGCTATATGTAAACTAAGTTTCCATGTTTAGAACCTAACTATTGAGAACTTTAGGATTCCTAGACCCAACATAGATTTTAGCCTCACATTATGAGGAAAGGTGTCCAGAGGGTGTTTTCGATATGGAGGAGGTTGTATTTTCATGTTATTAACTTTATCATCCAAAATACTAACTATATTAGCTAGTGCAGTTTTTTGTTCGGTTTGCCAATATACCATAGCTCCTCTAATGAATGCCAGGGAGGAAGCTTGATAAAAAAGTGCAAGAAATATCTATTTTTGCTTAGAAGTGTTGGACACTACCGAAAATATACTTTGTTTTACATGAGAGACTTCGAAGCACAATTACATATATCAAATATTTACAAAAGTAAAAAACAACACTTCTAATGGATCGGGCTTGAGAAAACCTTTCCAACGAGTATAAATAAGGCTATACTCATGAAATTATAGGTGCCTAAAAGTGTGAGAAAAAAAATGCCTTCGGGCAAAAAGAAAGAAGGTAAATATTCCCTTTTATACAATAAAATGAAGAAATATGCCTCAAAATATTCTATGGTATATACTTTTCATGCTAAAATATTTAAAGATCTCTTGCACTATGAAACAAACATTGAACAATTACACATGCAATATAATATAAAGGCTATGCTAACCTCCACACAACAAATATGGGACATCGAATAAGGACCACAGCTAGCAGCAAAGCTTCATGGGTCTCAAGCCGAGGTAGAAGGAAAATCCATATATTGGTTATCGTGGAGGATAAAAGACTAAGCCCAAATCATCATCTCAACTAATAAGCTTGGGGTTGGATAGGTGGTTGGGTTGCATAACACCTCATAAATTCAGTTGAGGTGGGATGTGCAAAGCGACATTCAAAAAGAATAGAGAATTGATGACAAAATGCGACTGAAGAAGGCATCGATTGTGTGGTATTGAGGCATCAATTGATCTATCTACATGGTAAAATAACTGGTCCATGTGGAATTTAAGCAAACTCTAGATATGGCAAGTGGAGAATCCTCTGTGTTTGAAATAAATTCTACGTGGTAGATGAGTTGCTACATTTTTGAGGCACTAAAGGCCAACTGAGGGGAAGGTGGGGTGTTGCTAGTTATTGTTATTGTCCACCATTATAATCCATTGTTTTCATTTCATAAAGGGTTTCACAAGAATCATAATGGCTCTCCCTTCAATTTCTAAGCTAATATGATCGTCTCCATCATAAACTAACTAATGTGTGAATTACCTTTTGTTGTGTAAATGACCTTGATGTCTTCAAGTCTATCCAAATATGCTACTTAGTATTGGCCACATAACCACCTTTAAACAAGCGACTCAAGCGCACAAATTAGCTCATGACGTCTAGCAATGAAATATATCCTTTTATCAACAGATTACCAACATGTCTTCACTAAATATACCATGGATTTTTGGTAGGAACAACTCTGGCAAATATGTGGTAAGAAATTATTAATGTCATGTGGAGTGTTTGTGGCACCAAAAAATGACACACCAAATGGCAAGAGATTACCAAATTTGCATCTCTATAATCTAAAAGATTTAGGCGCCCTTCATTGTATGAAGACCTTCGAATAAGTCCACTTCCAAAAATTGGCAGATGGACATATCCGATGTCATCTTAAAAGACAGGTTGGTGCATCACCCGAACAAATATTTAGCAATGTTGGACTAAAATCTAACATTATTGTGGAAAGACGTTGCACCCAATGAGTATAGGTAAAGTATAGAATTGTATGGAATCAAAAATTACTCTCTTTTTCAACCTCCTGAGAAGGCCGACTTCTTTTGACTAATATTGGGAAAAGGGAAAGAGTGAGGGTTAGAGAATTACAGAAAAGAATGAACGAGATATAGTGTAACAACATTGGATATCACTAAGTAATATGTTATCAAACCAATTACATGACACTTAATAGACCAACCATTATCACCTACAATTACAAATTCATTTAGCTTATGACATTTACTCTAATCATTTTAAGGATTCAAACAATTAACATTCCAATGGGTGATTCTTCACTTTAACATAATTAAGTGTTGAATGTAACAAAAATGACTTAAAGGAAATGTATATATACTAATCATTCCAAGGACTTAAATTGCTAGCAATCCAAATAGCATAATTACTTTAACAGAATACACTAACAATTAAGTTTAACATAAATGACTTAAAGCATAATTCACATAGAAGCTTGCAAATTGCATAGTAATGGAGGCCAAACAACTATCAGTTCATTGATTAACAATAAAATTACAAAGTAATACCAAGCAAGGACTATGGAGCTAACCCTTGTTATGAGGTCTCTCTTCATATTTGTAGGTTAATGGTTCAATCTTGTAGTGTAAGATTTACTATTAGTTACAAGGTTGTTGCAAAGACAACTTGGCAAGAATGTTCTAGAAGCTGAGGTGGTAGATCTAACCTTCATCTTGCACCTAATTTTGAATTTTTCCCATTGATTTGTAACCACCTTCTCGAAGTGATTGCATTATTGGAGCCATCATTTTTATCTTTGGTGTCATGAATTGGAACTAGTTGGCAAGTACCATGGCCGTTACAGGTCTGAGTTTGATGTTTCTTGAACACTTGCATAAAATTGGGCTCTGTATTATTCTCATAGGTCTCTTCTAGAATGAATTCATGATTTTGGTTCATTCCAATCTCGTACACTTCTCTTTTTGTGTTGTTTTCTTTACTTTGCACAGTTCTAGGCACTAGCTTGGAAATGATGATGTCATCAGCTTGGGTGGTCTGATTTTATACCTTTTGACTTAGAATGCTTATTTGTGTGGTATTGAGATCTTCTTTTTAGTGCTTGCCTTTGTTTGAATGATCACAACTTTGAGCAACTCTCAATTTTGAGCTATTGACCCTTCGTGTTTTGTCTTCAAATATCGTTGAAATCTTGATCTCGAATATTCATGATCTCGCACAATGAGCTTTTGCATACTTCTGGGATTGGGTGATGTCATGGTGTAGTTGCTAAGAAGGGCCCAATTTTGAGCATCAACCATTTTTACTTTTTACCTTTGCACCATCCAAGCTTTGGGTTATGCATGGTCCTGCACTCTGTTGTAGCTAAGCTGACATCACTTCTTCAATTAACATGACTTTGAGAATCATGAGTTTGGGCACTTAACCTTATGCATTCCATGGCAAAAAGACTTTGCACTTACATCTTTGCTTATGTAGTCCTGGTCTTAAGCATCCCGATTTTGGGTCACCTTGGAGCTTTTGCAACACTTAGTCGATCTTTTGCCAAAAAGTAAACTTGGCGCTTTGAAATTCAAATGGGATCATAAATTTGACCTACAAGTAGCAAACTCAAATAATTCCTCCAAAACAACACACAGAGAAATAATGACATTGCAGATCATGTCAAAAAATGACACATCAACATAGTGTGTGGACAACAAGTTTTCTAAGCATGCGACGCTTTCAAACCATGAATGATATTCATCCTTCAAATTCCAAATTTGGACACCACCAACTTGTATGGAGCAAATAACATTCCCACGCACACTATGGACTAGTTTGAGGAAGAAGTGGATGTCATGGCACAATAGTTGCAGCCTAAGATGTGGAAACTTGAGGTTAGTACATAGATAATGTATTCAAGAAATGGGCTTGTTATCAAAACTTCCCTTGGGGGTCACAGAGGAGTGGCTAGTCATGCTCCTTGTGTAAGGGGTGGCTTAATAGGTGGAAGAGCTTCAAGAGGGACTATGCCAGTTGAATGCAATCCAAAGTAGGTGAGCTAGATTCTAGTTTGAATGAAACCCACAACAAAGGATTCAAAACTTTACCAAAAAGAAACATCACAAAACATGGCTTGAGTCAAAAATAGCAAGCATACTTCAATTTATATGGAAAATTGGAGAGGAGGTTGAGTCTATCAAGGTGAGGAGGTGGCACCACTTGCAACCATCAGAGCAGAATAACAAAACTAGCAGATGCATAAAGGACTTATGCCTATGGATAAAGCAAAAGTCATTTAGACATTTGTTTAAAGGTAGATCTCATATCAAAAGTCCTACAAGTAAGGCATAAGTCCTTTAGATGTTTATCTAAATGTAAAATCATTTGTTTTTATTTGTATATATCTTTGTATCGTAGCAAGCTAACTAAAGTTTTCTTGGGCAAATCACACTTTGTACACATAGTTGCATATAGATGTACTGTAGCTAACCGAAAGTCCTTCAAACAAAGCTAACTAAAGGCCCCCTAGACAAGTCCAAAAGTTAACTAGATGTCCTCTAATAAAACCTAATTAAATTCCCATTGGGTAAATCTCAAAGCTAACTAGAATTCCTTTAGCCAAAGCTAACTAAAGTCCCCTTAGGCAAATCTCAAAGCTAACAATAAGTCCTTTAGGAAAAGCTAACTAAAGTCCCCCTAGGCAAGTCAAAAGCTAACTAGAAGTCGTCTGGGAAAAGCTAACTAAAGTTCTCTTGGGAAATACTAAAATATAACTGAAAGCCCTTTGGGAAAAGTTAAAAAAAGTCCCCTTGGGCAAGTCAAAAGCTAACTAAAGTCCCCTTGGGCAAATTTATTTGTATATAGTTGTACTATAGCAATGCCTTCTTAGGCATATCATGCATCTTTCATTATGTCTCTTTTTTCATTTAATTATTTCATATTTCATCCCTTAAAGTAATATTTAATATTAATCAATCTTAATCAATCATCGTTCACAACACATGTAATATTAATTTATGCAACTTTGATCATAAATCAACCTGTAGACACCAAAATCCAACCACTTGTAAGTCATCTATACCTTCCTGTTAGCCACGTGTCAGTCATCCACCTTCCCGCCATTATTTGGCCCAAATCCACACCTTCCCGCCATTATTTGGCCCAAATCCACACTTTCCCGCCATTATTTGGCCCAATTTCACCTTTCCCGCCATTTTTCATCCCCAAATTTATTTAAATTAATATTTATATATATTTTTTAATATTTTAATATATTTTAATATATATATATAAATATAGTTTAAGTGATTTAATCTAAGCCGTCCATCTTTCATTTAATCTCATCCGTCCATCCTTCTTAATCCGTTTCACAACCTAGATTTATTCTCTACCCTTGGATCCACTTTAATCTTAGCCACACGTTCAAAGTGTCGTTAAAACCCTAAAGTGTGCCCTAAGAGTAGATTATAAATAGAGCCACCTTGATGGCTCAAACCCTACTTCTATCTTCTTCTCCTATCTTTGCTATCTTTGCTATCTTTTGGACCTATCTCTTCTATTTCATCTATCTCTTCAGCCATCCATCGCCGCATCCTTTATCATTGCATCCGTCGCCGACTTCGCCGCCATCTCTTCTGCAGCATTCTGCAGAATTCCCCATTCTTGTCGCAAGTGCCCGCGGGCGTTTACCAAGTGCCCGCGGGCGTTTACCCGCAGCCACAGACTCAGACCGGCGTCTGAAACCTTGATCCAGAAGCACGTGGGCGTTCAGCGAGTGCACCAGGGCGCCTTCTGCAGCCGATTTGACAGCCACATTACTTCCAGATGTCGCCTGGTCTAGCCGCGTTAACAGAAATAGGTATAAATCAGTTTAAAGCAAGTAACTTCTTTTCTTTTATTAATCTGTTGTTGAACTCCCGCATTCTATTTTTCTAGGGTTTTAAATTGTTTCTGAGGGCTCACACAGTGGAGCCCTCTTATTAATTTCTAACTCCTTGATAGTGTTAATGTGTGCAGGATTTTAATGGCAGATCCGGTGTGTTGATAGCAACTGTTTAAGCTGGAGTGGTCCGAGCCAAAGGATACAACAAAACCCACTCACTCTGTTGGGATTAAGGATACGTCTTCGAAAAATGCCACCACTTTATGCCAGCTAGGGTTTCGGAGAACCCTAGCACAAATTGTAATTTGTGTATCACAAAAAGGGTTACATGCCCTGTTGTACTCAAAAGGAGTTTTTAAACTCCATCGATTAATAAAAATCGTTTGTTTTGTACAACTGTGTTCTGTATTACTTTTTATCGTGATTTCTTTATCTTTTGTTTGGCGTTGTATTTTTAATCTACAAATGGCGATCACGGTGGGACCCCCTAGGGTTTCATGTTTTTAATACTTGCTTTACTGATCTATTCCTGTTTTCTGTTTTATTTTGCAGGTTCCAGAAATCGTGAAATTCGCTGTTCCAGCGAACTAGGGTTTCTGAGCTTGCAGAAAACGCAGCAGACGCAGAGCGGCGTCTGGAAGTCCAATACAAAACGCAGAGGTGCGTTTCAGCCTGTGCAGACTCCCTTGGGCGTTTGAAGGCAGTTTCACAGAGAAAGCATAGGCTTCCGAGTAAGTGCATTTTTTTCTTTGTTACTGTACTTTTTACGTTTTTGGTTTTTCTCATCGTATTCTGTTTCTTTTTCAGATCATTACTTTAAAATGAACAAAAACTAAGTAATCTGGAAAAGAACAGTTATTTTTAGTTACATTTTTTTTTTGCATTGCATTATTGGTTGTTGCTTGCATAAAAAAAAAAAAATTGCATACCTAGCTGCATATTAGAATAGCTACGAATTATCTGTTTTAGTTATCTAAGTAGGACTATTGATTGGATGTCAATAGTACTCCTGCCATTGGGTGATTCCAGGCAGAGAAGTGGACGAACCTTCCGGTTGCTCCTTTGATATCTGATATCATTGGTAGGCAGGGGGTTTTAAACGGTGTACTCCACTTCTTCAGAGGAAATGGCATGTTTTCAATAGCCTCTTGCTTAGATCATTAGAACTTTTGATTTATAGCTTTGTATGTATACATTAGACAACTAAAACACTTAAAATAAAATTCACTGCATTTCATATTGCATTTAAAACAAGTAATATCTGGATTTCATCACCCGGTATTGCTTGAAGTTTAGTGACGGTGGAATTCATCTCCATCCATTAAACTTTTGCCTTAGACACCATAGGTCACCCCCAAGCAAACTTGCTGGATTTCATCACTAGTAAGAATCTCGTTGTCCTTTCCTAGCCATAGTTTTTACCTTTTTTGTGAATAATTCAAGATTAGATCACATGCAAAACTCATAAACCGGACACTTAAAATTTACTACAGATTAAGATCAGAAAATAATTAATTAACTACAGGTAAGACACATTGGTTGAAACCTAGGTTGTGACTGTTTTCTGATAATTTCTTTAGTGTAAATTTATCATTCCAGTTTTGCATTCTTCTTTTCTGAATTTGTTTAGATTTATTGCTTCATGGTCTTAACAAGGAATCAATCTAAAATGTTAAATCTAAATAATCAAATGGGTAATTCACAGAACATCCCCACCACCAACATAGCCACTTATCCTAGTGAATTTCAAGCAGGTTCGCTCGCGGGTCTTTCACGTCCTTCTACCGTCTATCACATGGCCATGCCCATGGAGGAAGACAATTCCTCTCATATTACCCACATTGATATGGCCCAAGTGCAAACTCACTTAAGAGATGGCACTGGTTATGTCCTTGAGCCAATCCAAGATTCCCCTATGCAAGATTCTATTTTTCAGCAGGATATTGCATCAACCATACCCGTTGGTTTCACTCAGGTCTACACTAACCCTTTTTTTGAGGCTAATGTGGTATCTGTTCAGCCGGCTTCATCTCCAACATCTTCCCAGATGCTCAATTGTCCTCCTTTGGAGACAAATGTAGTGTCTTCCCGACCACTTTCTCCTCCATTTACCCGGGTGTACACCAATTCTCTCTATGAGGTTGGTGGAACCTCCTCTAGCCATGACCAATTTCAACCCTCTTCTTCCCAAACCATTTATGGTTTCACCCTACCTGGGGCACAGTCTACTATTTCTTCCTAGGTACCGCCTACTTCAGCCACCTTCATTGCCCCTGCTATGCAGTCTCTGTGACTACCATGGCAGCCGCCCTCCACCTTCATCCAATCATCCCACCTCCCTTGGGTTAGAAATTAATAAGGTTAGGGAGTACCTCGACAAGTTGCTTCAACAACAACAACAACAAAATGCTCAACCACCCGTCGTAGTAAATCCTACACCCCAACCAATTTCTACCCAGCCAACTTTTCTTAGCTCAGGCCCCACCTGGGTACCCCAATCTTCGGTGGTGTCCATTCCTACCCCACCTTTCTCCCAACCCAGTCCGGTTCATCATTCACCCCAATCACCTTCTTTTCGGTATCATCCATACCAACAACCTGTCCATTCCACACCGCCTAATCCAGGCAATTTCATCCCATCTCATCATTTTTCCACTCCTCCATTGCATCCTCATAATCATCAAACGAGTCAAAATTTTCATGAAGATTATCGACTCCATGCGATACAACAACAGATTGACAACCTTATGCTCAACATGCCTGGCTCATCTAGTCAGAAACCTACGCTAAGGTCGTTGATCAATCAACCAATTCATCCTTCGGTACCTTCACCGCCATATCCGACTGATTTCACATTACCGAAGTTTGACAAATTTCGAGGAACTGAGGATCCTCATGAACATGTGAGCTCATTCATGCATGCCTGCTTTAGAATCCAAAATAATGACGCTCTTATGCTCAGAACTTTTCCTCAGACATTAGGGGGAGATGTTGTACAATGGTACAATCATTTAGCTCACCATAGCATTTATGCTTACGAACAATTGATTAATCTATTTTTAGAACGATTCTCCCTAAATGTACAAAGGAGAGTTTCATTGTCCGACTTATACAAGCTCAAGCAACATGACGATGAGACTGTTTATGACTTTGGAAACCGTTGGAGGGCTATCATTAATAAACCGCCATTCTCCCTACCAATGGAGGAGTTAACCAAAATGTTTACCCAGAGTTGTCTAAAACCTATCTCTTGGTTACTCCAATTACAACAATACAGGACTTTTGAAGAGGCTTTGGCCCAAGCAAGTATCATAGAAGACATTAAAGTCCAAGAGGGTGTTTTAAAACCCCGTAGAAAAGAATGGCAACAAAAGGGCCAACAACGAAATAATAATTATGGCCAAAACAAACAAACACAGGCTAGTACAGCCTCAAATGTTAACCAAGTTAATCAAGTGGTGGCGAGTCAGCCCGTAATGGCTCAACAACAACAAGTAATGCAAAGTCAACCGCAACCAATTGCTTATCATGTGGTACCCGCCCCTCCTCAACCAGCTCCCAATACTGGGCCAACCATGGAAACTCGACCTTGGCAAAATAATCGTCCCAAGCGACAATTCACACCTTTAGATGAACCATATGCGGTCATATTCAATAAGTTATATAGCACAAATCAGTTAACTTTACCTGAGTTTAAACCTTTAGACCCATCTAGAAGGGGAAAGTATTACAAGGAGTACCTATTTTGTCCTTATCATAGGCAAAATGGGCACGATATCAATAATTGTACAGCTTTCAAACATGTGATCCAAGATCTTATTGAGATTGGAGCCATTAAATTGGATAGCCCCTTAGCCCAACAAAATCAAAATCTTGGTATATTTCAAACACCCCTTCCACATCGGGAGGAAGCTCCAACAACTTCAGGGGGAGTAACTCAGGTAACTCCTCCTAATCAAGTCAACCATGTACAACAATACCAAGGTTTTGTGGGTACTATTAACGTAGTAACCCGGGGTCAAAGGGCGAACCAACCAAATCAGGTCGAACCATAGCCACTTGTACAAACCCCCAGTCCACCTCAGGTAACAATGACCCAACGACGTGCTAGTACTTCTCAACAACCGCTAAATCATTCTACTCAACGCCAACGACCCATCATGTCATTGAGTAGCCGGTTAACTACCAGTTTAAAAATGGCTTTCGCCAAGTTATCGATCTATGACCTCATTCAACAATCTCCCCCGCATAGAGAGGCATTAATGGAAATATTAAAGTCAATCGAGCTTCAAACTCAAGATACTAATGCCTTCAACAACTTTGTGGGGAGTATTCAAACATGCATGGAGCCCTCCATCACTTTCTATGATTTTGAAATCAAACCTATGTCAACAGAAAGTATAGATCCTCCACCGCATATCATGGCCAATATCGATCACAAGCCATTCAAGAGAGTCTTAATTGACACCGGTTCCTCAATCAATATCA
The DNA here is from genome assembly GCA_028583015.1 of Wollemia nobilis. NCBI lineage: Eukaryota > Viridiplantae > Streptophyta > Pinopsida > Araucariales > Araucariaceae > Wollemia > Wollemia nobilis. Next base: position 1,146,955 of record JAQPPZ010016766.1, on the reverse strand, counting down.
TTACAACATCGGCGTTGAGTCATCTAAAGTCGTCGCCATCCCTTATCACAAAGTCGACTTTTACTCTTAAAGCATTCAATGATGCTTTATCTTCCACGGTTGGCACGGTTATCTTGCCCATTGAGGTAGGGGCCCGAACTTTGCATACCTTGTTTCACATCTTGGAAGGGTCCATGGCATACAATGTATTGCTTGGATGACCTTGGCTTAGGGAGATGAGATGTGTCCCTTCTATACTGCATCAATGTCCGAAGTATGTATATGAGGGACAGGTTCATTGTGTACCTGCCGACATTGAACCCTTCAAACATTGCAACTATGTCTCAAATCCTTATGAGATTGTGTTGCCATCCACTCATCTTTTCTTGACCCCATCTACTTCTTCTATACCATCTTCTTCTAAAGCTCCCATTCTCGAGGAGCTACCCATCATATCGCAACCACCTTCATCTTCCGCTATTCCATCTCATTCACCACTTTCTTCATCACCTAATCTTCCTTCTTCTTCATCAGTGACCACATGCACATGTGGCCATGACCAATCATCTCTTTCCACGTCATTACCCCCTTCTTCTACACCTTCTTCAACATCACCTATTATTCCTCCATCTTCCCAACCATCACCAGCCGATGTTTCACAAGTTAGTGAAGCATCAACCCAACCAAATCCTTCCAATTCTTCTATCCCACATTCTTCTATTCCATCATCTAGTCCATCTCCCTCCCAAGTCAAGGTCCATCTCACTGATGCGGGTATTGGTGAGTATGCCATCCAAGATGTCCACATCACACCGTTCAATGTGCAAACAGTTAAAGATTTTGGTCGTCCACATGACCAACATTTATCCATTGGATCGGTTTATAACATGGGTTCTATGCCAAATTCCATTAATTTTGTATATGGGGGAATAGAGTCATCTTCTAGTCCTACCACCATACTAGAACCTAAGCATCCAGTCCCCGCCAATATCGAAAGGATGGAGGGTTTTCCCTCTCGCTATTTCCACGGACATAATTGGCAGCAATTTGGCCTAGGTCGATACAAGGGGTAACTGAACGCATCGATATGCCATATCGGAGACCCACCGAGCGTTTTGGTCCGGGCTACCAACCACTTCCATCCCTTTCTTCTTTTGAACGAGCTTTTCAAAGCATTAATCTTAATTCAGAAGAAGAAATCCTCCACCCCGACGAATCCGAAGATGAAGCCTATGAAGAATTTGACGTCATGTCAAATGGTGATGAATCTGAAGAAGAGTCGACACCCATTGTTCCCCTCATTAAACAAGACGAGTTTTATCTCCAATTGTTCCCTCTCCAAGAGGCCATCTTTCGCTTGCTTCTTCCCGACGGGTGAACCACCCCTCCCCACTCCATAAGCCATAATCCAAACTTGTTTATATGTTATCTAAAATAGTGGTTTTCACACTAACCAAAAAAAAAAAATAAAATATATAAAAATACTTTATTCTTTATGTATGTGTGTAATAGTGGTTTTCCCCTAAAAAAAAAAAAAAACTCAAACTAAAAAAAAAACGAAAAACTATGTTGTTTGCATCTTTTTTCTTTCTTTTTTCTTTCAGTTGATGTTTTGAAGCTTCTTTTGAGGAGACCCGACCACCCAAGCCTGATTGGCATTCTACGCATAGTTTGAATTTTATATGTACATATATACATGGCTTGTACAAAAAATAAATAAAAAAATAAACAAATAAAATAAAAAGAATTTGCATTTCATTGTTAGTTGCATACATCTCATTCAAAAACATTGCATTTCATGTGCATACATCTCATTGAAAACCATAACATTTCATTTTCAGCCATAGTTGCATATCATGTTAGAGACCATTCTATCTTTTGGATATAAAATTTGGTCAAGCAAAAGTCATGTTGCCTTAATCAGGGGCACCTTCATAAAATCCATCAAACCGAATTGTCATTCGTACACCCATTTTCCATTTGCACATATTTACATTGCCAAAATGTTTTCAATCACTCAACCATTCCTAGTGTTTTAAGCAAACTTTGAAATGCATGTCAAAGTTCTCTAGGGCCATATCACAAATTACACTAAATAAAATCTTGAGTATTGGGAAATGATTTCAAAAGCGGTCTTGAACCTATCACATTTTCACATCTTAAAAACATCTTGTGTCAAAGAGAGATAACACCATCCTTGGGTTGTGCCTTGAAGTGAAAAGGGTAATCCTCGTTTGTCCTATCATGCAAACATAGTCCATAAAACAATGGTTCTTACCACTATCACAAGCAATCACAAAATATAAATATAAACAGAGTAGTAAGGATAGGGTAAAATTCTCATCATACTTCGGTTGAGAATCCGATTCCCCAAAGCTCTAAGGAAATGAACATTTTTCACACACCATTGATCCCAAATAAGTTGTAAGGATCGTACTACTTGTCCAGTCAGACGGATAGGTAGTCATCCCCAAGGCTTACAAAGGTCAAAAACAACATGGACTATGGAGTTAACCTTCACCGGGGCTATAGACGCTTGACTGGCAATGGAGTATACTCATTGCGTGGCGACATGTCTCTCCTCAAAAAGAGACCTCTGAATGCTCATACGAACAAACTAGCTTCGGGGTCTTCTCCATAACAGGGTTACCTAATTTATGCAAGATGAGGTTAATGAACACACTTGCACACACACATGTTTTTGATTGCCTAGAGTCACTACCATGCTTCCGATTTGGTTAATGAACTCGCATGCACACACATTTGGTCCTAGTTGAATTAGGCAGTATTAGTAAGTTTGTTTGATACCACTAGCATGTTTGAGTCTTTGTAAAATAGTCTTCCATATCAACCTCCATATCACCCTCCATATCTTCTTCCATATTCATGTCATTCCATACGTCATCCATTCACAAGCCACCAAGTTCGGTGCCCCTGATTAAACAATTATGATAACAGTTGGCTAAATCTAACTATCTAAAAGTATGAGTGCTTCTTAGTGCATATTTCATTTATTTAGTCTTGCATTAATCATCCATAGATTTGCATGTTATATACTTAGTCTCGCATTAATCATCTATAAGTTTGCATTCCATTCCATCACATATGCATCAAAAACATTAAAACATATAAAAACATGCATCACAAAAACATAGGCATTCACACAAAAGAGAGTAAAACACCAAATAAATAAAAGCCATGTATATATATATGTATAAAGGTCAAACTGCACAATGAATGCCAAAAGGCTACAATATACAATAGAGCACCAAGGCTCATAAAGAGTGCATCTAAGCACTAAGCTAACCATCAAAAGAGGACCCCTGTGACCTAGTAGGAGCCCTAGACAACGACCTCCTCATCCCCGAAATGATAGGGGAGAATCGGTGTCGTGCCTCTAACACCCTAAGCTGCAAAACAACAAAACAAAAATTTGTTACAAATTTTTTCCAAAAAAAAAAAAAAAAAAAAAAACACATAATAAGTACTTGCTTAAATGAACAAATACCTCAGCTGGCTGCACTGGCGCGTCCGCTCCCATCTCCGCCATAGCTCCCGCGTGCTTCACTCTCCCACACAACCTTTCACTTCACTCCACTCCCTCAGACGCACTTCTCTCAAGCTCGAACGCACAAATGAGCGAAATTCTCGCTGAAACTGTTTAAATAGCTGGTTGTGGTGCCCTGAAACACAGTGGGGCATTTCATGGCGCATTCAGACGTAGTGCTGCGTCTGCAGAGCGCCTAAACACCGACGGGCGTCTCTGCCACCCCCAAATGCAGACCGACGTTTGGTGGCAGTATTGAATAAAGGAACAAAACTGGCAAAATTGAAGCTTACCTCCTCCAAATTTCATCAAATTGCACTCATCCATTCTTCTTATCATAATAAAACATTTTGTGAATGTTACAACAGTTTTGGACACAAATTTTGTCATTTCGCTCAAAAAGCGCATCATTCATCATTGTTTTACAAATTGGGTTAAAAATATTCAAAACCTTCACAAAATTAACAACATTCATCAATTCTTTTGATCTATCGTCAATTTCATTCATTCTTCTTTCATCATGCATATTTTTGCCAAATCAAATTAAAGTAAACCTCGTATCTAGTGGTATATTCTATCACCTTGGCGATTGCAACGATTTGCATCCATGCAATTCGGTAAGAGGATTAAACCACCATAAGGGCACTTACCATTTATCATCATCAATTATTTCACTTGTTTGAAAATTGGAAATCAATTTTGGGTATTCTACTTTTCAAGTGACCTCATACCAAGATTAATTTGCTCAACAGTTGTCATTGATGGCCTAGTTCATGGGGCCTTAAACATGGACAATCTTTAATATCATCATTATTTTGAGTCTTGCTAGAGATTGAGGCTACCTAGGTTGATTGGTTCCGACCCGAGGAATTATCCATACAGTCACTAGGAGCATCTCTCGAGTTCGGACTCTTTTCATGCATCTTTCATCTCTGCATATCAATGGCACCAACAAGGCAATTTCATCAACAGTATGGACTCACACACAGGAGTTGGGGCATCCGTAATCAATTTCTAATTTTCCTATAGTGGAATTCATCTTACATGATCATGGAACTTACAATTTGGCAAAAATCCCTTTATAACCGTTGGGGCAGAAAACGGTCCATCTTTCACATCACTCATATCGTCTTCAATCATATTCTTTCTCGGTTTGTACACCAACCCCTTTCTCGTTGGGACATAAATAGATGGTTCATACACCAACCCCTTTTTTTTCACCGTTGGGGCAAAAACGGCTCATTTTATTTCGAATTTCTTCCAATTGGCTTGTGAGAACCATTCTCGCTCGCCAATTGAGGGGGTAAGCTGATAAAAATTTTAAATATTCTTTTATTCTTTGGTCTTCAAAGTTGTGCTCTAGTCTTGAGAGAGAGTTGCATCTGATCCAGCTTTTCAGGTGTCTTAAGTTTTTGTGTTGCATTGTGTCTTCACACAAAGCGACTCAAAAGGGGCATCTGTAGACACCAAAATCCAACCACTTGTAAGTCATCTATACCTTCCTATTAGCCACGTGTCGGTCATCCACCTTCCCGCCATTATTTGGCCCAAATCCACACCTTCCCGCCATTATTTGGCCCAAATCCACACCTTCCCCCATTTTTGGCCCCCTTTCTTTTGCTCTTCTTTTTCCTTTTTTTTCATCTCCCATTATTTGGCCCAAATCCACACTTTCTCGCCATTATTTGGCCCAATTTCACCTTTCCCGCCATTTTTCATCCCCAAATTTATTTAAATTAATATTTATATATATATTTAAATATTTTAATATATTTTAATATATATATAAATATAGTTTAAGTGATTTAATCTAAGCCAGTCCATCTTTCATTTAATCTCATCCGTCCATCCTTCTTAATCCGTTTCACAACCTAGATTTATTCTCTACCCTTGGATCCACTTTAATCTTAGCCACACGTTCAAAGTGTCGTTAAAACCCTAAAGTGTGCCCTAAGAGTAGATTATAAATAGAGCCACCTTGATGGCTCAAACCCTACTTCTATCTTGGCTATCTACTTCTATCTTGGCTATCTTTGCTATCTTTGCTATCTTTTGGACCTATCTCTTCTATTTCATCTATCTCTTCAGCCATCCATCGCCGCCCCTTTTCGTCGCATCCATCGCCGCATCCATTGCCAACTTCGCCGCCATCTCTTCTATAGTACTCTGCAGAATTCCCCATTCTTGTCACAAGTGCCCACGGGCGTTTACCCGCAGCCACAGACTCAGACCGGCGTCTGAAACCTTGATCCAGAAGCACGCGGGCGTTCAGCGAGTGCACCAGGGCGCCTTCTGTAGTCGATTTGACAGCCACATTACTTCCAGATGCCGCCTGGTCTAGCCGCGTTAACAAAGAACAGGTATAAATCAGTTTAAAGCAAGTAACTTCTTTTCTTTTATTAATCTGTTGTTGAACTCCTGCATTCTATTTTTCTAGGGTTTTAAATTGTTTATGAGGGCTCACACAAGTGGAGCCCTCTTATTAATTTCTAACTCCTTGATAGTGTTAATGTGTGCAGGATTTTAATGGCGAGATCCGGTGTGTTGATAGCAATTGTTTAAGCTGGAGTGGTCCGAGCCAAAGGATACAACAAAACCCACTCACTTTGTTGGGATTAAGGATACGTCTTCGAAAATGCCACCACTTTATGCCAACTAGGGTTTCGGAGAACCCTAGCACAAACTGTAATTTGTGTATCACAAAAAGGGTTACGAGCCCTGTTGTACTCAAAAGGAGTTTTTAAACTCCACTGATTAATAAAAATTGTTTGTTTTGTGCAACTTTCCTGTATTCCATTATTGTGGTTTTATTTCTGTTTGGCGTTGTATTTTTAATCTACACAACCATCATCACCTAGTCTACAAATATATTTTAAACATCAATTAATGCATTCTCACAACTCATTTTTTATTTGTCTAGTCATCAATCTAACCATGTAATATTAATCATCAATCATTAACATCATCCATCCAAATCAAACATCTATCCCAAATTTTCATCACTACATTATTGTGAATCATAATCAAGTCAAGTTTCCTCAGTATAACTTGATTTTACCTCTAAAACTTGAGGGGGCACACTAGGACACAATGACATTTAATGTTGTCCAAAACACAATTTTTAACATCATGTCTAAGCAAACAATCTCAACATCACTCATCTAGCATCATTGACCATAAACAACATAAAAAAAATCGTCTTAAAATTGGGGTATTTATATTAGTTTTTGACACATTTATTATGCAATAAATGCATTAAAAAGAGGTAAATGTAGCTAGCCAATTTTCAACACATGGTTAATCTTCAAGTTTGTCAGTCCCTTCATCAATCAACCTTTTAATCAGTTAATTGGAATCAATCTTCCTTGTGCTCAAATTTGGAGCATTTATTGCCCCAAAAGCGATAACCCTAGGGCATGAGCAATAACACCAACAACGCTATTGTGAGCTGGTGGTGCTTTTGCATTTTGTTTTCAAATTTGATCTTTCCCCCCATTTTTGACCTCCAAGGGTCATAAGCCAAAAATGCCAATACAATAGCACTGGTGACGCTATCTCCTCCCAACACTCTTGATTGTTTTACACCAAAATCCAGATTTTTGATTTTTGATCCCTTTCAAGCACCCAACCATTTATGATCAAATTCCCAAAAATTTGATCTACAACCCCTGCACCAAATCCCAAATCCAAAACTTTTCGCTTTCATGATCTTATATTAATGACCTCTTGATCCTCTTTTCAAATTTCTACCTTCTCCATTTTTGTTATCTTCAATATAATTCTTCCTCCAAGAAGTCATGGATGCCTATAAACCAAAAATTGGGGTGACCATTTCATGAAGAGCTTTAGAGTAATAAAAATCTCAAATTCTCTCTAGAATCATAGGCATTTTTTTTCAGTTTGCATGGCAAGATTATGCTAAAATCTTACCACAATCTTGTGAGGCTACCTTTGCAAGCATTAAAGCTCTTGTTCCTTGCAAGCTCTCTTCAAGTATTCAAGCAAGTCTCTAATAAAGTCTTTAAGATCTCTCTAAACAATAAAATCTACAAGCTCTTAAGAAATCATTAATCATCAAGAATCAAGCGTTAAGCCTTCAAGCTCAATCATTCAAGTGCCATCAACAAGCAAGGTAGCAAGCTTTCAACAAGCTTCCAACAAGGGGAAAACAACATCGTATTGGATTGTGTTCTTTTCGCTTATTTGCTTTTGGTTCTTCCTTGTTCTTGTAGCTTTAGACTTTTTATTTAATTATAATTATAACTAGTTTTACATTTTTGCACTTGCATTTAGTTCATCTCTTATTTTGTCATTTAATCTCCATCTTAAGCAAGTAAATCTTTGCCTTTTTGTTGTTTAATAGGGCTCCCATACTCCTAGGTTAAGGCCCTTCATCATAGTCATCATAACCTTAGCTCATCTTGTATTTAATATTGTTGTTTTGCTCTCAAAAGCGAAAGCGCTGCCATATTGTACATTGGTGGCGCTATTGCTCTTTGGTTTACATAAAGTAAAAGCATTGTCACTAAGCAAAAGTGTCGACAATGCTATTACAATCTAGTGGTGCTTTTGTCACCTGGTATTTATTTATTGTATTTTATATTTTTTATCATTTATTGTTTATCTAAATAGGGGATTGATTGCTATTAAAGGAAGTCTAACCTCCTCTGTTTACTCAGACAAGCCCCTCTACCACTAATTACATCATTTTCTATTTGTTTTACAGGTTAAGAAATAGTGCCATCAACATGCAATAGTGTCGATAACGCTTTTGTCATACTGACATAAATAGGTATTTTTACCCCATAACTCTATCTTTTAGTCTTTTAGGGTTTAAATTATGTTTGTTGATTGTGTAGACTAGGTTTTGTTCTATGCGTATTGATAAATTAGACAAAAAAAAAAAAAAAAAAAGTTAGTCTTAATAATAATGGGGAATATCTTAACTATTAAGATTGGTAGTGCTATCGCTCTTTGGCTTACACAAAGCAAAAGCATTGTCACTAAGAAAAAGTTTCGGCAATGCTATCACAATCAAATGATGCTTTTCTCACCTGGCATTTATTTCTTGCATTTTGTCCCTTTTATCATTTTTTGTTTATCTAAATAGGGGACTAATTGCTATTAAAGGAAGTCTAACCTCCTCTGTTAGCTCAGACAAGCCCCTCTACCACTGACTACATCGTTTTCTATTTGTTTACAGGTTAAGTGATAGTGCCATCAACAGGTAATAGTGTCAACAACTCTTTTGTCATAATGACATAAATAGGTATTTTTGCCCCATAACTCTATCATTTAGTCTTTTAGGGTTTTAATGCTGTTTGCTGGTTGTGTAAACTAGGTTTTGTTCTATGTTTATTGATAAATTATACAAAAGAAAAGAAAAGAATAGTTAGTCTTAATAACAATGGGGAATATCTTAACTGATAAGCTTTAGCATCTAATCGAAATCACATATAGCCGCATCTTCTTGTGCCCTTGCCTCTTAAAAGAAAAATCATTATTTCCTTTTTCATCACAATATAAAAAACATTTTACTTGTAATCATTATATGTTGCATTTTGTATGTGCATTAAAACTAAGTTAAATTTAAGCTTAGACACAGAGGTATCTTAAGAGAAACATAGGTGTTCTTCAATCAGCCTAACAAACTAGACTTTAAGCTCACAACTTTCCCTAATCTCGAAGTGAGAAAAAGAGAAGACAACAAAAAAAAAACGTCACAAAAAAACCCTTTGTGATGCCTCTTCCATCTTTTCCCTTTCTCATAATAACTATATTATTTATATATTTTAGAAATGTTGCTCACACGCTCAAAACACTAAGAAACATTATAAAATTTATAGAGGATTTAAATCTTTAAGGTGAGACCATGAAAAATACTCATAAATATCAAGAAGATTTAAATGTATTTATAGGTAATGACTCTACTTACCACTCCACCAAAACTTTTTTTTTATAGAAACGTAATATATTTATAAAATTTAATTAATTTATTATTATTTTGTTGGACTCAACCCTCCTTCATTTTAGTTATGTAAAATCCTACTTTTGTTGCCTAAGGAATCTTTATAATTCCTCGAAAACAAGCCCCCAAGGGTTGCGTGGATTGGTAAGTGCTTGTCTGGCTAGACACTTACCAACAAGAGACCCAGGTTTAAACTTCAGGACAACTTGTTTGCAAAGGTAGTAATTTGATCTGAATCCTCTGAGTGTCCGTCAAATCAATGATGATAGTATGAATCTTGAGTGATTGGTGATCCTTTTCATGTCTGAATCCCGAGAGATTGGTGATCCTTTTCACCTCGGGTCAACAATAGCAAAGCGGAATAAATTTGGTGGGAGCAGCCCATGTTTAAACCTTGCGCTTCTCAAGTACTAAAAATAATATGATTGCGACAAACCGATTTTTTTTTCCTAACAAACATAATATTTTTATAAAACCTTAATTAATTAATTTATTATTATTTTATTGCGCTTAACCCTCTTCATTTTTTTGTTATGTAAAATCCTAACCCACTTTTATAAATTTTAACCAGAAAAATTAACAACCCTGCCTAGAGGAAAAATTCATTTTGAAATACTTAGACGGTAAGGTGCATCATTTAAACTTTGGGTATTCTTCTTATACGGACAGTGAGGCTTCATTAATCAAATTATTATTTCTTTAATGGGTTAAAACAATTCCTATAGAGCTCAAAGAATGTTCGGGAAAAAAAAGCTTTCTAGGTTTAAGCGGGTCATAGCTGCGAGTGAGCAAAGGCCTTAAAAACAAACAAGGAAGCGTGCTTCTCTCTATATAGTTCTCATTTGCGCTTCGCCCCTACTTGAGTTCAAAGTTTTTAGACCTCATCAATCCAAAGTTTCAACCCTGCTGTTACATTTATATTTTTGTTCAAGACACAGAGCGTTTTGGACGCAGAAAGCGAGCGATAAAAATGGCGGTAAGTCTGGGGTTTTCTAGGTGCCCTTGTCTCTTCCCTTCCTATATCAAGTTTGAGAGGAGAGATTTAGGGTTTATGGTTTTTTTTTTTCTTTTGCGATGCAGACGGAAAGGTTGTTCAAAGATGAGGCCACGGATGAAAAGGGCGAGCGCGCCAGAATGGTGAGTTTATTCGAATGCTTCTACTTGTCTGTTTGATTTGTTGTAAGTGCCAGACTTTTAATGCCGATATGAAAGTCCTCGTTAGTGGCACAATGTTACTTTGGGAGTTGTTTTGTTTACTTACAGTAATTCTCAGGCAATGTCAATAGTATTCTTAGGTCCCTGTGTGCGTGACTAACATCTTATGACATCTTATTGAAAAGAAAGCACTATTGCTAATGGTATTGACTGAATCTGATAGTGTTTCCTTTACTGTGTTTTCATATAAGAAGCATGTTGCTGTGTGCTATTTTTGTGTAGCCGTGTGGCCATGTGCATCATTTTAAAGGTAATCACTCGAATCTGCCAGCAGCAGCATAGAATGCCTTGCCTAGTGGATCAGATCCCCAACAATCTATCAGGAAGGTGGCTTCACACATAAATTTAAAGTATGACAGCAGGGCGTTCACAATAACCGTCTGGACAACAAGCTGTGTTCGAACTGGAAAGAAACCCAATAAGAAAACTACAACGACAAGCTGAAACTGATTTCTATTGAGACAAAATGGAGAAAAGAGAAGATCAACCATAAACTTCTGCGTCATTTTCAATCTTCCTGAATTTTTTTGGCTACTGGCAGACTACAATGATCAGGAATCATGTGCCCACAAATTATGATGTCAATTTTGCCAAAACTTTTGGCTTGTTCCAGCAGTCGTTTCTGCCAGGTTGGGAACCTCGTTTTTTAAAGGGTTAATACAAGCCCATCCATGTTACAAACCACATAGTGGTATTAAAATATTTTTGGCAACTACATAGTGGTATTAAAATATTTTTGGCAATTTTTTTTGAAGAGGTTGAAAAGCAGGGAATATTAGGGGTAACCCTTCTTGTGAATGAACTTGGAGAACTTGAGTCTTTAAAAGAGCCCAATGACTTTTGCCATTGGACTATTTTTATGAATGAACTCGGAGAACTTGGGTCTATAAAAGAGCAATGACTTTTGCCATTAGACTATTTTTTGGCAATTATACATATATTACTTGGCAAGATTTAAACCTTGGTCTCTGCTTGGAAAGTGGATGTATTTAACCTGTTGCACATGCCCTTTGATATGCCATGTTGGGAACCCTTATACCTAGAATGCTGACTTGATTTTTCAATAGCTCAATTCCAGTGGAGGTTGGATCTTCAGGTCACCAGATGTGCAGTTGGGAACCTCAATATGGCTTTACAGGCGTCAGAGGTCTCTTCAGGGAATTATTCAGGAACATGGCTAGCTTGAATTCCCATTGCATTGTCAATCACCCTAGACTTACCAATTTGTAACCCATCACCCACTTTTGTTTCCAGTTGCTCCATAGAAGACGTGAATTAAGTGTCATGAGACTTAACTTGAGCCAAAGACAGCTCTACCATTTGTTGGGCAGTACGCTTTATTGAAAAATTGACCTTTGTGAGAGCGGGGAAATAGTGTTGGGTAATGACACTGGTGTGAACGAGGTCCTTGCTCCTTTGCCAGTTCAGCTTTTAGTCTTAATTTTTTTTTCACTATATTTTGACCTAGGTCTGGACTTTTCTCTGCCCTTTCATTCATACAGCTAGTATCACTGTATGTCAGTGAAACTGCAAAGATAACAGACACACCAGTTTTCTGTGTACATAATGTCTGGATATTTGGTACTTTTTCTAGTATCAATTGGATGGCCCACCGTGAACACCACCTCTTGCTCTATCTCCATCTGTTTCAAGCTTCTCAATATCAAGAATCACATTGCAACCAAACTAGGAGATGGCTTGAAATTTGTGAGATGCACAGCAGTAGAATTGTGGCAAGTCCATTGAAATCCAGGATCGGGCTAACCATATATGTTGATTTTTTACTCCCTCCAGCTCTAGTTCCCATATTTGACAATTCTCTTGCTTGGATTTCCGTATCCGCGTATCAGATACAGATATGGTACGTCTTGGATATCATATCTAGACGTATCCAAACACATGGGTGCCGTGCCATATCCAGACATATCCAAATACATAGGTACCATATCCAGATGTATCCCAATGCAACCTGAGTGGGCCTAACGGTGAAGGCTTGGGTACTCTAGATAAGAGGTTCAAGGTTCAAATCTAAAAGGTGTAGGGTATGTACGTCCCCTAGGCAGATAGCATAACATGAGTGCTTCCTTCCATGCATAATGAACCCCATGTTCCTCCCATGCATAATGAACCCCATGAATATGGGGTGGTCTAATGTGTATAATGATCCTGAATTTTAAAACTTAACTTTTTAACTTAATACACAGGTACCATATACAAATGTATCTTAATACATGCCCCTATTTGGTCCATATCTAATATATCTTGGTATGGGCTAGGCATGTCTAGAGTTGTATTCAAAACATGAGATGAAAAGAAGAATAAGCAATTTTTAAGAAAAATAAATTGAAAATTAAAAAATCAATGACAATCATCTTCTTAGTTAATGAAAACATCCTATTCAAAACTTATGTGTAAACATTTTTGTGTTATATTTTTCTTGTTTTAATATATAAAAATATATGTCTTTGTGTTATATTTTTCTTGTTTTAATATATAAAAATATATGTCTTTGTGTTATATTTTTCTTGTTTTAATATATAAAAATATATGTCTGTGTGTTATATTTTTCTTGTTTTAATATATAAAAATATATGTTTTTATAATGTCATATCCAGCCATATTCATACTAGGAGGTCTTGAAAATTTGACGAATCTGTATCCAATACGGTATCTGTGTAGAATACTGTATCCTTTTCCATGCAACATAGCATCCAGCATAAACCAGTCCCATAACTCAGACCAAGAACATAGACAGAGGGTGTCGTGTCATCATTCCAAACAGGGCTTTCCAGGCTTTGGCATTTCCTATCAATCATATTTATATTATTACCGTCACTTTTTCCATGGTGACTTGTAGATTGCAAGCAAGATATTAATGGTGGGTTTCAGGCAGGTCAAAACTTAGGGCATATGACTATTAGGATGAATAGTGATTTCAGTCCCAGAAGCAACAATCAAAAGTACAAAAGATTGAATTGCAGAATTCAATGTGTTTTGTACGGAAGATAGTTTATGTAGTTGTGTATATATATATATATATATATAATAACTTGATTGTATGTATGACATAGAATTATATCTATGTAAAGATCAAAAGACAATAGGAATTGAAATCAGAATTGCATTGATCTCTTATCCTTGGAAAACGTTCTTCCACATCTTTTGTCCTGCTGTACCATCTTATTATATCCTTTTATTTGTTTATTTTTATTTTTTGTGGTTATCAATGACCAGCACAAGGCTATACAACATTTGCTCCTATAACACTAGAGTCATGGGAGGGTAATGAATAGGTGTAATTTCATAGTTCACATGCTACTTCATACTGGATTACAGAATGCCAGGTAATAAATTCAGTAGAATACTTGTATTGAGAGTGGCAAGGAGTCTTATCATCTGTTTGTTCAAGTGATCCTCCCTTAGATGTGTGCATGCCATATGGTGTGCAAATTATTTTGTATTCTTCTCAAACTTGGTGTTCTAGTTTTCCTCCAAGTTCTAATGGTTTCATATAAAATATGCCAATATATGAAGAGTCATGAATGACGTGTCTGAATTAGCAATTGATGAATTCATAGTTAGCTTTACCTTGTAACATGGGAAAAAGAAAGATGTCTTAATATTGTATTTTATCAGCAGGTTGGATTTCAGTATTTTCCCTCCAGGCATTGCTGTGTTGCATCTTATTTAACACAAGTAAAGCTGTCTTAATGGTTTTTCCATTGTTGGATGGAGGTCAAATGGAAGCCTCAAAAATAAGAAAATAACTGAGCACAAAGGCTATGCCCACAGACTATTTTATTGAATAATCAGTATAAAATCATTTCAAGACGTCTTGATTTCGATGCATTGCATCCCTGAACCTTATAGCTGACATCAGGATTAACTATGTTCCATCAAGTCCCTTTTTTGGGATGTTGAGGTAGCACTGGGAAACAAAAAGGGGGCTCTTGGAAGTTCCTTCCAAATCCCAGAGGGGATGGTTGTACGTGAAAGCACATAGTCCATTTTTTATATTGCCTTAAATGTAACGACAATCCAACTAGTCATTTAATTCCTCCAATATTCTTTTATTGACAATAATGTCTTGTGCAAATTGAAATCTAGCTGGAGGGACTGACAATAGCATATTGTGCCGTGGATGAGGTCCAGAATTTGCCAAAAAACCGATGGTCATGCTAATTTGTGTTGACTGCATGAACACAAAAGCATTCCTTGAATGGCAAATGAAGGGAGATGGCTACTCATGGGTATTGAGTATTTGTTCCATGGAGACATGGAACATAGGATTTAAGTCATGAAGCTGTATAATAGTTTACTGTGAGGAACTTTGTAAATATGAAATTGAATTGCTTCTCCTTATGCTCAACACAACAAGAATGCACTTTTGTTTGACTTGTATGTTTCTTTACTGAGTTGTAATTATGGTTTCTCTTCTAGATTGTTCTGTGAGACTAATAGCCTGCAAACAGGATTGCTTTCTTCCAAAGTACCTTAAGAATTCAATTGGCTAGAGAAGTCTCCCTAGTTTAAAGATGATTCAAATAGATAATTTATGAACGAAAAAAATTAAAATTCCACTTTCTCGCTTAAGCAACTAACACAAAATTTGATTTCAGTTTAATGGAATAATAATGACATAGAATTGCAAGCAGGCTTAGTAAAAGTATGAAGAATGATATGGTTATGAATGTAAATAATTATTTAAGATTTTTGATGCAGGCGTCATTTATTGGTGGCATGGCAATTGCTGACCTTGTGAAGACAACATTAGGGCCAAAAGGAATGGTAATATTATTTTTATATTGCAGTGTTTCATCTTTGTAGCTGTTGCTCTAATTTGAAATATAAGAGTTGGTGAATGTGCTTGTTGAATCTTAAAAAAAGTTTTAGGTGCAAATGAGATTTTTGTGAAAAATGTATCACAATACTTTCCATAAGTTACATATGGCTTATATAAGGGTCCACGTTCATAAATAGAAACGTAACATCTGCTATTAGGTCAAATGAACCATGTTCAAGGATAATTTCCAAAAATCATTGTTGGCTTGCCGATTTCCTGTTGACCCCTTGTCTTTCTGCTTCTTGAGTCACAAATTTTCCTCTATAATATCTCCATTTTCCAATTACCTACTAATTATTGAATTTCATTAAATGTGATTGACACTATGATTGACAATTTTATCTGGCGCTATATTTTCCTCCTCGTAGATATGTTTACATTTCCAAGATGGTGGATCCATCAATAATTACCTTCCTATGTTTTCCACCACTTATTTTTTTAATCCTTTTCTAAAACAAACTTAGGACAACGATAGCCTATTAATTCATTCATAATTTATTTTATGGGTGATATTTATACCCTGAATATTCTAAGATACCATCTTCAACATCATTGTTTAGTCTTGTTAATGTGTTTAACCCCAGTTTTGGTTAATATTAGTAAATTTATATTATTTGCTTCTAGCTTCACAAATAAATTTCCTTTTATGTTTTCTTTTGTCTATGATTCTTCTTTGGAGATCTTCCTCTTTTCTTGCGAGTCCCACTAATGTTCTTATCCTTCTCAATGTCTTCTATTTTTTTGGACTGTGCTCCATTTGATATATCACCTTTTGCCGCCTTGGAGATTCTAAAGTTCAAGGGACAAACTTTATACTTCTTTCTTTACGATTTCATGCCTTTTAATTGCAAGGATACAAGTTTCTGTTGTTTGAATAGGATGTAGATTATTTACATGACTCCTACTCACCCTCTTCCACATTTCCCTTTGAAAATTGACTCTTAAACTTCTTTTGCAGCTTTAGACCCTGCTAAATTTGATGTCTCACATTGCAGTGTTGTTCATTTAGTGCTGTCTTGGTTCTTTCTAAGGTTTTCTCCAAATCAAGTGTGTCAGCCTTTACTATTTAAAAAGGTGGAGGGTCTTTATTTACCAGATTTTTGGGAGTAGAAAATCCTTGGTGAGAGCCATCTTTTGGTGCTGTATAATTCTCTTGCTTCTGCTTTGGGTTTGTTTTATGACAAGAACCTTTATATATTTCTCAATTATTCTTATTGAGCAATCTCATGGCATATGCAGCACTGAAACACAATGTTTTTGTAGTCCAACTGACGGTCCTACTTTCTTGATCCAGATTTGATAATAATGGATTTTGGCAAAGGTTTTGAAAGGTCCATAGCAACAATGTACACAGCTAGATGCTGTTCCATACAGGACAATGCGAGCTGGATTAACCTTTGTAGGGTGTTGCCAATATTTTTCAAATCCTTCATGTTGATAAGGTCATCGGTTTGCAAATAGCCTGACCCACATGGGAACTCTTTCAAGAGTTATAGTCTCTAATAGAAAAGTTTTCACTCCATAGTCATGAATATAAGCCAGCCCTCCCCATAAACCATGGACTACCACACATTACTTTATCCATGGATTTCGAACTTGAAAAGACTATGATACATTCCTTTTAGAAGATCAGTCATAAAATAACATGAATTCAATCTCCATTTCCTTTCAATCCACTTTTGAATCTTTGAAAGTTCTGGTTTGTTAACCATTGAATTTACAGTTTAATCCTTTACTTTTAAGAACCAATATCATGCTCAACCTTCGTATCCTTGATAATGACTTTTGGTGAATTGTCTGTGTCCTTGATGTGGTATTCCATAGATTTCTTCTTCCCTTTGTTCGTGATGAGCATATGATTACTTTCATCAACTAGGGCATTCTTAGGGCTGCAAATAATTTTCCTTTTGATACCTGGGTTGCCTACATGAGAAACCTCCATTGATCATCGTTTTTTCAAGATCGAGAGCAGAACTCTAGATCCCAAACTTGAGGCTTGCTCCTTGTTCGTACTTTGCTTGACCCCCCCCCCCCCATGCACTTCGTACCCGCTTGCACTTGGCTTGCATGCCTGCCTTGCTTGCTGGCACTTTGCTTTTCAAAAAATATTCAATATTATTCTGATGCATAAAATTTTTCAGGTTAAGGTGTTATACATGGGCTTTGGATGTATAGATTTTGATACTGAATGCTGAATATATGATGTATTTTGGTGTCTTCTTGTGTCTTGTGCAGGACAAAATTTTGCAATCAACAGGTAGGGGTCATAGTGTGACTGTCACAAATGATGGTGCTACTATCTTGAAATCTCTTCACATAGATAACCCTGCTGCCAAAGTTCTGGTCGGTATCCTAGCTTTACATGAATAACCTAGTTTTTAGATTCAGTGAGAGATGGTGCCAATTGTATTTTGATTTTACCAGTAGTTTCCTTAATGTTTAACAATTAGACATTTCCAAAGTTCAAGATGATGAAGTAGGAGATGGAACCACATCTGTGGTTGTTTTAGCGGGGGAACTTTTGCGGGAGGCAGAAAAACTAGTAGCTATGAAGATTCATCCAATGACAATTATATCTGGTAAGATTCATCCAATTTAAATCATGGGAATTGCCATGGATCAGGGAGATAATTTTCAGGTGATCTTATGCTTAAGCTATAGGATTAGGCAGATTGCTATTGATTGATTTGGTATTTTAAACTACAGATTGATGCATCAGCTTCCAAGTATTGCTGTCGACTTCTAGGATGTTGTTGAACATGATGTATTACAATAATTTCTTTTCCTGTTTAACAAGTCATTGCACTATCTTAAATAATGCTATAGAAGATGGAGGCATTTTAGAATATAGCGAGTCTTACGTGATATTTGAAGAATTCAAAAATTGCTTTAAAAGTCATAGATGTTTCCATAATACAGTAATTTATTGTGCAAGTGAAACTCACTGTCTGAGAGTTTGAATACATTTTTTTTGGTTATTTGATTTGTGGACTAACAACAGGTTATAGAATGGCTGCTGAGTGTGCTCGTAATGCATTGGAGCTGCGTGTCTGGGATAACAAAGGCAATGCAGGTAAAGCTTATCATTCAATGGTGTGAATTTGAATTTTTGGGACATGGTGAATAAGCTGAATTATCCTCTTATATATATATATGGAGGGGGAAGGCATGGTTGGGTGCTGAAATCTCTCATTGTTTGGTTAGAGTAAATGAATTATCCCATCTTATTTTCGGTTGGGGGGGGGGGTTGTGGGGGATGGAAGAAGTCTATCTATCATTTTGCTAGAGTAGATTTGTTGTTTGAAAAACTAGCGAGGCATTGGAGGATGTGTTGAATTGGCCTCAGACAATTTGGATTTATCTAGTTTGATTTTCTGACCATTGGACCAATTCTGTTAAATACAGAGAAATTTCGGTCAGACTTGATGAAGATTGCAATGACTACACTGAGTTCCAAAATCCTTGCACAGGACAAGGAACATTTTGCAAATTTGGCTGTTGATGCAGTGATGCGGCTTAAGGTAATTATAGATCTTGGAAGTGAAAGGGCAAGTTGCTTGCAGTGGATAATGTCATTCATTGACTCAACAAATGACAAAACTCTTGGGGCAGTGGCTTGTGTTGATTCAATTTGATATCTGTCTCATATTATTGTGAAAACCCCTGATCATTTAGGTCCCTTGCCTTCCTGTTATTATTTCTATTGTTTTGTATTGAATTTAGGTCTGAACTTCCTTGTAGGCAGCCATGTACTTTTTTGAGTTTATTGAAGTCTTACTTATTTGCTTTTACCACTTTCATTAAGTGATAGCTCTTTCTGTTTTATCTTCAGGGTAGCACAAACTTGGAATCAATACAGATTATAAAAAAAGCAGGGGGGTCTTTAAAGGACTCTTTCCTGGATGAAGGGTAATGTTCTGTATTCCTTTTTATGTTTGCATTTATCAAGAAGCTATTTCAGAAGTAAATTGTGCTTCTTGTCATTCATTTTTTACGTTATTGATAGCTACTAAACTTCTACAAAAATTCTGCACATTGTCTTGTCTACACTCTTTTTCTCAGTGTTGCAAGATGTGTTTGTAGTTTAGATGTGTAAGTATTTATTTTTAGTAGCTGTCAGGTGTTATCAGTTCTTGCTTTGCCACTACTTTGATTGAGGAAAAATTTCCAGTTGCATTTCAAACTTTGATTAACTACCAAATTAAAATACATGTATGCTTTTGCATATTTTCTAGAAACTTGTATGTTATTTTGGTGTCTTAGCTTTTTGAAACTGGAACAGGTCTTCTAGTAATAGTAAGGTTTGAAACAGTTAAAACTATATAGTATGATCTCAAGTAAATCAATATTGCAAATCACTAAAAGCATATTCAATATATTGATCTTAATCTAACATTCATATGAAAGCATAGTGAGTAATATCCTAAGAGATTGTTATTAACTTTTTATATTTTTTGAGAAGAAATTTATGGGATTGATGCATTTCACATTTCAAACAAATCATTTATGGTTAGAAGCCACTGGTTATGCTTAATGCCATTTCATATATGACCACAATTTTCTTTTCGATGCCACCTTTTGCAACTGTGCAGGTTCAAATTACAATTTAGTACTTGCATTCCATCCACGGGTAGTATTAACTCATATGAAATTTAAAATGAGTTATTATACTTAGTTTCTAGGTTATATTTGGAGATGCTTCCTGTTATCTCTTACTGTGAATTTTTGTGTATTTGCAATCTATCGAGTCGTGGAAGTCAAGAGGTGAATATAATGAGGCATCGGTTGGTCAGTTACTGTAAAGGTTACAGAGAATTTTTAATAGGCTTATGTTTGTGAGAGAATCTGACATCTTTGTCATTGCCATTGTTCAAGGGAGCTGTATCCACACATGCTTATCTTAAAATATCATAACTGGTACTCCTATTAAATTTTTAATTTTTCAAGAAGAAATTCATGTGATTGATACATTTCACATTCCAAAGTTTCTCGAAGAGTGCATCTGATAACCTTCAAGTAAGCAAAAACATGATGGTAACACCAATTGAATCATTTACGGTCAGAAGGATCTGAGCTAGTGGTTATGCTTATTGCCATTTTGAATGTGATCACAATTTTCTTTTACATGATACCTTTAGCAGTTGTGCAGGGCTGAGTATCATATGCAATTCATTACTTGCATTCCATCCAGGGATATTATTAGGTCATACAAGGACTTGAATATGAGTTGTTATACCTAGCTTCTAGGTCATATTTGGATACACATCATGTTATTTCTTACAGCAACTTCTTTTTTGGTTTTACAATCTACTGATTAATTTAAGTGGAGAGCTGAATATAAACTGGCATCGGTTGTTCAGTGACTGTAAGATTACAGACGGTTTTTTGTAGGCTTATGATTATAAGTGAGTTTGACAATTTTGTATTGGCATTATTCAAGGGGGTTATATTCATACATAGATTAAAATAATGACACTCAATATTCTGATAATAGAAAAATCACATGAACACAAAATTGCCAGGTACAATGATGTGGCCTAAATTAAGCTGCCTAATACTTAGCTTAAAATAATAACCACTCAATATACTCATAATAGGAAATCACATGAACACACGAATGCCAGGTACAATGATGTAATCTAAGTTAAGAGTACTATGTCGTTTAGAAATATACCTCCTTTCACACGGGTTTTTATCTTTGTTTATCAAGATCTTTACTGTACAGAAGTGTGCTACGGTCACCAGTTATTCCAATTTGGATGGTGATGTATCTCATGAACGCAATAGAGCCCAACCTCACTTGGAGGATATTTTGTGACCTTTTGTGTCCCTCAAATTGTAACATGATCTTTGATGTTTACCAACATAGTGTACTTATATGTCATATATAAGATAAGGCATCAAAGAATTTCTTGAAAAAGTATGTAGATTATTACGTGTTGGGTAGAGTTGTGATTCTTTTGGTTGGCTTCAAAAATATATTCATGCATCAATTTTAGATTGTAGGAAGAAGTTAGCTATGTTTAATCCAGGGGAGACATCCTGTATATTTATGTGCATTATTTCATGACGGTCCATTAAATTTTGGTTTAATGTGAATCATCACAACGAAGAAATGACAGAAATACTAGATTGCTGTGACCACTGATAGTTGTTACTACTAGACAAATTATAGTTTATTTTGTCACTATGAATTTTGTTCTCAGTGACTAAATTAGAATTTGCATTTGATTTTTCAGGTTCATCTTAGACAAAAAAATTGGTGTTGGCCAGCCAAAGCGCATTGAAAATGCAAAAATTTTGGTGGCTAATACAGCTATGGATACTGATAAAATTAAAATATACGGAGCTCGTGTACGTGTAGATTCAATGGCAAAAGTGGCAGAGATTGAGGCAGCAGAGAAAGAGAAAATGAGGAAGAAGGTGCAGAACATTATTGCACATGGAATCAATTGTTTTGTTAACAGACAATTAATTTATAATTTTCCGGAGGAGCTGTTTGCAGATGCTGGTATAGTTGCAATTGAGCATGCTGATTTTGATGGTATTGAACGTTTGGCTCTTGTAACGGGAGGAGAGATTGCTTCAACATTTGACAATCCAGAATCTGTTAAACTTGGACATTGCAAACTTATTGAGGAAATCATGATTGGAGAGGACAAGCTAATTCATTTTTCAGGAGTTGAGATGGGGCAAGCATGTACTATAGTCTTAAGAGGAGCAAGGTGACTATTTCTGAAGCTTTTTCTTTTCTTTAGTTTTATTGAATTGGCAGCTATATTGCACCTGAAGCTGTTCAAGAGATTTCCTTGCTATTGGATGCCATTATGGTAGAATGCAGTGAAAACAAAATATTCTAGAATAAGAGTTGCCTTTTTCAGTACTCTAGGGGTTCCTCTAGATAAAATCAAAAGTTCAAACAAGTTATAATGGATGGAGACAAGAAAAAACATATGCCTGCCTGCTATTACTTTAGACTTTTGCTCCCTTGTTTTTTCTATAACTATTTGTCAAACCTTGTTATATGCACAAGTTTAGAAAAATTCACATGTTTACCACATCACCATCATTAAAATGAAACAAGGAAGGAGTCTCATGGGAGGGGGTTGAAAAGTTGTGGGAACTTTTATGTAGAAAAATGGTCCCGTGCACTTGTGATTTCTTCATATGGGCTTCTGCACAACAAATGAAGAGCCTATTTTCCAAAAAGACAGGAAGAGAGTTTGGATCAATGCTATACTGCCATTTGGCAAAGGTAGGCATAACTGATTGCAAGATACTATTAGTTCCCCTCTTTAATGGCCATTCAAAGTTTCATGGAAAAATGGCTGCTCTGATTTCAAAGAGAAAAATTCTTCTCTTCTGTAGTGACGACTTGCTGCTTCCATGCAGCTGCCTACAGTGAAAATATGAGCAGCATTCCTTTCTGTGGGATCATGCTCTAAATGTCTAGTCCAATGTCTTTAGTCTGACAAACTCATCTGCTTGTTACTGAATTTGCATTTGCTACTTTTCCAGATTGACCATGCTGCCGCTCCACCCTTTTCTATTTTGAATTGCCATCTACCTGCTTACATTAATGTTCATTATCTTGGAACGATCTCATAATTCGATTGTGTCTTTCAATCCATAATCTGCTGTCTCTTTTATGCTTGGTAAATATACTTTTGATAATGTTGGTATCTCTTTTGCTGATCTGGAAGGTCATCAAATATAGTGCCTGTGGAACCTTTATGTCACCTGTTTGCTCTCCTAAATTTTAAATTTAATTGCTGATTGATTGTTGCATCATTCAGAGCAGTATTTTCTTTAATAAGGAAATGTCACCAAGATCTTAGGTTATTGCTTACATTAATGTTCCATTTTTTACAGTTATCTTGTGCTTAATATCTTTTATTCTAGAATCTGCTGTCTCTCTTCTGCCTGGTAAATATGCTTTCATTAGTGCTGTATCTGGAAGGTTTTCAGATGTGGTGCATGTAAATGTTGCATATCACCTCTTGCGTCAGCTTTATCTTTACCTTATAGTATTAAAGATCCGAGACTTCTGCTGGACATATTTACAAAATACAAAACAATTTTGGAACACAGTGTACGTGTTTTTTGGATGATGTTTGGGCTCTACCTTCAAGAGGCATCATTATTTAAATAATGTACCTCTTAGGGTTTTGACTGTTTGACCCTCAGAGGAAACTGTCAAGGCTTCAAGAGGCCAAATGAATCTTTGGTGTATAATTTGCAGTTCTAAAGTTGATGCCTTTACTTTTTGGAAGGAAATGGTGTGTTGGGGACACACTATGTTGTTGAGGCAAATATTTTGGCAATATGTAATTTTTATTATAATGGGTTAGATTAGATTGAAATGGGCCCCACCTGTACTACATCATGACCACATAGTGGTATTACAACAGCTTGGCAATTATGCATGTATTGTTTAGCAAGATTCAAACCCAGGTCATCCTTGAAAGTCGGTTGAGCTAATGCCATTTTGTGTGTCAATATGTAATTTTGTTATATTAGCACTAAATTTTGTGAATTTAACTTTTTGTGATCGTTTCACATTGTTTCAAGGTAGATGAACTGCAATGAGTTCATGACAAAAATGATCAATAGTAGAATCAAAGCAGACATAAATACAAGCATCACAATAAGGTTAATTTTCATGATTTACTTCCAGGTGTGGAAGCTTTAGGAATCATGTCCTTACAGGCACATTAGAATGCCATTAAAATTGGACCATTATATTACTGTGGATCAAATATCTAATTTTTACTTCCCGTTGCATGATTTGGATGATTTCTAATCCAAGTTCATGGTGAATGTCTTTATGCAGTATCTTTATGAAGGTTGGAGATAATAGTTATGTTATTTAAAAAGTTCACTTGATGGAAATGTTTTGTCTGTCCAATGAAGAGTATATGTTTTACCATATTTAGCCCATTGAATCTGGCTTTTCAAAGCTATGTTTAGCAGGCGTGATTGTCTGAGTTGAATGACATGTATAGTTTTTCAAATGACATTGACGCTGATTGTCTGAGTTGAATGTTTGTTGTTACAGCATTCTTACAAAATATGGTGTTGCAGTATCGTGTTATGGGATTTGGAACAATTAAGATGGTTCTGTGTGAAAGGTCAAAAAGTCCTGTCAGATTATGTTTATTTTTCTAAGAATTGTGGGCATTGATTGATATTTGCAGTTTCCATGTATTGGATGAAGCCGAGAGGTCTTTACATGATGCCCTGTGTGTTCTTTCACAAACTGTGCAAGACAGTAGAGTGTTGCTTGGTGGTGGTTGGCCTGAAATGCTTATGGCAAAGCAAGTAGATGAACTTGCAAGGATGACACCAGGGAAGTCCTCTCTTGCAATTGAAGCTTTTGCAAATGCGCTCAGGGCAATTCCAACTATAATAGCAGACAATGCTGGTTTAGACAGTGCAGATCTTGTAGCACAGCTTCGTGCAGAGCATCAGAAAGAAGAGACCAAAGCAGGAATTGATGTTATAACGGGAGCTGTAAGTTATTTTCTGTTTATTTGTATCTTGGTATTCCAGAAGCAACAAAAGTTTAATGGTTTAGAAGTTTCAGTACTAAACTGGTAGATTTAACTTCTAATTTCTGTTGTAAACATGTGACTGTAGGTTGGAGACATGGAGAAATTAGGAATTTATGAGGCTTTCAAAGTTAAACAAGCTGTGTTGCTTTCCGCAACAGAGGCTGCAGAGATGATCTTGAGAGTTGACGAGGTCATCAGTTGTGCACCTAGGAAAAGAGAGGATAGAATGTAATGCTAGCGAGGCTTGCTAATAACGGCCGGATAATGTAGAGAAAAACTATTATAGATGATTTTCCCTTTAGCTTGCAGGCTTCAGTAGCTGCATGCTGTTTTGTTATTTTTAACGACTTTCTGCTCTTAGGAGCATTCGAGTGAGCTTGTTTTATTGGCAACTAATTGCCCTAGTTATAGCTCTCTGTGGGGCATTATTGGTCTTATCTGTTAGATTCACCATGGAGTGGGTTTCTTGTGGAGATGGTCTTCCGGTTTTGCTTTTCTAAGAGGATCAAGTCGTTTTTGGAGCCCTGTAAAGAAAAACTAGATGCTATTATGTTCTTGTAGGCTCTAATTAAATTCTCTTTTCTGTGAAGTCTATTTGCCATGAATTATTATTTTCAAACTTAAAAGTATTATTGCAGACACAATGTTTTTTAAAAGACAATGCAAAATGATAGTGTTTTCTAATGTTAAAGAAAGGCGCTCATAATTTCTTCCAAGGCTCAGAAATGTTTTTTTGCAATTTCCTAAACTCAACTTCTATAGTATTCTGTTATTTGGTCGTTCTGTTGAAATGATGTTGATACTTGGTATTTATATACTGTATATAGATTGCCCAACCAACTTGCAAGGTATGCTGAGAACTAGAAGGCATCGGTGTTCATTCTGTCAGCCTGTTAGTGGTGTATGGCTTCATGCCTATAAGCTTTATGTTACCTGAAATTTACCGAAAGAACTCTCTATTGTATGTTATTAATGATTGTGGATTACATGTAGTTCAGGATTTAAAATGCAATAATATCCTGCCTTTCTATTTAATTGAGTGGTTGCACATTACTAATTCTGTATATAGTTCACAATTTCCTGATAAGCTGTTGTAGTAAAATTTAATTTAAAAAATATTCTGGGAAGATGGCATCTTGGGAATTCTGTCCTCTTTGCTGTAAAATTATGTTCTCCCAGGGAATGCTTAGGAAGTCCTGTTTTCGCATGTGTAAATCTGAAAATTGATGCCCTCGTAAAGAATTTTGAGTGAAATGCTTTTTAAACAATTCTTTTGGTTGCTGGCATGTTTAATGTATTAACACTAGTTATATATTTCAACAAAACGTGTAAATTTACAAGTATGAATTTTTACATAAAAATGAGTAATCACGACTATATAGTTAAATATTTATAAAAAATGTTATATGACCGTGGCTTCTATTAGTTGCCACCCCTAACAAAATATCAAATACATTTGCTTTCCTAATAATTATATTATATCCGACTTGTTCCTCAATATATATATATATATAACTCAAAATTTTCACTAATAAAATATATTTTTTTATCATTATCTATTAATTTAAAATTTTTTAGGCAAAGACTTCAAATGTTTTGATTGACCAGATTATTTGTCATCTTATTTTATATAAATATTTACTTAGATATGGCCTTCAAGTAGATAAAATTAACGCTATTGTTCGTTGAATCTTAGTTCATATTTTTTAAAAGTATTTTTAATAATAATTTAGAAATCTGTTTCAATTGAATTATATCTACATCTTTCTATAATAACAAATTTGGTCCTTTTAGGAAGTGTTATAGCCTTTACATGGTTGTTAGTTGAAGTTTATAAGTTTGAGGAGGTAAGAGAATTTTGCTGTTATCACCTCCATCAATGTTCAAGTATTTTTGGAAGCACCATCAAAATTAAATTTGATAAACCCAAGTTTTAAACATTCTCATCTTATGATAGATTGATGGATCGAAGCAGTCCTATATTCAAGAGGGTTGCATCTCTTTTCCCACATTTAATACTGAGGAGCATTGTCCTTGTAAACATTTTACAAGAGGATAGTAATACAATTTCAAACTTATTTATTTTTGAGATTTGTTTTTAAAATTTTTGTTATTACTTTTAAAGTAGAGTATACCAGCAAAAAATGATAAGGACCAATCCTCTTTAAAATGCATGATGTTTTAACTTTTAAACATTTAAACAATTAATCCAACATTTTATCAACATAGAGCTACTCAATATATTCTCATTTAAAAAAAAATCAACCGTAAATGGCAGAAGCAAAGGGATAATAAATGAGTAAATGATTTGGTGTTTTTAATCCTTACACAAGGTACACCTAGAAGGTCCATGGCATCCACTTCTTTGCATACTTTCATCTATAATAATTTTGCTTTGGATTGCTAACCAAAGCAATGGTGAGACCTTATGCTAGGCCTTAAATGACCAAACATTCTTTCAAGGGAAATATTTGGGAGTAGGAAATTTTGACTGCTCCAATGCCTTACAGTCCAACATACATTTTTTTTTTTTAAATTGGTTATATGGGATTGAAATAGGCCTCACCTGTATTACACCATCGCCACATAGAGGTATTACAATCACTTGTATTACATCATCACATGTATTACAATAAAGCTGTGATATTATCGATGTGTCGCTTGTCGCTTGACAAGATTTGAACTTGGGTCTCTTTAAATATTGAGGAATTAAACTTGAACTTGGGTCTCTTTAAATATTGAGGAATTAAACCGATTAACTTAATGCCATTTGATTTCAAATTGAGTTTACGTGGGTTTTTATGAGAGGTCCTAGTACCCTCTTATCGAGGTTTGAAATTGGGTCTCTTGGATGAAAACCCAAGGACTTACCACTACGATATCCTTCGCGGGTCAATAGCCCAACTTACATTATCCACCATCTTTTGATAGATTTCAAGAAAACTTATCATTTCATACATAAATGGACAAATAAACTACTTAAAACATCCTTTGAAGATTATCTGTTGTTTGTTTGAGGTTGCTAATAAAATCCAAGATTTAGAATCATTGCTCGTATCAATATATTTTTGAACTTGTGAAACTCTACAAGACAAACAAGCCAAAGCCAATGGTTACCATTTTGGATTAAAAAAATAAGACGATAAACCTTCAACCAAACATGAAATGATAAATTGGCAAAATCCTCCTCATTGATTGACCACCTAATATGTTTCTTTGATCAAATGCAAACACTCTATTATGAAGTTACATATTGTTGAATGCCTAGGTAAGGTTTGTTTCCTTAAACCTTTTTTCAACATCCAATGCCAAACACATAGTTCTATCCTTCGATATTTTTTTGTTGCAAACTTCATCTCACTTATAAAGAGAACCTAAAGTTTTGTTCACTTTCATTCGAAATAAAATCTTTTTAATTGTTAAATTTAGATGCTTAAATCAATTGACAATTGTGAAAGTGACATCATATATGTGAGAATAGATTGCAGTGGAGGCTTTATGAATTATAGTGTTTCAATGATGGTTAAGAACTTCAGTTCCAACATGCCAAACACGATTTTATTTTATCCAAAATTGAGTCCCAAAGCTCATCTTTTTTTATTAGAAAAAGGAATATATGAGATGTTGACGATAATTTTCCAACCTTAAACCCCAAAAATCTCCATTTTAATTTGTTGTAAATCTAGGGTAGTGTTAATAAAAAAAGATTATAGATTTTGTTATTTTGACTAACCAATGGCCTTCTTATAGCATGATAGTATACTTTTGATTCAAAGGTACCATTTCTTACAATTGAATACTTTTTTAGTTTACCTTCAACTTTGAACTTTGAAAAGCTCTTCCTATTGCCTTAACGAGAATAATAAAGAGAAAAGAAGCTAATTGTGTTAAGATTCACTGCATAAATATAAAATACAGAAGAGCAATAATAAACAAGCAAGACAAGAGAAAACACGACATATAATGTGGTTCACCTAGTGTGGGTTACATCCACCAAGAAATACCAGTCTTTTGCATTAACACCAATACAATCTCTGAAGGGAGTAATCCTGCAGCACAACCAGTTGCAAATTCCTCTTCAAACACCAACATCTCCACACAATTACTCGAACAATAATTTAACATGCAAACACCTTTGCATCAAGATCTACACCAAGCTTCCTGATCTCTCTACAGGAATGCACAATCCTATGCACTTCCCATAAACAAGATACAATCCTCTCTTCAGGAGGTATTACATAAATAGAGAAACCCAATTACATGCATGCTAAAACAAGCATCCTATAATTAACCCAATCCCCACTTAAGGCCTAGTTCAAACTTACAATCCTCTCTACCTGAGGTATTACATAAACAAGGAAACCAGGTACATGCATTCTAAAACAAGCATCCTATAATTAACCCAATCCCCACTTAAGGCCTACTTCAAACTTAGAAAGTTTACAATTAGAAAAAAGGTTAATTTTAGCCAATACTAAAATTAACTTTTCCTTTTCCACCTCTAGTTCGGGATTGGTCATCAACAGTCCAGCTAAGGAAAAAATAACTATTTTATCCATATTTAGCTGAGATCGGACTCCACAACCTAACAATCTCCCACTTGGAGATTGATCCACAACAAATCTACCGTTGTTGCATTCGCCAAAGAATATCTTCAAGCCAAACAAGGAATGTCAACTCCTCCAGATTGTTGTAACCATGCTCCGAACCATCACACCGGACTAGTGTCATCCACGCACTTTTATCCTGTGATCAACAAGCAACACACAATCTCTCTACCACAAATCAGTGATAATAACATCCTTAGAATTACTTTGTATCATGGTGAATCAAACATCACCACCATGGCAAGATCTACATACTATGGATGACCCATAACATGCACACACACAATATGGCTTTGCCACTAGCTTTGAAAGCACACTCCCCAAGTGTGGAATTACCTTCCAACTTAGGGACTTGGAGTCGCAATGATCCAAAGCTATAACCATATTATGTGTTCCATCCCGAAAAATCATACAATAAATCCTAAGCCATGTCCTTTTTCCTGGACATGTCTCCCAGTTCCCACTGCTTGAGAACTCTCTGGTCCTCCAACGTCAATGTCAAGACCAACCATATCAAAAAGTGTCAGAATTTTACTCATTAGATTCACATCTGACCTTTCTCCTCCATCTCTATCCCGAGACTAATGGTGAGAAACTAGGGCCCTTCCACTCTCGTTGCATAATGCTTGGAAATTCTTTACCATCTTCGGCATCACACTAAACAATTCCATCACAGTCCTTCGCGAAAGAGCTCCACAATTACTTTCTGCCAAACGGAACAAACACCCTGAACTTCCCTTCTTCTGCCATAGCTCCCACTCAATCCTGAATCCCAAACTTGCTCTGATACCAATTGTTAGAATTCACTGCATAAATATAAAATACAGAAGAGCAATAATAAACAAGCAAGACAAGAGAAAACACAACATATAATGTGGTTTGCCCAATGTGGGTTACATCCACCAAGAAATACCAGTCTTTTGCATTAACACCAATACAATCTCTGAAGGGAGTAATCCTGCAACACAACCAGTTGTAAATTCCTCTTCAAAACACCAACATCTCCACACAATCACTCTAACAGAAATTTAACATGCAAACACCCTTGCATCAAGCTCTACACCAAGCTTCCTGATCTCTCTACAGGAATGCACAATCCTATGCACTTCCCATAAACAAGATACAATCCTCTCTACAGGAGGTATTACATAAATAGGGAAACCCAATTACATGCATGCTAAAACAAGCATTCTATAATTAACCCCCAATCCCCACTTAAGGCCTAGTTCAAACTTACAATCCTCTCTACCGAAGGTATTATATAAATAAGGAAACCAGTTACATGCATGCTAAAACAAGCATCCTATAATTAACCCAATCCCCACTTAAAGCCTACTTCAAACTTAGAAAGTTTACAATTAGAAAAAAGGTTAATTTTAGCCAATCCTAAAATTAACTTTTCCTTTTCCACCTCTAGTTCGGGATTGGTCATCAATAGTCCAGTTAAGGAACAAATAATTATTTTATCCATATTTAGCCGAGATCGGACTCCACAACCTAACAAATTGATCACCTTGGTGGAGTCCATGGGATGGTTCAAACTATTTAGTGAGGGATTTTTTGTAACATGTTACCACCTTGGAATTCCATCTATTTTGGAGATGTATAGTACATTTTTGATCTATCAATTAAGGCCTATAAAACTCAATTTTACAAGATGAGGACATGAACAATTTTCTCAAGGGAGTGCGGTTGGCTTATGAGGAGTGAAGCGTTAAGCATCATTGAGCAATTTATTTACAAGAGCAAAGTGCTAGTAGAATGGAACAAAGTTCTCCCAAGTTGGAGCGATTCACTCCCCTCCTAGAGCGAATCTCTCATGGTGATATTTTGGCATGTAGTGATGCCACCAAGCATTTTAGAAGCCTTCTAAGTAATTTAGGGATATTTTTAGAGGCATGTAATGTTTGGAGGTGCATCATTTTGCTAAAGATGCCCCCAGATCTTTTCTTTTATTAAGAAGTGAAAATTTGTCACCCAAGGTAACTCAAGGGTGAATTCTTCCTATTAATAGGAGACATGGGCTCCATTGTAAACATATTTTGGTCTTAAGGATATCAAATCTACAAGTTGTGAGACCCAAATTGTACTTCTCTTTCCTTTTGAGACTAATGAGAAATTGAGGGGACTTTTTGCTTTTTGTTAGTGGCATTACTCTTTTGGATTGTTGAATCCATGATGATTGTGGCATTGCTCCTTTGTCCTCTTGTCATTCCTTGTAAATTTTATTTCATATGCATAAAGATTCTATTGTTATTTTTTAAATTCCTCATGAGTTGATTTATCATACAATATCCTTGCTACGATTACAACCATATTTGTTTTCAATCTCTTGGACCCTAAGCTTCAAAATTTACTTTTCACTTTAAATTTTCTCATCTAGTTTCATTTAATTAGATTAGATTAGTTAGATTTTAGCAATTAGCAATGATAGTGGGGAGCAAGCCTAAATTTGGAGGTCAAGAAGGACATTGTCTCTCTTTTCTAATTTGTTGAAACAAAATTGTGAGGCACATTAGAAGTTAGACTTTTCCAAAATTTAACATGTTTTTGGCATGTCTAGTAGGACAAAGGACTTGATTCCCATGATGAGATCGAGCCTAGTCCTAAATTGAAACTTAATTATATATATATTTCATTTTTGTGTCCAATTTTGTAAGTGTTTTGCAAATGACAACTCAATTATGAACCTTGAATTCCTAAAAATTTAGTGAAGGAAGCAAGCATGGAAACCCCAATTAACTAAATTTCTAAATTTTGGCACCAAATTTGCATTTTCCATAGGTAAAAAATGATTGGTCCAATTTTAGGAATTTTTTCCAAGTCCTTAATTAAAAAGTAATTTTTGCTTTGTTTAATGTCAATCATCTTGAAAATAAAAAATCCATCGAAGTCCAATCAAGGAGTGATTTGCTTCATATCAACTAGCAATTTGTTATGAAATAGTAAAAGTTCAAGTTGAATCTGAAGAGCGATTCACCTCGATTCTAAGGATCAATTTATTGAGGAAGAACGAGAATCTTCCTAACTCATCCCAAGGGAGTGATTCACCCTAGAATTAAAGAGATTTGCTTGGCCTCTCTTTCAATAATTTCTTTTTAATTATTAACCCTTGGAACGATTCCCTTCACAATAAGTATATATATTAGAAATTTTAAAATTAACCCTAAAACTTTTTTCATGCAAGTATGTATGTGAGGGATCCTAGAATTCCCTCCAAAGTATATATATATATATATATATTTTAAATTTTTTAAAATTATCCCTAAAACTTTTTTCATGCAAGTATGTATGTGAGGGATCCTAAGCTTATGAATACATGCTACAAAATGCAACAATTGAGCAAAGACTTTCAACTAATAGATTTGATACCATATCAACGAAGGAATTCAAAAGGAAAAAGAAAGGAACAAGTTGCCATGTAGGTTCACCAACACGATGAAATTTACAAGGAACCTACACCAAACCCCACTATATGAAAAGGAAAAGATCCACTTGTTGATCAAACCAATCAAAACCTTGTGTCTTAAAAGATCATTTTCTCTAGTATCTTGTTGGCTTATACTTATGTCACTATTGTCTCTGATTTCCCAAGCCAAGCTTGGGCCAATATGGAACCCATTGTGACTCAAACTAACCCACTCTATGAGACACCTCTAATTGATGTAAATAACACTTCAAATATCCAAAATCCTATAACCTCCAATATTCAGATCAATGTGAGTCAACCCCAGTATCCAATGCCTAAATCAATTCTCCTTCATGTACAATCCTGACCCAAATCTACCTATGTCTAGCTAACTAAATACCGTTTCTAAGGTAGCAACATCATCATTAGGACAATTCATACCATCTAATGTAAAAACCTCAAGAGAATTCTACATACCTATTTAGAGGTAAGGTATAAGAATTTGCAAGTATGAAAATGTTATATTAATTAAATACTAATTAATTAGGTTTTTAAATAAAAATGGTCAAATAGGCTTGTGATCCGTATCCTTGACTTGTCAGATCATGAAAATTTGTCAAATTTTGTCAGACAATCTTCTCTCCACTCTTGGATTGGGTCTTTGGTTTTGCCCATTTTGCCCATTAGGCGGTTTTGTAATATGCATAGGCAGTTTTGTAATATGCATATATATATGTGAGAGAGAGAGTAATGAAATTGAGAGGTAAGCTTTCAGATAGCTTGAATCCTCATCAATGGTATCAGAGCACCGTGATACTTCACTATGGGGTACTTTTGGATACTTCTTAAATCCTCATCAGTGATATTAGAGCACTTGGATCCTTCAATGCGGGGTGCTTCTTGAATCCTCATTAATGATATGAAAGCACCCAAATCCTTCAGTATGGGTACTTCTATTTCAAAAATCTTGAATCCTCATCAATGGTATTAAAGCACCACGATCCTTCACTATGGGATACTTTTGGATAATTCTTAAATCCTTATCAGTGTTATCAGAGCACCTAAATCCTTCAATGTGGGATGCTTCTTGAATCCTCATTAATGATATAAAAGCACCCAGATCCTTTAGTATGGGTACTTTTGTTTCAGCACAGTGTTGCCTTATCTCTTTGGAAGAGATATCTAAATGAGCTAAACTAAGATGATATGTTGAAATATTGTTAATCAAGGCTACCATGTTGGAATAAATGGTAGCAAAAGAAAAAATTATATTATAGAAGTTGAAAAAGGAAATTTTTACGAAGCAAATCGAACCAAGATTTATGGGAGATAATCCCATCCATCATCTTTTATCTTTCCTTTAGACGATGTCATTGCTACTATGTAAAAAGAAAATATTGTTAATACTATTGTTACTAGATGACTGCTACTATGGAAAAAAAGAAAATATTGTTGATGTTATTGTTACTGCTACCATTGTTGAAGAAATTGAAGTAGAAGATGCAGAAGAAAAATATAAATCATACTCAAAAGGAGAGGAGGAAATGACATGAAAAATTTCTCCTATTTGATACTATTTCATTGTCAAGCTGAAAAATAGTCAGAGCGTGCAATCAAGCAAAGGCATGTTGCTGCACAAAAGTCAACCCTTCAATATTACAAGAAGAAATACCATTTAACCTCAAAATTACTCTCAAAACCTCTTATTGAATTGCTCTAAGATGTTGGTAAAAAAAAATCTGCTACTTGTCAAAGAAGTGAATCCTATGGCCCCACAACCTTGGCCGCCATCGACCTTGTGTGAACTCCACAACTGCTTGTTGTGGCTCTCTCATCGTTGTTATTTTTTATAAAAAACAAAACTTTTAGAGTATTTCGACCATGAACGTGATGGGGTTTTCACCTTCTTCAATTTTAAGATGCTGTAAAATCTAGTGATACACTTTGCTTTTTAGCCCTACATATCTCACGATGCACAACACATATTTTGTTACCAGTATCAACTCACTACTATTTCTGTCCAACACCCCTGTGCACCAATTTTTTGCTGTCAACTAATGACCCATCAACCTTAAAATGATGTAATGCTCGTTGACACGATATTCGGTAAAACATCTTGCCCTCAAACAATTTTGTTTGTAATATTTCTAGATGAAGCCTTCGTATTTACGCCATGACGGATGCACTCTTTGCACCACTACTCAGGCATTCAATGTTGTGCTCCACATGGAGTTTGTCATTGTAAGGAGGCACCTAAATGTGCCAATCATTTTATTGTGCAGCTCTATGATTCGATTATCCTGCATCATTTCGACCACTTTCACCCTTGTCACAGCTCGTCATAGTTTTTTTATCTCCACGTCTGCCACCCTTCCCTTTTTGTAGTCAAAATTTTTAGCATGACTTTTGTTTGATATATTGGTTGGTCAACCAGATGCACTACCTCCAACTTAGCTTCTCTTTATGCATCTGCCATTCCAACACAGTGGCAACCCCATTTGTTGTCTCCTTTGTTGGAGTATATTACATTATTTGGTACATGCTAATGTACCCTCATGGACCTTCATGGTATATTTGTAAATAATAGATTAGATTTGAGTCATAGTTTAGAGTGTAAGTTGAGTCTATGTGCACAAGTGTCTTATATGTATGAGAATGAATATGTAATGTAAATATGTGCACAAGTATCTTAGATTAGAGTGTGCAATTTATAGAAGTGTAAGAGTCATGTATAGGTGTGCATATGTTATAGTGTCAAGTGTTCATCAAGTATGCAAGTGGCAAGTAGTCAAGCCAAGAGTCATGAGACTTGGCATATGGAGAGCTATAGTCAAGTATCCAAAGAGTCACACTACTATGACTATATTATGAAGGTAATACTCCATAATAAAATATAGCTTTAAGGAGAACAAGTATTACAATCTTTTGTAAAAGAAATTGAAGCAATAAAAAATGTATCCATTTTAAGCAATCAATATTGCAAGTTATATTTCATGCATAGTTATGAATGATCAAGGTTATTTATATTTATATTTATGCATATTATTGAATTTTATTTGAGTTATTGTAAGCTTTGTATATATACTAATTTGCTCATATTATTCTACTCATTTTATTATCTTGACCTTATTATATTGTGGCTATATTATATTTAGATCTTGTGAGATATAACGTGTGATATTTTGTGGTAGTATTAAAGCTTAAAAATCCATCAGTGGTATCAGAGCTACCACCAAAATTTGTTCAAATTGATAGATTTATTTTTGGCCACTATTATAAATTTGATTTTATCCAATTTGATAAAGTCGATTAAGAGTTTGTCCACTTTGAAGGCAGTGAGACTCAAACTATATTTTAAGGTCATATTGAGTATAGAGGCTAGGGTCATTCCACTATTGAAGAAAAACCAATGAAGAATAAGACTCAACTATATTGAAGGAGAACCAACTCAAAAGAACATTGATATACTGACATTGATATTGATATTGGATTCTCTAGTAAGGAGGAGAATCATATTGGGTTCTTAGGTTTGACCTAAGACATTATTGATTTCAAAAAAGAGTTGTAGCAAAGATTAAGCTACAAAAGTGTGAGAAGCTTCCTACAAAATATAGAGAAGAGTTTCAACTATTAAGAGCAGAGTATAGAAAGAATATAGAATAAAGAAGAAAGATAACAACATATTGAGAAGCAGTCATAGCTTATCAAGAGAAAAGAAAGAAAGTAGAACATAAGAAAGAAGATAGATATATCAGTAAATATAAAAAGCACCTAGCTTACTTTATATTGCTTCAAATATTGGATTAGTATCTACATTGAAAAGAGCTACAAGTATAAAGAAAGAGACCCTTATAAAGAAGTGAAAGGGACATTATAGAGAAAAGAGAGAGGCCCTTATAAAGTAAAGAAAGAGGTATGCATAGAAAGGAAATAGAGGCTCATATAGAGAATAGAAAGAAAGAAGTTCATATAAAATAGAGAGAGTTGCATATGAAGAAAAACTAAAGATAAGAGGTCCATGATAGAGATAAGAGGCTTATGATAAAGATAACAGGCTCATGATAGAGATGCGAGGCCCATGATAGATAAAAGAA
The DNA here is from genome assembly GCA_028583015.1 of Wollemia nobilis. Classification (NCBI taxonomy): domain Eukaryota; kingdom Viridiplantae; phylum Streptophyta; class Pinopsida; order Araucariales; family Araucariaceae; genus Wollemia; species Wollemia nobilis. The sequence continues at coordinate 1,109,739 of JAQPPZ010016766.1, read as the reverse complement.
AAAGACGGTCCATATTAAAAAAAATAAAGAAGGAAGAAAGGTCATTTAGCCAATTCCAAAAATAAGGAAGAAAGGATATTCAAAAAACTCTAGAATGAAGGAAGAGGTCTGTTTGGCCAACTTAAAAGAAACATACCATTCAACCAATTCAAAGGGAGCAATACAATAAAGCAACAACATATAGGAAGAGTACATGACATTCAACGAATAAAGTGATTAAGATTTGCTATTCTATAAAAGTTTCAAACACCATATAACACTGAGAGCTATTAGCATTATAAGAGCTCAGTAACCAACGATGTAACACCATTATAGAAGACCGGTCTGAAGACTTGAACCAACACAAATAGTGTTACAACATATCTAGAAGAAGCTATAGAAGTCTAATAAAGAATTATAATGTTGTAGAGGAAAAAGTATTATCTGAAGAACTCACAAAGAGGATACAATAGTTGTAGAAGCTAAACATTGAAATAACATCATTGAAGAAACAAAAGAAGCAAATAAAACATTGGAAGCTGAGTGGCAAGTTGAAAGTTGAGCGCTAATTTGGAAGACAAAGAAGAGTAATGCCTAAGTGTTAACACAAAATCTAAAGAGGAGTTATGTATACAACAAGAGAGAAAGCGCCAACTAAAGGAGAGTAACATCTAAGTGCCAATGTGAAAACCAAAGAGAAGGTCTGCAATGAACAGAGAAAGTGCCAACCAAGGAGGAGTAATGTAAAGCCTGAGTAAGGTAAATTGTAATATATAAAATGTTTGGTTTCTCATGCATGCTTACATGTGGAAGAAGCCAATTAGTGCCTGAGAGTTTGAAAGGAGGATTGTCCGAGCAATAATGTTAACATGAAGATCACATGAGCAGAGCATTCAGAACAAAGACATGCACAACAACATAAGGTTGGTAATATTATTTTAGGGTTTATAAATTTAAGTTTAGAATTTATTTAAAGTCAAAGATAGGAGAAATAAGGTTTAATTAAGTTTTTTAAGTATTTAAGTTTGGAGTGATAAGTTTAATGAATTAAAGTTTATTCAAGTTTGGAGTGATAAGTTAGTTTTTCTTTTTCAAGTTTGAAGTGATAAATTAGCTTAAATTCTTTTTCAAGTTTGAAGTTTTTTTAAAGAACATTTAATTTGGTTTTATTTTTGAAAAATTCTTGAATTTTTGCAAATTTAAATATTTGGGAGATAAAACAGTTTCAATAACAAAGGATTAGAAAAACAAAATTTTTCAAAATTTATTTTTTAATTTCTAAACTAAGGAGACATAAGGTTTACTACTCCATAGGAATTAAATTAGTAATATTGAATTATTTAAACCTAGGAGTTATAAGGTTGTCAACTTCAAAGGAATCAAATTAAATCTAGAAGATATAAGTTTCTTCAACTTGAAGATAAAAATGGATAAATGACCAAGAGAAACTTTTCATAGAAGACATTTTCAAAATGCAAAACCATACTTTATGAAAGGAAAAGTTAAAAAACAAAATCTATATCAAAGGCAATCTTTTGAATTCAATGAGCAAGATCATAGAAGAATTTTACAAAACTCTTATCAAAGTTGTAAGATAACATCATGTGAGTCTAATCAACAGGTTCAAACAGAAAACGATATTTGGTGTATAGAACTAGGAGCTAGTCATCATATAACCGGTAATTTACATTGGTTTGAGTCTTTAGAAGTCAAAGATAATTTTTATTTAAAGATTGTAGATGATAAGAGATATCTAGTTCATGGAACTGGTAAAGTAATACCTAGTATACCTTTTTCAAATTTTGTACTAGAGGATGTTATGTATGTTCTAGGATTATCAACCAATCTTATTTCAGTTACTCAATTGGTTAAAAATGGAAGATCAATTGAATTCAAATGTATAAATGAGCATAAAAAATGCATCATCAAGAATCAAAATATAGTAGAAGCTACAAGATCAATAAAAAATGAAATATATGCTTTAGATTCAATTGGTTTATCTCAAGAACTTATTAAATCTTTGTCTCAAGATGAAAATGATGACAAACTAATTCAAATTACTTGAGTGTTCAAAAGGATAGGATAGAGGAAGTTGGTTACAAAATAATCCAAATATTACCTGCAAACATAAACATTGGGTGAATCCAAGATTCATAATGATAAAAGCAGTTTCAAAAGAAGCAAAGGTTTGTGAACAATGCAAGATTACTTGAAGATTGAAAACAAAGAACCATGATTGAAGATTAAAGTCTTCAATAACCAAATAATGTAATAAAGGAAGTGTTGAGTATATTACATTATTTGGCACATGCTAATGTATCTCATGGTACATTTGTAAATAATAAATTAGGGTTGAGTCATAGTTTAGAGTGTAAATTGAGTCTATGGACACAAGTATCTTATATGTATGACAACAAATATGTATTGTAAAGATGTACACAAGTGTTTTAGATTAGTGTGTGCAAGTTATAAAATTGTAAGAGTCATGTATAGGTGTATATATGTTATAGGGTAAAGTGTTCATAAATAAAATATGCAAGTGGCAAGTAGTCAAACCAAGAGTCACGAAACTTGACATATGTAGAGCTATAATCAAGTATCCAATGAGTCACACTACTATGACTATATTACAAGTGGCAAATAGTCAAACCAAAAGTCATGAGACTTGACATATGAAGAGCTATAGTCAAGTATCTAAAGAGTCAAGTATTCCAATCTTTTGTAAGACAAAGTGAAGCAATAAAACATGTATATATTTTGAAAATTAATATTATTATAAGAAATAAATGATAAAGGCTATTTATATTTATATTTTTACTTATTATTAAATATTATAAGAGTGAAACAATTAATATTGTAATAAGAAATGAATGATAAAGACTATTTACATTTATATTTTTAAATATTATTATATGTTTTTTTTAGTAATACTTCTTATACACATCCACCATGGAGATTGAACCGGGTCACATCACTAATGATGCGTGGCGTCCTTGCGTTTTTGAATATTATTAAATGTTATGAAAGTGAAACAATAAAACTTGTATACATTTTGAACAATTAATATTGTAAATTATATTTTGATAAAGGCTATTTATGATAAAAGTTATTTATATTTATATTTTTACATGTTATTATTAAATATTATTTGAATTATTATAAACCTTGTATACATATTAATTTGCTCATATTATTCTACTTATTTCATATTTTATATGTACTTATTTTATTATCTTTATCTTCTTATTATATTGTGGCTATATTATATATATATATATATATATAAATTTTTTTTAATATTTTTTCCTTATTTTATTTAACTTATTTCATTATCTTTATCTTCTTATTATATTATAGCTATATTATATTTAATTTTTTTTTGATATATTCTCTTATTTCATTATCTTGAACTTATAATACTCTGGCTATATTATATTTAATGTTTTTTTTTTTATATTTTATGTAGTATTATTTTACCTGAGCTTATTATATTGTTGAGCTTATAGTGTGGCTATATTATATTTAGAATTTTTTTATATTTTATGTAGTATTAAAGCTTAAAAACCATTAATCTTCACATAATTCCCAATATCATTATCTTAAGCTTATTATATTATAGCTATATTATATTTATTTATTTATTTATTTTTATATTTTACGTAGTATTAAGGCTTAACAACCCATCATCCTTCACATAATTCCCAGACTTGCAATGCCATGTGAGTGTGCTGCAAAACCACTCAGCGCCGCAAAATTTCAACGCCGCCGCCCCCTTGTCTACAACCGTGGTCCGGTTCTGTCACCGTTGCCTTACAGCTCCTCAACTCCATTCTCCTAGTTGTTTCATCACAGCACTCGGTCACCCGGGCCCTGCCTATATGCTGTCAAATATCAAGATCCGAAATCCATCGTGGCAAGCATCAACCTCCTTATTTTGTCAACTGCGTCCCCGATCATACATTTACCTTCTTTGATCCCACATTCACCGCCGGTTGGTTGATTTACGTTTTATTTATTTGTCTTTTGTCTGATCAAATGATTATGAAAAAGGCATCTCTAAATTGTGGATTGTGGATTGTGGAACCTTTCATGCATAGATTTGAAGATCATCGCGGATAAATTTGTTTTATATTCAGATTATTGAAGAACAAATAGAACAAAGTTTATGGTAGGAAAGTTTAAGGAAACTTTGTTAGAAGAGCAAAGACATACCAAACAAAGGGAACATGAAAAACTAATATATGGAAACTTTGTTAGAAGAGGAGAAGGACATACCAAACAAAAGGAACATGAAAGAATAATGTATGGAAACTTTGTTAGAAGAGCACAAGGATATACCAAACAAAAGAAACATGAAAGAACAATGTATAGAAGAATTTATAACAGTGGAGCCAAATGTTGAGGAGTCAAAGAAGGTAGAACATCAAGTTAAGATGTTCAGAAGTCAAAGAAGGTAGAACATCAAGTTAAGGTTGCAGCTTATCACCATCCACACCACCATGAGCGGCAAAAATCTTGGAGGCATGGATCAAGCCAACAATATTATGGTTCTACATGGAATTAGAAGGGCACCAAATATGGTAGTTTTTGGTAGAGAAAGCATAGTGATCTTGGTTTTCAAAGTGGTGCATTAGTAGCAAGGAACAAATGGACCCATCATTCAAATTATCAAAATACAATAGTAGAAGCATGGAGCCAACGAAGCGGATTTGGATACTCGAGCGGCAAAATGGTATACCAGCATCAATGATGACCACCACCAATCAATGTTTCACTAGGATGGATGGATGATCAAGGTTGGTACCAATTGCTAACATTGCTTTGCAAATCATATTATTTTATTTATTCGTATGTTTTAAGGTTGAAACATTTGTAAGGAGGGTGACATGTTAGGGTACCTAGGAATAGATATTTTGGGATGTGTTAATATATTGTATAAGGGTTGGCATGGGCACACATAACCCAAGGTTGATTGTACTATAATATTACATTATATTAGTAGTTAGCTCCCAAAGTAGAATTAGAAGATGGATATATAAAGAAGAGATACTTGTCATTGTAATCATCATGAAGATCAATCATATGTAATCATCTTTGCCCACAAAGTGGCTTATGGGACTTTGCCCTCTCTAAGTGGTGCTCTCATCTTGGGAGATCTTGTGGAGTTATTTCTTCCTTAAGGAGTATTATTGGTGTTGCCCTACCTTAAGGGTATTATCTATCTTTGTCTCTTGTGTGGATTATTATTGTGGATATTATTTGTGGATGAATGATTTGATATTTTTGCATATCGGTGAATGATTGATGTTAATGAAAATTAAGTTTTTATTTGTGGATGAATGATTTGATATTTTTGCATATTGGTGAATGATTTATGTTAATGAAAATAAAGTTTTGTAACAAGTGGTATCAGAGCAATGATTATGGAAAAGTGGGGATTCTTTTTGCGGAATTGTAGAATTAGGGCAATTTTTTTTGGAAAAACGTCTCATATTTTAGGAGCCATATCTCTATGAACGTTTATCCGATTTTTGGATCATTTTATGCAAAATTTGAAGATCTTTAAAATGAGTGGTCATATGAAGGAATCCGAGCAGTATTGAGGGAGATACGACCTTGTGAAGCCAGTCATCTGGAACAAGTGCAATGACAAATAAATTGTGATTTTTTTTGGAAGACAAAATTTGTTAGTTGGGCTAAGCAAATCAGTTGCAATTTATTTTGTTTTGAAGAAGAAATGCAAATCTAATGGTATATGTGGAATTTTAGCTTAAAATCACTGGGGAGATATATTTTTCTAAAACCTTAGTTTGCATTTTCATTCTTTGTGGATGTTAACTCATGACACTTCAAAATTTTTCTGGAGAAAATGATATTGATGTGAGAGAGTGGCTAAAAATAGCAAAATCTCAATATGCTAAAGTTATATTACGCTTTGATTTTCATAGTTTTTTGTATGGGGAAGCCTTACAATGGGTAGAAAGATTTGATAGGGACAATCCTTTATGCCCTTTGGGTGAAATGGAACTATCATTGTTGAGTAAATGGGCACCTATTCAATTATAAATAAAGTTAGATATTTGTAAGAGAGATCTTGAGGGAAGGGAGATAAAAATAGATAGCTTGATGGATGCCATCAAAGACCTTGAAATACAGGGAATTCAAAATGAGCAGAATGAAATGAAAGGAGAATGGGAAGTTTTCAAGAAACAAAATTAAGACTATGAAAAATAAATAAATTACTCGAGAAGGAGAAAGAGGAAAATGTTAAGGAAGATAGTGAGAAGAATGAAGCCACATATTTGGATTTTCAAAAGCAAGAGAAGGATGAAAAGGGTTTAAATTCATCTAAAAGTTTTATTTTGTAGGTTCATGGAAGCATTCAAAAGGAACATGTTATTATTTCCATTGACCCTAGTAGTAGATATAATTTTATTAGTATTGCTTTGGCTAAGAGGTTGCAGGTTCAAGCAACAAAAATTAAGGACATATAGTTGGAGGGTGAGAATATTCAGATTTTTTAATATTTGAAGATCACCATGGATAAATATGTTTTACATTTAGATTTTCATGCTATTGAGATGGATGATGTGGATATTGTTCTTGGTTATCCTTGGTTGGATTCTTTGGGCACTGTTAACATTAATGTGCAAAATAAGTTTATGAAGTTATGGTACAGGAAAAAGAAGATAACATTGCAAAATATTTCTCAGCTTAAGGAGCAAGGATCCAAGTAAAAATAAGTGGTTTTAGAGAAACAAATTGAAGAACAAATAGAAGAACTTGAAACAAAATCTAAGAAGGCAATAGCAACAATAGAGTCTATGAAAAAAATAGTAGCAACCGAGTCCATGGAAATAATAGTAGCAGAGTCTAAGGAAACTATCATAACCCAAATTCCAACCCTAATTTTTTTTTTGGTTTATCATTACCAAAGGATCTAGAATATATGCTCTAGAGCATCTACTAATGTTACGTCACCAACTACTTATCTAGATCTTCCTTGAGGTACATCCATATTTATGTCTTACATAATTCTAGCTATGTAATATAATTAGGTTTTTACTTAATAGGTCAAAACCATCCATATCATGGATCCAATGAGCTAGCATTGAACTCTCCTTCATTATTTCAAAGGGTACGCCAATCACTCAATCTAAATAGGTCTTTTTATGCAATGAGTCTTTATGCATGTGGGGATTGACTATCCATATCATATTTGTTTGAGCTAGACATCCCATAAGGGCCTCATTCCCGATTCCTTCATTAGAATCAACATCATACCTATCTATTTTTTTCATTTAGTTACAATAGGTATTACTATTATTATTTCTAAAGTCTATCCATTAGTACAAGAAGACAATCCATTACACATTCATATGTGGTTTCTCTTAACTATACCCATCAAGGTAATTAGTTACACTTTGGAGTAGTAATCAACTAATATTTATGATCATCCACCAATCATCATAACATAAGCACAATTATGAAAGTATTGGTCATCATTAATGGAAATATCCCCATGAGGAACTTTCTATTATAAAGCCCACACATACAAGATTATGAATAATATCTAATAATCATAATGCAACTAGTCTCCTCGTAACATCAAACACTACATCACAATAGGCCATGCTTCGTAGGAAATTATTACTTTAATTATAATACCGTTCCACAAACCAATAAACATTAAAGCACAAGTCCATCATAAGTAAAATTCCACAAAAGCCACAACACAATGCTTTACCCTGGGAGAAACCCCTGATGGGGAAAACCCAACCTCAATCCGACTTTATCTTTAATTCATTAATAAATTGAAACCATACATTACTAAAGGCTTTCCTTTTAGCCTTCTAAAGGAAATGACTTTACGTCCTTCCATCCACATATACATGTAGCACAGACTTAACAATCATTACAAAAGTAATGTTTGGATTTCAATATAAAATATTCCCCAAATATCTTAATGTAGTAGAATTCCTTGGTCCTTCCATCGAATTCCCATGTTCTTCATTGTGGTTAATGGTCCTTAATGCTCATAACACTAATCCCTCTTCATTCAGGTGATAGGTGTGAATTCTTACGTCAGTAGCACTCGGTGTTTATACCAAGATATCTCCATTTAGTTGACTAAGAGACAACTCCATCTATTTCTTGTAATCTATTGCCAATTCCAAAAGCATACCTACTTTTAAAAAATGAGCATAATTTATAAGGTAAAACCGAACTAGTTTAACCAACCAAGCATTGAGTTCTTTTCCAGATAGGAAGATAGTTGACGACCCAGGAAGTTTAAAAGTCTTCCACAACCATCGACAGTAATGACTCAACAACATTTAACATAGTAGGTGAGAATAGATCATTCGGACATCGCTTGGCCCAACTACATTTCACACATCTATGGTTTCTATTTAAGCCATCCATATCACTACAAGGAGACATAACTTGAATCAACCATAAAATTATTTTAACAGTATAATTTCTCACCATTTAATACGATGGGGAAACATCCAAATTTGTACTAAAATATCCATAGCAATATATTAATAACATTTCAACATTCAAAATATATAATCTAGGTTTTACAGAGTGACATTATTACTCCAGTAACACTTGGATATAACAACCTCAAATTACTAAGGTTGCTAGCATAAATATAATAGACCCATTTAAAGCTATTCTTGCTACACCAATGACTCACTAGTCACAAATAAACATCATTCTTACACTAGCGCATAACAAATTCATTTCAAAGCTATTCACACTACACCAACGACACCACTAGTCTCAAATAAACATCATTTCTAATACTAGAGTATAACACCTATGTTCACTGTTAACATTTCCATTTTAGGGAAAATATACGAATCATACAATTTCATCTCTTTTGCTACACCAACGAATCACAAAACACATATTTTTAATCATACCTCAACTAAACATAGCAGACTCTAAACATTGTTAACATTTCATGTTAATGAAAGGATATGAAGCATCAAATCCAAGGCTTCTTTCATTGTACCAACGAATCACAAATCATAATCATTTAACATATCTTAACCAAAATATATCAGACTCTATCGTTGTTAACTTTCCAATTTAACAAAGGATATAAAACATCCAAAACAATAACCTCTTTTGTTGCACTAGCGATTAATATTTCACAATTATTCTATCATTCCTTTAACTAAAATGTAACATATTCTAATTGCTATTAATACTTTATTTTGAATAGAAACATGAACGTCAACTGCAATGGTTTTTTCGTTACACTAACAAGTCATAAATCACAACAATTTATCATTCATACTAATTAAAAATTTAGTAGATTCTCATCGTTGTTTTTATCTCATTCCAATATAAAGAGATAAAACATCATTTCAATGCTCCTTTTACTACACCAACGAATTCCAACACAAGCATTATACCATATTTTTACTAATTTAAATAAGACAAACTGACAACAAACATACCCATAACCAGATGAAATCGATACTCGATATCAGTTAAATGGGTACTTTGTCTTTACTAACCAAAATTGGTCCCCATTGCAGCAAACTAAAAGAAAGATCAATGAAACATACCATGCTCTTATGCAAGTTTGCTACTGTTGTCATTCGTTCTTCCTTCCCAGCATTTTCCAACGTCTTTTTTTCTTCTCCCCCAATTCCTTCTCCCTTTCCTTCTGCCCTCACCTCACTTTTTCCTCCAAATATATTTCCTCCATGTTCTAAAACTCCTCTTCTATTAATGATCCACCCGTTCGTCTAGTCATGGCCTCATGAAAAGACTCGACCTTTCATTGATGACTTACCCGACGCGGTAGAAAAACATTACTTGGATTATAGCAAGTGTCTCCACCATGAACCACAAGCATGGTGCAATCACATATTTTTTTTAAAGATGTGCCAAAACATTTTTATCATCTCCATGTTCTTTTCTTGATAAATCACAATGTAATACACATGTCCTAGTTTAAGTTAAGATACTAGGACATTAGCAAGAGTTTCTAAGGTGAGTGCTTCATCAGTTTTTGAGTATCCTACACAACTCACATAAAAACAAATGTTAAGTTTGTAAATCATGTCTTACATAGATTAGCACATGAAAACATCAGTATTTTTGTCAATAAAATACATTTGCATAATTAAACCCAAAAAAGTCCATCATTTCATTTTAAAAAAATATAGCATAATCTAAATTCATCCACATAATAAGTTCGCAAAGGGAGGGTCATGATTGAAACTTTGTTAGAAGAGCACAAGGACATACCAAACAAAGAAAACATGAAAGAACAATGTGTAGAAGAATTTATAATAGTGGAGCCAAATGTTGAGGAGTGAAAGAAGGTAGAACATCAAGTTAAGGTTGCAGCTTATCGCCATCGACACCAGCATAAGCGACAACAATCTTGGAGGCATGGATCAAGCCAACAATATTATGGTTCTATATGGAATTAGAAGGGCACCGAGTATGGTAGTTTTTTGCAGAGAAAGTATAGTGATATTAATTTTCAAAGTGGTGCATCAGTAGCAAGGAACAAGTGAACCCATCATTCAAATTATGAAAATACAATAGTAGATGCATGGAGTCGTAGACACCAAATCCTAGCCACTTGTCATCCACTCATTATCAAATCATAGCCATTCATCATTTATTTATATATGTACATTAATTAATTTATATATATATATATATATATATATATATATATATATATATATTTGAATAAATCTCAATCGCCCATCACATCTTAATCCTAGCCACTCATTTAACATGATCCATGTCACTTATCAAATCGCAATCACAACCCTTCATCATGTTTTAATATCGGTCGTCTATTGGTGTCGTTAAAACCCTAACATGATCAAGGGAAATCATAAATGATATTCACTTTGGTGAATAGAAAAAAAAAAAAAAAAGGTTGAATCATCCATCATATCATGAGCCCTAACATTCTATCATCTCACTTCCCCATTCGCACTCGCACAAACCCTCATCGCTGCCATATCCATCGTTCGTCATCTGTTGTCCTTGTGAACCATATCCAAACCTTTTTGAGCATCTGCCATAGACAACAGATGCTTCAAAATATCTCACAAACACCCTAGATCATATTCCAAATGTTGCAAAGTGTTCGATAGACATCGTAGGGCATCCAACTAGCCCTTGGATGCTTCAAGACATCTGTGCAACATCAAATCAAACTACCAGAAGCATAGATCCATAGACTTAGGTATTGAAAAGGTTTTTATATACTTTCTAACTTATATTTCATGTATTTAGTTTACATTTCATCAAAATTGTACTTAGGGTTTAGTAAATATACTTTTTGAAGAGGCCCTCACATAGTGGAGCCCTCACATATGCTACTGACCTAATTTTATGAACTGTTTTGTATGTAGGTATAGGAGATACTTTCGTTGATGGTTTTTGTAGCTTGAGTGGCCCTGTACGGATACACAAGCCCACTTTGTTAGGAAAAACCATAAATTTTATACCTGCAAGTGGAAATACAATAAAAGAAAAACAAAAAACAACACAAGTAACATAGAGATTTACGTGGAACCCTAAAATATGTAGAAAAACCATGGAACAATGACAACTTCTTATTTTTATTATTTTTAGCAAGCTTTAAATTCATGTTTTCAGTGTTACATCATATGCAAGGGATCAAATCCCATTTATAGAGCAAAAGGAAGACTCCAAACTGTTCGTTTCCTCTCCCAAAGGAAGCCTCCAAAAATTGTTCGTTTCCATTCCCAAGGAAGGTGTATGAACCTGTTCATATTTTACAATTAAATGTCTATCCCAGACATTTGTTGCCTAGACATCTAGAAACCTATACGTTTACTACCTAGATGTCTAGTACTACTGCATAGACATTTGGTAGTGATTCCTAAACGTCTAACAACCTAGACATCTATTACTACTTCCAAGATGTCTAATAGCCTAGACATCTATTGCCTAGATGTATAGTACTACTACCTAGATATCTGGCAGTGTTGCCTAGACGTCTAGTACTGCTACCTAGATGTATAGCAACAGTCTATGCTAGATAAAACCCTACATAGTGACTTCACCTCCTAACATTCTCCCACTCGAAGTCAATTTTTAGGAACTCTTCTGCCAAATATTTTCATCCAGTGCCAATTACCCAATGCTACCATTGTTACTTTTTCAGCAAGCCCAGAGAAGTTCTACACCACTCAAACTTCTCTACCTTGTATTTGTAAGCATATCTGTAGGATTCACTTTAGTGTCAATTTTTTGCAACAGGATCCTACCTTCTTCCACCATATTTCTTATAAAGTGGTACTTGACATCAATGTGTTTTGTGCGATCATGGAATTTTGGGTTCTTCACTAGCTAAATAGCACTTTGGCTATCACAATGTAGCGTAATTTTCTCTTGCATTACCTTGAAGTCACCCAACAGTTGCTCTAGCCAGATTACCTCTTTTCTGGCATGAGTCGTTGCAATATATTCTGCTTCAGTGATTGATAAATCCACAACAGACTACAACTTAGAAGTCCAACTCACCGCTCCACCAACAAGAGTGAAGGTATATCCTGTAGTGGACTTTCTCCCATCTCTATCTCCACCATAATCAAAATCTACAAAACCTTTAACTTGCATATATACCACTCCAAAGTAAATGGCAACATCTGAAATGGCTTTTAAATATTTGAATATCCACTTCATCGCATTCCAATGCTCCTTACTAGGATTTGCCATGTACCGAATGACTACTCCCTCTACTTGGTAAATATTCGATCTGGTGCTCACCATGGCATACATAAGGCTTCCTATTGTTGATGAATACAGTACACTAGACATGCTTGTCATAGCTGCTTCTGTTCTAGGAAACTAGTTGGAAGATAACTTTAAGTGTGAAAGAAGTGGGGTACTAACTGGTTTTGCATTTTGCATATTGAAGCGCTACAAAATGTTCTCCACATATGAATTTTGATTTAACAAGATATTTCTTCCTTTTCTGTCCTTGTGTATCTTCATCCCTAAAATCTAGTTTGCTACTCCTAAATCCTTTATTTCAAATGTCCTAGCCAATTGAGCCTTAAGATCAATAATTTTCTTCATGTTGGGGCCTACAACCAACATATCATCAACATACAACAATAAAATAATAAAACTACCATCATCAAACCTCTTATAGTATCCACAATGGTCAGCTTCACTCCTACTAAAACCTTGGCTCTTCATGAAGGTGTTAAATTTCTTGTACCACATCCTTGGCACCTGTTTGAATTTGTACAATGATTTCTTCAGTCTGTAAACCAAATATTCTTTACCTATTTCCTCATAGCCCTTAGGCTGATCCATATAAATCTCTTCCTCGAGATCACCATGCAATAAAGTAGTATTTACATCAAGTTGCTCTAATTCTAAATCCTGTGCAGCTACAAGTGCAAGTAGAACTCTAATAGTAGTCATCTTCACAACTGGAGAGAAAATTTCACTAAAGTCAATAGCTAAATTTTGCACATAGTATTTTGCCACCAAGCGAGCTTTATTGCATTCCAACAACCCATCGTTGTTCTTCTTCACTTTGTACTCCCACTTGTTTCCAATAGTCTTTCTTATAGGTGGGAGATCCACAAGTTCCCACATTTTATTTTTGTGAAGTGCCTCAATTTCCTCCTCCATGGATTTCCTCCACTTTTATGCATTATTAGACTCTATAGCTTCCTGAAATGAACTAGATTCACCATCATTAGTTAACAAAGCAAAAGAGGATTGATAAACTTGAGATTCCCTTTTTGGACACTTTTATGGGCGTGTAGATCTTCTAACCCAATGATATGTTGATTGTGGCTCTTGGTCATATGACCATTATCACTGTTCTACTTGTTATTTTGCATGTTGATCAAAAACTTTAGCATTTTGATTTTCATTTTCATCTTCACTCATTTCTACTTCAACTAGTACAATACTAGGAGTTTGTTGTACCTCCTTCCTTTGCATGGATTTTTCATCAACAATAACATCCTGACTAATGATTACCTTGTGGACAATAGGATCCCACAGTCTATATGCCTTCACTGTATCTCCATAGCCGAGAAAAACACATTTTCTTGACTTTGGGTCAAGCTTGAACCTTTTTTCTTTGGGTACATTGGCAAACACATCACATCCAAAGGTACGCAAATGAGAGTAATCAACTAGCTTACAACACCATATCTCCTACGAAATCTGTCCATACAATGTAGTTGTAGGTGACCTGTTAATAAGATAAACAACTATATTAATAGCCTCTACCTAGAAATTTTTCTCCAACATGGCCACACTAAGCATGCTTCTTGCACGTTTCATGATTGTGCAATTCATCCACTCAACCACACCATTTTACTGTGGAGTATATGGTACAGTATTTTGGTGCTTAATACGTTTCGGTATACAAAATTTATCAAATTCCTTGGAGCAATACTCAACCCCATTATCTGACCTGAGATATAAAATCAACTTGCCCAAACTCTTATCTACCTGTGCTTTGAAATATTTAAATTTTTGTAAAGCTTCCAACTTCTTCTTTAGAAAATAAACCCACACTCTCCTAGAATAATCATCTATAAAATTCAGAAAATAGATGGTCCAATTTAAGGATTGAGTGGAGACTGGTCCAAATATATCTGAATGTATAAGTTACAAAAAATCAGAACTCTTACCAAGACATGAGTAAACCGAACCCTCTTTTGTTTACCAAAAAATAGTGTTCACACAAGTCTAAATTACAAGACTTAATCCCAGTACCTTTGTCTTTCAGACCTTTTTCACTCATATGGCCTAGGCGTTGATGCCATAACATTATTGCATTCTAAATAGAAGTTGCTTTTGTTGCATGGTTTGTCACCGTATCACTGCATAAACAATATAGGCTTCCATAATATTCTCCCCTCGCTACTACAAGAGCTCCTCTGGTAATTTTGTAGTAGTTGTTACTGAAAGTGACAAAATACCTAGATTATCCATCATTTTTATTGAGATAAAATTCTTCTACAAATCGGGCACATGTCGCACATCACATAACATTCTTTCTCTACCATCGTTCAACCTGATCCTTATATCCCCTCTTCCCATAGTTTCTAAAGGGTGATCATCACTCAAATAGACCTTTCCACCACAATATGGTTGATATTTGTCAAACCAGCCTCTATGGGGAGATGTGGAAAGATGCACCTGAGTCCAAAACACAGGTATATATAACAGATTTGTTGTTACTGATATAAAAGGCTTCACATGTTGCCATCTCTCCTGAATCTGTTGTATTGGCCTCAGCTGATGGCTGATTTTGCTTTTCATCATTCTTTAATTGCCAACAGTCCTTTGAGTGTCCTAACTTCCCACAATGCCAGCACTTCCCTTTCTACTTATGTCATTTAGACTTAGATCTAAACTATTTTCTACCTTGTTTACTCCCCTTGAAAGATCAACCTATCACATATAGGGCTTCATTGGTTGAGGGTTATAGAGATGTTTTTCACCTCAACTCTTCTGGCAACAAAGTGACTACCACATCATCAAATTTGAGAGTTCTTGATGATGAATTGCTGATGGTCATCACCATATTATCCCAAGTGTTTGGGAGGGAAAAAAGTAGGGTGATAGCTCTATATTCATCCTCCATATTCACATTAACTAAAAACAATTTACTGATAAGAGTTAAGCTCATTCAAATGATCTACCATGGATGAAATTTCCTTTATCCTTAAGCTATAAAGTTGTTTTTTCATAAAAATCTTATTTGTTGTTGATTTTGTTTCATACAACTTTTCAAACCTTTGCCAAAGGGCTTTCGCAGTATTTTTTTAGCTACGTTGAGCAAGACAGATTTTTCTAGGCAGAGATAGATTATAGAAATCGCCTTCCTATCCAGTGTTTCCCACTCCTCATATTTCATGCTGCTCGATTTACTCACGATCCCTTTCAAGGCTTGAGCTTGGTCATTATAAACCAACAAATCCTCCACCTTCATATTCCATAGAGCAAAGTTCCTGCCATAAAATTTCTCAATCTCAAACTTGGTTACACCTCCTATCATTGTTGCAGCTCCCACTGGCACAAAACCTTAGAATCTAATACCAGATGTTAGGAAAACCCTTAGATTTTATACCTGCAAGTGGAAACACAATAACAGTAAAACAAAAATAGCAACACAAGTAACACAAATATTTACGTGGAAACCTGCAATGTACAGGAAAACCACGAGGTAATGGCAACTTCTTCTTTTTATTATTTTAAGTAGGCTTTACATTCATGTTTGCAATGTTACATCATATGCAAGGGATCAAGCCCCCTTTATAGATTAGAAGGAAGACTCCAAACTGTTTGTTTCCTCTCCCAAAGGAAGCCTCCAAAAATTGTTCGTTTCCACTCCCAAGGAAGGTGCTTGAACCTGTTCATATTTCTCATTTAGACATCTATCCTAGACGTCTACTGCCTAGATGTCTAGTACTACTGCCTAGATGTCTAGCAGTGTTGCCTAGACATCTAGCAGTGTTGCCTAGACATATAGCAACCTAGACATCTGTTGCCTAGACGTCTAGTATTGTAGCCTAGACATCTGTTGTCTAGACGTCTAGTAATGTTGCCTAGACATCTGGCAATGCTGCCTAGACATCTAGAAGCCTAGATGTCTACTACCTAGACGTCTAGCAACAGTCTTTGCTATCTAAAACCTTGCATAGTGACTTCACCTCCTAAAACACTCACCCTTATTTGAAGCAAAGAAGATCCTAAGACATCACTATTGTTTGATCGAGGGTTTTATCCCTCCTATTGTAAATCATTGTATCAAAGCAAATATTGTTCTATAACCCCTAATTTGGGGTACATCTATGTATAAAGTGGAGATCAAGACTCCCTCATTTGATTAATATATAATGTTATTCATTTGATGTGCATATAACTGTTATTTGCTTTATTTCATTATCTTTATCTTGGTGTTGATCTTTTTTGCTTTACAAAATGGTGATTAGGGTTTCACATTTTGATTTGCCTTGTCAATATTGAGTTTTTTATCTATGTTTTTTTTTCTATTGCAGGATTTCAAAAATTTGATCGTGCAAAAATCATAGAACTAGGATTTTTAGGAGCTATGGGATTTGATTTGTGGTTGCACAAACACCACACCATGTCTGAGGAATGTCATACCATATCCAAAAGATGCCACACAACATCTAGGAGATGCCATAGAGTATTTGGGAGATTCTGCAGAGTCTTTATGAGATTCAGCAAAGTATTTGGGAGATTCTATATCACATTTTTGGAGTTAGGGGAAGAATATGTAGGCTTCCTGGTAAGTTTATTTTTGTACCCCACTTACATTTTTGCTTTTTAAAAGAGAAAAGGAAAAATAAATGTTTATTTTTTTATGTAAAAAGCAATAAATCATGCATTATTAGGTATTCTAGGCATTTTTCTTTACAGTAAATAAAAAAAAAGAAGAAGTGCATTTTAGAGTAGTAATTCATTTGTCATATAGGATGCATATAGGGATAGATTTGTACCTATAAATCCATTTTTAGTTGCAATAGGGATTTCAGATTTATTTTATATTGTTTCTGAATTTGTATGTTAGGAACAATTTAAGGTTTATTTGAAAAACACTCATTGCATTTGGTTCAAGTTTATTTATTATTTATGGTGTTTTGCCTTCTACCTTGTGTGTTGTGTATGTATTTTGCTTATACTTTAGGCAACAAACTAAAAAGCATATTAGCTGCATTTTAGGCTAGGATTTCCTTGCATTTTCAAGAAAACACCATAGAGAACAAAAAACTTTAAAAGGAATCACACACATTGCATGTTCCACTTTTAACATCAACAAGTTGGATTTCATCACCAACCATTGATTGATACCAGTGATAGTGGGCTTCATCTCCATCCGCTGGCTCACCCCCTAGCCACTATAGTAGCTCATACGAGTGATTTTTCAGATTTCATCATCGGAAGGTCTCCTACTCTTGGGTACACTTGGGGTAGGAAGGATTAGTAGTGCCCTTTTACCATGGGGTGAAATAATCAATGGAACATAGTTGTCATTTTTGTCCAAGCACGCTCGAGTCTGAAGTGAAAGCCTATGGGGAATTACCCCAAGTATAAGGCAAGTAGTAGGACTCAGATAATGCGACCTTGAGCCAATCATACCATTAAGAAGTCATTTTTTAGTCGTTCATAATTTATTCTTCATCAGAAGAGTGGGTTTAAACATACCTTTTTAGTTGCATTTCATCATTCACCCTACAACATTGTTTTAGGCTTAGGAATTCTTAACATCAAACACACAAAATCACACAAAAAAATCAAAAACTATTGCAAAGACATAGGACACATTTGTTTGTTTGATTTGTGTGTTTTTCACTATGATTACACTTTTCATATTTGCATCCTACACATTCGTTACCCTAGCATTCTTATAGATTATGGTATTGACCCAAAATCAAGCCAGAGCTATGAGTCAACCACTCACTAGCCATCCATTTCCATTTATGGAGCACTCCACTCCTTTCCTAACCACTTTTATGGCTATCCCAGCCTATGTGGCACATACAAGACATCTTGATTTATCTGTTGGACCCTCTCATGTGGCATCCACTTTGGATGTAGTTACATTATAGAGGATAATTCACACTGCCATTCCAGATACAGAACCATCCACACCAACCGATCGTCGTATTACTTATAGATTTTGACAAACTCAGAACCTATTTAAGACCCACCAATCTAGTTCTACAACCACTTAACATCTCATCCAGATATGTTTCTTCTTCTCAGTAGAAGCTTGCTCATTCACACCCCAACATTTTTAACCAAGTCCTCACCAATTCTCTTTTTGAGGCCACATCCATCCTCTCACACCAAATTCCTCCACAACCATTTAACCAAAGCACCTCCATTTCGCTTGCCTATACCACTTCCCACTCTAACCCACTCTACGAAGCACAAGTTAATGTTGCTTAATAGATTCCATCCACCATACCATCTACCACCCCTTATTAAATTGTGATTCCTTTTGCAATTTACCCTCCATTGACCTCAACCAACATTTCCAACACTCACACCATACCTACATCCACTTCCAACACGACCACACAATATGCATCTAAAATTACCATACAACAAGCATGGAAACATCTCAATCAATTACTCATGGGAAACCAAGACATATGTTCTTGCCCACAATAGCAATCATAGTTGGCAGATTTCAAATCTCCACCAATTTTCAACCAAATCATCTTTTTCACACCTGATTCATCTTGGGTATCGCAATATTCTAAGGTCACTATACCCATGCCTCCATTTAACCACAACAATACCACTTCCACAACCCAACACATTCAAATCCCCCAAACTTCATCCCCACTCCATCAACACCAGTCATTCCATAACCAAGCCCAATAATACATCCAACATCATTATATACCCATCAATCCATCGACCAATCAGAACCACATTTCGTCTCAACATTTCACCACCCAACACACACCACATCTATACACCCATCAAACGAACCAGGGCTTCCACGCATAAAAGGAAGATCCTAAGATCCAAGTTTTGCAACAATAGATTGATAGCTTAATTATGCACACATCTGGTATGATGTATCAGAAACCTACATTGAGATAACTGATCAATGAACCCATTCATTCTTTGATACTATCATTGCCTTGTTCGATAGACTTTAAATTATCAAAGTGTGACAAATTCAAAGGTCTGATGACCCTAGGGAGCATATTAGTGCATTCATTCATTCATGTTTCAAAATACAAGAGAATAATACCTTAATACTCTAGATCTTTCCTCAGATATTATGGGAATATACCCTAGATTGGTACAACCATTTGCCACATCATAATGTTTATACATTTGAACAACTGGCAGATAAATTCTTAGGAGGGTTCTCCCTCAATGTTCGCAAGAATACTACCTTGACCAACTTATATAATCTTAGACAATTTGAAGAAGAGTTTTTCTATAACTTTGAAAATCATTGGAGGGTAGTCATCACCAAGTTGTCATTCTCCCTCCCAATGCAATAATTAACACGAATATTTTTAAGGAGTTGTTTAAATCCTGTCTCCTTATTTTTGTAATTACAATAATATAGAATTCTATGAAGCTCTTGCCCAAGCCTGAGTTATCAAAGAAATCAAGATCCAGAAGGGTGAGATTAAACATAAGAATAAAGAATGGAAAAAAAAATGCCAATATAAAGGAAACTATAATGGCCAATCGAAATCCAAACAATTCAATCAAGTGGTCTTGAGTCAACCATAAATGACTCAACAAACCCAAGGTCATCACCAACCACAACCATCATCACAACAACTGTAACAAGTGTCTTATCAAGTGGTTCCACCCCCATAACAATTACACAACATAGTACCAACTGTGGAAAATTATCAACGTCGATAATCTATTTGAAAAAGTTAGACTTACACACTATTATCCAAATCATATACCTCCATCCTCTGTAGGTTGTACGATGTCAATGCTATTACCTTACTTAAATTCAAACCAGATGATCCTACCAAACATGACAAGAGTTATAGGGAGCAATTATTTTATCCTTTCCATTGATAGAAGGGGCATGCCATTAATAATTGTTATTCATTTGAAGACATTGTGCAAGGCTTGATAAACCTATGGGTCTTTAATTTAGATAGCCCCTTATCACAACAAAATCAAAATATTGGTATCTACCAAACACCACTTATCATCGTGAGGAAACATAACAAATAATAGGGGGATCAAATACTATGACTCCCCCCAACCAATTCAACCATGTGCAATAAAACCAAGATTTTGTAGGTATTATTCACATAGTAACTCAGGGTCAATGAAGCACAAATCGCCAAAATAAACAACCTCAAGAAGTTCAACCTCCCGTGGTACCACTAGCAAATGTGTCTCCACAACCTGTTAATTCATCTCCACCCATTCATTTGTTTGCCAATCCATATCAACCAATTCATATTTCAAGATGACCATCCCAACCTATTCATCTCCCAAGCCATCCACAAAGACCTATCATCACGCTAAGCATCTAGTTAAAAACTAGTATCAAAATAGCTTTAGCAAAATTATCAATCTATGAGCTTATACAACAATCTCCTCCGCACTATGAGGCATTAATGGAAATCTTAAAATCCATTGAACTTCCTATAATTCCTTTAGCAATTTTTTGGGGAGCATTCAAACATGTATGGAGCCTTCTATCGTATTCTATTATTCTGAGATCAAATCAATATCATCAAAATCACTAGATCCTCCATTACACATCATGGCTCAGGTTGATAGGAAGCCCTTCAAATGAGTACTGATTGATGCCAAATCATCCATCAACATCAGTATCACATCAACCCTCCAATGTACTAATCTTCCACCTTCACACATTACCAAATCCACCTTCACCTTGTGAGCATTCAATGATGTTCTATGTTCTACAGTTGGTACTGTGGTCTTACCCATAGAAGTGGGGGTGAAGACGTTGCACACTATGTTCCATATCTTAGAAGGATCCATGGACTACAATGTACTTCTTGGACACCCTTGGATAAGGGAGATGAAATATGTTCCCTCAATACTACACCAATGCTTGAAATATGTACATGAGGGACAGACTTATTGTATACCTGCAAACATTGAACCATTCAAATACTGCAACTTCATCTCTAACCCCTATGATTCCACACTTCCATCCAGTCACTTGTCTTTAGTCTCATCAACCTAATCATCCACTTCACATCACAATACTTCATCTAAATTACTTGTGCTAGAGGAAGTCCCCATCATTGATCCACATTAAGCTACCACTTCCACACCTCAAGCTTCATCACAATCGACAACATGTACATGTGGTCGAACCCAATCATCACCATTAACATACATATAAGGGGGTATCCCTCCATATCTTCCACATCATATATCTCACCCATTACCACCCATATATCATCATCCATACAAACAACTCCACAAGCACCCACCATCATTTCATCCACACCATAATTATTAGTCATCCGTCAAATTCCTCAATGAAATCCATCTTCACCTACACCAGGCGATGTCTCACAAGTTTATTTAATAGATTATGAGATGCCATTTCAACTCTCATAATCTAAACCACAAGTCACTACAAAGTCCCACATCTCCATATCCACTCCATCCACATTATCGCCCACACAATTTGCAATCCACCTCGCTAGTCCTAGCATTGGCGAGTATGTGGTTCAAGATATCACAATTACACTTCTCAACATCCAAACTGTCAGGGATTATGGTCACCCATATGACCCACCCTTATCCATTAGAGCAGTATATAATATGGGTTCATCACCTAACATAATCAATTTTGTATATGGGGGGGTCGATTCATCGTTCGATCCACTTCCCCCATACGAACCCAAAAAACCATCCTCTGCCAACCTCAAACACATGACTAATCCTAATTTCCCATCATGATATTTTTGTCAGGTTAATTGGCAAGGATATGGTTTAGAATGATATGAATAGGGCGTGCATGAGATCATCGAACCTCAATATCAAGAAATGCATGATCGTTCGGGTTTGGGATATAATCCACAATCTGTTGATTCCTCTTTTAAGCAAGCCTTTCAATGAATCAATTTAGATCATGAAGAAAAATATTGCAATGATGAATTTGAGGATGAATTATATGAAGAATTAGATATCATGTCAATAGATTTCAATGAATCCAAAAAGGAATCAACCCTATTGGTTTGACTTTCATACACACCCAATAAAGAGTGAACATAAAACATGAGTAACACCTTAAGGGGAATAAATCCCTCTCACTTTAGGATCTGACTAGATATCCAAGGTGTGAGTTATAGGGTTGGATCGAATGCTTTCACTTTTTTTTGCTTTTGAAATAGTTTTCAAGGGACTGCTTGTTTTACCTCCAATGGGTTCAAGCTTTGTTTGTTGTTGCTTAGTGGTGTTTTGTTCATTTATCAAATTGTTGTTAACTATTTGATATGACTCCCAATTGAGAAAGTTAAAAGAATAAATATTTTTAAGAAGCATAAAAATGATTCATTGCAGAAAAAATAGAGAGGGAGAGTAGGGCAGAAAATAAGGGTGAAACTTTACAATTTAATCATCAATCACCTTTCAATTTGAACATACTATTATGTTCACAAATTAGGACAATACAATAATAAACAACCCAGAATTCTAAGACAAATTAATTATCTAGCAAGGAGTAAAACAGGGTACCAAAACAGGGCAATTTATTTAAATCACAGTTTTCCCATAATTAAAAAGATGAATTTATGGGTAGCAAAAGCTCACACACACAGACCGAAACTATTAAATTTAGATCTTCAAACCAAATGATTTAAATAATTTCTTAAGATAGTTTAACACTTCTAAAATTTTAGTCTTGCTGATTTAGCTAGTAGCTCTTCTCACATAGCAAAATCAGGGCCAATAGAAAAATAAATAAATTTTAGAACTACTAAACTATAATTCATCTCTTAGATAACACCAACAATGTACTAAAATCAATCAGATTCATAAAAATTAAAATCATAAAAATTTTAGTGAAAATAGGAACAAGGAAGATGACATTGTAAAAAACTTGAAGAGCAGATTAAGCACCTGGCTACGCTGCTTCAGAATCACACCACCACAATCCTATGTCAATAATAGAGTTCAAAAAAATAGTTTCTTATAAAAACCTTTGTTACAAATTCCTGCATCCTTGTGAATGATCTTGAAAATTGCTCTTATAGACAAGAGCTATTTTCTAGGCCACCAACTATTACATGCAAATTAATTATTTTTATGAGATATTTCACAAAAATCCTCTTCTGTAGATTTGGAGATTTCTATGTATTTATTTTTGCTGACTTTTATTTCTTATTAATATTTAACAAAATCAGACAACTCATAAGCAGAGGAGATTTAATTAGTTTTAAAACATAAACTACATGACACTTGTTGCTAAAACAACCTTGTGTGTTGCAGATGCATTCACTTCTCAGTCAGCTATAGGTATTTTATTTTACTTTTCAGCCAAATCATGGCAAATATCTTTATTTCCTAGTCAGCTGTAGATATTTCACTTTCCAACTGGAGTTGATGTATTTATTTTTTACTTTTCAACTAGTTGCTTTTAATACAAAAAATATCTTAAAGTCCACACTTTTTGACTTTTTGAATTTTCAACATAAGTTGCCTTACCTTTGAATAAATGCGCACACATTCAAATATTTTTCAAAATCTTGTGTGAATGCATTAAACTCAGATATTTTTTGCAAATCTAGATTGTTATTGGAATACAGGCGCTAGACTATCACTGGAATACAGGTGCCAGACTGTGGCTGGGAGACAGACACCGCTCTATGACTGGGAGATAGGTGTTGCTCCGTGAATGGGAGACATGTATCGCTCTTAACTTGCATACAATCACTCGATAAACCTGCAAAATGCACAAATACTTAAAGTATTTGTTAGAAAACCTGCCAAAGCATGTAGAAATCAAAAGTTCATGGTCAAAACAAAACATATTAAATAATGGTAAAATAATATTTAATAATGCATAAAGGAAAGAGGTTTGTCTTATTTTAAAGCAGACTAGAAAATTTTTACACCAAGATTCAAACCTTCAAAATAAAATAAACCAAAGCAAACACAACAAAAGACTTAATGATTTTAGATTTCAAAAGGGTCCCCTTAGAAAATAAAATTTCAAAAGACTGGAATTTTATTATCCTTAGGGTGTGTTGCTTCTCAACAAATGGTGATATCTACGAGGAAATAGTAGAACGATTTAGAATCCATAACTCAAGTTTCAAAACAACTTAAATCACATACAACACCTTGCCACAAGGATTTTCAAAATGCTTAAACTTATTATCTGTCAGTCTGTAAAAATTTTCAAACGATATATTGGGTTAAACCACTCAAAGAAAACTTTGGTGTGTGATTGTGAGTGCATAAATCCTTTCTCCAAATATGACCAGGGCTTCGAATTCTTACTAAGGATTGATCAAACCGTTTGGGCTACACAAAGTTATTTGAGTGAAACTCTGCTTCTAGTTTAGCATTTTACAACCCTGATACAGTTACTCTTAGCTTTCATATAAGACCTTGGTTCAAAACCATGGGGCATCTATAGCCTTGGTGAACATGTCTAAAGTTCTTTTTTTTAGAAATCTTGACTACCCACTCTTATCATGGAACTCTCTTTTTCTTTCTTTCTCTCTCTCTCTTTTTATTTTTTTATTTTTTTGAATCACACTCTACTTTTTTTAAGACCGATAGCCAAGAATTCTTACTAAACGTTCAAAATTTGTATTTGCCCTGGTGTTTTATTAACAAAATAGTATCCACTGTCAATTTCAGCATGGACACCAACAACGTCTTTGGAGTGTTTAAAGTTTATTTGTGAATCAAAGCTTTCTCTCCATGGTCAACTTTTCTTGGATTCCCTGAGAGTTTTTCAGTTAAACAGTATAACAATCCTTCTTATAATTAAAATAATTATGGCAGGCAAGGTACATAATTTAGATTATCTCTTTGCTATTATTCTAAATAACAAACATCACTACTATCCTCCCACCTAAAATATCTTTTTACCAAAATCACCATATTTTAATTCCTGAAACTGAGACAAAAACCCATCAAAGAGAACAAAAAATCACTAAAAAAATAGAACTAACTTAATGCCGGTAAAACAAAGTAAATACGCTCTATTTTTTTTTTTTTTACATATGCACATAGACACTTTCGTGATTACTTAAATGATGCAGCAGATAAAAAAACTGAGAAATAACATTTTCAAAGATTGACCATTTACAGGTAAATTTAGAAAAATACCTTCCAGGTCCTGTAGATGAAATGCACCCTAGTTTATGTTTCCCAACATTTGTGCTACCCAAAAAAGACTTGGTTTTTTTACCTTTATTTTCATGGGTTTTGTCCCACAGAAACACCAAGTCTGCAAGTATTTCACCCTGCAAACTAATCAAGTCATATAATAACATGAATGGTGAAGGTTTCAATGTCTACTTATATCTTATGCTATCATCCCATAGTGCATACAATTTTTTTTCCTCCTTCAAAATCAAGGCATTAATGTGTCTTTGTTTCTGCCTGAAGGGTTTGCAAAATTCTTTCAAAGGGATGTAATGTGTAAATCCCCAAGGATCAAATAGCTGAAGGTCTTTATAATACCATGTCACAATGTCCTTAGACCAATGGAGCAACCCAGCAAGATTTTTCTTGATTATGTGGTCACGAGTTTTAATAACTTGAACATTCTATGGTCGTTTTATTGTTTTAATGTTCAAAGTTTTAGTTTCTATTCCACTAATGGAATTTCTAGATTTTCCTCTTGTTCTTGAGCCTTGCTTAGACTTAGTCCCATCAATGTGCAATGTCCCAATATCATTGTTACGATTGGTTGGAGCTTTAATGGATCTCACATTCTCAGTTGTAGTTGTAACATTATAAACTCCAATATCTGCATTAGCACAATTTACATTATACTCAGTGATCATATATTTATACCAAGGCTCTCTGTTTATTTTGAGTTGGTTGGCCACATTCACATTTACCATTTCCTTCTCCTTTTACTGAAGTTTAATAGAGGGCTCATAGTAAGTTTTAATCAAGTTGTCCTTTTGTTCATTAATCTAAACAAGCTCATGGAGGGGGATTTTAGCTTTGATTTTCTTCATATCCTCAACGATGTTATACTCCTTCCCAAGTACTGCACTAGTTTGATCTTGAATCTTACTTTCATTACCCTTTGGTAGGGGAGGATCATTATTAGGAGTAGGATCTAGGGGAATACCATATGTTTTACTTGGAGGAGTTGAATATGTAATAGGGGGAGGTGGATTTATCTATCTCAAATTATAACTATCCCTCTAGAACTATTGAAAAGCTTGTACTTCATCCATAGGCACTTCTGCAACATTTTTTGACTCATTTGGAAAAGTGAATGAATCCAAAACTATAGCAACACTATGTTTGGATGAACCAAAAACATATGCATTTCTTTGATTTCCAAAAAGACCCAACTCACCAAACAAAGCTTCAAAAGTGTTGCAAAACTCTAGATAATCTAATTCCCCGTGTTGGGATGTTCCATGAATCCTACACCAATTAGGTAAAACCAGGTCACAAATGTTCACTTTAGGTCCCTTACCTTTGTTGTAATCCTTATCGGCTTCACACTGAGGTCTGGAGAACCTATTTGGTTAGTAGATAAAATGGTTCGAACTTTCTCCCATATACACTTACGTCTTAAAAGTTAGGAAGTCATTTTCCAGTTTTTGGACCATCTTTGAAACTTCCTCAATCGCAGTTTTATTTGATTCTCTCTACAGTCTTCACATGCCTAGTGTGTGTCAAATTCAATGGATTTTTTGTAGGTGGAGCTTGACATGTTGGCATTAATATATGATGTATAATGGGATTTAAAATAGGCGCATTATGCATAATATACGGTGTCAAAGGACTGTTCAAAGGTTGAGGTCTTGACTATCTCTCAAGAATTTGAGCATCCTTGTAAGCTCCTATCAAGGTAGTGATATTGTTGTCTCTTTTGAGGAAAATAGGGATCACTTGATCTAAGGTATTTTTATATATTTCTAAAGCTAGATCTACACTTGGTATGTAATGACCAGTCATTCTACTATAAGCCTTTTGGAACCTTATGTTGTAAGACCTAATGGTTTCACCAGATTCTCTCTTAATGTTGGAAAATTGTTGATACAACATGCTAGGATCAATTGCTTGACCGGATTAAGAAATGAAAGCAGTTTCTAATTCATCCCAACTAGTGATAGAGTCATTGGTCAAATTTAGGAACCAATTGTATGTGGCTTCTTGCAGAGTAAAAGGAAAAATTCTACAAGCAACATCTTCATGAAGGACATTTAACAATTTAAGAGCATTTTTGAAGGTAACCATGTGCTCTTTAGTTGTTTTGATTTCGTCATGCTTGTAGGTTGGAAGATATTTCTTAGGATTCTTGGGTAAATCATGGGTTGCACCAAGAATATTCAAGGCAGTGGAGCCCAACCAATTGGCCATGATTATTGGATTAATGACCCACAAAAGAAAAAACACAATGTAAAACTATATTTTCCAAGTTAATTAAATGCACCACGATAAACACCAAATAAACTAAGCTCTACCCTCCTTCTAGTGCCAATTTAAAATGTTGGTCTGAGTTTCATACACACCTAGTAAAGAGTGAAAAAAAACATGAGTAACACCTTAAGGGGAATAAATCCCTCTCACTTTAGGATTTGACTGGATATCCAAGGTGTGAGTTACAGGGTTGGGTCAAATGCTTTCACTCTTTTTCGCTTCTAGAATAGTTTTTAAGGGACTGCTTGTTTTACCTCCAACAGGTTCAAGCTTCATTTGTTGCTGCTTGGTGGTGTTTTGTTCATTTATCAGATTTTCATTAATTATTGATCTAACTCCCAATTGAGCAAGTTAAAAGAATAAATAATTTTAAGAAGCATAAAAATGGTTCATTCCAAAAATAAAAATAGAGTGGAAGAGTAGGGCAGAAAAGAAGGGTGAAACTCTACAATTTAATCATTAATCACCTTTCAATTTGAACATGCTATTATGTTCACAAATTAGGACAAATAGAATAATAAACAGCCTAGATTTCTAATACTGATTCATTATCTAGCAAGGAGTAAAATAGGGTACCAAAACAAGGATATTAATTTAAATTGTAATTTCCCATAATTAATAGGATAAATCTGTGGGTAGCAAAAGCTCACGCACGCATACCGAAACTATTAAATTCAAATCTTCAAACCAAATGATTTAAATAATTTCTTAAGATAGTTTAACACTTCTAAAATTTAATCTTACTGAGATGAATTTTCCAGTAGATCTAATTACATAGCAAAATTAGGGCCAGTAGGAAAAGAAATAGATTTTGAAAATACTAAACTGCAATACATCTCTTAAATAACACCAACAACATACTAAAATCAATCATATTTACAAAGATTAAAATCACAAAATTTTTCGTGAAAATAGGAACAAGGAATATGGCACTGTAAAAAACTAAGAGAGCATATTAAGCACCAGGCTACGCTGCTTCAGAATCACACCACCAAAATCCCATGTCAATAACAAAGGAGTACGAAAAATAGTTTCTTATAAAAACTTCTATTACAAATTCTTGCATCCTTATGACTGACCCAAAAAATTACTCTTATAGACAAGAGCTCTTTTCTGGCCACCCACTATTACATGTGGATTAATTATTTCCATGAGATATTCACAAAATCCTCTTGTGTATATTTAGAGATTTCTACGTATTTATTTTTGTTGAATTTTAATTCTTACAAATATTTAATGAAATCAGACAACTCATAAGCAGAGGATATTTAAATAATTGTACACCAAGATTCAAACCTTCAAAATAAAAATAAAAAAAATAAATCAAACACAGTAAAAGACTTTATGATTTCAAATTTCAATAGGGTCCCCTCAAAAAATAAAATTTCAAATTTTAAAAGACTGGAATTTTATTATCCATGGGGTGTGTTGCTTCTCAACAAACCCCAATCACTCCATTAATAGAAAAGGATGAGTACTATCTCAAAATATTCCCCATCCATCAACCCATCTTTCATTTTCTTCTCCCAAGGGAGCGAGTGAGCCTACTGATGAGCCACCACCGCCACCTCATTGATCATCTCACAAAAGCATAATGTACATTATGTAAATACAAAAAAAAAAATGTTTTTGATTTTTTACATTTACATATCCTTTCCGTTTGTATTTATACATTTTGCTTGCTGCTATCCAGGTTTTCAAGATTCATTCATCAATTCCAATAGACAAGACAAACCACACTAACATTACCAACCATCATTTTGCACTAAGTCATCATGAATCATGTTGACTTATTAACACCACTCCGTAATCCATATGATTTGGCAAAACCAATTCCTATTGACATAAGCCTCATTGATATGGAATGGATTTCATCGCCACCATATTTTTGCAAATTCATCCTTTTTGAGGAATTGTTAAGAGCTTCTACCATCTCCATTCCTCCGTAGCCTTCGCCTTTGTCTTCACCTTCGCCTTTGGATCTAACTGTTTTCTTGGCAAAAATGGATGAGACTATCCTAGAAGAGTTTGACAATGTCACTAATGAAATTCATCTGATTCCAATACCCCATCAGGTTGAGGAAAGTTCACACATGGCCATTGAATATACTATAGATGTGAACCTTAGTACATATGCGAACAATCCACAAATCATTAAACTTGGAAAATAATTATCCGTTGATGAACAAGAACAATTGGTAGATCTCCTCAAGAGGAAGAAGGGTATATTTGCATGGTCCTTTAAAGATATGCGTAGTCTTGACCCTAACTTGGTTTTCCACAACTTAACCTTGCATCTTGATGTTAAGTAGATAAAAAAAAAACTAAGAAAGCTACATCTTACCATTGCCCTTATGGTCAAAGAAGAACTCCAAAAGTTGTTAGATGTGGGTTTCATTCAACCCATTGACAATCTTGAGTGGCTTTCAAATATGGTACCCGTTCGTAAGTCTAGCGGGGCGATTCGCATTTGCACTAATTTTTGAGATCTTAACAAAGCATGTCCTAAGGATGACTTTCCTCTACCAAACATCGATCCTCTTGTCGATACTTGCATTGGCCATGAAATGCTATCTTTAATGGACAATTTTTTAGGATACAACCAGATTCGAATAAATCTTGATGACCAACACAAAACAAAATTCACGACTCTTTGGGGGACTTTTTGTTCTAAAGTAATATCATTTGGCCTTAAAAACGTAGGTGCCACTTATCAACGTGCCATGACATACATCTTCCACGACTACATACATAATATATTTGAAGACTATATGGATAATCTACTAGCCAAATCCAAAACCTGACAAGAGCACATTAGTGTCTTGGAAAAAGTTTTTGATCGACTTCTAGAGCATAATGTAAGGTTGAACTCGAAGAAGTGTGTTTTTGGTGTTACCTCAAGTAAACTACTAGGATTCATTGTCTCCAAGAGAGGTATTGAAGTGGACCCAAACAAGGTCAAGGCCATTATAGAGATGCCTCCTCCAACAAACTAGAAAGAGTTGTGTAGTTTACAAGGAAATATCCAATCGATCCATCGTTTCATCGCACAACTCTTTGACAAATGTAGGTCTTTTAATCACTTTCTACAAAAGGGGGTGACATTTTCATGGACAAAAGAATGTCAAAAATATTTTGATGACATCAAGCAATACTTGGCTTCTCCACCAATCTTAACTCCACCTTGCTTGAGGATGCCCTTCCATCTTTATGTTTCAACAACATACTTTGCATTAGGGATAATGCTTGCATAGAAAAATGAGAACAACCAAGAGCAAATAGTCTATTACATTAGTCAAATATTGGTAAGCTATGAAACTCAATACGCTTACATGGAAAAATTGTGTCTAGCAGTGGTTTTTACCACTAAGAAACTCATAAATTATATGCTAAGTCACACCACTTATGTCATAGCTCATGAAAACCCTTTGTGTTACATGATGACTCGCACTTACAACAACACCCGTACCACAAAATGGATAATGCTTCTAACAAAATTTGATCTTGAGTTCATTAGTCAAAAATCCATTAAAGTTCAAGTGATAGTTGATCAGTTGGTGGAAGCTCCACTTCCTAGTGATCAACCATTTATTATTGAGCTCCTAGATGACTTGGTATTTATCATCACTGAACATGAGGAAGATGTCATTCCTAAAGAGGATGTGGATATCACACTCTTCTTTGACAGTTCTAAGTGTGAAAAAGGACAAGGTGCAACAGTCGAATTTCATACACCATAAGGGATACCTATTCTTTTATCATTCAAACTCGATTTATCATGCACAAACAATAATACAAAATATGAATCCCTAATCCTATGACTTCAAGTAGGTATAACTATGGGCATAAAGTATATCAAAATATTTGGTGATTCCTAACTTGTTGTGCGTCAAGTAAATGGATCGTACCAATGCAAAGAACCAATTCTAAAAATTTATCATGAAGTAGCAATGAAATTACTTGCAAAATTTGACTGGTATGAAATTGATAGTTTACCTTGTTAACTAATAGGTTTATCGATGCGATGGTCTCTCTAGGATCATTGGTTCCAAATAATTTTGTAGGAGAGGTACAACCATTAATTGTCACAACAATCTCTAAATCTGTAATTTCTCGTGCTGAATCTAAATATGAAAAGGACATTTACTTTATCCACATTGAAGCATATGAGCCTTGGCTTAATCAAGTAAAATACTTCCTCAAGTTTGGAACACTCCCATAAGATATGTCACAAACTGCCAAATAAAATTTTAAGTAAAAGGTAGCTCGTTTCACTCTCTTGGAAGACATGTTGTATAGATGTGGTTATGATGGAGTCTTCCTCTGTTATATCGAGCCTGTAGAGGCACAAAGAGCAATACCTAAATATCATGATGGTACTTGTGGTGATCACTTTAGTGGAATGGCCATCGCAAAGCACATTTTATGCATGGATTATTATTGGCCCACCATGGAACGCGACTGTTGCACTTATGTCAAAAAGTGTCAAAAATATTAGCAACATGCTAATTTAACTCATGTGACATCATAAGCATTATAGACTATTCAAAGTCTTTGGCCCTTTTCATAATGGGGTCTCAACTTGATTGGTAAAATCTTGCCTCCTTCGAGACAACACACATTTATCATCATTGCCTTTGAATACTTCACGAAATGGGTTGAGGCAATTCTTTTAACCAGGATGACAGGACCTCAGATTCTGGAGTTTATACTTCAACATATCATTTTTCACTTTGGTATCCCCTAAAAAATTATCTTTGATAATGGCAAATATTTCAAAAACAAGGATATTCGAGCACTTTGTGAGAAATAACACATCCAACATAGTTTCTCGACTCCTTATTACCCATAGACAAATGGACAAGTTGAGGCAACCAATAAGACATTGATCGCTATTCTCAAGAAATTAGTCAAAGAAAATCATCAAGATTGGCATACTCAAATCCCCTTGGAATTATGGGCTTATCGAATGAGCATTTGCACACATATCGAGGTGGCACCATTCTCATTGGTCTATGGTACAGAAGCCATCATGCCTCTTGAGCTTGAGATCCC
Organism: Wollemia nobilis; assembly: GCA_028583015.1. NCBI lineage: Eukaryota > Viridiplantae > Streptophyta > Pinopsida > Araucariales > Araucariaceae > Wollemia > Wollemia nobilis. Next base: position 1,076,553 of record JAQPPZ010016766.1, on the reverse strand, counting down.
CTCACTATGTATTTCATTATAGGAATTCATAGATGATGATACTGCTAGACAAGCACGTCTTGACCAACTCACGCTCCTTGATGAAAGGTGAATCAATACCTTGGAGAATTTATGAGTATATCATGATTGTTTAAAGCATTCTTACAATGCCAAAGTCCATCTACGTGAATTCCAAGTAGGAGATTTTGTCCTTAAATAAAATCAACAAAACACCAATGCATTATCGCATCTTCATGATAAATTTGTGGCTAATTGGTTAGGTCCATATATTATCATACAAAAGGTGGATCAAGGAACTTATAGGCTTGCCAATCTAGAGGAAGTAGAAGACCCGAGCCACTAAACATCATCCACTTGAAAGCATTATATGCCTAATGCAATTTATATATACATATATACACATGGCTAAAGAAAGAAAAAACAACAACAACAATAACAACAAAAACAAAAACACTACACAGTGCATTTCATACATCCATTTTGTATAATCACATTCATTGTCATTTCCACACATTCCATCCACCATATTAGGGGTCATTTGCTTAGTTTATACAATAATTTATCCAATAATTCTTGTCACCTTAATCAAGGGCACCCTCGAGTTCACACCCATCTCATTGTGCCATTTCATAAGTCAATTCATCATTTGCAATACAAATTTCCATCATCCCTAGGTATTTTTGGTCACTCAGCCACTCCTAATGTTTCAAGCAACCTCCAATACATGTCAAGTTTTTTCTAGGATTGAGGCACATTCTCACTAAGAAAATTTTGAGTTCTGGGAGTTGACTCTAACATTCTTGAACCAAACACATATCACACCTATTAAAAATATCTTGTGTCAAAGAGGGATAACACCATGATTGGGCTAAACCTCAAAGTGAAAAATTCATCGTTGCTTGTCCCATTATGCACATAGTCCAAAATAAATACAGTGGTCTTCACCACTAATAACACTTCCAAATAAAAGAATGAGTAGTAAGGATAGGGTAAAATTCTCATCACACCTTAGTTGAGAATCCAATTTCCCAAAACTCTAATTCTTTTACAAATCACACACCATAGATCCCTAAGCAATAAGGATAGCACTATATTTCCATCCAAATGATTACGTGGTCTGAATCTCCAAAGCTTAGGGATCATTTTATTGGACTATGGAGCTAATATCCATTGGGGCTATTGACGCTTGATTGGAAGTGGAGTACGCTCATGCATGGTGACCCGTCTATTTTGAAGAGACCTTTGATCGTACATAAGGACAAGCTAGCTTCCTGATCTTCTCCATGATAGGTTTCATCTCAACTTGCCTAAGATGGGTAATTGAATTCACTTGCACACACATTGGTTCTTGATTTACTTGATTCACTACCATGCTCGTGATTGGTAAATGAACATTCACTACACACATTTGGTCTTGGAGAATTTCGACAGCACTTAGTGAGTTTGTTCAAAATCACTAGTATGTTTGAGTCTTTGCAAAAACAATCAGTCATCCATAATAAAACATAGCATCCATATCCTTGTCATACCATTACATAAGTCTTTCACTTCACATTCCACCATTAGATGTTGGTGTCCCTAATTAAGCTACAACAATAAATATGGTCAAGCAAAATCTAAACTACAAATTATCATTAGAGCATCGGTTCACTTGCATTGTGATCATCGTAAAGCATATACATCGTCATTACATTATCATCCATCACATCATATACACATGCATTCGCATAAACATTCACACTAACATTCACACAAATTCACACACAAAAATAAATACCATGTATATATATATATATATATCGCATATACAAAGAATGCCCGAAGGCTATAAACAATGGATCACTTAGACTCATTTACAAAAGCTATCACAAGACACTAGCTAGTGCCCATAGGTAGACCCCTGTGATCCTGATGGGTTAGGAGCTCGATGAACCCTAGAGTGAGAGTCAGTACGCCTAGAATCACTATGTCTAACATAACCCACTATGGAGGAGGAAAGCCGCACTGGTAGCCCAATGCTATGCTACATAAGTAGATCCTCCAGCTCCTAAATGTATCTCTCTCAGGATTGAAGGTATAACACATCCTATCTCTGATGAGAATCCCTCTATGCCAACTCTTCCTGGAGCATCACTATCGTATCATCACCTCCACCTGCTACCATCTATACCTCTAGCTCTGTATGTAGCTAAGAATTCTCAGCATCCCATGCCACTATCACTAAATCTCACTCTACCACCATCTATCAGAGTTGGTCTCACTCAACCTAGAGCTTAGCCCACTCCTCATTCTGACCAGGAGATCTCTTCGAAACCTCTTCCATACCATCCCCACCACCATCACCTCTAATATTTGGAAGTTGCTTTGCTACAACCCTCACCTACCTCCCTCCATTGTCAGACTAATGATATCTCTAACATTGAGGAGTCTCCTCTGCCTCTGCTGCTACCTCACCATCATCTCCACTACCCTCATAAATTACCTGATTTGGTACCCATGGAGGCTATGAAGCGAACCGTGCATCATAGTTGATGGTGCTCCTGATATCATCCACATTTGAGAGATCTATTTCCTCCTCATCCTCATACTCCACCTGTCACTCCTCCACACAAGGTAGGCTCAACTCATCATCTTGATTACTATATAACACTAGATCATTAGGTACCTCTTATCATATCTAAAACTATCATAGCACCCATGAGAACTAGATCAACTCCACCTCATTGCCATATCGACCAACCATCCATCTATCCTGCCAGAGCCATCGTAGTTGCTCTCTATTAGTCGACCACCTAGCATATCACCATGATCGTCGGTACACCTATGTAGGTGTTAACCTTACCTATAGATTTTTGCACTCCTAGTCATTGTGATTAGGATGACTTGGTTGTATCTCCTCAACTGCCCACCATCTCAATACATAGGGTTGATTCCCATCCCACTCGCACGATAGGCCCATAAGATGAGCTACATTGAAGTGCTCCTAGCTCCAAATCTAAAGCAGCACGTTGCAGCTCAACCCCTTTTGCCCTTACCTCCTCATCCCATATAGCTCCATGTATACCTAAGCTAGAAGAGCAGGTACCCAAGTGTACACTCGAGGCTCATCGATCATATAAAAAACTAATTGAATCATGTCCCAAGGGAACTAGCATCCGGTGTTGTTAGGTACCAACACATTACCCAACAAGAACATGAGTAAGGTTGGTAGTGCCTTCAACTGCCCCTCCACATATATCTTCGAGTACCTTATACCTCCACCACTAATATTCACCTTTCACTAATCATCGCCAAAAATCCTGCTCATAGCATACCCCTTGTCATGCCCAAATTAGACATGCAATCTCTCCATAGGTACTCAAAAGATGCGGTACACTTCCTCAAGTGTCATCGTCATCTCCATTATCAGTAGCTGAAAGGTCCCCTTATCTAGATCCCACTACTCTGCTAAGGTAGAGAGGTATCCCTCATTAGCCCTTACCACCTCAATATGTGCACATCTAGCCAATCCCACCCGCTTCAGCCAATCTTAGTCATCCTTTTGTAGCACCTTTCTCACCCCTATCATGATGGATGAGAATCGATGTCAGGCCTCCAAAATCCTCAACTATAACAAAACACAAATGCAAATACACATCAACATCCCATTATTCAAAAAAACATTGCAAAATCAAACAATAAGGGCTAGAAGAACTTACCTCCACCCCTCATGCATCAACTTCCATCATCGCATCCGCTTCCTCCATCACCATCACCAAACTCCTTCACACTCCTTCACTCTCCTTTGCTCAGACGTCACTTCTCGAACTCTCAAACGTAAGAATGACATTAAAATCCAGCCTTGCAACATTTTATAATTGATTTGGTGCTCTCATACGCCCTAGGGTATCTATCAAGCATATACAAATGCTACACTACATCTACAGAATGGTAGATGCCCTCCCGCGTCTGTGCATGATGTGGACGTAGGCTGGTGTTTGGATCCAAAATTCTACAAAAAGACTCAAAGGGCCTCAAAATGTAGCAAAACCCCATAAAATTACCTCAAACTTCATCCATGCATACATTACATCATTCCATCACGTTTTGTGACAACATGGATTTATTTGGGCATTTAATTTTTGATTGCAACCAAAAGTTGTGAAAACACCTTAAAAAGTTCGAAACGCCTCAAAACGATCCAAAATTTCACAAAACTACCAAATCCACTATTCCAAGCATTCATAACATAATTACATCACATTTTGTGATAACATGGATTGATTTGGGCATTTAAATATTGTTTGCAACCAAATTCACGAAAATACCTCAAAGCGCTTTAAAATATCCTAAAACAATTCCAAATTTCACAAAATCGTCAAATTTATCCATCAATGCATTACCATTTTCATTCAAAGTCATACATCTTCATTCAACATTACCATATTCACTCATCAATGCATTTTCATTTAACATTATCAAATTTACTCACATTATCAAGTGAACCTCGTATCTAGTGGTTTACTCTATTTCCCTGGCGATTGCAGAAATTGGTTATCCATGCAATTCGGTAAGATGGGTAGATCACCATAAGGACGCTTGCTCATATCATCATCCAACATCCTCTTGTTCAAAATCAAAATCATTTTGGTCCCTTAATTTTTGAGTGTGATTGCGCTCAAGAAAATTTGCCCAAGGATGTCATTGATGCCCTCTCCGTGGGGTTACAAACATGGATAATTTTTACTACATCATTCCTTTTTACATTTAGAAATTGCTATAGTCACTAGGGATAATAGGCCCCTAGGATGATTGGTTCCTTTACTTTATCATTTGCATCTTCATCATTTTACATTTCAATGATGCCAAAAGGTATATTTTTCAACAGCACATAATTACCCCAAACTTGGGGTAACAAAATTTGATTTTGATTTTCTACATCGGGATATACACATTCATTGCATCATCCAATCAAAAATCCTTTTTTCTGTTGGGACAAAAGCAAAATCAATCATTGCACCATTCACTTTCAATGCATAATTCACATCATCCATATTTATGTCAATTGGCTTGTGAGATTCATTCTTCACTAATTAAGGGGGTAAGATACAACCACAATTTTTGTTTTCAGAGTCTTCTTATGCATCGAGGAAAGAATCCATTCCACCAAACTAGGTGTCTCTTATTTTTGCACCGCATTGTATTTCATGCAACGCGATACAAAAAGGGGTATATGTAGACACCAAATCCTAGCCACTTGTCATCCACTCATTATCAAATCATAGTCATTCATCATTTATTTATATATATGTATATTTATTTATATATATAAATATTTTATATATTTATATAAATATATATGAATAAATATCAATCACCCATCATGTCTTAATCTTGGCCACTCATTTAACATGATCCATGTCACTTATCAAATCACAATCACAACCCTTCATCATGTTTTAATCTTGATCATTCATTGGTGTCGTTGAAACCCTAACATGATCAAGGGCAATCATAAATGATATTCACTTTGGTGAATAGATAAGATAAAAAAATGAGGTTACATCATCCATCATCTCGTGAGCCCTAACATTCTATCATCTCACTTCCCCTTCGCACTCACACAAACTCTCATCGTCGCAATATCCACCGTTCATCATCTGTAGTCCCTGCAAACCAGATTCAGACCCTACCAAGCATCTGCCATAGACCACAGACACTTTAGAGCATCTCCCAAATGCTATAGATCATCCTATAGACATTGCAAGGTGTCTAGCTAACCCTTGGATGCTTCAAGGCATCCACATGATATCAGATCGAACCATCAAAAGTGTAGATCTAGAGACTCAAATATTGACAAGGTTGTTATTTGCTTTTTGAATTACGTTTCCTGTATTTATTTTACATTTCATCAACACTGCACTTAGGGTTTAGTAGATCTTCTTTTTGAAGAGGGCCTCACACAGTGGAGCCCTCACATATACTATTGATCCAATTATGTGAAGTGTTTTGTATGCAGGTATAGGAGATACTTTCGTTGATGGCTGTTGCAGCTCGAGTGGAACCATAGGGATACACAAACCCACTCACCCTTATTTAGAGCGAAGAAGATTCAAAGACACCACTATTGTTTGATCGAGGGTTTTACCCCTCCTATCATAAATCATTGTATAAAAGCAAATATTGTTCTGTAACCCCTAATTTGGGGCACATATATGTATAAAGTGGAGATCAAGGCTCCCTCATTTGATTAATATATAATGTTATTCATTTTATGCACATATAATTGTTATTTGCTTTATTTCGTTATCTTTATCTTGGTGTTGATATTTTCCACTTTACAGAAGCCAACAAAGTATATTTGGATGCTCAAGTGGAAAAATGGCATACCAACATCAACGACAAACACCAACAATCAATATTTCACTAGGATGGATGGATGATCTATTAGAATAATATATCATATCCTAAGTTGTTACTAGGATAAAGTTGAATGGCTGAGATTAGCTCAGTTAGTTATGATCCAATGGATCAAATTGTAAGCACTTGTTATTTAAGCAAGGTACTTTCAATAGAATAATTATCAAGTATTCTAAATTTTTAACATGGTATCAGAGCAGGCTTACCCTGCCGTGTGAGCTTGAGGAGCTTTTCCTCATGGGGGATTTCCCTCACCCTCATTTTTTTTTCCATTTTTTTTTATCGAGGGAGTATGCTCTTCATATTTTGATGGATCAAAAACCAAATGGTTAAAAATCTGGAGTTTATGAGGTTATTTTTTAGCTTTTTTAATTCTTTGTGGGTTTGCAGTCTTATACTGCAGATCTGGTTTTTTAGCCTGCTCCCTTGTGATCTGCTGATGGAGGTTCTCTGGAGGAATTTATGCCTTCGATTTGCTATGTTGCCTCTGGCTCTCTGTGCAGGCTTTTCCTGTCGATTTGCTATGTTGCCTCTGGCTCTCTGTGCAGGCTTTTCCTGTTGGAGTTATTATTGGGCCATATAAAATTTTAAAAACTCCTAAATATTTTGGTTCATTAAATCTATCTGGAGCAATATTTCTATGGTCAAAGCCTTCTTTGATTTTCAATGGCAACAAATCTTTCGATATAGCAGTTGTTTGTATCCTCCATGGCTGTGATAACCTACATCCTACACTGTGATCTGGTCACTGTTCTCATTTGAATGCTATAGCCTCCGTGCGAGTATACCACCTACGGGCGAGCCGTTCTTCATAGATCCGAGTCACAGTTTTAGTTTCGTGTTGCTAGTGTTGTCAGTGCTTGTGTTGGAAGCCATGATGCAGCCTCTTTCTTAGACGAGTCCATGTATTTTTTAGTGCTATTGGATATCTCCGATGATGGCAAAGTTTTTCCTGTTGGCTATGTGTTGCTTGCCTGCATCGCTGCTTGCAGACTGTGCGTATCTATGCTGATCCAGACTGTGTTTTTGCGCTATTGTTGCAAGGCGAGCGATCTTCATTTTTTTCTGATCTACAGGGCTTGGTCCGTCACGATCCACAATGATTGGAAGGCGAACTTTGAAAATAAAAATAAGCATGTGTGGTGTTGACGCACAACCCCTGATCAAGTTTTGTGTTCTGAAAGTTTTTTGAGATTTTCTCAGACGAAGGAGGCTTCCCAGTTATGATGTCGAGCGACAAAAGATTTTTTTTAGTGGCCTTCATGCCCTACAACATCGAGATTGTATCGAGGGCATCGTGGTGCGGGCGTTCAATATTCACAGTGGAAACAGGCTATCTTTTCTACATGAAGATTTTGGAAGCCAACTGTCAGTTACAGTTTTATTCAAATTTGCAATGATGCACTACATGTGATAGTATTTATATTGTTCACATCAAACTATTTTTTGGCGACGAAATGCTGAGGCAATTTTTTCTCAGATCGTGGGAGATTGAATTTCCTGTAATTTAATCCACGTGATACACAATGACGTAGATGGAGGTTGTTCCTACGACCCACGATGGCTATTGCTTATCCTTTTTGCACTATGGAGAAGGTTGTTCTATGTTTTTCCCCCGTGCGCCAATTTTTTCTCTGCCATGTGGAAACACATCTTTCTGCCATGTGCGTTATCTACTATTGTTCTAGACACGCTACAAAACACGATGGCCGTTCGATTTTTTAATCCCCACCTCCGACCCTCTGATTAGCTGTTGGATTTATTCATCTGTGCATCGAGTATTATGCGGGACTGGTGATGCTACCACATTTGTTTATGGCTTCATATTTTTTATATCGCATGGAATTGGTTGCAGCATTGCTTGCAGATCGTGCGCTGTATGGGAGAAAAAGAAGAGGTAAAATTTCGTGGTGTAGTGACTGGTGGGCATGGTGTTTGAAGTTTTCTTCTCATTGTGGATGTGCATGGTGTTTGAAGTTTTCTTCTCATTGTGCGCTATCGTGATTGACGTTAGCCGGTGGGGCAACCTGTGTCAAGATGTGATGTGAGGAGACCATCATATTTCAAAATAGTTGTTTTTTTGTAAAGAGTTGCTGGTTTCAGATTCAAGGGCAATACATGCTCATTCTGATTCAACATTTGTGACTTGCAGAGGATTTTGCTGACCAGATGCGTTGAGCGCATGACCTGTGGAGGAGTTTCACTGTTGTTGACGCACATCTGTTAGACCTGTTAGACCTGGCCATCTTTGCATAGTGAAAGAAAATGTATGTTTTTCTCATGTTACTGTATTACGGAATGGCTCCTGTTCTATTTTGTGTTAGCCCAAGCAACGTCATTGCTAAATCTTTGATGTTTTAAATTAAAGATCAGCCCCCGCATATACATTCTTCTGTAATAAGTGCTTCAGATCACAAGAACCCTCTCCACACGATTGGAATCGCCCCTCTCGTCCGCAAATGCAGTAGTATTCTCCCATGTTTTTTAGAGCATCACGAACATGTATGTTGCTTGTTTGTTCTTTTCGAGCTATCTAAAAGTTGCAGTCTAAGTTTTTTTCAACAAAACAAATTATAATGGTGTTAGCGTACTTACTATATTGTCTGTATTTGTTTATTTGGCATGCTGTTACAACCATGTAACACTCTTCAGTTCCGTCGGTGTGCTATTCTCGGCTACTACTGTATTATTTAATCCACTGCTAAATAATACAATCTGTTCGTTGCATTTTACATGGCATCAGAGCCAGTTCTGTGAATTTGCTGGGCAGAAGAATTTTTTTTTTGCAAAGGCAATTTATTTTCTCTTTTCACGCTGCGCGCAATCGTGCGACGTTTCATGCAGGTGTTTTAAAAAAAAAAAAAAAAATGGACGCAGCGCACAGGGTGCGCAGAGTGCAGCAAGACGCTTGCAGCGCACAGGCTGCGCAAACGTCCGTGCACAGACCTGTGCACGTCGCGACCCGCACGCAGTCGCGTCCAGGAGGGACGCGACGTCCAGGGCGGACGTCCCGCGTGCAGGACGCAGCAACGTCCACGCCCGCTCGCTACAGGACGAACGTCCCGCGCGTAGGACGCAACGACGTCCGCGCCCGCGCGCTACAGGACGGACGTCCCGCGCGCAGGACGCAGCGACGTCCAGGACGGACGTCCCGCGCGGAGGACGCAGAGACGTCCGTGGCCGCGCGGAAGGAGGAGGGACGCGGCCTGCGTCACCCCCCGCGTTTAATTAAAAAAAAACAAGCCCCCCCGCACGGGAATTTCAAATTCCACCCCCCCCAACCGCACGCTAGCCGCGAAATGCGCTCCCCCCCCCACCAAAACTACGCGCAGCGAAAGGTGCTCGCGGCGAGTTTGTTGTTTAAAAAAAAAGAACGCAACGAGCCGCGACAGGCGACCACAAGGGAAGCAGAGTGGGAAAAGCGCCGGCGAAGTTTTTTTTAAAAAACACAGAGCCGGAGTTGCGAAGCAGCAGCGCGCGAGGCCGCAGCAGAGGAGGAGGACCATCCGGTGTTGAAAAGGGAGGAGGTCTAGTGATCCTTTCGGATCAGCCCGCTGGCTCACGTGGTCGTGAGCCGTGCGGTAAGGCTCAGGGAGCCTGCAGGTCGGGGGTTCAAATCCCGCCGACTCCCCCCAAGGTATAAATTTTTCAAAGTTATTTTTTAATTATTATTTTTTTAATTAAAATTTTTAATTTTAATTTTTTTTATAGTTTTTTAACTTTATAAATTAAAATTAAAATTTTAATTTATTTTTTCTATAAGTTTTTTTTTTTTTTTTTGGTAAGTAGTGTTTGTATTTACAGCGGGTTTTAACAAGGATCCCAAAACCTGATTACATAAGCAATTGGGCCTAAGGCATCAATCCTTTGAAACTGAACACCAAAACAGAAATCCCGCCTAGCGGTAACAATAAGCATGAAACAATCCCTCTCAGCGGGAAACAAACAAATAAGAAAGAAAGTAGTTTTGGAGATCCCGCCCAACTGGGAGTAGCCAAAAACCACCATCGAGAAGATCCCGCCGATAGGAAGCAAAGAAAAACCGCTACAATAAAATCTTGCCTCGCGGGAAGCAATCAAAACCACCACAAACAGTCCCGCCTAGCGGGAAGCAACAGGGAAATCCCACCATCCGGAAACCAGCGAGAAAGAAAGGATCCCGCCTCGCGGGAAAACCGGTGAATTTGGCGGATCCCGCCCTGTGGAGAAATCAGCCCGCCCACCGGGAAAACATTTCGTTCAGCGAGAGCCATCCTCGCAGAAGCCGACAGCCAAGACAGAGAGGATCCAACCCATCGAGAAGTGACCAGAGAGTTGCACCACAAGGAACCCGTCCCGGGAAAACAGAAGAGGATCCCAGCAGCAGGGACCAAGAATCCCGTCCAAGCACAGAGCCCGTCGAGGATTCACAAGAAAAAGGGGGAAGCTGTCCAAACCCTAAACCTTCACCTCCACCGCATTGAGAAACGTAGGGGACCAGATCCATGCGAATAACCTACAAAAAACCCCAGGGGGAAGCCTGAGGGAAAAAGGGAAGGGATCCCCAACCAAACAGGGATCCCTGGGAAGCACCAGTCCAAAAAAACAACCAAGGAAACCCTAGCCGGCCGGGAGGGGCGCAGATAGTGGAGAAGGATCTCCCCCAAGAGATCATCTGCAAACAACCACTCCCCGGGAGGGATGACCTGAGTTGAGCCAGGGACTGGGCAAGAACCAGGAGCCATGGGAGGGGGAGCAGGGGAGGGACCAGAGCCCTCCCCTCTCTACTTTCTTCCCTCACCATGTCATTTAAAGTAATTTAATTCATTTTTTTATAAGTTTTAAAACTATATAAATTAAAATTATTTATTTTAATTTTAAATATATAATAATTATTAAAAATGCTTTGTTAATGAAAGCTTTTTTAAGGGGGGATATTTTTTTTCAAAAAATCAAAGGGGGATTGTGAGTAATTTTTTGAAAAGGCAATTTGGCGAATTGTAAAAGGTGCATTTTCGGCTGTGACCGACACCTTGTGGGTTATTCTTGTGGGCAGTTTTTTATGTTGTATGTTGCATATTTCATTTTTGCACTATAACATTAAAAACTTAAAAGCAAATTCACTCCCTAAGTCCCCGGAATAATTAAAACCCATCCGTGCAATTTATTGCACTGCAGCGTTCGGTATTTGTGATACCTCTGGCCAGCACTTACAGGTAAAGCTGTCGTGATTTGGCTACTGTATCCGCCGCCTAATATAGCTGCTACAACGACGTCTGAGCTTGTTCTCTATAAATCGTCGGGGAGAGATAAGTTTGCCATTTTTGCATTTTTTTACTCCATCCACTACCCTTTATCGCACTTGTGTTTAGGCGTAAATCCTGACGAAGTATTCTTCATAGTGTTTAGGGGAAGTTACGCCCCACGCATGAGAAGAATCTTCTATGGTAGGTGCCATCAACAAGGTGATTCCCTTTCAGTACCGCTTATGTTCCATGTATCGTATGATCTCTAAAACTCACCTATAGTCTCCCTCACGTAAGGGCGGGTGATTTTTGTTGATCTTTCTAAATACCTATAGTTTCCCTCATGTAAGGGCGGGTATTTTGTACGGTATATTGGCCTAGCAAAAGGTATATCGAAAGGGGGACCAATTGGTGATATAAGGAACCTTCACTATGGCCGCTGTTGCAAAGTTGATGACTGATCCGCATCGCTTATTGAAAGGTCCAAATTATACACCATGGAAACATAAGATGAAGGCAATTCTCCAAATGGAAGATTTGTGGGATATTGTTACTCGGAGTAGCAACTAGGCCTTCACCAACAACAGGATCCACAGGTCCTTCAGCAGATCAGATAGCTTTTGACAAGAAAGACAAGTAGAGCAAAGGTGCTCATTTTGTTTGCTGTTTCAGATGAAGTGCAACCTCATATAGCTGACAAAGCAAGTGGTAAAGAGGCATGGGATGCCCTTAGAACCATCTATGAGGGAAAGAATGAATCCACCATTCTTCATCTTCAACAACAACTTCATAACCTGAGTTTGAGGCAGGGTGAAACAGTTGAACTCTTTCTGTGCAGAGTGTCTGAGTTGAAAGAGAAATTGAGTTCTTTGGGAGATACTGTGGACGAAAAGCTTCTCATTTCACTTGTGATGAGAGCTTTACCTTCTTCATTTGATATGTTGATAACCTCCATCCAGGTGTCTCAACGACAAATTACCTACATCGAGTTGGTCAATCTGCTTCAACAACAGGAGGCACGCCAACTTCACAAGGATGATTCTTCCAATACAGCCCTATACACCAACAGCAAGGGTTCTAGGAAGAAAGGTAATGGGCAAAAAGGAGGCAACTTTCAGAAAGGAGGAAATTATCAACAGGATACGAAAGGAAAAGGCAAACAACCTCAATAGAAGAAGAGGTGGTGCAAGATCTGTGAGAAAGACAACCATGACACCAACAGGTGTTGGCATAAGAACAAGCAAAAAGGCCAAAACAAACCATAAAATAAAAACAAGCAACCCCAGGTGAATGTTGCTATTGAAGAATCTGACTCAGATTCTGAATGGGCACACAAGGTGCTCATGACTACCACAGATTCCACACAGAGGGATCCCATTTGGTATGTCGATTCTGGAGCTAGCAAACATATGACTGGCGACAGATCATGGTTTGAATCATTTGTGGCCAAAGAGGGCAAACCTGTCACCATTGCTGATGATAAAACCTACAGGGTTCAGGGAGAGGGTACAGTTTCAGTCACTCTTCCTGATGGCAAGTGTCAGATTGACAAAGTCCTCTATGTTTCGAGATTGGCTAACAATTTGTTGTCAGTGACACAAATCCTGGATAGAAATATGGTTGTCAACTTTCGTGTTGAGAATGGAAAGAAGTGTTGTACTATTACTAGGAAGGGTAAGCAGATTGCAACAGCTTCATATAAGCACGGCTTATTTGCACTAGATGCTATCTCTACTCCACATGTTGCCATGACTGTCTCTACCAAGGAGGCAACTTCCCTATGGCACAAGAGATATGGGCATCTTAGTTCTAGCTACTTACTTGAGCTCAGCAAGTATGAGATGGTAAAGGGTCTTCCTTCCCTTTCTGCCACATTGCCAGTGTGCTCTGACTGCTGGCAGGAAAGCAAAGATAGAGTACCATTTGAGAAGAGCTCTACAAGAGCATGAAAACCTCTGGAGTTAATTCACACCGATCTGTGCGGTCCTTTCACACCCAACAGTTGTGGAGGGAAGAGGTACTTTCAGTTATTCATAGATGACTACTCACGAAAGATGTGGGTTTTCTTTCTCCAACTGAAATCCGAAGCTTTCGCATTCTTCCAGCAGTTCAAGAAATCCGTTGAGAAGGAGTCAGGAGCTTCTATTAAAACCCTCCGCTCAGATCGAGGGGGAGAGTTTACCTCTAATGAATTTTTTGCATTCCTAGATAAGCATGGAATCAAGAGACAGTTAACAACTGCCTATACTCCTCAGCAAAATGGAGTTGCTGAGAGAAGGAACCGTTCTATCATGGAAATGGTTCGTTGTATGCTCACAGGAGCTACTCTTGGGCAACAATATTGGGCAGAAGCTATCACCACTACAGTGTATCTGTTGAATAGGGCACCCACAAAGGCCCTAAAAGGAATGACTCCACAGGAAGCATGGAGTGGTCGAAAACCCTCCATATCTCATCTACGTATTTTTGGATGTCACGCTTTCATGCACATACCGAAAGAGAAAAGGAAGAAGCTAGATGAGAAAACACTGAGATGTATTTTTCTTGGTTATTCTGAGCACTCTAAAGGATATCGTTTGATAGATCCTTTGACCAAGAAAATTCATATCAGCAGAGATGTTGTCTTTGATGAAGCTTTCACATCACAGAGCACATCTAAAGTACACCAAGATATTGTGGAATCTAAGGAAGAGAAGATTCCTTCGTCAACACAGACAGGAGGTCCTTCTACATCTTCTTCAACTCCACCGAAGAAGAATCCTAAATGGTGTACAAATACAATCAGAGACGCAAATTTATCCACTCCTCCCAATTTGAATTTGGATAGACCTCGTACACGCAGTATGGCTCAAAAGGAGAAAGAAGCCAAAGAAACTGGTGAGGTTGATGATCTTTGTCAATCTTTTGAGGAACTTTCTGTGACTCCAAGTACGTAAGTAGAGGATATGGATATTGATGATGACAGGGCGTTCATGTCTACCATAGATGGTCTTGAACCTGCATCAGTGCAAGATGCTCTTAGTGAGCCTCAGTGGAAGGCCGCTATGGATACAAAGTATGAGTCTCTGATGAAAAATAAAACTTGGAAGCTTGTTGATCTGCCGCATGGAAAGAAACCCATTGGCTGCAAATGGGTATATAAAGTCAAGTACAAGGCAGATGGAACAATTGATAAGCATAAGGCCCGTCTTGTTGCAAAGGGCTATGCTCAAAAAGAAGGCATTGACTACGAGGAAACTTTTGCACCTACTGCTCGGATGACCACAATTCGGGTTATGTGTGCTATGGCAGCACAATATGGGTGGAAATTTCACCAGATGGATGTCAAAAGTGCCTTTCTAAATGGTGATCTCCAAGAAGAAGTCTATATGACTCAGCCTGAAGGATTTGAAGTGGAAGGCCAAAAGCAGAAAGTTTGCAAATTGGTCAAATCCTTGTATGGTCTGAAACAAGCTCCTCGAGCTTGGTATATAAAAATGGACAATCACCTTATGCAAGCATGGATTTAAGAGATGTCCGTCGGATGCAAACCTCTATTTCAAGAAACAGGGTTTCGAGATAGTGTTGCTTGTACTCTATGTGGATGATCTGCTCATTACAGGGAGTTCGTAAACTATGATCTCTACTGTCAAAAGAAACTTGTGCAAATATTTTGAGATGACAGATCTCGGACTTCTCCATTACTGTCTTGGTCTGGAATTCAGCCAAAAGGAGCACTCCATCAAAGTGTCTCGTAAAAAATATGCCAAGACATTGCTGGAAAAATATCGCATGACTGATCGCAAGCCAATGGCAACTCCAATGGAGAATGGACTTCAGCTTATCGTGATATGATGATTCACCTCGGTAGATGGTACTCTCTATCGACAGTTGATTGGGAGTCTCATATATCTGACCAATACTAGGCCAGATCTCGTATTTGCTGTCAACTATCTTTCGAGGTTCATGCAGGAGCCTAAGACCACTCATTGGAAAGCAAAAAAACATGTTCTTCACTATGTCCGTGGTATTATGGAATATGGCCTAGAATACAAGAGGAACAACAAATTCTTCTTGCAAGGATACACGGACTCCGACTATGCCGGATCATTTGATGATCGCAAGTCAACTTCTGGATACATTTTTCATCTGGGATCCGGTCCTGTCTCTTGGCACAGCAAGAAGCAATAGGTGGTTGCTATTTCATCAACAGAGGCAGAGTATCGCGCCGCACGTGAAGCTGTGTGCGAAGTGATATGGTTACGTCGCATTCTGACAAGTATGGGCCATCCATCAAAATCTCCAATACACTTGTTTTGCGACAATCAGGGTGTTCTGAACCTCGTCAAGAATCCAGTCCATCATGAAAGAACAAAGCACATTGACACACAATGTCATTTCATTCGAGATGAAGTTCCAAAGCACCGAATTCAGCTTCAGACATTCCCACCGATGCTCAAGTTGCAGACATTTTCACTAAGGCACTTGGACGTGTCAAATTTGAATTGTTTCGCAGCTCACTTTGTATTGCAAAATGATGTAAGGGGATGTTAGTAGTCTAGTATAGCTATTAGTTATTACATTACCCAAATAATGTAATAAAGGGGGATGTTAGCGTACTTACTATATTGTCTGTATTTGTTTATTTGGCATGCTGTTGCAACCATGTAACGCTCTTCAGTTCCGCCGGTGTGCTATTCCCGGCTACTACTGTATTATTTAATCCACTGCTAAATAATACAATCTGTTCGTTGCATTTTACAAATGGTGTGCCACTGTGTGACGACGCGGTCTTGGTTGAGAGGGCTTATGAAAGGGCCCAATATTATTAGGTTCTATTCTCTTGTTGTGATAACAATCTTTAGTTTCAGTTTTATTTCCACAACTTTCACACTGACAGTACCGGATATCGAGGGTGCACAGTGTTGGTGTAACTATTTTTTGAAGTTCCCAATATTCTCAGTGGACTATTCTGAAACTGATTTTGCTGCGTCTGGTGTAAAAGCACAGAAGGATTTGCCCGCAAGTTTTATTACCCATCGATGTTGCTGCCTGTTGATAATGTTGTGCAGTTAACTTTGAAGGATGCACAGCGTTTAAACCAACATGGCGAGAGGTCACGTGGAGAAAAAAGTTTAAATGCCAATGCAGTTTTAAATGCGGTTTTTATAAATCATATGCATTTTTAAATGAGAGCACTCACTTTTGGATGGGTGGGTATTGTGGGCCCATTATTTTTTTAAAGGGGGAATCTTTTTATTCTTTTCTACTTTTTTAATATGATCAAGATTAGTGCCACTTGCTAACATTGCTTAGCAGATCATATTATCTTGTTTTTTCATATGTTTTGAGAATGAAACTTTTGTAAAGAGCATGACATGTTAGGGTACTTAGAAATAGATATTTGGGGATATGTTATTATATTGTATAAGGGTTGGCATGGGCCACACATAATCCAAGGTTGATTATATTATAATATTATATTAGTAGTCAGTTACCCAAAGTAGAATTAGATGGATATATAAAAAGATATATTTATCATTGTAATCATCATGGAGATCAATCATATGTAATCGTCTTTGCCCACGAAGTGGCTTATGGTACTTTGCCCTTTCTAAGTGACGCTCTCATCTTGGGAGATCTTGTGGAGTTATTCCTTCCTTAAGGAGTATGATTGGTGTTTCCCTACCTTAAGGGTATTATATATCTTTGTCTCTTGTGTGGATTTTCTACATATTGGTGAATGATTTTTGTTAATGAAAACAATTTTCGTAACAACTGACTTCTCCACATGTCGACATTTGAGAAAAATCCTCTATCAACTCAAGGTGAACTTTTTTCAATGATGCCTACAACACTAATAGGCATGTATACTATGTCATCTCTTCATTGTGAGCATCTTACACTAAGGCATTGTTTTGGCCTGAGAACACCCTCTTGCATAGTTTGATCAACGATGTGGGACAACCACTATCTACAAAATTGCCCCTGCTACTTCCTTTGTTTCTAAAAAAACATAGCTAGAGGTCTCAATGAGAAAGAGTGACCAGTTCCATGGAGGAGCATCACATCTCTTCTCTCCTTATGACTTGATAGTAAATTGGAATGTCAGCAAGCAACTGTCAATAGTCTAGAACATCGATGATAATGACATGACATGGACCATGTGGGAGTGAAGGTATATGGGTATTTACACTTTATACTACATCCAAATGATGTAAATCCAGCTACAAGAGGTCAGAACAAGAACCTCCAATCACATAAAACTATGATGAAAAGAAACAAAGCAAAAAAATTCCCAATCACATAAAAGCTACAATAGATGGAAATAAACCAATAAATGCTTTATTTTCTCATTCCTGGATTTCACCCCTTTTACAATGCGATACCAAGGGAATATATAGATCCCAAAAGAAACCCTAAAACAAACCCTAAATCTTAAAGCCCTAAAGATAAGAAATTACAATATTTTATTTATTTTTATTTTATTATTATTATTATTTGGCTATTTCATATTTTAGTGCCAATCAAAAAAAGATCGGATAGCCCTCTAAATTAATACACATTATTGGTTTTCCCATATTAAGCCTCCTAGAAAATATCAACACCTACACATGCCTAAATAAGAAGTTATCCCAAATATGCTCCCTTCCAGATTTTCAAAAAAATACTAAATCCCATTTTTGGGGCACTAGATGAAGGAATTAGGGCCCGATAACACACTAAAAAATATTCAAGGCTTCTAGAGAATCCTTGCCATGACATTTTCCACCTCATTATCCAGCTCCCCATAAAATTTCAAACCGATCCAACGGTCGGATCAAAAGTTATGCCCTCCGGAAGATAGGCTCCTACATCATTCTCCTCTGGTTGAAAAGAACTCTGCTCCTATGAGTTCCTTTGATCAAACTCCTACAACTTTCTGCTATCAATTTTTTTAGTTCCCACTCTAAAATCCAAGTATTATCTTCCTATTGTAAACCTTCCCATTGTACCAAGTATTTGTTGTAGCTTCCCTGCCTGGTACTGATTGTCTTCTTATCAAGTACTTGCATAATTTTTCTTTCTTCTTCTTAGGTATCTGTTGCTCCCAGTTTATGTCCTCTTCTAATTCAAATTCATCTTCATCCCCATGAAATTCATACAAATCTATAACATTAAAAATTGGTGAAATATCAAAATCAGTAGGCAACTCCACTTTATAGGCATTATCATTCATCTTCTTCAAAATTCTACATGGTCCAATATTCTTATACTTCAATTTGTTATATGTACCCTTGGGAAACCTCTCCTTCCTGAGGTGAACCATCACCATGTCTCCCACCACAAATACTTTTAGTCTCCTACTTGCATCTACTACTACCTTATACCTTTCATTACTATCTTGCAACTTCTTTCTGACACCTTCCTGCAATTCCTGTATGTGCTCTACAAATGCTTCTGCATCATCACTAATTTTACCCTGAATTGGTAGGTCAATTAGATCTAACACACCATTGGGATTCTTACTGTAAATAATCTAAAAAGGAGATTTTCCTATTGACCTATTGACTAAACTATTATATGCAAACTCAGCTTGTGGTAAGGCTAAGTCCCACTATTTTGGTTTTTCTCCAACAATACATCTTAGAATATTTTCCAAACTTTGGTTTACTACTTCTATCTACCCATCAGTATGGGGGTGATATGCACTACTGAACTGTAGCTTTATCCCCATATTCCCCCATAGAGTCCTCCAAAAGTGACTCAGAAACCTTGTGTCCCGATCTGAGGTGATCATTTTTGGAACACCATGTAGTCTAACAACTTCTCTAAAAAATAAATCTGCAACTCTAGTAGCATCATTGGTTTTCTGGAAAGCAATGAAATGTGCCATCTTAGAAAACCTATCTACTACAACAAAAATTGAATCCTTACTCTATTGTGTGTTAGGCAACCCCAACACAAAATCCATGCTCAAATCTATCCATGGTCCTGTAGGAACTAGCAAAGGTATATAAAGCCCTGTATTTTGTGCATGGCCTTTAGCCATTTGGTACACTCTGCATCTTAACACAAACCTGGTTATGTCCCTCTTTACCTTTGGCCAATAATACTTCTCCTCTACAAGAGCAATCATCTTACTCACTCCAAAGTGCCCAACCAAACCTCCGCTATGCAGTTCTCTAATAATGTTCTCCCTCATTGAACCAATAGGAATGCACAACTACTTCCCTTTAAAAAAATAACCATTTTGCATCAAATAATCACAAACATCACTACCAACTTCTCCCATCACTGGATTCTTACACTACTTCACAATTTTACCAAAATCTGGATCATATTCATACATTTTCTTAATTACCTCAAATCTGACTACTTCATGCTCCATAGTAGTCAATAATACTACACGCCTACTCAAAGCATCAACAACTTGATTTTTCTTACCTAACTTATGCTTCAAAACAAATGTATACTCTTGCAAGAATGATACCCACTTTGCATACCTATTGTTTAATTTCTTCTGGGTATTTACATACCTCAATGCTTCATGATCAATAAATAACACAAACTCTTTAGACACTAAATAATGTCTCTAATGTCTCAATGCCTACACAATAGCATAGAATTCCACATCATAAGTAGAATACTTCTTCCTTACCTCATTCAAATTTTCACTAAATAATGCTATATGTCACCCTTCTTGACTCAATATGACTCCAATTCCCACATGGGAGGCATCACAATCAACCTCAAACAACTTGCTAAAATCTAGCAATATCAAAATAGGTGCTTCTATCACCTTCTTCTTCAATAATTTGAAACTCTCTGTTGTTGCCTTTGTCCATACAAATTCTCTTCCCTTCGTACACTCTATTATAGGTGCAACAATGCTACTAAAATTCCTAATGAACTTCTTGTAGAAAGTTGCCAAGCCATGGAAACTCCTCACCTCTGTCACATTCCTTGGAATGGGCCATTCCAAAATTACCTTCACCTTCTCTTTGTCCATCCTCACTCCATCCTCTGAGATTACAAATCCCAAGAACACTAGACTCTTCTGAAGGAATCTACACTTCTTCAGATTGACATACAACTTCTCCTTCCTTAACAACTCTAACACTAATTTCAAATGCAACAAGTGTTCTTCTTCATTCCTACTAAATATCAGAATATCATCAAAATACACAACTACAAACTTACCAATATATTCTCACAATACTCTATTCATCATCCTCATAAATGTACTGGGTGCATTGGATAATCCGAATGACATCACCATCCATTCGTACAACCCATATTTTATCTTGAAAGTAGTCTTCCATTCATCTCCTTCCTGGATTTGAATCTGATAGTATCCACTATGTAGGTCAATTTTGCTAAAGCATCATGCTTCGGCTAGCACATCCATCATATCATCTAGTCTTGGAATTGGGAATCGATACTTGATTGTAATTTTATTGATTGCCCTACTATCCACACACATCCACCATGTATCATCTTTCTTTGGCATCAATAGTGCAGGAGTCACACATGGACTCATACTTTCTCTAACAACTCCCTTCTTTATCAATTCTATCACTTATCTGTTCAACTCCTCATTCTGCATGGGACTCATCCTATAGGTTACCTGATTTGGAAGAGTCGATCTTGGAATTAGATCAATATGATGTTGAATATCCCTTTTTGGGGGTAATCCATCTGGTAACTCCTCTGGTATGACATCTGCATACTCTTTCAACAACCTTGCTACTGCAGGTGGTATAGCAACATCCTCAGTATCCACCTTCTTTGCTGTCAACACATAACAAACCCTAACTTCTTTCATCCCTATGACAAATTCCTTAGCTGCCAATAGGCTTTCACTCTGCCCTTCTTCCTTATGTGGTAATAAGACCACTTTTACTCCATCCTTCCAGAATGTGTAAGTATTCCTTCCCCCATCATGGGTAGCCTTCCTATCATATTGCCAAGGCCTCCCCAATAGTAAGTGATATGCATCCATTGGAATTACATCACACCACACTTCATCCTTGTAGGTATTCCCAATTGAAAACTTAACCAGACACCTCTTATCTACAGTTACCTCATTTCCTTTCTTGAACCATGATATGCGATAGGGATACAAGTTCTTCTCACACTTTAAGTTAAGCTTCTCAACCATTTTAGTGGAAACCATATTTTCACAACTACCACTATCAATAATCATCTTACATACCTTTCCTCTAGATGTGCATCTTGTTTGAAAGATACTCGTATGTAACCATGAATCACCACCATCATTATCTTGTGCTTTCTCCTTCCTTGGGATGATCATTATCCTTCTTATCATGAGGTTTTCCCCCATGTCTATCATAACTTCTACCTTATATTGCTCTTTGACCTCAACCAGATTGACTCTAGCTTGTTCTCCCTATCTTCTTTCTTGTGCAGGATAGTGCGGACACTCAAAAGCTCTGTGCCCTTCCTCACTACATCTATAATAGGTATATTACCTTCGTGGGCCATCCCAATTTCATCCTCCACCATAGCCTCTTCCTCTCTGAGATCCTCCACCTCTCTGGTGGTTATCTTGACCCTACCCAAACTCTTCTTGTTTCTTTGTACTGGAAGATTCTCCCTTTGAGGGATACCCTCTGATTGAAGGTGATGATGGTCCTTTCTTCACTCCTTTTCTAAAATTACTCCTCTTATGTTTCTCTTCTACTTTTAATGCTAACTGATATGCATCCTCTACACTATGGGTTCGAAGCATACTCAATTCATCTTGTATGGCATAACTTAATCCATTCACATACCTTGCAACCTTCTATTCTTCTGACTCTTCAAGACCCACCCAAATTGATAACTTGTAGAATTCATTGGTGTAGTCCTCGATGCTTTGATCCTTTTGTCTAAGGTTCTGAAGTCTACGAAACAATGTTTGGGCATAATATTTGGGTAAGAATTTCTCCTTCAATTTTTTTTCCATTTTACACTAGACCCTAATATTTTCCTTTCCTTTTCTTTGCCTCTCCTTCTGTAGATGATCCCACCAAATCAATGCATACCCTTTCAACTTCATGCATGCAAGCTTCACTTTATTTTCCTCTGAAAGGCTTTTCCACTCAAAGAACTTCTCCATGCTATTCAACCAGTCTATCAACTCCTCTGGTTTCAACCCTCCTGCATACTTAAGGACATCAATCTTGATCCCATATTTATTTCCTTCCAAGGCCCTAATTAGCCTATTCTCAAATTGATGCTCCTCTAGCTTCTCCTCTAGTTCTTCCTCATCATGAACCTCTATCTTGTTGTCTCCTTCCATAGTCTCATTATCAGAATCTAGATCTACAAATTCTAAGGGATATCTTTCCCTCATACGGGCCATCATTCCAGTCAATTGAGCAACTTGTACCTATAGCTCCTACATATTCCTATTGAGTTGGGCATAACCTCCTCTTCCTCTCCTCATGCTAATCTGATCTATGTTATTCCAAACAAAAAAATAAGAATAGCAGAATAATTGTAATCGACAATATTACCTTCTCTCCCCCAGCAAGATCCAACTTGCTCTGATACCAAATGATGTAAATCCAGCTGCAAGAGGTCAGAACAAGAACCTCCAATCACATAAAACTATGATGAAAAGAAAATAAAGTAAAAAATTCCCAATCACATAAAAACCACAATAGATGGAAATAAACCAACAAATGCTTTATTCTCTCATTCCTGGATTTCACCCCTTTTACAATGCGATACCAAGGGAATATATATATCCCAAAAGAAACCCTAAAACAAACCCTAAATCTTAAAGCCCTAAAGATAAGAAATTACAATATTTATTATTTATTTTATATTATTATTATTTTTGGCTATTTCATCTTTTAGTGCCGACCAAAAAAGCTCGGATAGCCCTCTAAATTAATACACATTATTGGTTTTCCCATATTAAGCCTCCTAGAAAATATCAACACCTACACATGCCTAAATAAGAAGTTATCCCAAATATGCTCCCTTCCATATTTTCAAAAAAACACTAAATCCCATTTTTGGGGCACTAGATGAAGGAATTAGGGCCCGATAACACACTAAAAAATCTTCAAGGCTTCTAGAGAATCCTTGCCATGACATTTTCCACCTCGTTATCCAGCTCCCCATAAAATTTCAAACCGATCCAATGGTCGGATCAAAAGTTATGCCCTCCGGAAGATAGGCTCCTGCATCACAATACTAAGCAAAAGATTTTAATATAAGGGGATCAAGATTATTTTAAATTTTGTACTATTTAATTAACTAAATTAGTTAGTTAATTATGAATTAAGTGTTATTCCATATAGTGCATGTTATTTTCAAAAATAGCTTTCATTTCATGCACACATTATGGGTTATATACAAATGAGTTGTATTTGAAGCATCAGTGTCAGTGTCTCCAAAACTTTGTATACACCAAATAATGTTGGATCTAGATGTTGTTAGGATCCTCAATCCTAACATTATTAGTTAGTATTAGTTAGTATTATTAATTATTTAATTATTATATTATTAACTTATAAAGTGAACCATCACAACCCTTCATAACGTGAACCATCACGTCTCTTCATACGTGAACCATCATGTCTCTTCACCAACGTAGCTTTAGGGTAGATATATATATATATATATATATATATATATATATATATATATATATATATATATATATATATATATATATATATATATATATTAGGTTGGCCATCCATATCAAATCATCCAAGAAGAAGAATAATAAGCATAGATTCTAAGGAGGGAGCCCCCTATAGTGGCAAAGCGATTACAAGGGAGCCCCCTTTGAGTGGTCTGCGATTACATTTACATTAATTTGTTAATAATTTTATAGTAAGACCTTGGGGTCTTACCATTTGGTATCAGAGCCATGTGGGACCTAGACATGTGGGAATTGCTCAAAGATCTTCATCAAATCACTTCTGTGCGTGAGTATCAAACTCGGTTTGAGGATATTACCAAAAACAACACAATATTGGATGAATCAATTCTCATCAATGGCTTCATTAGGGGATTAAAAGAGGAAATTAGAATGGAGGTGACAAGGTTCAATCCCTATACCATGATGCAGACCTATGAATTGGTAAAATTAGCTAAAGATAAAATCAATGCACAACAACGATTAGGGAAACCACTTATGGAAAAATCGTCGACCACTTACATCGCTCCCAAACCTATGCATAATGGAAGGGCACAAAGCACTTAAACAACCCCCAAATCTAATTGAACTTTATGAATTAAACATCTTAGCTTTGAGGAGATGAAGGAACAACGAGCAAAATGACTCTGTGATAATTATGATGAACAATTTGGACCCCACCATAAATGTGCTACACTAACATTGTATTTATTAAAGGAAGTTGATCCCTGTCTCTCCATAGAGCAAGCAAATGAGGTAGTTGTGTCCGAAGCGACCAGTGTACCTACTCACCGCAATGAAGACAATGAGGTCGATATGCAAGAAGTGATTGATGTACCAAACAAGGATGAGGTAAACATACCAAAAGTGATCAATGCTAGCCAAACATGCACTCTACAAGACCTACACATACCTTCCTCACCAATAGTGAGTTCTTACCATATGACCAAACCTATTTGGAACCAACGCAGAGTGACTGCACACTCCTTCTTTGTTGGCTCTACCAAAGAACCAAAAAAGGATATGAAATCATTGCCATCACTTTTGATGCATCATTCTGAAGTATTTGACGAACCCCAAGGGTTGCCCTCCCATCGTCATCATGATTTTCCTAAGGGAGATTCTACTATTGTTCTTGGCAATCCCTCGCTAATGCTTCATACTTCTCGATATCCCTGCCTACGAAAGGATGCCATTAAAAGAGTCCAAGAACTTACACAAATCCTTCTTGGAAAACAAAGGACAAAGCTTCTCACTTTGAGATTTGAGGACAAAGCTCTTTTTAAGGAGGGTGGCATGTTAGGATCCTCAATCCTAACATTATTAGTTAGTATTAGTTAGTATTATTAATTATTTAATTATTATATTATTAACTTATAAAGTGAACCATCACAACCCTTCATAACGTGAACCATCACATCTCTTCATACGTGAACCATCATGTCTCTTCACCAACGTAGCTTTAGGGTAGATATATATATTAGGTTGGCCATCCATATCAAATCATCCAAGAAGAAGAATAATAAGCATAGATTCTAAGGAGAGAGCCCCCTATAGTGGCAAAGCGATTACAAGGGAGCCCCCTTTAAGTGGCCTACGATTACATTTACATTAATTTGTTAATAATTTTATAGTAAGACCTTGGGGTCTTACCAGATGCAAATTGTATTTTTAAGTAAATTTTTACCTTGTAAATTGGTTCAAACGTCTTTAGAAAAATTTCCTTGGCTCACCATAGTCGAGGCATGGCTGCAAATTTGGCATTAGATGACAAGATGGTAAAAATAGCTACCCTAATCAATTCCTTGGCTAATAAATTCAATCACATGCATGTCCAATATTTTCCACCTGATAATCATTCTCATGTTAAATGTGAAGTGAACATTTATGATGGTTTTAGGAGTCCTAAAGTCCTAAATAGTTGGATCCTAGATATGTAAACTTGGTTTTCTTACAACCACTTGTCTTATGATGATAAAGTCCCCTTCTCCAAATTGAAGCTCTTTGGCATGGTTAAGGTTCTGATCACCAAATTCCAAGGCATACAAAATCCCATAAACACTTGATATTAGTTGGTTGTAGCCCTAAAGGTTACCTTCTATCCATCTAACTATGATGATAATTTGCTCAATTGATGGCTTCACTTGAGCCAAGGAATCCATACCTCTGTGGAGAATTATTTTTATCAATTCAACAAGTTGCACATCTTGCTTCACATATCATATCCTACACCCACTCTTATTACAAAGTTCCAAAATTGGACTTCAAACACATCTATATAGGGATTTGAAATACACTTCTTGTACAACAATTGATATGGTTTTAAACCAAGCACAACTTATGGAGGAGAAGCTTGTTACATAAACAAAGGGGTCACTACACTCTCACTCATCATGATATCCCAAGCCACTGCCCCATCATCCACGATAGGTGTCATAAATATATCCTTCTTTCTCTCCCTCTTATTCTTCGTATCTAGCTCCTTCTCATTCCTTTTCTTCTTGAAAGCATGTTGTTCCTTCCTCTTCTTATCATGTAAATAAAATTTAGAAGTTTTTTCATCATTGTAATAGGAAGAGACATGATAAGTTTGAATGTTGTTAGTTAAAGAATTTTTTTTTGCTTGTACACTCTCAAGATGGAGTAACCAGTCAAGACCCCATCGAGACTTCAAGAGAGGATAAGAAATATGAGGAGTTAAAAGGTTAAATTAATAATTTAACCTCAATGAACTATAATTCAACAATAGGATACCGTGACAATTTGTATGTCATGCATACTCATTTAACTCATAACTTTTCTATTGTTTGTATCATCGTTAATGGATCACATAAAAACTTGATTACAAAGTTCATTGTAAATAAATTACAACTGTCGACCACACCACGTCCTCATCCATACTCATTGGGATGGAAGGATAGTGAAACTACCTCCCAAATCATACACACATATACTATGACTTTTGTTTTGGTCCTAGATTTGTGGAAAAGGTCACCTGTGATGTGACCTCAATGGATTGTTGTGGTTTATTGCTTGGAAAACCCTATAAATATGATAGGAAATCTCACTATGATGCATACAATAATACTTACACACTACAACATGACAATAAGACCTACCTCATCAAATGCACCAAGCACACCATAAACTTGTTGCTTAGTTGTAGACAAGCAAGAAAAGTAATCAATCAAGCATAGGCACTTGCACTCATCTTCATATGACCACAACATGAGCACTCACCAAAAAAAATTATTAAGTCCACTCGACCTACTACACTTGACAAATTATTGAAAAACTACTCATGTGTGTTTCAGGAGCCATCAATATTACCCCTAAACAGAGCTATTAATCATAACATTGACATCATCCTTGTTGCACCTCTTCCTAATGCTCCTATGTATAGGTAATCAATCATTTATTATGATAAAATTAAAAGTCAACTCTAGGACCTATTAGTAAAAGGGTTCATTAAACCTAGTACTTCCCCTTATGCCTCCCCCATTTTGCTTGTACTAAAAAAGGATGGTACTTAATAACTTTGCATTGATTCTAGGGCATTGCAAAAATAACAGCAAAAAATTGTTATCATTTTCCCACATTGATGATCTCTTGGACCAAATCCAAGGTGCCAAATTCTTTACCAAGATCTTAAAAGTGGATATCACCAGGTCTATATTTAGTTTGAGGACACTTGGAATACATTCAAAACCAATATGGGTCTCTTTGAATGACTTGCCATGCCTTTCAGCCTCACAAATGGTCCTACCGCCTTCATGAGACTCACGAATGAAGTCTTTAGGGATAATTTGGATAACTTTTTAATTATATAATTGGATGACATTTTTGTTTTTACTCCTACTTGGAAGGCTCACCTAGAGCATCTAGAGTAGGTCATTTCTACCCTTCAGAGGAATCAACTCTATGCCAACCTTCCCAAGTTTTCTTTTAGAAAAAAAATTATTTTCTATCTTGGTTTTGTAATCAATGGACATGGAGTTCAAGTCGATCCTATCAAAGTTGACATCCTCCTCAACTGGTCCACTCCTATTAATGTCACTAACTTACAAATTTTTTTTGGACTTGCAAACTTCTATCGTGTGTTCATTACTAGTTATTCCAACATTTTACTCCCTTGCATGAGTTGACAGAAGCCAAAATTGTATTCCATTAGAAATAAGACCATGCTCGTGCCTTTTCTATATTGAATGAGAAGCTGTGTTTAGCCCCTATTCTTGTCATCCCCAATCTTAGGAAACCCTTTGAGATCAAAATAGATGCATCACATTTTTTTCTTTGTGTCATGTTGAAACAAAATGACCATCTAGTGGCCTACCATTCAAAAATCTTCTCAAATGCAATTAAAAACTATTCCACATATGATAAGGAGGTATATGCATTAGTCCAAGCTATAAAATTCTAGCAGCACTAATTTCTTAGCAAGGAAACCATTGTTCACTTTGATAACTTACCTATCCAATTTTTTCAATCACAAAATGAAATTAAAGAAGCTTGTCACATGAAGTGGGCCTCATATTTACAATAGTTTCACTTGGTCATAAAGTACAAAAAACAATAAAAACACAATGGCAAATTACTTGAGTCACCCTCCTATGGATCATGCCTTGACTGTTGTAACCATTTCACACTTGGATTTTCAAACTTGACTTTCTTAGTATGCTCATGATCCATACTTTTCATAGGTTTAACAACACCTTTAGCATCTCACCTCTTCTAATTTGAGCCCTTTCAATATTATCACATCAATGGAGGGTTACTCTATCGATTGGATAAACTTTATATACCTCGTGAGCATTGACTATCTCTTCTTAAGGAGGCACATTCTGCACTTTATGGTGGACATTTTGAAAAGCAAAAAATCCTTCACCACTTGCAACAATTCTTTTATTGACCTCATATGTAGTGAGATGTTCTGAGGTTCCTAAGACAATGTGTTGTATGTTGCTATTCTAAGCCTACCAAAAGGAAGTTGGGCCTCAACATACCATTAGCCATTCCATGTTGCCATTGGGAGAGTATCCCCATGGACTTGGTCAATTTCTTTCCCATGAAAATCCATCACCATGATTGTATTTTTTAGTCATGGGTTATTTTAGCAAAATAGCTAAGTTTATCCCATCCCGCAAGACCAATTCTACAACAAACTTTGCCTAACTTTTATTTGTTTTTGTTTGGCATTCCTTTGGTCTTCCCACCTTCATCATGTTTGATTGTGATCCCATTTTGTAAGTAATTCTTAGCATTCTTTGTGGAAAATTGTAGGTGTCTCCCTTAACTTCTCTACTACTTTCCACCCACAATATGATTGTCAAACTAAAGTTGTCAATTGTCTTATATCTTCTATCACTCTTATCCATCTAAGTGGGATTTGATCCTTACACATATCGAGCATACCTATAATAGAGCCATCCATTAATCTATATGTCATTCTCCCTTTTAAGTCTATCTATATTTTCAATCCCTAGATATATATGAGTTGCCTTTGTCTCTTCCATCTCCTGCTACCATCCACATGTAGAAAGAGTAAGATAAGGCACATTCCTTCATCCAACATTTGTAGCAAATTTAGTCTAACGTTATGTACATTTTTTAGAATACCCAACAACAACAAAATCATGCCATGGATTGACATTTCTTTCCTCATTATTTTTAGGTTGGAGATGGAGTTTGGCTATACCTTGAAAAACTTCATTTTTTAGAAAAGGCACATAGTAAGATCAAACTACTTTGCTATGGGCCTTAAACTATCCTATAGTATGTGTTTGTGAAAGCCTTCCATCTTGATCTTCTAGCACGTCTTGGCATCCATAACATCATCAACATTGACCTTCTAAAGCCATACCATGACTCTACATTAGAGACTGCACCAACCATCAGTCATCCTATAGATGTACCTAATTTTTAATTTTTTCTAGAGTTTGATTGAGTGTTCAATAGGAAGACTCGCTAAAATTTCCAAAGATCTTCCACTTCCTACCTTGTTACCAAATAAAGTTAGATTTTGTACCAGGCATGATGGATCTCTCATTACCAAATGGTTTGTGATTTTCCTTCCCTTTTGAACTCATTGGAGTCTAATGCTTATATTGTGGGGAGGAATGATAGGGAAAGTAACTAATATTTAATGTAATGTTTTTATGGCCAACATATAATATAAAATTAAAATTATAGGTCACTTTTCAAAGATATGTCTGACAAGCATTAATCAAAAAGCTTATTTTATAGTTGGCCTCTAGATGATATTGATATTTGGGACGGCCTTTGAAAATCTACATTAAAATTGATCCTACTTGATGATATGATCCACAGGCTTCCAAAAGGGTCTCAAAAGGTGGTGTATCTATCTATTTAAGAAATTTTTTAGAATGCAAAGAACCAATTCTGCATTGCTAAATATTTCGATTCATATCACTACCCTACACAAAAACCGCTAGAAATCCAATCCAAATGGATGGTTCTGGAGTCAAAATTATGGGAATTTTGAAGGATTCAATCATGATTATGGAAAAATACCCTAAATTAGTGATAGTCCAAGAGGTTATAGTTGTCGATCTTTCTTCGTATTTTGGGATGTTTCTCTCAAGAGAATATATGAATAAGTTTTTAGGGGATGTATATTTAGAGATGTATTATACCCATATGAAGGTACATTGGGATGGGAAGATGATCTAGATTGAAAATGAGCCTCCATGTAATTACTTATTGTATAAAATAGATGAAGATGGTATGGTGAATTGGAATGAGTTGATCAAATTCATAGATGATGACATCATAAAGGATGATCAAATATCCAAATTGACATGATTATTAGTGTGCTTCAGGATGATGAAGATTTTTAAGTAATGTTTGGAGAAACTAACCTAGGGAATTAGTTTATATCTAAATAACCAATTCACATCCTATATTTGACCAATCAACAAGCCTAAGGATTTGAATAAACTTGGGTCATGCATTTTGATAGTGCTAAAACTAAGAATGGGGATGATATAGGCATCCAATTCATTGACCCATGAGACACTCAACTAAATTTTACTTGTAGGCTTTTTTTTAACTACAATAATGTAACCCAATATAAAACATTGTGCACTAGCTTGAGAAAGGATGAAAAGTTGGGAGTCAAAAACCTCAAGGTATTTGGCAACTCTAAGTTGGTTATAAGCTAAATTAATTTGTAGTGTGCCACTAAAAGTAGGCACCTAAAATCATATAAGCATAGGGTTTGTGACTACTTGAAATTTTTAAAACTTATGAGATCAAGGAAATTCTTTGAGAATTGAATTTGAAGGTATATGAATTGGCATCCATGGTAATAAGGCTCTATTTTACTACAAAAATTTAGATAAACCCAAATGAATTGAAAGTGATCTTTAGGCATTCCCAATAATTTCAACCATTGGCAAGTTTTCAATAATGATGAACAAATCATTGCATTCCTCATCAAGGAAAATCAACATGCTAAAAATAAAAATGAATCCAAGGATGATATAAAAGATAGGGTAATCTAGTTGAAAACCAACTAATTACCAAAGGGTCTATTCATGTTGGAGATCTTGTTTAATGTGTATGACAACACAAGAAAATACAGCATCAAAGTGAAGGTATCTTCTTACCACCTATCTAGATTATCAATGGAAATAATTTGATATTAGTCTAGGAGTGCACTGAAGAGGAAATATGCCTTTCTAAGGAATTTTTTGGGAAGTATAGAGATATCATTACCTGGTATTAAGAAAATTTAAAGGTATATGAGAAACATCATAGAACACACCATTGAATTTGATCATAATGCAAAGGATTTTAGGTAAAATTAGAGGCCCATGAATCCCAAAATAGAAACAATTATAAAAAATGAGCTTCTGAAACACTTACAAGCCCAAATTATCTTCTCGATCAAGCACTCCACTTAGGCAACCAATATAGTACTAGTCCAAAAAAATGGTGATGTTAGACTATTTGTGGATTTCAAGAAATTGAATTAAACATCATTGAAGGACCATTACCCTATGTCTGCCAATATATAAGATTTTGTAGAAAGTTGATGGATCATAGATATTATCGCTTCTAGATGGCTTCTCAAGGTATAATTAAATTTGGGTCAATAATGATGATCAACACAAAATTCCTTTTACCATAAAATAGGAAATATTTGCATCTCAATGAATGCCTTTTGGATTGTCAAACACTGTGGACACCTTTCAACAAGCTATGGACATTGCCTTACTAGGATTGGTAGGTGAGATCAAACTCATACCTTAATGATTTAACTATATTTTTGAAAGAAAGAAGTAAACATGTTGAAAACTTAGAATATGTTTTTTAAAGGTGCAGAGAGTATGGTACTTCATTTAACTCTAAAAAGATCATTTGCATGGTCTAAGAAGCAATTTTTTTTGGGTATGTATTATCTTAATATACCTTAGCCATAGATAATAGTAGAATAAAGGAAATCTAAGAGATACCCTTTCCTACATATATCAAAGGAATCAAATTCTTCCTAAGTCACATTTAATTTATAGGTAAGTTTATAACCAATTTTGCACTAGTCATGTTAATCACAAAAAAGTTAAAAACAATGCAATCCTAGTATGGACTAAAGAGGGTAAAAAAACACCTTCCAAGATATAAAGGATAGAACTACCAAAGCCCAAATCCTCACCAACATGGAACTCTCCAAAAATTTCAAGCTTTATGTGCTTGGGATAGATGAGAGAATCAACACAATATTGACTAACAAAAATTACAGAGGAAGGACATCTAATTTCATTCATGATTCAAGTGCTCCACAACTATAAAGAAAGGTACATGTTCATATAAAACTAGGTGTTTACAATAATTAAACCCTCATGATCCATGTTACAAAGAGTATACCATTCAACATACTCCCCTAGGGTTGCAACTAACTCAAGGTTCACCAAAGTTACCACATTGCAAAACAACATGTCAGTGGGATAAGGCAGTTCATCATCCTCATCACTTCACTCCAAGGCTTGATGATACAAATATTTAGCACAAGTAATGAGGTGATCATCATCATCAAATGGAAAAGGTAGGTTTTTATTAGGTATGTAGCCTATGCCACATCTCCCAGGCCAAAAATCAACTTCCAAAGGCTCTTGAATGTATTTTTGTTATGGCCCAAAACCTTTACCATTATATCCCATACCAGACAAGATTTGCTTGGGAAGCGAGTAATCATTGGATAAGTAACAATTAGCAAAAGGATGTTCTTTAGGAAGAGGGTTGCTACCATGGATCTTTTATTTAAGGGTTGTACTCACAAAGATAAAGGTACACTTGCCAACGTGTACTACTTCACCCTTCTTATGAGGTAAACCCATAGTCCTTGGTGAAGGTGGTAGCTTAGATAAATCCATAAGAGGATCTTGAATAAAAGAATTGACCTGATCTTGTGATGAGACTTTGATTAGCGGTTCCTCACTCACTTTTTTAATTTGTAAGTTGCTTTGTGATGTAATATGAAGAAACTGATGGACATAAATTAAGACTAGATTGAGCTTGCTCAACCATTGAATAATATTGGAATGGATGAGGGTCACTCAAAATGGTGACAAGTTGACCTTTGAATTCAAACTCCGAACATTGATGAAAAGTATAAGGGACAACCCTAATTGCATGAATCCAAGGGCATCCTAGAAGAAGATTAAAAGATGTAGGGAAAGGTACCACATAAAATAAGGTATCTAATATCTTAGGTACAACCCTAAGGGCGAGAGATATAACATCGTAGGCCTCTTAGGACTCGTTGTTGAAAGTTTTTATAGACATCGGATTTAGTTAAATCTTCCTCTTTTAATCCTTGGAAAAATTGATAAGTGCATATATTGAGGGAGGAACCATTATCTATCAAAATTCACTTAATAAATGTTTCCCCAATAAATGTAATGATGTAAAGGGAAGAATCCCCTTGCAAGTCTAAGGAAGGAATATCGTCATCCGAGAATGTGATATGATGTATCCCAAGGGAACCTACAACATCAACTATAGTGCTAGGGGAAATGTCTTGAGGAACATATTGTTGTCTTAGAAGCTTCAAAAAGAATTCCTTATGAATAGGAAAAGTTTGCAAAAGCTCTAAGAGGGAGATCTTGGTTGGGGTACTAGCTCTCTGCACCTTTAGGTTGTGGCTCTTGTGCTTCTTTTTTGGGTATTCTTCAAAACAGAGGATGGTTTTTAAGGTTGATTGGATATGAAACTTATTTCATGTTGAGATTGTTGATTTGGTTGTGCTTGAGCCTGTTGCCTTTTAGTTGTTGCTATCATACCAACCATATTGTTGTAGGGAGTTGGCACATTACAATATGATACTTGATCAGTTGCATGTTGCCCATGACTAGGTAGGGGGTCTTTGAAGATCCCCATTTCTTGATTAGTTGTAGGTGCTTGTTGAGTAGGAGGTTGATTGTTTGTTGGAAGATTGGGTTGAGGACCCTCTCTAACAAGGAAACCTACATCAATTAAGTCTTGAACCACATGTTTCAACCTCTTACATGAATTTATCATTCGCCCTTCCACTCTATGATATTTGTAATGTTGTCCAAACTTATACCAATTAGTTGTGGTATTGGGTTACCTTACGGGAGGTAACTCAATCATGTTGGCTTCCAATAGCTGCTTTAGAACCATCATCATAGGTATGTTGAGTCTTGTGAATTTTTTTTATGGGGTTTTTAAGGTTGGCTAAGCACCATATTTTGTAGGGTGTTAACAATACTATTAATAGGCCTACTATTTGTTACCCCATCACCAACTACATGCTTGTTCTTATACTAATTTTTTGTGGTCCTATCTTCCTCTTTCTTTGGCTTAATTTGACCTCTTCGAATGAAGGCTTGCTCTACCCTTCTTGTCATATCTATTGCTTGGTCAAAATAGGTGATGGTTTTTGTTTCCAATTCAGAAGATATTTCATTTTGTAAATTTCGAATGAAAATCTCTAGCATGTCTCGAGGAGGTAAGGTATATCTCAATAGTTCAACTAGACTTCTCCAACAAGACAATAATTCTAAAAAACTTTCATATTTACCTTGTTTCAACATATAAACATCTTTCATAATCACATTTTTCTCAACATAAGCTTTGAATTGTTGAACAAACAATTTCGTTGTCTCCTCAAGATTCCTTAAAGAATGATTAGGTAGTTGATAATACCATTCTAATGCCATAACACCAAGTCTCTTAGGGAATATCTCCAGTAACAACATGTCATCATATATAATATCATGGCATGTTGTCCTAAACATATTTAAATGTTCAATCGGGTCCTCTATTTCCTTATAAATAGGCAAAAGTGGCATTATAAAATGCTTAGGGTAGGGCCTAGAAGCAACAACAGGGTCTAAGGGTTGATTGTACATTTTATTATAATTGTAGATAAAACTTGGAGGTTGATTCATATCCACTCTTGAAACTAATTGCTTCACCATATTTGTCAAACTTTGCATATCAGGATTATTGTTATGCAATACCCCTAGGTTCCATAAGGGAGGGTTATAGGTAGGATGTTGAAAGGGAACTTGGCTAATGTTGGAGGCATTAACATTGTTATGGTATGGGTTATGATATGTGGTATCTTGTTGTGAAGGATAACTGACATTTGGTGGAACAAAAGCATGAATGTTGAGATGAGCAGAATGAGGAGGAAATTGAGCATAATTTTGGGATGCACTATCGATTGGAGGAGCATGTGGAATTCCTCCAACGTTGGTGGTCATAGTAGTAGCATATGTTGGTTTATGAAAAGGATTAACATGATGTGAAGATTCAAATAAATGATTGGTTGAATATTCCTAGGAGAGATGGTTGGAGGAGGAGGTATCCCACCCCTTTCCAATCGGGATTCATCTTCCATAGCCTTAATCAAGACCTCCTTATGGTGTTTCACAAAACCCCAAATGTACTCAAATAATGAAAAAGTGAAGTCTCCATTGGACCCCTCAAAAGGATCAAAATCATTACTAGTTTCTACATGTTCTTTCTCTTTTGCATCTAGATTGGTATTCTCCCTATCAATATGATCATCTTCTCGAGGAATCTGATTAGATTCTAAAAGCTTTCGCTTACTCCCAAGGTTGGAGTCATTAGGAGGAAGAGAAAATATAAAGGAGAAAACTAGCAAGAGACACACAAGAAGACTTTTAAGATGTTCTTAATGTTTTAAAATTCTAAGCACATAAATTTAGTGGTCTTGCTTAAAGTTTTCAAAATAAAAGCAAAATGAAGAGGCTTCCTATCTTGGTCACTAAGACGTGTGTTCACGTCAGGTTCACCAAAGATGTAGTTGGGGAAAACCACCCTACCATGTACGATTCTTGGCTAGATTCGCTGGAAGTAGAGGTGATCACGGGGGTGTCTTATATTCTCTACACTCGAGGGCTTAAGGATCGAAGGGTTCACCAAGAACGATTTAAGAACTCGCTCCAAGTATGGGGTGGAAATGTTTTATGTGTATATTAAGCAAATACCTATGTTTGGATTTTCTAAAATATAATCTATGAAAATGAAAGAACAATGCAAGCAAACAAAAATGCAGGCAAACAAGTACTAACCCTAGAATTATTCTTGATTTTCAATGATGACTAAACCCTAACTTGCAATAAAATAAATATTTTCTTTTCAGTAAGGGTTTAAGAGAATGCACAAACATATTTAACCTATAATGCAAACTATATGATTTTATCTTTTCAAATGCCTAGAATGTAACCAAATATTTTCCCTTTATTTATGATTTAGATTTTGAATAGAAATGGAAAAAGGGAAACCAAAAAATAGCCTAAAAATTTTACTTAGGGCACTTATCTGATTTGATAGTTGACCTTAGCTTTAACTTGCATCTAGGTATTTCCAACAACTTCACAACTTGCAAAACAACTTTACAGAAGCCTAGAAAATTTGATTAGCATTTGGAAGCCTTCTTAGGCTGCTAGATGACTAAGCTTGGAGGCATAGTAGTCAAGAATCCTTGGTCCTTTTAGCTAACTATTCGAAAGTAAAATCAATTGTTAACCTTTTGTAAATGAATAAGCAAGGATGCAATGAAATGAAATATTGCAAAAAATGGAATGCAAACAATAATAATATGATCTAGATAAAGCATGCAAACACAAAATGAGGATTTGAGAGCAAAACTTTACTCCCAAACCTAATAAACCCAAAATTGTGCCCTGTAAAGGGTGGTCATGATTTTGGATCTATCAAAATCGCACCCTGTATGGATAGGCATGAATTTGTAGTAGGAGTGCAAGAACAACTAATTAATGCAAAAATATAATATAAAATGTATAATGGATGATCTAGAAATATTAAAATGAAATAATAAAACCTGGTGGCAGTGAAAGAACAATCGAAAGGATGAAGACCTCTATAAGATGGTAGACTCCTCAAGGT
This sequence comes from Wollemia nobilis, assembly GCA_028583015.1. NCBI lineage: Eukaryota > Viridiplantae > Streptophyta > Pinopsida > Araucariales > Araucariaceae > Wollemia > Wollemia nobilis. The sequence continues at coordinate 1,038,882 of JAQPPZ010016766.1, read as the reverse complement.
TCCAACACTTATCAACTAAGAGCAGTAAATCAACAACATAGTAGTAGAAGAACACTAAAAGACACTTGATCGTTAGCCAAAAATCACTTAGGAAAACCTTTGGGGGAAAATAGGGGAAAATAGGATCCAAACACTTTATTTATAATAGATTTGAAGGGCAAAAGGGTGGGAAGACAAAAAGACAAACCTAAGGAAGAGTCGACATCCTCAAGGTCAGACCAAAAATAGGGTTTTCTAAGAGAAAACCCTAAATTGCCAAAATCACGCCTTGTACTGGGTGACTACAATTTTGATAAAGCTAGAAAAAGAGGGAAGGAGAAGGGGAAGAAAGGCACAAACTTGTGCTTAGACAATTTTGAGGGCCTTCCCAAGGGTTCTAGGGAAAATGACTCACTTGGGTGGGTCAATTTTCCATATCTACAATAAGTTATTTCAAATATTTGATTATCAAATATCTCATACAATATATTTCAAAATGACATATAAGTATTCAAACAAATAAGAAAACTCAATATATTTCCATAGATGATAAGCAACTTATTCTAGTACAAATGAAGTACTACAATATCTCACATTGTTACTCTTCACATATTACATGACCTCTCTACAAATAGCCTTTACAAAGACTTGACATTTCAACTTCAACTAACTCTTCATCTCCTCAAACTCATGGGAGATATGACTCTTCATATTTCTCATAGGAGAAATATATTTATTGACTCCCTAATAATAACAAACCTCTAATGATTTCTAAATGACAAATATTTACAAGACTTCACACCACATATTTATAAAGTTATTGCAATGTATTTGCAAGGTACCAAATAATGTAATAAACTCCAACACCCACCCATATTACATTATTTGGTATGCTTTCAATCTTTGATTCTGGTCTTGGTTTTCTTGCTCTAAATTTGGTAGTGGATTTGACTATTGCATTATTTCTAGCTTTGGTTCTAGCACTGATTTTTTCCTTCTAATTTTGATTTAAATTATATTCATATATAAATTATATGTTCTTTCTTTCCTACATGTTTTGTGAGCATAATGTATGAACATATGCTTATCAAACTCTTTTCCTTTTTTTTATTTGTTTTTTGGTGGAGAACAAGGGGTAGTACTCGGGTCCCCCACCCTTAAGAAATCATAACTCTCTCCTTTAGAGCTTGAGAGTTTACAAATAAATTCAATTCTCATCTCAATTGAGTTGCTATAGCTAGATAGCTACACCATATTTCATAAAATGTTTGAGTTCTTGATTTTTATTTTCTAGATCTTAAATTTTCTATGTGAATACAAAATTTTAGAATTTAGCATCCTTCTTCTTAACATTTTCTTGTAGTAGCCTTCACAAAACCAAAACTCCACCTCTATTGTCTATGCATTGCATCTTAGTAGAGTAATATTTTTGAAACATCACACTATCATAGTTTGCTTTACTAGATCTAGATTGCTAGTTTCCTTCCTGAAGCATAAGTGCAACCACAAATTTATAATATAGTTTATATGAAAACACATTAATGTTTTAAAATAAAGCAAATATTACCAATGGAAAACATTAAAGTAAATCTTAATCATTATTTTATTAAGGTAGTCAACATTTTCTTGTTAGCTTCAACTAAACTTATTACTTCCTCTAACCATGGAAAATACAAGTTAACTCCATGATCCTCAATTAAAATACCTCTATTGGTTAGCCTATTTGCACACTTGTTTCCTTCCCTTAATGCACGTGTAAACTTGATTTCTTCAAACTCTATAGGAAGGTCTTGTATTTCCACAATTATCTCTTATATGTTCCATGGAGCCTTTGATTTCCTAAAAAATACATTTATTACTATTAATGAATCACCTTCCATCCATACTATGTTTCATTTCATTTGTTTGCATATTTTTAACCCTTCCAAAGTTGCCTAAGCTTCAACTTCATTATTTGTCTTAAATCCACTGTTGAAAGTGTAACGAGATAAAATATCTCCTCTATTATTTCCAATTATCGCTCCTCCTCCTGTTGTTCCTGGATTTCCTTTAGATGCTCCGTCAAAATTCAATTTAACCAACTCCACATTTGGTGGTTTCCACTTTATATTATTTGCCTTCTTTTTGTTTCTCTTGTATCCAACATTATAATTCCATTTGAAGACATGACCATCTATCAAGGCTCCCTGCTTCTAGATTAGGGATTGGGTGAGTTGATAGGGTTGGTTTAGACTCCTCTATGGCTAAACAAATCTTTATTTTCATTACTTCTAAATTATTTTTCTTTCCTTTAAATATTCTTCTATTTCTTTCTAGCCATATAGTCCAAAGTATTGTATCTTTTGATATATCACAAATTGTTTGTAAAGCCTCATTTTTAAAAGTGTTTTTTCATTGCTTTAACCATTCTTCAATTGTGCCATTCATCACCATGCATTTACCAAACATTAATAATCCATTGTCATAGTTTCCAAACTATTGAATAGTGTCCCAAGAGGTGGTCTATACTCTCCTCCTCTTTTACAAATAACACATTGTGAGGGGCCATGAAAATCCCTTCTCATAATGTTATCCTAGGAAAAAATTCTTCTATGATCTACTAGCCAAACAAACATTTTGACTTTAGGAATGCTTAGGTTATCCCAAATATCTCTCCATATTCTTACAATATTCCTACTTTGTTGGTGCTTTATATTATATCTACTTATTTTTGTGTATTATCCTAAGCTATTCAACTTCCAAATCAGCTTATCCTTGGCTCCCCTCAAAATAATCATTGTTGTTATCTTTTTGCTCAACTGCCTCCTAGCATCAATATCTTGTATACTTGTAAAAAAATATTATTTCCATTTGTATATTCCTTATTGATTCTTGAATGTAATGTTTGAAGCCCTATCACAATATTTATCTTGAAGTAATCTCATCCATGTTTTCAAAATTGGATCTAAATTGAGTGGTTTTTTATCACACCAAGTATCCATCCAAACAGTTTTTTGTATCCATCCAAATATAATTTTTTCTCTAGTTACCACCATCCATATTAGACCTTTAATCACTAAATCAATTGATTTATCTAAACCATTCTATAGTGCATAACCATTTGGTAGTGAGAATGCACTAAATATTAAGCTTAGGGCATTGGGATCAATATATTTACTTTGAAAAATTCTTATCCATTGTCTTTGGCTCTCTTTGTATAGTCGTAAATTTACTTTTCCCCTAAGAGCTAAGTTTGCATTTGTAATAACTATTAAACAGAGACCCCCCCTAGTTTTATCATCACACATCTTGCTCCATTTCAAAAAAGAATTTTTCCTTTTATCATGTAATCCTGACAAAAGAAATGATCGCACAATATAGATTAAATTTTTTTATATTGATTTTGGCATAGCATACAAGGACATATAGTATGTTGTAGTGGCCTATAAGATTGATTTAGTTGCACTCTTCCTGCTAATGATGACCATCTATGTTTCCATACCGGTAGTTTATTCTAAACTGTACTTATAACTGGAATCCATAATTATATCCTCATTCACCCCTAAAATAAGGGCATCCCTAAATAAGTTATTGGTAAATTTGCCTCCTCCATTTGAAGTAACCTACATATCCCTACTTTGATTCTAGTCGAGGTGTTTAAAAAGTAAAATTTAGATTTTGTCCTATTAACTTTTTGCTCTAACGCTCTTTTGTATGTCTTTATAAGTTATTCCAAGTCACAAAATCATTTATCCTTATCCTCTCAAAAATGGTTGTATCATCTATGAACTATTGATGGGTGATGTCGTCAATGTTATTACTAGCCTTAAGTCCACTTATCAGCCCATATTGGTTAGCCTTCTTCAAGTTCCTACCAAATACCTCTATCATAATAATGAAGAGATATGGTGATAGAGGATCTCTCTATCTAAGACTTCTCTTGGCTTTAAGAGATTATGTTACTAACCCATTGACCAATACTGCATATGAAACCATAGAGACACAAGCTTTAATCCAACTAACCCATTTATTTCCAAATCCAAATTTTTCTAATACCACAAAAAGAAAACCCCAATTAACCCTATTATAGGCTTTACTCATATCAAGTTTTAAGATCATTGCTCTCTTTTATTGAAGCTAATGAATGCATAACTTTATGAGCTACTATAATCCCATCTAGACTTTATCTCCCTTTCACAAATCCTCCTTACTCTTCTAAAATATTTTTGTCTAACAGTGGTCTTAACTGATTTGCCATCACTTTGGATAATAATTTGGAGATAATCTTATATGTCATATTTTTTCAATTGGTTATATGGGATTGAAACGGGCCCCACCCATATTACATCATCACCATGTAGTGGTATTACAACAAAGCTTAGATATTATCCATGTATCACTTGGCAATATTTTAACCTTGGTCTCCTATTTAAACATTGAGGAATCTAATCGGTTGAGCTAATGCCACTTGATAAAAAAATTAAGTTTACATAGGTTTTTATGAGGGGTCCTAGTTCCCTCTTACGGGGTTTGAACTTGGGTCTCCTGGATGAAAACCCAAGGACTTACCACTATGGTATCCCTCATGGGCTAGAAAATCAATGACTTTACACGGGTTTTTATGAGGGGTCCTGGTCCCTTCATATTGAGTGGGGTTTGAACCTTATACTTCTCAAAGAGAGGCCAAAGCCCTTACCACTACATTAAGCTTACAACTAATATTATATGACATATTACATAGGCTTATGGGCCTAAATGAATCAAACAATTTTGCATCCTTCTCTTTTGAAATTTGGGTAAGATATGTTGCATTTATTTTAAAAGGAAGGTATTGCTTTACTTTAGATTGTTTCACTGTCACAAATAAAGAATCATTCATATATTCCAGTTATGTTGATAGAATGTTGTAGAGAGCCCATCTGGGCCTAGGGATTTATCCTTATACAACTAAAGAGCTAAATGAACTTCTTCTAAATTAATAGGCTCCATTAGTTTCCTATTGTCTTCATCTATTATAATTGAAGGAACTTCTTATTTAATTTATCATTAAAAACTTCAAACTCCTTCAATCCTATAATATTATGGTAAAAATACGTCACCTCCTTTCTGACTTCACTTTGGTCTTCAATCCAACCCCTTCTACTGATTTAATTCTACTAATTATGGATGTTGATCTTTGTACTATTTCTATCCTATGAAAAAACTTTATATTTTTATCTTCTTTTAACCAAGTCTATCTCAATTTTAATCTCCAAAATTTCTCTTCCTTACTCAAAATATTATGATGTTCACTAAGAAACTCCCTTTCCTCCAAGCTTAGATTATTATGGTTATCTTTTTGGATTTTTGAAAGTTTGTCTTTTAGTTATATATTCTTAAAAATATTTCCAAAAGTGTTATTGTTCCATTATTTTAATCTAGATGTCCTTGATTTAATGTGTTTTGGAAGTGTATACACCCCACCGTTTCTTGAAAAATTCCACGTTTTTGCTATCATATCAACAAATTAAGGATGGTCTTCCCACATCTGCTCATATTTAAAATATAATATTTTTTAATTCACTTACCACTATTTTAACTCTTATCGACCAGTGATCTAAACCAATCTTTTTCAAGGTATTAATTTTAGCATAAGTCCCTTAATCTAGCCAATTATTTGAGATAACGCACCTATCTAGTTTTTTTGCTACTAGGTTTTGGCCTCTCCAATTTTTGGTCCATGTATAGTTATCTTCTTCAAACTCAACCTCCCATAGATTATTATTTTGAATTAAAGCTGAGAAATCTCTCATACTTTGGGTTAATTTCCTAATTCCTCTAAAATTTTCATCTAGCTTGGTTATGGCATTAAAATATCCTATATTCATGAATCATGTTTTTTTCTCTTTACTTCTCATAGGGGATTCAATCTCACTCCATACTTCTAATCTACTTGATTGAGTTGTAGGTCCATAGACATTGATAAGGATGAAATGAATATTTGTAAAGTAGCGTGTGGCTAAAGAGGCTATCCAATGCCTAGTTTTATAATGGTTACACAAGATGTTCTAATAGGATTCCAACATGTTAGAGTTCCCTCTACGACTCCTTCATAATCCACAACATCCCATTCACATCTCGCCCATACTAATTTCATAGTTATGGAAACTTCTTCCTTTGTCATTTTAGTTTTTTGGATACAAATAATATCAGGCTTATTATTTAAATAGAGGTCCCTAGTACACCTTTGCTTTGAGAGGTATTAGCACCCCTTAAATTCCATGAGATGGTAATTGTATCTCATTAAAAGCTACTGACCCCGCCTGCAAATTACCAATATTATTTTGTTTGATAAAGAGAAGTTCAACCAACTTAGTTTGTGTTCCTTTCTCTATGTTTGCTCTTGCTTCCCTGGATCTCGCTTGATAATTTGAAGGTTTTCCTCTTTTTATGTATCAGGAGTAGGTCTTGTTATTTTACTCCTCAATATTCTTTCACAACTTTCTTTTTCATTATATTTATCCTCTCTTGGCTCTAATACGAAATCTTTTGACCTATCTTGCTCATTTTGTGGTATTTCCTTATTAATGGTAGAGGTACTAACATCTAACATTGCATTTTCTCTCCTAATTTTCTTCTCCATAATGGTGCATGGTACTTCAAGAGAGTCTTCAAAATATGATATGACACATTCCTTAGGTTCACTAAGGAATGTTCTTCCCAAAATTAGGATCATACTGAATAGACGGTTCCTTATTAATATTCTAAAAATTTTGTATTATATCCTCTAAGCGCTTATCTTCTTTTTCTTCATGGGCTAAAGCCTTAAAAGAATTAGTATTTCTTCCAATATCCTTCCTTAATGGTCTCCAATATTTATTTACTTTAATCTGTCTAGACCTATTTTTTGGAAGTTGAAAACCATCCTCATTGTTAGGAACCTTCTAATTAAAATAAGCACATTCACATAAATATTGCAATAAAAGCAAAAAATTCATGAAGAATAGAATATTGCAATATGAAATGTAAATGCAAAAATATAATAATCTCACAAACACAACACAGAATCATGGGCCTCTTTGAGGGGGAAACCTCCTTCAATACTTTCATTCAATATGCAAAAATATACATTCATTTATGGACCCTTGTATTTTAAAGATACACTTCATGCAACCCTAACCTAATGCTCAAGAGTTGGCTTACATGCAAAGTGCCACTCGAGCTAGAATCTTCTACCAAACAATAGTTACATTCTTGATAATGGTTACATGAAATGGCCCCACTTGTCTAGGCACCTCAATTACCACATACCATTACAAAATATTACAAAATATCATTATAAGGGGGTCCCCACGTTGGAAAGGGGTCATTACATAATAATATGAGAATTACATAATAATGTTAGGATGGGGTCCTAACATGCCCTTCCCCTTCAAAAATATTTGTCCTCAAAGTTGGAGATGAGGAAACTGGTGTTGTAGCTACTGGAGAGACTCCCAAGTGGCATCTTCTAGTTGTAGTCCATGCCATTGAACAAGAACCTCAGTGATGACATGGTTTCAAAGAGTGCACGATCTACGGTCCAAAATTTGTTTAGGCTCGAGCAAGATGGAACCCTCTTCATCTAGTTTTGGTAAAGCAGATTGAACTTGTACCTGATTACCCATGACCTTCTTGAGAGAGGAGACATGAAAGATATAGATGGAGCTTTGACATAGCCAAGAGGGCCAATTTGTAGGCCGTTGCACCAATCCACTGTAAGACCTGGTAGGGTCCATAGTATTTGGTAGCTAGTTTTTGGCATCTACGAAGCTGGAGTGAGGATTATTTATAAGGTTATAGGTAGAGAAAAACCATATCTCCTACTTCAAATCTACACTTAGAATGGTGATGATCAACTTGTTGGTGCATATGGTTCTAGGCCAATTCCAGATTCATCTTTAGTTGATAGAGGACTACGACATGTTGGTTGAGTGTAGTGTCAACAACATGAACCTTGGAGCTTCCTAGAATGTAGGAGGAGGGTGTTGATGGAGGATGACCATAAACTACTTCAAAAGGGGTAACCTTGGTCATAGTGTGATATGAAGTATTATACCACCATTCGGCCAAGGGAAGCCACTTTGCCCACTATGTAGGATGTTCAGAGGTAAAGCAACGAAGGTAGATCTCCAAGCATTTGTTAACAATTTTTGTTTGACCATCCATTTGTGGATGATAGGCTAAACTCATTTTGAGTTGAGTTCCCTACAACTTAAATAGTTCTTGCCAAAAATGACTAGTGAAGGTAGGGTCTCTATCAGACACAATAGATGTGGGCATGCCATGAAGGTAAAAAATGGAGTCTAGAAATATTTGGGCTACTACTGAGGTTGTGTAGGGATGGGAGAGGGAAAAAAAATGAGCATACTTTGTGAGATGATCCACTACCACCAAAATAATTGATTTGCCTCCTAACTTAGGTAACCCTTCAATAAAATCCATGGAAATATCTATCCATACTTGTTCTAGAATGGGCAAGGGCTGAAGAGTTCCAAGGGAATGCACCATTTCTCCTTTCATTCACTGGCACATGTCACATTCAACCATAAAATTTTGAATATCCTTCTTCATTCCCTTCTAGAATAAAGTATGCTTAATCCTTTCATAAGTCTTGAGGAACCCAAAATATCCCATGGTTGGTGAGGCATGCATTTCCTTCAAGATGAGTTCCCGTAGTTGAGAAGTTTGGGGAAGAACAAGGTGGTCAAGGTATCTCAAATCTTGTCCATCCCAAGTGTATCCCGGGCATGAGTTAGGCTCTGTTTGAAGTTTGGTGATCAAAGTTTGCAATCCTGAGTCCTTGATCATGTCCTCTCTAAGAGAATTAATCCAATGAGGTATGGGTGAAGAGATAGCATTTAACATACTTTGATCCTCAAATTGTTCAAGAGAGTGCATCAACCACAATGTTCTCCTTTCCCTTTTTATATGTAATCTCATAGTCATAGCCCATTAATTTAGAGACCCACTTTTGTTGTTTAGGTGTGGTGACCCATTGCTCTAGGAAGTATTTGAGACTTTGGTGGTCTATTTTGATGGAAAAATGATACCCAATGAGATAGGGTCTCTAATGATTAACCACATGCAAAATAGCTAGCATCTCCTTTGCATAAGTAGATTTTCCCAAATTTTGGCTTGAAAGTGCTTTACTAGTGAAGGCCAATGGTCTTCCCTCTTGCATCAACATGACTCCTATGCCATTGCCCAAAGCATCACTTTCAATTACAAAAGGTTTTGAAAAATTAGGCATGGCTAACATTGGAGTGGTTGTCATGGCATGCTTTAAGTCAAAGAAAGCCTTCTCAGTTGGGCCTGACCAAGTAAAAGAATTCTTTTTCAACATGGTTGTTAAAGGAGCAACGATTTTTCCATAGTTTTGGATAAATTTGTGGTAATACCCTATGAGTCCCAAAAATCCTTGAAGTCCCTTGAGAGTGTGAGGCTTCAACCAATCTTGAATAACTTGAATCTTCTTAGGGTCAACTTTAACTCCATATTTGGTGATAATGTGTCCCAAATACTCCACTTCTATCATCCCAAAAGAACACTTAGACCTCTTAACATAAATTTTATTCTAAGATAAAAGTTGTAGAGTCTGATCCAAATGTATGAGGTGCTCCTCCCAAGAGTGACTATAAATCAAAATATCATCAAAGAAAACTAGAATAAATTTGTGAAGGAATGGGTGAAAGATGTTATTCATGAGGCTCTAAAATGTGGATGGTGCATTCGTTAAGCCAAATGGCATAACCAAAAATTCATAATGGCCCTCATGAGTTTGAAATGTTATTTTGGGAATATCCTCCTCCTTGAGCCTTATCTGATGATAGCCCGAGCAAAGATCCAACTTGGAGAAAAACATTGCACCATGCAACTCATCCAACAATTCATCAACCACTAGAATAGGAAATTTATCCTTAATGGTGAGCTTATTGAGCTCACAAAAATCTATACACAATCACCATGACCCATATTTCTTTTGAACCAATAGGATTAGAGAAGAATAAGGATTGTTACTAGGTTGAATGACTCCTACTTGTAACAATTCTTGTACCAATTTCTTAATTTTTGACTTAAGTGCATAGGGGTATTAATAAGGTCTGATGTTAGGTGGCACACTACCAGGTACCAATGGTATTGCATGATCATGGGAATGACGTGGAGGTAATTCTATCGATTTTACAAAAACTACATCATGCTTAGTCAGAATGAGTTGCAAATCTTCTAGGGGCTTGTCTTCGACTAAATTTTGTGGTTGAATTACAAATATCTGAGCTACTACCCCATGGGAAGATTTTTTTAACAACTTCTCCATATATCTTGAACTGATAATCTATGGAGATCTTGTTGGTGAACCATGGAGAGTGTAGGACCTACCATTCTATGAAAATTACATCCATAACTCTACAAAGTTCTAGGCTATTGTTCCCAAGGTACCTAGCCATTGAGCTCCTAGCACAACATCACATCCTCCTAGTTGAAGAGCAAACATATCAGTTTTGAGTTCATAATCCCCTATCTTCAACTTAACATTGTGATATTTACCTTTACAAGGCAATGTTCCACCATTTTCCACCATAACCTCAAAGGAGTTGCAAGCATGTATGTAACAATTTGCTTGCTTGGTGACTCAAGGATCAATAAAGTTATGCGTACTTCCTGAATCAATGAGAATTGTAAGATGTTCCTTTGAAAAATCCTACTACCTTCATCATCTGAGGGGTAGAAATTCTTGCAAGGGCATGGACAAATATTTTTGGCTATGGTTCTTCTTGTGTTTCACCCTCATCCTTAAGTGGTTCCTCTGATGGTTCTACTTCATCATCAAGTTGTTCACTACTTACTGATTCCTCTACATCTAACAAAAAATAACTTCTTTTGGATGCATTTATGCCCTAGTGAATACTTCTCATCATAATTATAACATAAGCCTTATGCTCGATGGGCATCCATCTCTTCCATAGTCAAACACTTGTATGGGGTAGATTTATTGCCAATATTTGGTGTGAACTTGGAAGGAAATGTGGGTTTGGCCTATGGAAATTTAGGTGGTCTCCTTTGAGCCAAAAATTTTTCTTCTACCAATCTCACCAATCCTATGGCTTGCATCATAGACTATGGTTTGAACATTTTGACCTCAACCTTGATATCATCTTTCAATCCATTGATAAAACAACTCTAAAAAAAGCCTTCATTCAACCCCTTGGTCCTATTAGCCAGTTTCTCAAATTGGGTCTGATAGTCATAGATAGTAGAGGTTTGTTTCAATTTGGTTAAGGCTCCTATAAAGTCCTCATACTCACTAGGGCCAAAATGAGTGAGTAATTGTGACTCAAAATATTCCCAAGAAGGGTTGGGAGTTATGTTTTGTAACCATTGATACCATTGTAAGGCTTCAGATTCAAATTTGAAAGATGCCATGGTGACCCACAAATATTTAGGTACATTATGAAGTTTGAAGAATTGATCTACTCGACATAACCACCCATCAATGTCCTTTCCATTGAACTTAGGAAAGTCTAATTTAGGCATCTTAAATGGAGTATCTATGTCAAAAAGAGAATGATAGCCTTCCTTCTCCTTATGGACTCCCTTCTCTTTATTGCCTAAACTGCCACCTAGTTTTTCAATGTTAAGATGCTCAAACACCTTTGGGCCTTCCCTAAATTTATCCTCAACCTCTAGGAATCTTTCTTCAAATGCAACTTTGGATCTCATGTGTTCACCTCTCAAAAGTGATACTTCTTCCCTCACCTATTTAAATTCATTGCTAAGATTAGTAATTGTGGTATGCATTTGCTCCATAAGGGTGCTTTGTTCTAACTCCTTTTGGTGTCCTCTAGTTCCTCTAACCATTTAGGTACGATTTGAACCACTCCCACTGACTTACTAAAAATAGAAGTATTGTTCTAGGAGTTACTATTTTTAGTAATGAGTAAAAAAAGTGTTTGGGTGCTATATATCAAAATGATCAGCTCGAGAAGACCAACGTAATGGGCTAGGTCCCACAATGATGTTTTTTGGCACCCTAGAAAAAGTGCATGGAGGTTATATACCAAAATGATTAGCTTGATGAGATGATCACAATGGGCTATATCCCACAACATTGTATTTTGGCATCCCAAATTTTTTTTAAGGGAGTGTTGTCTTCAAGTGTTGTCGATTTTTCTCCTGGAGTCTTGGTTCACTCAAAAAATTGACTTTTGTCTGACAACCCCTTACTAGACTCTGCATAGTCTATTACTGACTCTGTTCTATCACTAACACTATAGCTCATTATCTTTGATAATTATTGAAGTTGACTTTATTACTAACAAAATTCCCTATCTGGTATGATTCTTAAATGTTACAAGTAACTTTTACTGATGTTGATAAACTCTATCTTGATTGTTATTGATTACTACCCAATTATTACTAATAGACCTTATTGTGACTATTATTCTCACCACTAATTTTTTATCGATTGTTTATGTTTAGTTAATTCTAGGATAGTGTAGTCTCCTCAGTATGCTCATTTTTTGTGTTGTAGTTTTTTGACATGCAAGATAAACAAAAATAGGGTATTCTAAGCCAGGGTGTGTGTACTACCCATAGGCCCTCTGTTATACCATAGTGATGAACGATAGTGCTCGGACCAATATTTTAGGCCACTACTCAAGGAGGATTCCATGCATACCCTTGAGCACACTACCTGCCTCTTTGATAGTATGAGAGGGTGATCTTCTTGGATGTTGTGTCCGATGTACTATGGAGAATACACGGTCAAAAATATTCCTAGGGCTAAAGGTTTCATGGTTACAACAGATACATTCTTGATAATGGTTACATGAATGGCTCCACTTATCTAGGCATATCAATTACCACATCCCATTACAAAATATCATTATAAGGGGGTCTCTATGTTGGAAAGGGGTCATTATATTATAATATGAGAAATACATAATAATGTTATGATGGGTTCCTAACACTCATCCATGTCTATGTGTAAGTTTATCTTGTGGTTTTCTACATATGTTTATGTTGGACTCTTTTTAGGGCATGATCTCTCAATATGTCCCACCTTATGACATCTTCTACATCTAAAATATATATTTTCATAATCTATGGTTTGGGTCCATAACTTACCCCCATACTTAAGAATGATTGATTTTGGTAAAGGTTTACTTATATAAATCATGACCAATATCTGAGCATAAATAGCCAAGAATCCATCTTTTGTAGTTTTTGAAATGTCAAGGAATTCTCACATAGTGTTGCCTATTTTCTTGAAGGTATCCATTTCCTAAATTTCAATGGGCAATCCATACATCCTAACCATGATGGGAATTAGGGATACATTTACATTTTTAGGTGCAAAGCCTTCATACTAGCGTGTAAGGAAGAGTCATGCTCTTCCCATAAGCCAATGACCCAATTTTAGGATTCTATCTCTTTCTTCCCTGGAACAAAAAATGGCTAGGAAGAAACCTTTGGGAAGAAAGGATAGACTCACTCCTTGAGACTTTCAACTCCTATCAATCCATTTTCTCTAGTTTGAAGTTCCTATCCAAGGCCCATTAAATTTACCAAAAAATATCATATTTTTTAGCAACAAGGATTGCTCCTCTATGAGGTCCTGACTAACCTCTACTACCAGGGATGATTCTAAGTATTTAGTTGTAAATCGGTCCATGGGAAGGATACTGTAATTCAAAATATTTTAAAATTTAATAGAATATCCTATAGTGATTATAATATTTGATAAAAAAAACATATAATAATTTACCTACAAAAAATCTAAGATAAAAAAGGAAAAAAGAAAACTTAGTTGAACAAATCTATGGCCAAACAAAATGTCTTGCCTCATTGATGCCCTAGCTCTCCATTGTTCCTCTTATCATTTGAAACCTGATTGATAGATATCTACAATTTTATTTTTTATGAATTGAAAATTTGTCATTGCCCTTGTTCCAGATGACTAACTTCATAGGTTTGTATCTCCCTCAACTTTGCTTCGATTACTTCATATGACCACTCATTTTAAAGCTCTTCAAATTCCACACAAATTGGTCCAAGAATCATCTGAATCATACAACCCTTCACAAAGATATGGATCCTAAAATATGAGATGTTGTTTAGAAAAAATGCCCTAACGCTACCCTAGTTTTGAGTGATTGTCTTCACATGGTCATATCTCCCTCAATACTGCTTGGATTATTTTGAATGACCACTCATTTCAAAGCTTTTAAAAATTCACACAAAATGGCACAAGAATCATCTAAACTATTAAAATGGTACAAGAATCATCTAATTATTTCCTTTTTATAGAAACACTTCATCATTTTCATAATTCTATTCCATTTTGTTATATTTATCCATCCATAGTGCACATCAATTTTATTTTTCTTTTCTTGACAAAACTTTGGAGATTGATTATTCTTGCCACAAATTTTAAAATTCTAGAAGATCCAACGTTTTTTTTTCATGTCTTTTAAAATTGTTCCTTGTTTCCTTTTTTATATATTTTTTCTTGTTATCAATATTACCTGTGCCACCATTCCCTTGTTCTATTTTATTATATCCTTGTTTGGTTCCATCTTTGTGCATTCTTTAAGTTCATTACTGTCCTGACTTAAATCATTATTGATAAATTTTTAATGATTTATACCATTACTATCCTTCTCACAAATGGAAGACTTCAAATCATCAACATATAATCTGTCAATTTGGCCCTCACATTTTGTACAATCAAAGCATATATTCCTTGTACTATCATTGTCAAAGATGGATATATCGATAGTTATTTTTCTCATAAGTGCTTTGTGAGTTGATTCATGTTCTTCCTTATCATTATACTCTATTTAATGTACTTCTTGGACAATGTGTCCTCTTTGAATTTTCTATTTTGGATGTTGTTGTTTTCATGTATATCATTGCTTATTTGAATGATATTGTCTTTGTTGATGTCTTTGTACAAGTCTATACATTTGATTCCATTGATTGAGGGAATTATATTTACAATATATGGTGATATATCCTTTATTACATATTTGTCAATATATTCTTTTCCATTATGGTTGATGTTGTGATGATGAGGTAGCAAATTTTCTTGTGTTATTTGGTGATATTTTTACCGAAATGAAAGCATTGTTTGACATTTCATATCTTGCTTGGTTTCCTATTTCACATCCCTGAAGAATTTTAACCAATCCATCTACTTGTTTCACGTCTAAGTTAGTGTGAGTTGATCCTCAATTGAGACATGAATATCTTTGTTCTCTAATTGAGCATTTTTCCTATATAGGCATTTTGGTGGTGATTGTATATAGGGTTAACTTCAACATAATTATGCTCTCTCTTTTTCCCTAACTTATTCCCCACATAGTTGCTCTAAATTTTTCTTAACAAATGCCTTTATGTCTTTGTTATTATTTGAGCATTCATCCAAGTTGATATTCCATTTGCTCATTCACTTGTTGTTCTGCTTGATCCATGTCTTCTTTCTTTTGTCAAAATCTTCTTCTATTATAACTTTAAGCCATTTGTTTGCATCCATCTATTCAATTTTTAGATATCTTATAAGATAAACCATAACAACTGCCTTTATAAGGAAGGTATTTGTTTCTGCTAGAAGAATATCATATGAAACTAACACTTTTTTTTTAATTTGT
Source organism: Wollemia nobilis (assembly GCA_028583015.1). Classification (NCBI taxonomy): domain Eukaryota; kingdom Viridiplantae; phylum Streptophyta; class Pinopsida; order Araucariales; family Araucariaceae; genus Wollemia; species Wollemia nobilis. The sequence continues at coordinate 1,023,253 of JAQPPZ010016766.1, read as the reverse complement.
TTGTAATAAGATGTTTTTGAATCCTCTCTATTTGTCTGCATTATAAGTTTGATGTGTTGTGTTGGAAATTTTGAGTAGTTGTGTTTTCATTGATGTCAAGAGTCAGTGTCAGTGATCAGTGCAAGGATTTGGCAAAAGGAGGGTTAAAATATTTATATTTTAAGCCCAAGAGATTTGGTTTAAAAGCATCACATGATTGGTCAAAAAGGTTGGTTAAATACCCTGAAGGAAGGAGATACCTAGGCCTAAAGGAAATAATATTATAATATTTATTATTATAATATTAAAGGTGGTAAGATAAGGTCTAAGGGTGAAAAAGAAAAATACCTAGGCCCAAAGGAAATAATATTATAATATTTATTATTATAATATTAAGGTTTAAAAATAATGCCTAAATAATTTATAAAATAAATTAATTAAACCCTAAGTTAGGGTTGGGCACAAAAATATTTAAAAACAAACATCCTCTGCCGATGTTCAAAGAAAAATATGAATGGTATTTATACCATAAGACTTACAACATTAAGGTAAGTCTCCGAATTAATGCATGTGTGATTATTGGCAAAAGTTTGATGCAAATTCGTGAGCGCATAAGACAAGAGGCTTTAATTTTTAAAGCAGATGGAAAATGTGGAGGTTAAATCGACTAAGGCTTAAAGCCTTATCACCAACCACGTGGTTGGGCTAGTGGCAAGACGTCGTTGTGTAAGTTGTTGGGTGAGCGGAGGTTCCACATTCGAGTCTCGGTGGCAGCAAAAGGGTAAAGTTTTATTTTGTTGGGTTTCAGAGCCAAGAGGAGGGACAAAGCGCACAAGGCGTTTTTGTGTCCCCAAGTGAGAACCTAGCTCATGCAATGGTTAGGCCGTGACTAGGGCATTGGCGGCAGCGTGACAGGGGATCAAATCCCACCAAGGCAGCGTGCAAAAGGTATTTAATTTTTTTAATTGTGTAATTTGCGCTTGGTCTAAGGTTGATGGTATGCACCTTGAGGAGTTATAAGGTGGTTGAAATAAATATTATTTTTGCCATGGTTAAAAGAGTTGAATGATTTAAATTTTGGTTTGAAAAATATATTGGAATATTTTTGAAAAGTGGTGTTAATTATTTTGATAATGCATTTTTGAGTAGGGAGATATAAGGGAGTTATTTTGATTATTTTATGCATTAAAATTCTGAAGTGAATTATTGTGAAAGTGAGTTATTTTGAATCTTTGCTAATTATATTTTGAAAAGTTTGGAGATTATAAGGTGTACTTGAGACTTGATATTTTTGTATGGTGAAATAATTATTGAGGAGAATATTTGTGTGGAGATTTTGAGATAGGTTGTTGCTATCTAACCTTGAAATTGGCAAAGAGGATTTGATTGTGATTAAGACAGGTTTTGAAGACATATCTCCATCAAAACAAAAGGTATGGGCACATCTTCCTTATGAGTGAAATATTGTTGGATTGAATGTTGTGAAATGCAAAGTTGGAGTGAAAAGGATTGTTTGATAAGCATTGTTGGAAATATTTGAGTGAGCTTTCATGTGCATGATTTGTGGATGTTGAAAGAACATGAGTATCATTGTTATGTGAGATTGAGAACTATCTTGAACTAGGGTTTGTGAAAGAATATGAGTATCATTGTTATGTGAGATTAAGAACTATCTTGAACTAGGGTTTGTGAAAGAACATGAGTATCATTGTTATGTGAGATTGAGAACTATCTTGAGCTAGGGTTTGTAAAAGAACATGAGTATCATTGTTATGTGAAATTAGAATTATCTTGAGTCAAGGTTTGAGATCCATAGTGTGAGTTGATTGGAAGTATAGTGAAACACTTGGTTAGGGTTTGTAAGCAAGTTGTGTTTCATTGAGTGGATGTTTGAGTGAAGTTGGTTGAGCTTTATTGATTGAAAGCATTAGAGTGATAGTTCAAGTTTTGTGAAACAAATTATACTTTATTTCTAAATTGATTTGAAAGAGAGTTTGAAAGTGATAGAGTGTTTTGTTGAGTACAAAACATTGTGAGTGTGAAACATATTGAGTCTTTGATCATTCTCTATATGTTTCTATGGTTAAACAAGATTATGAGTGAAACTTGTTTGTGTGATTGAAGAGGTTTTCTGAAAGAGATTAAGTTGAGCTTTGTATGCAAGTTTTGCAATTGATTTGAATAAGATTTTGTGAAAGCTTAAGTACAGAGTTAAGCAAGCTTTTGTGAAAGCTTGTGGGCAGATTTGAGTAAGTCCTAGAGGGGACTTAAGGACATATTTGAGTAAGCTTTTGTGAAAGCTTGTGAGCAGATTTGAGTAAGTCTTAGAGGGGACTTAAGGACAGAGTTGAGTAAGCTTTTGTGAAAGCTTAAGGATAGATTTGAGGCAAGTCTTGGTGAAGACTTGTTGAGCAGATTTGAGGCAAGTCTTGGTGAAGACTTGTTGAGCAGATTTGAGGTAAGTCTTGGTGAAGACTTGTTGAGCATATTTGAGGCTAAGTCTTGGTGAAGACTTGTTGAGTATATTGGACAAGTTCTAGAGAGGACTTGTTGAGAAAATTTGAAGACAAGTCTTGGTGAAGACTTGTTGAGCATATTTGAGGTAAGTTCTTGGTGAGGACTTGTGGACATATTTGAGGTAAGTCTTTGAGAAAACTTGAGAGAAGAATTGATTGATTGATTTGTTCAAGATTTGTGGTAAGGCTTGAGGTAGATCTGAGCAGAGTTGATTTGTGATTGGATCAAGCTTTGTGTTAAGGCTTGAAGACAGATTTGAGGATAGAGTATGGTGCAGATTTGAGGACAGATTTGTGCCATAATAGAGACAAAGTTTGGTGCAGATTTGAGGGCATATTTGTGCCAAACCAGAGACAGAACTTGTGAGCAGATTTGTGCTAGACCGAGGACAGTGTTTAGTACAGATTTGAGACAGAGATTGAGCAGATTTGAGAGCAAGCTTTGGAGGTGATAGAGCAGAGGATAGTAGTCTCTAGTGGATAGAGATCCATTAGCCAGGGCAATGAGGACAAAGGTCTTATGAGTGAGGACAGAGGTCTTATGTGGAGAGAGATCCACAAGGTAGTGCAATGGAGGCAATAGTATTCTAGAAGATCACCAACCAGAGCAGAGGATAAGGAGTTCTCCTGTGGATAGAGATCCACAAACCAACAAAGGGGAAATAGTTCTCATGTGGATAGAGATCCATGAACTTGATTAGGGGATTGGTGTCTCCTTTGGACAGAGGTCCATAAACATTGTAATAGGGAAGGATTCCCAAGAGATTTGTTGAGAAAATTTTAGTGAAATATTTTCTCCGTGGAGTAGCCCACATTGGGTGAACCACGTTAAATTGGTGTCTCTATTGTGTGTGATGATTTATGCATTGCTTTGATTACTATTGTTGATATTTCCATTAATCATATTGGATAATATTGTTTGGGAAAGAAAAGTAAAAGTTGGTCTTATACTGTTCACCCCCCTCTCAGTATAAGCTTGTGTTCTTCATGTTGTTAGCCCACACTTCATAACCTTACAATGTCAATAGTATCACTAATAACCTAAAAAATACCTATATAATCTTCCAATCCCATAATTTTGCTTCTATTTTGTAATGCATAAAGTGCTCTTTATCCTTCCAATGTTCTCTTCATCGTACATCTTTACAAAATAGTTAATAACTATATTTGTTTAATGGTCTATTGCATGCTTTATCTTATAACGAAGTCTGACATGTCATGACAATATATTTAAGGGATCAAATATATGTTACTCATACATATGAGATCTCTAATTTTGTCAAGACTTAAACTTGAACTTAATGTTGTTCAAGAGTCGTATCCATGATTTGAGGTTTACACTAGGGACACATACTCATATTAGATGTAGGTATCCATGATTCAAGGTTTGTACTAAAGACACACTTGTATCATGTGGTTGAGTATATATATTGCAACCTTATGTTTGTTAGAGAATATTACATTATTTGGTACATGCAAATGTACCCCCATGGTACAAATGTAAATATGTAATAGATTAGGGTTGAGTCTATAGTTTAGATAAGTGATTTATATTTCCATTTTATGTAAGTGTTAATGTGCAAGATATGCACAAGTGTCATGTAAGAGTGCAATGTGTAGGATATGCACAAGTGTCATGTAAGAGTGCAATGTGCAGGATATGCACAAGTGTTATGTATTGAGAGAATGTGCACAAGTGTCATGTATGTAAGTGTGCAAATATATAAAGTGAGGATGTGCACAAGTGTATTATATTAGGAGTGCATGTAGGAAAGTAAGAGTAATGTAGAAGTGTGCAAGTGTCATAGAGTCAAGTATGCATGTAAGAAGAAAGTAAAGAGTCTAGTATACAAGTGGCAAGATGAGAAGCCAAAGGTCAAGAATAGGAAAGGTTACATCTCCCAAATATATGAGGAGTGCAATAGACAAGTATTGAAGAGTCACATTTCTATGTCTATATTATAGAGACAAAGCTCCATACAATGTAACCAGGGAAACACTTTGTAAACGATCACCATAGCAAGCATTTATAATAAGCTTGTATACAGATTTTGAGCAATTAATATTGTAAGTATGTTTATACATGTACATGAATGATTTTGGCCATTTACATTCATATTTGATATTATAAGTGAATGCTATTTTATTATTATATTGGCCTTGATATAGATATTAGATTGCTCATATATATTTATACTCTTGATTATTGATATTTTGACCTATAATATTGTTGATTTATTTACATTGGAACCTGAGATATTTAGAGATGATTAAAATTAAAAATAAACTATGTTATATCAGATAAACTTCAAGTAGATGTTATGTATACACACTATGACTTAAAACCATAAAAACGTTGTTAAGTGTTGAAGGGACTCGAACCCTATATATTTTTGAAAATATTATGCATGTATACAAAGATTTGACACCACAAAAAATATTACCAAGTATCAAAGAACTCGAACCCTTGACCTCTTTACAACAAGCACCTCTTCACTATAATTTGTTATTCATACATATGAGAACTTTGAAACTACAAAAAAAACATTATAGTATTAAAAAAACTCAAACTCTTAACCCTTACAACAAACACCTCCATTCACCACTTTATTACATTATATGCATGCACATGAAACTCAAAACTACACAGAACATTATCAAATGCCTATCACAAAAACACCTCTTTTCACCACTTAGCCATAACTTGAAGTCAATATCTAATTTATTTCTTTTTAAATAAATAATGATCAAATGGTCAAATTAAAGGTTTTGTTCGTTTGACCCTTAATATGTTCATATAAATCTCGACCTTTTACACTAAGCAGCACTTACGTTGAGGACCTAAGATCCCATATCACGGTGTAAGGAATCGTGGAGGACGAGGCAAAAGATCTTGGCCGTCGATCATAACAAGTTAGGGATTAGGGTTTGAGAAAAGAAGGGTTTTTGAGGAGCGTGGGGGTTTCATTTTACTTTCTTGTTCATCAGAGGAGGGGAGGGGAGGCCCCGGAGAAGAGATCGGAGCAGCGGAGCCGAGGAGGAAGCCGTAACAGGCAACAATAACAATGGTCAGTGTTATCTGCGCTTGTTTCTGTTACTTTTTCGCAAATGCACTTTGACATTTATACATATTGTTTGGCGTCTTGGAATTTCTGAGGACCCTGGGCGATTTGGTTTGGCGAACTGCAAATCCGTCTTCATTTTAGGTTTAGTTTTGGTTACTTAAATGAAAATAGCAGCAGTCGCCTTCTGTCATGTCTTTGCCTTTTAGAGTGTTAGGTCATACAGATCCGGAGCCCCGTGGCGCAACTTTATGCTTCTGTTTCTTGCTGTTCTTTCAATTAATTATTTTTTCGAGTATCAGAAAATTGCTCATCAGAAGCTACGAGGCCAGGACAGCGAACTACTTTTCATATAATGTTGATGCAATTTAAACTATTTGGAAGCATTCAGAGTTAATAGAAGATTTATGCAAAACGGGCCGCAACAAGCCTTTTATAATATTTGTTAAGATAAGTTCAGATTTATATTATCATTTTTTCACAAGATTTCTTTCGATGTCTCCTACATTAAATTTGTTTGCAATTTCCCTTGTTTTTCTATTTCTTAATGTAAACATTTAGTCTTCCTTTTTAACCCTTTTCTCTTTGTTAGGCATATCAGGGTTTCCCATCTATTAATGTAAAAGCGCTTCTTTTTATCAGAGAAAACTTTACATTATGGCTTTCTTGTTTAATGCCTTCACGCCTTTGATTTCTGTTTGTACTGTTTCTTGATTCAGGTGGTCATTTTAAGATTCTCTTCTTCAGACCACTCGATCTGATTTTATGAACTCGACACAAGTAGCATTAATAGAAATTACTAACAATACTCAGACTGAAATTTAGGAATTCATTGAGAACTTACAAAGTTTCTCAAACACATGAAATTGAAACGGAAACAAAATGCAAATCTTATACTTCAGTTTTTTTAAATATCTCCACTGAGAATATGTTTATTTGGGAATTTTCATTCTTGAACTCCCTAATGTTTTCTACTTCACCACTTGGCTTTCAGGGAGAACGAGTTCTTGTTCTTTTTAATTAGTGCTTGGGAATTTAGGCATAACCCTTAAATTTTTAACGGCGTAATCGGCCTTTGAGGGACTACCTATATCTTTCCCTTCATATATTTTCTACAATGTGTTATTAACTACTAGAAGGCTTTACAGCAAATAGTAATGCTATGAGCAGTTAGGCCTTGGTGGTAGGATGCATCACTACTTGCCTCCAACAATCAGCTGTTCCTTTCTATAAGGATCATGTATTTAGAAGTCATGTATCATCTTTTTTGTACTTTCAAAGGAACCATTTCATATTGGTTATGTTAGGGATTTTTTTCAAGGAGTTTACACAGGTTTTTATGAGGGGTCCTCAGCCCCTCATACTGAGTGGGTTTGAACCTTGGGCCTCTCAAAGAGAGGCCAAAGCCCTTACCACTACAGTAAGCTTTCAGCTCGTGTTCTGTTAGGATATTTACTCAGACTACAAACTGCAATTATGAATTAAGGATGGAAACTCCCGACTTGAATTAGATCTGTCGTGCAATTGCGTATGCTAGTGAGTGCCAAGTCTCATGGTCTTTTTACTTGGGGTAATAATTTAGGTCACTGCGGATTTCAAGTTTATTACATTATATTGTGGTGAGTTAGTTAACTCATAAAATTTAGCCAATGTTATTTAACTCATAAAATTTAGCTATATAATGTTATGTGCTTATGCATTTGAAACGGGGCTAGTTATTGTTACCTGTGTACCTAGACCCTCATTAATTATTTTAATTCAAGCCCAGTGAATCCTCTCTTGTTACTAGAACTTCCAGAATAAATTGCTTCTCCAGTTATTTATCATTTGAAAAAAGCATATTTTGTGAAACTTATGCAGGGTAAAGGAACAGGCAGCTTTGGTAAGAGGAGAAACAAGACCCACACATTGTGTGTGAGGTGTGGAAGAAGAAGTTTTCACATTCAAAAGAGCAGATGTTCTGCTTGTGCTTATCCGGCTAAACGCATTCGCAAATGTAAGGACATCTATAATTCTGTATTAATGTGTGGTTTTCATATGAATTTCTTGATGTTGATTTTGATTTTGGTGGTTTTGATTTATTTATTTATTTTAATTTTAATAATATAGTAATTTTGTACTTGTTGCCCAATTCTTAGATAACTGGAGTGCAAAGGCAATTCGAAGGAAGACAACTGGGACTGGGAGAATGAGATATCTTCGTCACATGCCTCGTCGATTCAAGAACAATTTCAGGGAGGGTATGTTCTGAAAGATTTTGTAATGAATTTTGAATATTTGAAATCATTATTGTTTTGCAATATTAATTTTTATTATCTTTATGATCCTTCAACAGGGACTCAGGCTACACCCAGGAAGAAGGCTGCTTCCACATCATTTTAATTTTGTTAAAGAACTAGGCTGTAGATGTTAGGATTGTCATTTTGTTAGCAATATGGCACCCTGCTGGAAGTGGCCACGTGGTGCCTGGTTGCAATGTGTACCGGAGCTACTGTGGCTTATGGCAACTTGCGTTGTTTTCGTAACTGAAGTTATGTTTACTGAAATTTTGAAATTTTTTTGAGCTTGAACTCTTTGTTTCTGCGGATTTTTTTTTAATGGGACATCTACATTTCTGTAGAATTACAAATTCTGAATTAGATGCCTATTGTATTGTGGGCATTTACAATTATGTCATTCCAATTTTCAAATTTTTCTGAATAGTAGTTTTATTAGATTTGTAAGGAAGCACATGATATTAGGTGATAATTACGGTGCTTTTTCTTAGACCAGTTTTTTGGTTTGATAAAATTAATTAGATGATGTTGGCCTTGTTAGTTTTTTTTGGATAATTAATGTTATTGATATGGTGGAAGTAATTGAAAATAAAATGCTTACTAAACAACTTTTGAATTTGCTCTCAGCCATGTTTCATGTTAACTTTTGAATTTGTTGAATTTGCTTTGCCTTTGTTGAGTTACATGAGTAGTCATATAGCTCTACACTATTATACATATGTGTAGTTGGGGAAGAAGTTTGAAATCATATAATCAGAATTACAATGCTATGCAAATATACATATCTGTAGTCGGGGAACAAATTTGAAATCCTATAAAGAGGGACAATGCCTCATTTGAATGCTATTGCTATGGCATTTTGTTTAGTTGATGCAGGCTTATTCGTTTTCTCAATTTGATTTACAAGCTACAATGTTGATTATGACTGCTAGGTATTTTCTTGACTTCATGGCTTGTTCAAGGTTTTTAGATATTTAGTTGCAAATCAGCTGTCATTATATCAGTGAGTTTCAATCACTATTCTTGTGTTCAGGCCTCTACTTTTGGGAGGTCATATATGAGCAAATAGCCCCACATCTGTAGTCAAGAGCACTGCTTTGTATATGTAGTTCTAAGTGCTGGTAGACTCTGGCTCTGGAGATCTATTGAGTCTTTGAATCTGTAATCCAGAATGATTTCTGTTGCGGGTTCTTAGTCTAAATATCAACAACTTCAAGCTAAATCTGGAGATTTTTCAAGTTTTAACCTGTAATCCATACTGCCTTACGTGTGTTAGTCAAAACATGAAAAAATTCAAGCAAACTTTTTTCAAGCATACTTGAAATAATAATTGGTTGTAGTGAAATTGGTCGAGATACATGTCTTCAACTATTGTCAAAGAAACAACCAATTAATTTATTATTATTATTATTATTTTGGTGGATTTAAAGTTCTATTGTTACACAAACTGTTGTCAAAGAAACAGCCAATTAATTTTTAATTATTATTATTAGTTTGGTGGATTTGAAGTTCTATTGTTACACACGCTTAACCGTCGTGATCTCTTGAAAGAAATTAAGGTTTGTTTTAAATTGTTATTAGTAATATGCTTGCTTCATGAATTTCATATATAACGGAGCCCTAGAAATTGCAGATGGAAAAATATTTATAGGGGAATATAGGGAACAATAGACTACTATCAGATAAAAACATGAAGAACAAAATACCTCTGGTAACTTCAAGCAGCAGCAGACAAAAAAGTAGTGTTTTGTGATATTTAATCACATTGCTCGAGAAAATCGTGGAGCTGTTAGACTCTTCTGGGTTAGATAGACCCATTTCTTGATCTGTTGATGTTATTTTAAGTCTTTTAATATGATAAGCCTGCAACTTTACCTTTGGTGCTTTGACGGATGGAAGCACATTCCAGAAGGAAAGGTAGATGTGATTGCTGCTGCAGGGACATTTTTCAAATGCAAGTGATCTTTGGGGGTAATTTTCCTGGATTTTGATTTTGATTCCTATATTTCCTACTCTTTATGGCTCTGAAGTACAATGTTGTATGCCCTGGAACTCAATAAGGAGAACAATGAAGAAAGGAATTTATTTCACCCTCTTTGGCACAATGACGGGATTGCTATTTGTCTTGTGTAATTTGAATCACTTAACCAGGTGTGATTGATTTATTGCATCTTCTGATGCTTGATGCCATAATCACTGCAGAATTATATATATGAAAGTCTGAGACCCATTCATTTAACATTTTCAATTGTGACGAATGAAAATTTCTGCAGTTTCAACTTTATATATTGAAATGATCTCATTAAGTCGATTTTCCTGAAATTGCCCTCCGCCTTTGTAGTGATGGTTCTCAGCATTTTCTGCCCTTAAAATGCTCCATCCATGCAGCCGATTCTGGATAATGTGTTACTGGATGCAGCAGAAGGCTTACATTATTATTATTATAATTAGTTGTTTCTAGGGACAAGCTTTTTTCATGGAGTGGTAATTGTTGGTCACAATCCTGCTGCTAGAGCGGTCTGAATTAAGAGGCATGTATGGTGTAGTGCCTTCAATTTTTGCTGTTAATGGAGTAATTTGACTGGTCTGTCATGCATGCATAGAGAGGAATGAATTGAACAAATAGTGAAAGATCTGCTGTCTATTTTCCATTTCGAAAATGGAGCAGTTTGTTGTATAATGGATGTATTCTTCCAGGTATGATTCTGACTAGTGTAGACTAAATGTTGAATCCGTTATACTGCTATATCAGGTGCACTGAGACATGGCCAGTCTCCAATCAGGCTAAAATCGACTTGTCTCATCTATGGCTGAAGTGTAAACTGAATTTACTTCATTTTTAAGATTGACTTTTTTCACCAGTCATTTACTTCAACGACTTTTAAAGGCCACAAGTTTGTGGGCACACGCAAGCACATGAATTATCACAAGACCCAATGCCTGCGTTGCCTCGAATCAGTGTTTGTGTTATGAATGGCAATGTCTATGTGTATATATATTGCCATGAACCCTCCATTTCAGACAACTATGGATTTTACTTTATAACGAGGTCAGGGCAGTTCACTTGAGGTTAAAGTACTAATTGCTCATACACTATGCTCTCTGCCTTTATGGCAAGACTTAAGTTTGAGCCTTCTTCACGAAAGATGATCCAGATCCCTATGTTTACGTAGACTAGAATTTTTTTAATGAAAAAATGATATATTTTTATTCAACAGAGAGCATCTTGACAAACATAATTTTTCATTATTACCAATGATAAACAACCCATTACTATTTATGTAGCATTTTCGTCTTTGAATATTCATGAAGCAAATCTGCCCCTATATCACGCAGTTATCACACTGTGAGACAACTCAGTACTACTCAGCTTGCACTTTCCTGTTTGATGCATCATGTCGCTGCAAACCTTTTTGCCGGCTCTGCTTATCTGCACTTTGTTTTTTCTGTCTTGTTGATGGGAGCTTCTTGTAAGCGAAAGCATTGGTTAAAAAAAATTCTTTTATATTGACTTAGTAATCGTAGGTTCAGAATTGATGCCATCAGAGAAATTATGTTTTGTGCCTGCCTAGATACAAGAACAAATTTAGTTTTATTATCCTTTGAGATCGATAGGGATGTTTGTCTTCACTTTTTGATAGGATGAGAACATTGAAATACTAAACTATAATTGGCTTTGGCCGATGACAAGCCATCACCGATTCAAAAATGTATTTTTTATTTAAAAATTATAAAGCAAACTGTCTCCTGATCAACTCAAGGGACCTTTCTAAGATAGATATGCCTTAGGCCTCAACAGCACTTAATTTTTCCTATGATCGAAAGCCTTCACTTCACAACATGTACAGTACTTGAACTATCATGAGCTTGTAATTGAAAGGAATGCCTAGGTTCGCCGGCCCCTTAGGTTTAGAGATGCTGATGTAAGCAAGGAGAAATTGACAAATTTACACTTACATTAAGGAAAGTTTATTTTAAAATTGTATATATTTTTTGAATTTATTACATGGTTATAACCCATTACATAGTATTACATAGTATATCTGCAGCAACACGTGAGGGGAGAGATTTGAACCTGGGCCTCTTCACATGGTTATAACCCATTACATAGCATATCTACAGCAACACGTGAGGGGAGAGATTTGAACCTGGGCCTCTTCACATGGTTATAACCCATTACATAGCATATCTACAGCAACACGTGAGGGGAGAGATTTGAACCTGGGCCTCTTCACATGGTCATAATGAGATTTGAACCATATCTACAACATGTGAAGAATTTTAACTACCCACTCTCCAACAACTCCTCTACATGAGTAGATAAATTGTATTTTTTAGATTGACTTTTTTAAATTGATTATATATATTATGAATACGTCAATCCTTTTTAGTCCAAGGGTAAAGTGAGAAGTTTCTTTTGACTATATAAGGGTTTCATTCAAGAAATTGCCTTACTATGTAGGTTGTGATCAGGAACTCACCTTGTAGTAATGTGGCCCTCTTCTCTTAGTACAAAAAGAAAATAAAGATTAAATATTTCAGGATTGAAACAGTTTTACCTATAATATATTATTATAATAGTTTAATAACTTTTAAAACTTAATCGTAAAATTAATACTATTTGATTAACATTATATTTTTTTAAAATTTTTAAATCAGAATTAAATAATATTATTATAATAGCTTAATAACTCTTAAAATTTAATTGTAGAATTAATACTATTTGATTTATATTATATAGAATTAGAGAATATTATTTATTTTTAATTTTTTTTTAATAAGTTATGTGTGGTTTCTTTTTTAGCTCTTATTAAAAAACAAAAAATCACATTGTTCTCATTATATTTCTAACAAGTTAATTAAAGCATATCCAACTTTGTTTTTCTATTTTTTTATTGGCTGGATAATAAGGGGTTGTACTCAGGTCCCCCATCCTTGACAAATTACGTCTCTCTTCTTTAGAGCTTGAGAGTTTACAAACAGATAAACTTCTCATCTCAATTGAGATGGTATAGCTAGAAACCTACATCATTTTACATAAAATGTTTGAATTTTTGATTTTAATTTTCTGGATCTTTTCAAATGTTTGTATGAATACAATTACTTCAGAATTTAGCATCTTTCTTGACATTTTCCTATAGAAGCCTTCACAATGCCAAAACTTCACCTCTACTATCTATGCTTTGCATCTTAGTAGAGTAATATTTCCAAAATATCGCACTATCATAGTCCGCTTTACCAAATATGAATTGCTAGTTTCCTTCCTCACTGAAGTCATAGCCCTTCATTGCTCTTCCCATCGTTCAAACCCTACTTGGCATTTGCAATTTCGTTTTTCACGACTTGAAAAATCATCACTGCCCTTCTTTCAAATGGTTGACTTCATAATGTCGTATATCTCTTAATAATGCTTAGATTTTTGCATATGAACACTCATTTTAAAGCTATTCAAATTTTGCACAAGTTGGTCCAAGAATCAACTGAATCGGATAACTCTTCGCGAAGATACAACTCTTAAAAAATGAGACTTTTTTGAGGAAAAACTCTAATCCTTCGCACTTTGTAATTTCGTTTTTCACAACTTGAAAAATCGTCACTGCCCTTGTTCCAAATGGTTGACTTCACAGGGTCATATCTCCCTCAATATTGCTCGGATTTTTGCATGACCACTCATTTTAAAGCTATTCAAATTCCGCACAAGTTGGTCCAAGAATCAGTTGAATCATATAACTCTTCGCAAAGATATGGCTTCTAAAAGATGAGATGCTTTTTCAAGAAAAAACCCTAATCCTTCGCACTTTGCAATTTTGTTTTTCTCATTGTAAGCAACCTTCCACGCTCCTTCAACCTTCCTAGCCTTCCACTCAGCATCCCAGCCTTCCATTGTAGCTCCTTCAATCGACCTAGCCTTCCATGCTCCTTCAGCCTTATCGACCTTCCACGTTCCTTCAACCATCCCAGCCTTCCACCCAACATCCCAACCTTTCACTATAGCTCCTTCTACCAACCCAACCTTCCACACTCTTTCAACCAATCCAGCCTTCACGCTTCTTTAGCCTTGACACTCCAAAGATCAACTCATTATTCAACCTTGCACGCTCCTTCAGCCTTCCACGCTCCTTCAACCTTCATATTTGTTGATCGTTAAAGCACCAGACCATTTGCCAGGCCCCTTAGGGGCAACCCCCTTTAGCCCATAGTAGATTAACTTTGCTTTTCTATTAAATATATTCTTCATTTGCCTTTCTAGCAAAGATATTCTTCATCTTCCTTAAACTACCAAGTTTCCACAATCAACTCCTTTTATATGAGATGCCTTCCAAAATTTAAATTTTGTCAATATGAAAATCAACACCTGCTAATCTATATATATATATATTTTTTTTCTTTTTTAAAGCGAAAAACCCCTTGCGGGGCCGCCTTGGTCTGAGAGACCACGACCAAGGGGTTCTACACCGTCAAAGTCACCCAGGAGTCGTGCTCGGCCTTGCTCGCACCAACATTATCAATTGGATTTTGGGTACCCAATTCAACTTTTTGGTAAGGTGGAGATTCGAACCTGGGACCTCCCTTGGAGGATTACCCTCTCCTCTCCAACTACAACACTTGGGTGACTTGCTAAAATATTTGCTGTCCAACTTTTATTTCTATAAATATCTTGTCTATAACAACCTCACACACTTGATACTTTTTTTAGGGTTCTTATTCATTCCCCCAATATTCCAAGATATTATTTTCATTGTTATTTTTTGTTTTTATTTGTGGGTTTAGCCCCACTTCTTGTTAACACTTGCACAAGCAGTAGGCAAGCAGGGGTAGAGAGCTCCTTGTTGCCCTTCGGCAACAGCGAGCATACTTAGCGAACTGGCAAATTTGCAGCACCGTATTGATTGATCAATATGTATCTCAGGTGGGGGCAGTGAATTGTTTTCCCATTTCAATATCCATGTGGGTTTTTTTTTTCTCTTTGTTTTTGCTTCTTGGGTCTTCCTTTCTTTTTCTCATTCCTAGCAATATTTTCATCTTCATCAATGTCTTCAATCTTCTCACAGTGCTCATAGTAAGACTTGACCTCTTTTGTTGTCTTTGTTTTAGGATTTATCTCCACATCTTCTTTTGCACCTTTAATTCCTTCTTAACTTGCCAAATATTGTAGATAGGCTTTCTTTGCCTCTTCTTTTGGAGTGGAATATCCTTGATATGATCTAGCTTCTAGGATTTCTTTGCCTTTTTTTTTGGAGTGGAATATCCTTGATATGATCTAGCTTCTAGGCTTTCTTTGCCTTTTCTTTTGGAGTGGAATATCCTTGATCTGATCTAGCTTCTGTTACTGTATGATTTCCTTGCTTCGTCTTGAAGTTTATCTCATGGCTAGAATTTTTTGTCTCTATCTTCATAGTTTTCACTTTGCAAACTCTTGCCATGTGTCCAATCTCATATCAATTGTGGCAATGAAATGTAATATTTTCTTAATCTACTTGTTCATCCCATTTTCTTGATTCAGAATTAATCTTAATGGATCATGCCAAAGGTTTTGAAATATCCGTAGCAACACATATTCGAGTATATATAGCATGTTTTCGCTCCTTAGTAGTTAGTCCTTTGATTAATTCTAAGGTATTTCCAATATTCTTCAAAAAATCCTTATTTATAAGTTGATATGGAAGTCCAAAAAGCCTAACCCATATTGGAAGCTTCTTAATAGTTTGTCACAAAAGAAAAATTTTCATTCCATGGTCTCAAATAAAGTGCATCTCTTCCCCTAAACCATGGGCCACCAACCATTATTTTATCCCTAATTTCTAAACTGGAAAAGATGATGAGGAAAAGTTAGAATATTTTGAATTCAATTCCCACTTTCACTTGATCCAATTTTGAATCTCCAAAAACCCTGGCCATGATCTATGGAACTTACATATTTTTTTTTGGTAATTATTATAGTAGATTAAAAAAGGGTTTTTATAGAGGATCCCAAAACCTTGTGTACAAAATCAGCCTTGCATCATGCCTCCTGGCTTTATGTATAAGCCTATTACAGAAAACGTAACCCCTAAAAAAACATGATTACATAAGCAATGGGCCTAGGGCATCAATCCCTTGAAACTGAACACCAAAACAGAAATCCCGCCTAGCGGTAAAGTAAGCATGAAACAATCCCTGTCAGCGGGAAACAGACAAATAAGAAAGGAAGTAGTTTTGGAGATCCCGCCCAGCGGGGAGTAGCCAAAAACCACCATCGAGAAGATCCCGCCCAGCAGGAAGCAAAGAAAAACCGTTACAATAAAATCCCGCCTCGCGGGAAGCAGTCAAAACCACCACAAACAGTCCCGCCTAGCGGGAAGCAACATGGAAATCCCGCCATCCGGGAAACCAGCAGAAAAGAAAGGATCCCGCCTCGTGGGAAAACTGGCGGATTTGGCGGATCCCGCCCTGTGGAGAAACCATCCCGCCCACCGGGAAAACATTCCGTTCAGCGAGAGCCATCCTGCAGGAAGCCGACAGCCAGCACAGAGAGGATCCAGCCCATCAGGAAGTGACCAAAGAGTTGCACCACAAAGAACCCGCCTCAAGAAAACAGAAGAGGATCCCAGCAGCAGGGACCAAGAATCCCGTCCAAGCACAGAGCCCGCCGAGGATTCACAAGAAAAAGGGGAAGTCTGTCCAAACCCTAAACCATCACCTCCACCGCATCGAGAAACGCAGGGGACCAGATCCATGCGAATAACCTGCAAAAAAACCAGGGGGGAAGCCCGAGGGGAAAAAGGGAAGGGATCCCCAACCAAACAGGGATCCCCGGGGAAGCACCGATCCGAAAAAAACAACCAAGGAAACCATAGCCGGCGGGAGGGGCACGGATAGTGGAGAAGGATCTCCCCCGGAGATCATCTGCAAAAAACCACTCCCCGGGAGGGATGACCTGGGTTGAGCCAGGAACTGGGCAGGAACCAGGAGCCATGGGAGGGGGAGCAGGGGAGGGACCAGAGCCCTCCCCTCTCTACTTTCTTCCCTCACCCCCTATGGAACTTACATATTAACCTTCTACTTTTAAGAACCATTATATCATGCTCAATCATCTCATCCTTGATACTTACTTTGGATGTAACATCTGCTACCTGAATCAAACTTACCATGTATTCGCTCTTCTGTTTATCTCCAACTTGGGCCTCCATACTTCCAACCAGGGCATCCTGACTTCCCATTAGGGCTTTCAAACATGACTTTCTTTCCATACTAGCTAATGGGGATCACCCTTGGTGACTCTATTCTCTCTTCTCTTCCAAGAATAGGATCGGATCACAATCCTTTGGTTCTGGATGTTTCAGTTGGGAATATACTTCTTAAGTTTCCCTTCTATTTTCAGGTTATGTGGCTAAAAAATGATACCCTCGAAGCCTTGATAGCTGATTGGTGGAAGAAGGATTTTCTAGGTCCCCTAATATCTCAAGTTGTCAATAAGTTAAGATTTGTGAAGAGCAATTTAAAAGAATGAAATAAAATATCTTCGGTAACATTTTCCAAAAGAAGAATCCCTAAAACTACAACTTTCAACCATTGAAGCTACTGTGAAATATTTCCCCCATTATAGGCTGACAAAGATCTTAAAAGGAGTTAGTTGGCAAATTTCTATAATATTTTGGCCTCCAAGGAATCCTACTAGAGACAAAAGTCTAGGGCTCTCTGGTTGAAATATGGATATAGAAATACCAAGATTTTTCATGCCACAACCTTGAGATAGGAGTTTCAATAAGATTACTAAAATTGTTAAGGAGGATGGTACTAAAACTAGAAATATTTTGGAAATTTGTGAGGATGCTGTACAATTTTTTTAAAATCTCTAGGGAGTGGTGGTACCTATAGATGAGCAGACCTCCAATTATTTTTTGAATTTTATTTCTTCATTAATTAATGAACAAATGAACTATAGTCTTTATTGCTTCGTTGAAAAAATTTAAAATCAAAGGAGTGTTTTCCATGGCTGGAGAGAAGGTCCCTAGACTTGATGTTTTCTTGCATTTTTTTACCAATATTTTTGTGAAATTGTGGGGAAGGATATATATAATGCTATGGGTGAAATTCAAAATACCCTTCATATTCCCAATGACATCAATTCTACTTTTCTGGTTCTGATTCCTAAATTGGCAAGAGCTAATTCCTTCAATAATTTCAAGCCTATAAGTTTGTGTAATACTCTTTATAAAATATTGGTTAAAGTCAGAGCCAATAGAATGAAGGCCATTCTTCCTCATATTATTGATCCTTGGCAAGGTGTTTTTGTTAAAGGGAGACAAATCTTGGATGGTGTGATTACTATTTATGAAGTTATTCACTCCATAAATATAAGTGGTAGAGATGGATTTTTGTTGAATTTAAACATGAACAAGGCATATGATAGAGTATCCTGGAATTTTTTGTTTAAAGTTATAGGTAAATTTGGCTTTCACCCTGCTTGAATAGACCTCATCAAAGGATGTCTATGCTTAGTTACGAATTTTATCCTAATTAATGGTTCTTCAACAGGTTATTTCATAAGCCTCCAAGGCCTAAGACAAGGGGACCCACTGCCTCCTTATCTGTTTCTTATTATGTGTTAGGTACCCAAGATAGGTACTTAATATTTTATAGTTTAATATTGTATTGTAGAACGGTATGAGCCATAAATTAATTATTGAGTAAGGAAGGCCACATGTCAAATTGGAAATAGGTATGTCGTGGAATCATATATGTAATTGTTGGGGAATATTGTCATATGTAACTGCAAAGAATTTTATCATAACATTATGCACTTTGTAACTCATGGAAGGTGAACCACCACATGAGTGATCTTGTAACTCATGGAAGGTGAACCATCACACTCTTGTATAAAGAGAGATGTACCCCCACTGTAAAAGTAATCTATAATGTATTCTTGGAGAAGTCTTGGCTTGTAGAGTGGATTCCTTCCAAAAGGAGAATTGTATGGTGTTGCCTTACCTCAAGGGTATAATCAATCTCTATTTTATTGTGAGAGTGTAGTTAATTTATTTATGAATGCATATTTGATATTTTGAATGATTTATGCAATGAGAAGAGAGGTTCACAACATTTGGTATAAGAGCAACGATTTTGGAAAAGTGGGTTTGTTTTTGCAGAGTTAGGGCACATTTTTTCAAAAAAACATCACATTTTACAAAGGAAATATTTTTTTTATTATTTTAGCGTCATTTTCAAAAGGTATTTGTACCATTGTCTAGATCTCTTTGAGTACTACAAAAATGATTGCTCATTTGTTAAATTCTGATTAGAATTCAAAAATTTATGGTTGTTTAAAGTTGGGTTATTTATGCTATGTTTTGGCTTTGCGAATTTTTTCAAAAAAAAAAAATTGTATTAATTTTTTTATTAGTCATTTTCAAAATATTTTTGCACCAAAATGTAGATTATTTTGAGTAATATGAAAATGACTGCTCACTTGTGAAATTTTGATACATATTGATAGAGTTACAACTGTTTGAAGTTGGCATGTTGAGGCTATTTTTTGGCTGTGCGATTTTTTTCAAAAAGAAAAAAATTCGTATCAAATTTTTTATCAATCATTTCAGCATCTTTTTGTACCAACATTTGATTATTTTGATTACTACAAAAATGGATGCTCATTTGTGAAATTTTGATAAGTGTTGAGAGAGTTATAACTGTTTGAAGTTGGACCATTGAGACTAATTTTGGGCTGCATGATTTTTTTTTTGATTACGGTAAAAACGGTATTTTGAAAGGGCCCGAACCCTTTTACAACATAAATTAAGCCCATAAATTACACAACTGCCAAGGGCAAATAGCCAAATATTCCCTGGACACAAGACAAACAATATCCATCCTAGACCCCAATTAGTTGCAGTCCTTCGTCGTGAACTTTTCTAAGTCCTCATGGACCACCCCACGGGGGATCCATCTCGTATCCTCTTTAATGGAACCAAATTTTGCCAACCAATCTAATGGTTTGTTACCTTCTCTATAGACATGAACAAAGTCAACTTCTTCAAAATGCTTTACAATATCTCTAATATCTTGCACAATGTAATCAATTTACCAATTAGCTTCTCCCTCATTTTTCAAAATATTGATAATATTCAAGGAGTCTCCTTCAAAGATAACTTTTTTAGCACCTAGATCCTTGGCTAGCTTTGCACCCAAATGTAAAGCATTAACTTCAGCTTATGACTAGTAGTAATTGCCAAAAACTTGTAGGTTGCCCCCACCAATATACCCTGATTGTCCCTCAAAATTGCTCCTGTTCTGGCCTTGCCTGGGTTACCTTTGGATGCCCCATCAAATTTAACTTCAACCAGTCATCTCGAGGTGGTTGCCATTTTTTCACATCAGTTCTAACCTGAACATTTGCCTCTCCATTGCTAATAGGTTCCAAATTCCATGCCTTAGCTATCATAGTCTCTTCAGTATTCTCTAGCTTGATAAGGTACTTGATAGATTTAACATTCTCCTCTAAAAAGTGGGTGATACTTCCAAAAATTCTCATTGCAAACCTTTTTTTCCCCTCTAAAAATTCTCCTGTTCCTCTCTAACCAAACTCCCCACACAAAATGAAATAGAATCAGGTTCCAAATTACATTAAGACAAGGACTGAAAAAGGGCTTCTCCCATTGTTGTAACCATAGAACCATATTAGAAGGCATCACCCAAGAGATGCCCATCCTGTTTATGAGGAGTTGGAAAATATTTAGAGCATAGGGACATTCCAAGAAGATGTGTTCCACTGATTCTTCTGCCTTTTTACATAAATTGCATCTATTAGGAAACTGAAAACCTCTCTTCTTAAGATTATCCGCTGTTAGGATCTTATTCTAGATTGCTTCCCAAAGAAAAATCTCTATTTTAAGAATAGTTTTCTTACCCCAAATTCTAGTCCAAGGAAAACCATTATCTACAGCAGAATACAAAATATCATAGGATGTCTTCATGCTGAATTCCCCATTCTTAGTTTTGCTCCAAACCTTGGAGTCTCTATACCTAACAAAACCTAAGTAATAAGCCTTTAGTTTAGCTTTAAGGAGGTTTAGAGCCTCCAAATTCTTAGGGTCTACCTCTAAATATTTTCAGCTCAAATGGTTATCCAATAAAGTCATATAATTACAAACCTTTTTACCATATCTATCCTCTAGATCCTCTTTCAGATTAGAGAAAATATCATTGTTGGCTAAAAGGTTGTTATCTAACCAGACATCTTCCAAAAAAATTATAGAGGCCCCATCTCCAACATGCCATTTCACACCCTTCCATAAGGCCTCCCTAGTCCCCACCAAGTGGTTCCATAAAGAAGAGCCACGACAAGGGTCCTGAATTGTGAAAAATCTGGTATCCTCCTGGCTATCAAGATATTTTTCCTTGCCCAAAGAGTTTGACCATCCCTGAATTCGTATTGATTTTTTTAGCAACCATTTTTAGAAGATTTTTGCACCAAAATATAGGTAATTTTGAGTACTTCAAAAATGACTATTCACTTGTTAAATTCTGATAAATATTGAGGGAGTTATAGTTGTTGCAAATTGGGCTTTTGGTGCTATTTTTGGGGCTGCACGGAAAAGGGAAAAAATCATAACTCTCAATCCGGGTAAGCAAATCAGTTGCCATTTGTTTTGTTTTGAAGAAAATTTATAGATTTAATGGTTGAAGAAGGGCATAGATGAGATTTCAAAAATTTTAATTTTTGAGAAATTTCAATCATTTCAAACCCTAGCTACTTTGAAAAACAAATCATGAAGTTGCTAAAATTCAATGGAGAGGATGATAAAGATGCTTGGGAATGGTGGAAACTTTATAAGTCTTCTAATACTTCTAATTCTTTATTGAGCTATTGGTTTTATGATTATTTAGATGGGGAAGCTTTATCTTGGCTTGAGAATTTTTCTTGTCCTCAAAATTTTCTATATACACGAGAATAATTTGAAGTTGTATTTTTAAGCAAAGGGGGTTCCAAGAAAAATGATAATGATGTGTAGGCTAAGGAAACTACAACTTTTGTGTTAGGGCCAAACAGTGGTAAAAAATATTTGTTTGAATGTCAAAATTCTATTTTGCAAGTTCATGGTTGCATTCAAAATCAAAAAATTATTGTTTTCATTAATCCTAGAAACAAATATAATTTTATCAATGTCTTTGACTAAGAGGTTGCAAGTTCAAGCAAAGAAAATCAAAGACATACAACTTGAGGGTCACAATGTTCAAATTTTTGAAGATTTAAAAATCACCATGGATAAATATGTTTTACATTCAAATTTTCATGTAGTTGAGATGAATGATGTAGATATTGTCCTTGGTTATCCTTGGTTGCATTCTTTGGGTACTATTAACATTAATGTGCAAAAACAATTCATGAAGTTATGGTACAAGAAGAAGAAGAAGAAGATACCATTACAAAATATTTCTCAATATAAGGACAAACATGTAATTATTAAGGGAACACAGTGAAGAGCAAACAAAAGAACCTTAAATAGAATATCAGTAGGAGGCAATAGTAAAAATCAAGGACGCAAAAGTAAGGGAAGAATCAATGGAAGGGCAAAAACAGTTTGAACATCAAGCTAAGGTTGGAGTATATTACCATCCACACCACCATGAAAGACAAAAATCATGGAGACAGGGCTTGAGACAACATAAGAACAATGAGGGACATACAAGGAACCAAAGAAGCCAAAACTTTGGATATGCTACAAGTCATAAATACAAGCAGGTATGGATGAAAAAATATGAAATTTATGCTTTCAGCACATGGCATTGGCATCAACGAAGACCACCACCAATCATAGTTCCAATTGGATGGATGGATGATCGAGATTGGTACCAGTATTCAACATGGCTCAAAAGATCATATTATTTAACCTCTTCTAATATTTCGAGGATGAAATATTTTGTAAGGGGGATGGAATGTTAGGTACCCAAGATAGGTACTTAATATTTAATAATTTAATATTGTATTGTATAATGGTATGAGCCATAAATTAATTATTGAGTAAGGAAGGACACATGTCAAATTAGAAATATGTATGTCACAGAATCATATATGTTACCATTGGAGAATATTGTCATATGTAACTACAAAGAATATTGTCATATCATTATGCACTTTGTAACTCATGTAAGGTGAACCATCACACTCTAGTATAAAGAGAGATGTAACCCCACTGTAAAAGTAATCTATGATGTATTCTTGGAGAAGTCTTGTCTTGTAGAGTGGTTTCCTTCCAAAAGGAGCATTGTATGGTGTTGCCCTACCTCATATTTTATTATGAGCAATTTGTTGTGCAATTATTTTATTTGTGGATGCATGTTGAATATCTATACAAATTGTTGAATGATTTATGGAATGAGAAGAGAGGTTCATAATATTTGGTGTTATGAGAAGAGAGGTTCAAAACATTATGGTTGAAGCCTTGGGAAAATCTATTTAGGTAACCTAATCTAAGGGATTAATTTTAGGGATAAAGCCTACCTCCTCCTACAATCCCATAACCCACCAAAAATTTACAGATGATACTCTTCTTGCTTCAAGATCCTCTGTTCCAGAAGTGAAAGAGATTAAGTTTATTCTATTTTCTTATGAGGCTACCTCTGGACAGAAGATAAATTTCAACAAGAGCAAGGTGTTTTTTTTAATACCCCTTCAAAGGTAGGTAAAAATCATGAAAATATTTGAATGTTTCATTGGGCAGCTCTCTTCCATTTATCCAGGTTTATCACTTTTCAGACTATTTTTCTTGGTTCCTATGGTTGATAGGGTTAGGATAAAGTTGGCAAGCTGGAAAGATGCCCTCCTCAACCAAGCTGGTAAGACATAACTCGTTAAATCCACCCTCCAAAGTATTATGGTCTTCTTTTTGTCGCTGTTCAAGGTGCCACAAAAATCCACCAAAATATTGATAGTATTCAAAAGGTCTTTCTTTGGATGGGCATGGAAGAAAACCATAAAATTACCCTAGTGGATTGGAAGCAGGTTTGTTCCAGGAAGAGCAAGGGTGGATTAGGCCTCAGGAAACTAAAACAAATGAATTTGGCCCTTATTGCAAAATAATATTGAATGTTTTTTAAAATGGATGAAGCTGTATGGGTAGAGATTTTAACAACTAAATATCTTGGCAAAGATGGTAATTTCCTTGATATTCAGGCGAATCCAAAAAGCTTTGTTTTTTGGAAACACCTTATTGATTCCAGGCTTAATTACCAGATTCGTCAAATTTTTTAGATAAAATTTGAAATTCATCGAACTCAAAACTTTAACGAATAAATTCGGCAAATAAACTTTAAATTTGGCAGAAAAAAATTGAATATTAAAGAAAGGTATAAAAAAACCCTAAAGCAAATCTCTTGAATTTACAAGAGAATATATACATTTTAACGGGATTTGCCAAAACTAATTAACATGCACGTGAATTTATTAACACCTTCCTTCAAGATTTACATCTAGCTTAATTAATTAAATTGCAACAAATGTCAAATATGTTGAATCAATCTTCACTGGTTGAGTTTTGGATAAGCTCTTACGGGTGTTATTGTCCACTCCTCATCTATTTATGTCCAACAATCCAACCTTCAAATCAACAAACACGAGTGCATTACAAGTGTGATCCTGATAATGGGGACCTAACCTTTTGCTTTGTTTACGATATGCTTTTTACTCTCCATTTTTTCCTTTGTTCTCCACTGTACTTTTTGGAAGGACAAGTACTACACTGTCAGGATGGAGACATTTTGATTCAAACAAGACAACAATGGGAGAAGTCTTTCAGAGATGGATGCTTCCGCTAACGTCGTGCCATCGAGGCGAGGAAGACATAATGTGCAGATGAAGCATCTGGAACCTACCATGAATGGGAGTTGGGAGGGATGCATGGTTGCAACGCATGGAGAAAGACAACGTGCGGGTGAATCATATCCTCGCTCTTGCTCCATAAAGAACTATTATTTCAAAACAGCTAAAAATAAATTAGATATTCCAACTAGATATATATGTGCCCTGATATAGGTAGAGACTTACTTCTTTATAAGAAATCATTGACAACGAAATCATTGATAAAAATATATATGCATTTATAATAATCAAATTTTATGTCAAATTTTATTTTGAATTTTTAAACATGTCAAATTTTTTTGAACTTTAAGGGTGTCGAACTCGAATACGAACTCGAACTTGGTAACTAAGATTCCAGGTTTATTATTAAAAAATACTTGAGATAGAAAATTGGTGATGGTAGGAAAGTTAAATTTTGGAAATATAGTTGGATTCATAATGAGCCTTTGATTAGAGTCCAACTTCTAAACTACTCAGAGCCCTTTACTACGTAATCCTGTGGATATAGATTCATTGGATTTTCTTAAGGTAAGGGATGGAAAAAGGACTTGGAAGACTTTATCTCTTGTTAATCCCTCCCTCAAGCAAATTTGTGCTTTAAGTTCTTTATCCAATATTCTTAACATTCATCTCCTAAATCCTAACCTATCAGCCGATTCTCCCTTTTTGAAAAGTGGATAATAAGGGTCTTTCATGGTTAAATCTACTTAATTTCTTTAGTTTGACGAGGAAGAGGATTGGTTTCCATCCAGTAAGATATGGTTCAAACAACTCATACCTAAAATTAATTTCTTATTTTGGCTGGCTGCCTAGAACAAAATCCTTATTATTGAAAACCTTCACAAAAGAGGCCTTCCTATTTTAATAGGTGCTATTTGTGTGAAGCTGCTAAGGAGAATACTAATCGTTTATTTCTCGAGTATCCCTTCTCCTTAAAATTTATCCACATTATTCTCATCAAATTTAATGTTACTTGGGTCATGCCTAATAACATTATAAAACTGTGTTTGCAGTGGATTACCCTCTTCCAGAATCTTTTGCTTAGAATTTGCTGGTCTTTCTGTTTGCCTCATTTTATTTGGGATATTTGGAACAAAAGAAACAATAGAGCCTTCAAGAATGTTAAAAAACATCCCTTGTATGTGGAGGCTAAAATTTTCAATTCCCAAAAGAAAACGTTTCCATAATCCCTATCAAATATGAAAAATAGTCCCATAGCGAAGGTAAGCTTACCATCCAGCTGGGTATTCTAAATCTGGAAGGTATTTGCAGTCTACCCACCCCCAATCCTAGATATCTTATCAAATGGTAGCCTCCACCTTAGGGTTGGATAAACTAAAATTTTATGAGGTGGCTAAGGGCAACCCAAGCATCGCAGAGGTTGGAGGAATCATCAGGGATGACAAAGGGGTTATTCTTTTGGTCTTTGCTGACTTCTTTGGTATTAAGTCCAATTATTTTATCAAAGCTTGAGCGCTTTATCAAGGGGTCATGCTCTTGGAAAATATGAATGTAAAAAAGGTGCTGATCGAAGGTGACTCTCTTTTTGTCATTAATATTGCTAAAGGAAAACATTCCTCCATTGGTCCATTACAAATTTAATAGAAGATATTTACTATCGTGTTGAGAATTTGAAAGGTGATGAATTCAGGTATATCTTTAGAGAAGGAAATAAGGAAGTTGACCTATTGTCCAATTAGGAGGTCAATCATAATGCTCTTCAAATCTAGATGAAGGATTTCCCTTCCTTTTTGACTTAGTGTGTTTTGATTTCGAATTCTAGTCTATTTTTATTTGTGGTTGATAAGGTGCCCTCTCTTGCTTTTTGTTGAAGGCCTTTTCTTCGTTTTTGCCTATTTGTGGTTGTTTTGTTGTATCCCCATGTCCCTTGGGTTTGTTCTCCTCTTGATCTGCTTTTTATTCTTATTTCTATTGTGTCTCTTTGTTTTCCTACTTTATAAAAAATTTCAAGGTAGATATGTTGATATTGCAAAGATATTGCATTTATCAATAACTTTAATATATTTTTGAATGTCTCCCTACATTTCCTACTACCTATTTTATCTCTAGTATAAAACAAATTGAAGACAAACGAACAATGGCCTTGAACATTTATTCCAATCTTATAAGGTAAAGTAAGTTCGTTGGGGCCTCTCAAGGGATGTGTTTGGCCTTGGACATTTATTCCAATCTTGAAAGGTAAGTTTAGTTTGTTGGAACATTCCATGGGATGTGTTTTGCCTATACGCTTGGTTGGGACCTTAAAAATCATCCTCCCTTCTCTTATTATTTCTTCTTTGATAACCCTTTTTTAGGGCCATATTTATGATTCGATTATAGATAGTTACCATCTTCAAAACTATTTGCTGTTCTTATTTTTATGTTTAACCTCACTACTCATTAACAATTGTAATAGTTGCTCCTAGCTTCCCAACTCAATCTAGCTTTTGGGTTTTCCCTCTTTTTGTAAATTTATCAATGCTTTCAACCCCCTCAATCTCTTCCATTTCTAGCATTGTTCCCAATGTGATTTATCTTTGTTGCCTTGAAGATCTATGTAATACCATTCACACTACTTTATTTTTAATTGCAAGGAGATATTTTTATTGTTTGAAGAGGATAGAAACTGATTTACCTAACTCAAAGTCAACCTCTTCCATATTCTTCCCTTTAGAAATTGAATCTAAAACTTCCTTTGTAGTTTAAGAGTTTTTTGAATTTGATCTCTTCACATTACATTTGTTTATCTAGTGCATCCTCCTTGGTTCTTATTGACATTTACTTAAAATGATTTGTGATGCATTTTACAATTTGATAAGGGAAGAGATCTAGTTTTCATTTCCACGTTGTTGGGAGTGGAAAATCTTTGGTAGCTCTTGGATCCCCTTCCTTCAACTTTGGGCTTGTTTAATGAAAAAACCTTTCATATATTTCTCATTTATTTTTATTTATCAATTTGTTGCTATGTGTCTAATATCATGATATATACAAAGATGCATTGTGTAGGTTGTCCACTTATTGGTATCACTCTTATGATTCAAATTTGATAATAATGGATTTTGCTAAAGGTCTTGAAAGATCCATGTCAAAACATGTACACACGTAGCTAGATTTCATTCCATTAAAGTTGATTCCACCTAAACAAATTCCCTTATTATATTACTAATACTTTTCAAAACCTCTCTATTGATAAGCTCATAGGAAAGTCCAATTAGTTTGACCTGCATATGAATCATTTAAAGATCTATCGTCTCTACAAAATATATTCACTCTATGATTTTAAATACAAGCCAATATTCCCCAAAAACCATGTAAAACCATCCACTATTTCATCCCTCAATTTTTGATTTGGAGAAAATTATAAGGAAAAATCCCTTTGGAAGAGGTCATAGAACTATGCAAATTTGACCTCCACTTCTTTTCAATCCCCTTTTGAATTCTTAAAATACTTGTCCAATAACCATTGAATTTATAGATTAACCTTCTAACTTTAAGAACCACAATAATAGATCATCTATCACCTAGATGGGGTCTACCACAAATTCATTCTTTCGTTTTTCCTTGACCAAAAAAATATTACTTTCCTCAACTAGGGCATCCTCGCTTTCAACTAGAAGTTCCTTAAAATGATTTCCTTTGATACCCAACTTGTTCACATGAGGATTGTCCATTCTTGAAATTCTGAAGCAAGAATGCCAAAGGCCAAAGACAAAGCTCACTCCTTGCTCACATTTTAGTCCTTGCTTTCACTCCATTCACACTCATTACCCATATACACTTTGATGACATGTGCATTGTGTCAATATTTGCTTCCTACTCCTTGCTCACATTTTAGTCCTTGCTTTCACTCCATTCACACTCATTACCCATATACACTTTGATGACATGTGCATTGTGTCAATATTTGCTTCCTACTCCAAAGCAAGGAATATTTTTAACTACTTTTATTTCATATTATTGTGCTTGAGAATATCCTACAAAGGTTTAAGAAATGATTTCATCCCATTATTAACAACCAATATTTTCATTGTCTCCTTTAAGGTTGATAGTGTTTTTTATTTGAGGCCGTATGAGATAGTCAAATATGATCTCATAACATAAATTAGAAATTCAATATGAAAGAAAGGCTGTTAAAAAAATCATCAAATAAAAAACCTTCCATTATTCTATTAAATTATAGAACATAATATCCTCGACATTAAGTGGTGTTTCAAGGTAAAACTTAAGAATGTGTAATGATTAAAAAAAATTAATACTCAAATTTATTTCTTAACCTAATATCTTTAAAATATATGAGAACCTCAATAAGGGTGAAAGGACTTTTCCATTAATAGTCTCCAATGAGGACATTGTTTAAATTTTAATAATTGTTACAAGAAAGAGGTTTTTTCCTCTTTATTTTTTATTGAAATTTTTATCTTAATTACATACTTAAAAAAAGTCAATAAATGCTTAATCAATAAATTAAAAGACGAGATTCAATTAACCTTATGATAGTGTAAAATTTTTTGATTTAAAAATTAAAATTTTCAAGATAAACCTTATATAATTAAGGGTGATTGTTTATATAAATTCAATTTAAATTTTTTTAAAATACATAACTAATATTTTTAATTTTTTTTTTTAAATAAATAATTAAAGATTTTTAAAATTGAAAAAGCAAAACTTCCAAAGAAAGTTATGCCAACAATTTTTGAGTTTAATTTCAAGGTTCTCTTTAAAATCAATTTAAAATAAATATTAAAAAATATTACAATAATTACTTTTGGTTCATCAATATTAAAAATTAATTATATAAATAAAAATTAATTCAAAAATCCATAAAGACAACATAATCTTTCATTTCAAAATAAAAGTGAAGATTATCCAATTACTTACACTTACATGAAAATTTATAATTAGTAATAAATAACTTGATATCAAATATTATTAGCAATATATTTTATTTTTTTAAAGTTTTTTTATAACATCTAATTTTTTTTTGCGTATGCTAGAGGAATTGGTAACTTGTTACATTTTTATTGTTTTGTCGTGGGTTTGAATCCTGTCACTATAACCTCTAGTTACGCCGATCTCGTCGTGGGTTCGAATCCATCCACCTTGTTGCTACTGTAACCTCTAATTACGCCAATCTCATGGTGAGTTCAAATCCATCCACCTTGCTGCCACTATAACCTTTAACATAACCATATCAAATATCTTCTATTATATTTTTATAATCTATACACAAAAAAAGGTGGCTTGCTTCACTCACAAAATTTGCAATAGTCTAAATAGACCCTCTCCCCCACCCAATTAAAAAAACCTAGAATGAGAAAGTTACACCTAAAAAAACCACCCACTATTGTCATGTGATAGGCAATGAGCTTAAATGATTTATCTTTTTATTAAAATAAAATAAAAAAAACTTAAAAAAAAACTCGTTCACGGATCCGAGGCAAAGCCCCCCCACCGGGCGGGCATTTAAAAGGGCCTTTTCACTTGAACATATAAAAAATTCTATATCGTAAAACATTGTTAACCATTTGATTAAAAAAAATCTATCGTTTTCAAGAAAGGCACATTTAATATAGATTTTTTTTTAATGAATACATATTCATTTCCTTGTACATTCATCCATGCTACGGTTTGAACTTTGAAAATGATAGATCTATTATTTAATTTAAAATTTATTTTTGGTCGATCAGAAGGAGAGGACGTTTTTGTAGGACTGCCATATTTCAGTCCTCCGGACTCGGATTGAGCTAAAATTTTGAGGGTAGATGCCTGACAAACCTTAGAACGTCTCCACCAAATTTTTAGATCATTTGGAGCAACACAGATCCTAGCACATCCCTATGTGTAAACAAGATTTTTGGCAAGCGACTGTGCGAGGGTTTCATCTGGGTTGAGCTATAGTGGAGGTAATGGCGAGTGAACGATTGGTTTTAGGCGATAGGACGACTTTAGGGGAGCAAGGGGAAGGTGGGAATAAAAATTTTCAAATCTCTATAGGTGGATATGCCCCTCAGAACTCATTAGAGACAGGTGATGCATGCGACGACGAGAAAATGGGCCCTGACTCAGAACCAGATGGCACGAGGTTTTTAGGGAATGCGAAACCTTTTCAAGGAAAAGAACCTCCGGACAAAGAAAGTGGGGCCCCCAAAGATAGTGTTTCCCCCTTGCTCACTTTTGCTGAAAAAGTGAAAGAGCGGGAGAAATCTATTTTCAAAAAAAATAATATCAACACCTTACTTCCCAATGGTGAAGATCTGGTTATCCTTGATGAGACCATGATTGAATATCTTTTTCTTGAGTCCCACACTTTGGTTGGGAAATTTATTGGAGGCAGACCTGACATGGAGTCCATATG
Source organism: Wollemia nobilis (assembly GCA_028583015.1). Classification (NCBI taxonomy): domain Eukaryota; kingdom Viridiplantae; phylum Streptophyta; class Pinopsida; order Araucariales; family Araucariaceae; genus Wollemia; species Wollemia nobilis. The sequence goes on along the minus strand of JAQPPZ010016766.1, from coordinate 992,228 downwards.
ATGGTGGGATTTTTCTAAGTGGAGAACCCTAGGTAACATGGAGCTGGTTGCCTTGTCTCGGGATTTTTTTTTGATCTGCCTTAATAACCAGGGTGATGTCTCCCGAATTCTCATAGGCAGGCCCTAGTTTTATGGTCAAAAAAGTATTTTTCTACGAAAGTGGGTGAAGATTTCAATCTGAAAACTCAAAGTATTAACTACGCTCCTATATGGGTTCGTCTTCCAGATCTGCCTATCTAGTTCTGGGATTGCTAAATCCATTGGAGAATTAGTAGATATCGATCCTATCACTAAAGCTCGGACTCGCATGATTCATGCAAGAATCTGCGTTAATGTAAATTTGGATTCTCAACTAACGACCCGTATTAACCTGGTCTACGACTCATCGCAGATGCCATACTATTAAATATGAGAATAATACCGCTTTTTATATTGAGTGCCAGACTCAAGGTCACATCAAAGCTCAGTGCCCGTATCTCAAACCCTCTAAAGAAATGGCTAGCTCTAGGTCCCATGTTGGGCGTCCAGGCGACAAGTTCCGAGGAAAGCAGAACAACGTTGGACCTTACCAAAAAAAAGAATCTGAGTTTGGCTACGCTTAAAGGGAAGCAAGTTGCAGTTTCAGATCTGGTGGACGACCAAGTTAAGGTTAGCTCTCCCTTTGCTTACCCTAACAAATTTTGTGTATTAGTTAAAATTTTTTATTTTTGAGTCTGCTCCCTTTGATGAAACCCTATTGCACGAGACCCGTCACTGCTGTCCAAGGGGAAAACCACTCCCCGTCCAGATCTGGGCCTTCCCATATTCCTTCTAAACCTCCGCCTACCCTTGAAGGGCATATTGAAATTTGTAGTCTTAATCCTGTTAATACTGACTCTAAAAGTTGTAACCCTAACTCAGTCAAACCTGAGTTTAGCCCTATCAACACCAAAAGTTACCTTATGGATACCTTGAGATACATGAGGAATGCTTTCAAAAATATTCCATGGATCCTTGCTGGAGATTTTAACTCCCCTCTTTTCCCATCAGATAAGCAAGGGGGAAATATCACTCCATCCAGAAGCATTTAATATTTTCATAATTTTTTAACTGACAGTGAATTAATGGACATTCAAATTAAAGGAGCAAAATACACATGGAGCAATAGGAGAGTTGGGGATCAACATATCCAAGTTAAGCTTGATAGATTTTTTCTTTCTCAAGAGGCTATTCCTGTTATGGGTGATGCTAATCTCATTTGTCTCCCAAGAGTTAGCTCTGATCATTGTCCCCTTTTGTTTGAAGCTGACAAAGGCCTCAATTTCAAGTTTTCTTTCAGATTTGAAGCCATGTGGATGCAACACCCTGATATTCGTAACCGAATCTCTGATTGGTGGCAACAGGATTTTTCTAGGTCTTTCATTACTCAAGTTTCCCATAAACTCAAGGTTGTCAAGGAAAACCTCAAAATCTGGAACAGGGAAGTTTTCGATAATATTTTTGAAAGCAAAAAACATATTATGGATAAACTAAAAAACATTGAACAAAAAATACAGAATGGCCAACTGAGTGACCAAATTAGAGTTGAGGAGAAACAAATTTTAGCAAAGTATCATAACATTTTTGGCAAAGAAGAGATGTTCTGGAGGCAGAAATCCAAAGCCCTTTAGCTGAAGGAGGGCGATTCCAATACAATTTTTTTTCATGCTTCCACCCTCAAGCACAAAAGTTCAAACAAAATCAAGGAATTGACCAGAGGTGACGACTCCATTACCAGGGATATTTTTGAAATTTGAGATGAAGCCTCTTCTTTTTTGAAGATCTCTTGGGTACCCAACCCCAAAATTTTGATCGAGCCAAGAATCAGTTACTCAATCACATTCCTACCCTGGTCACTCGAGAAATTAATTCCTCGCTCATCAAGCATCTTTCTTCAGATGAGATCAAACAAGATTTATTCACTATGCACCCTGATAAAGCCCCTAGAACTAATGATTTATCCCCTCAGGTTTTTCAAACCTTTTGGGATATTATTGGGAAAGATGTGTGCAAGGAAATCACTGAACTCCAACATGCAAAATCCATCCCTAGAGGTATTAATTCTACCTTCATAGCTCTTATTCCTAAAGGGTCTATGTGCAAATCTATGGCGGATTTTAGATCCATTAGTTTGTGTAATGTGATTTATAAAATCCTAACCAAAGCTATGGCATCCACAGTGAAAGAATTTCTTCCCCAAATCATAGATCCCTGCCAAGGCAGTTCGGTAAAAGAAAGATCTATAATTGATGGTATCATGACTTTGCACGAAGTCCTCCATTCTATCTCCAACAAAAAAAAGCTACCCCGGTCCTTAAAATCGATATGAATAAAGCTTTTTATAAGGTCAATTGAGAGTTCCTGCTTGCTGTCCTTCTCAAGTTCGGTTTCCATAAAGAGTGGATCAAACTTATTCAAGGCTGCATTTCTAGCCCTTGGTTCTCAGTGTTAGTCAATGGGTCTGCAATAGGTTACTTCCCAAGCAATAGAGGGCTTAGGCAGGGGGATCCCCTGTCACCTATTCTCTTCATTATTATTGCTGAATCCCTTGGAATAGCTCTCAAAGCTGCTTGCTCAAATGGCATGATCTATGGTATTCAAGTTGCTTCCAACATGAGACCCCTTTCTCATCAACAATTCGTAGATGACACTATCTTAGCCACCCATGCTTCAGTTTGGGAAGCAAAGTCAATTAAATGTATTTTAGATCTCTATGAAGAGGTTGCAGGGCAAAAGATAAACTATACCAAGAGTAAATTTTTCTTTCTCAATAACCCCTATCTAGATAGGTCAAGATTGCTCGTATTCTTCAGTGTGTTATATTTGAGCTTTCCACTGTCTATTTAGGGCTTACCCTATGCACCAGTTGCCCTAAAGAGTCTATGTGGAGCAATGTTATCGAAAGAATCAATAAAAATATTACAGGTTGGAAAGGGATCCTCCTATCCCAAGCATCCAAAGCCACTCTCACTATGGCCTGTCTTCAAAGTATTCTTGTTTATTTTATGTCAGTCTTCAAAGCCCCAATTTTTATCTATAAAAAAATTGAACAGATTCAAAAGAGATTCCTTTGGGCAGGTTTAGAGGATAAAAAAAGTTTCATCTGGTCAGTTGGAAAAAGGTTTGCTTACCCAAAATTCAAGGAGGGCTAGGTATTAGAATAATTAGTAATATGAACATGGCATTGTTGGCCAAGCAGGCTTGGACGGTATTTACCAATTGCAATCTTGAACGGGTCTCCATCATCAATAAAAAATACACTCACATCTGGAATTTTATGGATGGAAATATTTCTAAAGTTGGGTCCACCTTCTGGAAATCAATCCTCCAGACCAGACCTCTTATTCAAAGGGGAACCAGATGGCAGCTTGGAACAGGAAATAGGATAAATTTTTGGTTAGACAGGTGGATCTCCAATCAAACGCTTAGTGAGAACAACAAAGTCTCAGTGGTGCAACCTTTGTTGGATACTCTCATAGGTAGAAAGGTGGATGATTTCATAGACTCTTTAGTCCAACCCAAAAGATGGAAAGAGCTCCACATTGCAAATGTTGATGCCCAAATTTCAAATGCTATCACAAAATTATCGACATTGCTTAGGGCAACTGTAATTCCATCTGGTATGTCTAATGATACCCCTTTTTGGAAAGAAATTGACTCTAGTATTTTTTCTATTAAATCTGCTCATCTGTTGACCTTCATTTCCCAAAAATATCTCAATTATTTCAATATGGTTTGGCTTAAACACCTCATACCTAAAGTTGTTGTCTTTTCTTGGTTGGCCATCCAAAATAAGATCCTCACTACTGATAATCTCATGAAGAGAGGGATGGTTGTTCCTAATAGATGCCATATTTGCTTGGTGGCCTGGGAATCTATAAACCACATATTTATGAAATGTTCTTTCTTCTAATCTACCATGGATCATATCATATCCACCTTTCACATCTCTTAGGCCCAGCCTAACTCCTTGGCTATTTTTTTCTACTAGTGGCCCATACATTTCATAAATTCTAGGTTGTCTTCTTTGTGAAAAGTTTATCTCCATCATCTCCCGTGGAAGATCTGGATTGAAAGAAATAGTAGAATATTTTAAAACACCCTTAGGGACTCTATCTCTATTGCCAACAAAACCATCATCTATGCTGTTGAAAATTCTAAGCTTTTCCCTTGCACCAAACTACCTGAGTCTACCCTTGAGTCCACTCTTTTTCGTTCCCTCAGTATTCCCCACAGTCCCATAGCTACTCCTAATACCCATTCCAAAATTGGCACTCATTGGACTCCTCCTGTAGGATGGCTTAAACTTAACTATGATGGTACTTCTAAAGGAAATCTGGGTGCAACGGGTGTCGGAGGTCTGGTCAGGGATCACAATGGATGACTCATAGTGGCCTATGCTGAGTTTCTGGGCGTTCAAAATAACCACTATGCTGAAGCTCGTGCATTGTGGAGAGGGCTAGAAGTTCTTAGATATTACACAAAAAATTTACAAATTGAAGGTGATTCCATGAATGTTATAAACTATATCATCAACGACAAAATTCCTTCATGGAATGTGCACACTGTTATTCAGGAAGCTAAGGTCTTGATGCAAAATTTTTGCAACACTACATCATGCCATGTGTATCGGGAAGCTAACAAGTATGCTGATTTTCTCACCAATGTTGGGGTTAGTTACAAGAATCTATCCATATGGCACCAAAATTTCCCTCAAAATATTCTTAATGTTGTTGTTGTCGACTTGGAAATGCACAACCGGCCCTGAGAGGTATGCTTACCTCAAAAAGTTTGATTATGGGAGTGACAAAACTGCTTCTCCGGTGGCCATCTTCAACTCGGTCCACAACACCATCCTTAGTAGCATCATCAGTGGTATGGATAGCATCAACGCCTCCCTGAAACTGTTGGTCAAGAAACATGGCCAAAAGAGAGCTTTGTAGCTGAAGAGATTGTCGATGATTAGAGTTGGTTTATTTTGTCTTTCGAGCTCTATTCCCCTGCATGAAAATTTTGGTACTAATAATTTAACCCCTGCATGGGCACTAGTTTGATTTTGCTTTATGTTCTTCTTAGCCCGTGCGTGGGCACTGGTTTGATTTTACTTTATGTTCTTCTTAGCCCCTGCGTGGTCTCTCTCTTTCGATCTTTGTTTTTCTAGTTAAACAACCCCTGCGTGGGTCTGATTTTTCTATGGTCTGGTTCATGGAGCGACTAGGGTGTAGACACCCTTTTTTGTGCTTCTCTACGTACTTTTTGTCATATGCTTATGTTTCTGGTTTTGGGAACCAGTTAAAACCCATATAATATAATTTCTACCACCTACAAAATTTTTTATTTCTGGTCTAAAAAATATATATATATATTTAAGAAAAGTACATTTGTCAAATGATACATCTATTATCTAATTTTATTTTTTTGATCTAAAACAAAATTTATTAAAACATTTTTTTTTAAAATTGATTATATGGGATTGAAATGGGCTTCATCCATATTACATTACAACCACATAGAGATATTACAACAACTTGTCAATTATGCATCAAATTTGAACTTGGATCTCCTCCTTAAAACCTTAGGAATATAATTAATTGAGCTAATGCCATTTAATAAAATTTACTAAAACAATGACTTAAGCATAAGAAAAAAACAATCATAACCAATAATTGAATCTTTTATTGCTTACTAATTTAGAATGAAAATGAGCTAATGCTATCTAGTAAAATTTACTAAAACAAGAGACTTAAGCATAAGGAAAAAATAATCATAACCAATAATTGAATATTTTATTACATTACGACCACATTAGTGATATTACAACTTGTCAATTATGCATCAGATTTGAACTTCGGCCTCCTCCTTAAAACTTGAATATAATTGATTGAGCTAATGCCATTTAATAAAATGAACTAAAACACGTGACTTAAAGCATAAAGAAAAAATGATCATTGAATCTTTTATTTATTTTTCATTAGATAAGAGAAAGAGTTTTGAAAGGGTTCCCAAATCTTATTACATATGGAGCAGAGAAAGATCAGGAACATACTCCAGATCCCTCTTGACAAGGATAACCAACCAAAAGATAAACATTAAACCAGCTAAAAAAGGCTGCCCCAAACCAAACACCAAAAGAGGGGGCACCCAGCCTAATAAAACTATAAGGAAATATGAAGAAAACCAAATCCCAGGACTTGAACTTCAGAAAGAGATTGAAAAAATGCTGAGGGTTGCGGTGCCACATATAAGGAGATTGAATTTTCGAGTGGATATGTTGACAAAGTTCAAGCCAAAATTCCCAAAAAACTAATAGGACCTCTATATTGACAACAAATCCCACTACCTGAGTAGGAATGAGATATCTTGTTCCCCGCACATGCCACAAGCAGAAATGAGAGCTTCCAAATGAAGTAAGAACTGCATAGCAGTCATAAAATGTACTAGAAGTAGACACTCTTGGAACTCGACATGTGACGAGGGCAAGCCATGATTGAAAGAAATGGCTACGGATCATGCACTTAGGGTGAGGAATGAGGCTCACCGACTTCCAAGTGGTAATTATCCGTGTGTACCGCCAATAAGGATCCACGTCCACAGACTATCCCATCATTGAATATTTTATTGCTTACTAATTTAGAATTAATATTGAGAGTGTAAAAATCTGATCCCTACACAAAAGGAATCTCATCATGATATAATAGAAATAAATGCAATGGAATTGAAGTTGGACATGACTTTCCAACTTGAGCATTTGGTTGTTTGCTAATTTTGACTAATTGATTTTCTCCAAAGGAATAGTCTTGACTTCAAAAATTTGTTTTATAGGTGGACAATAAATTTCTAGAAAATTTAGTTGCCTCCACTATTACAGGTAGTTCCTAACATTTATTTTGTTCACTCCCCCCTTAAGGGTTAAAATATAACCGTATAAATATAGGACAAAAAGTTTAAAACAACACTTTCTTAGTGGATTGCTTGTCACCTATCAATGTCTCTTTGGATATAATTTTCTTCTCTCTCCAACTTGGCCATGAAAATTTCATATGTACTCTAATGACTTGTTCCTTGTTTACATAAAAGAAAGTTATAATTAAAATTCAGGAGATAAAAGAAATCATAACATGTAAATATTAGAGTTATATAAGTATTCTCTTTGAGGTTGGACACCTAATTCTCCATTTCTTACCATACATATATGTATTCTAAATATCTCAAGATATAAAATATTTATAAATATATACCTTTGACACATATGAACAAGGATCGCACATATAAACATATATATAGTTTAAAATTATGCTCTATGATTGAAGATCTTCAGCCATAATAACTACGACTTATCTTAAAGTTGCATCCAAAGAATTCTTGAAATAATATACCTTTGCCACATATGAACAAGGACCACACACACAAACATATATATAGTTTAAAATTGTGCTCTATTATTGAATATCGTGAGCCATGATAAGTATGACTTATCTTAAAATTACATCCAAAAGGTTCTTGAAAAATATATATCATTGTCACATATGAATAAGGAATACACACACAAACATATATATTTAGTTTAAAATTGTGATCTATGATTGAAGATCTTAAGCCATGATAACTACAACTTATCTTAAAGTTACATCCAAAGGGTTCTTGACAAATATATACCTTTTCCACATATGAACAAGGACCACACACACAAACATATATAGTTTAAAATCGTGCTCTATGATTGAATATCTTGAGCCATGATATCTACGACTTATCTTAAAGTTGCATCCAAAGGGTTTGAGTGTCTCTATAGTTTCATATGAAAGTGTAAGATTTGTTGCACCACACATTACCACCCACTAGGTTTATGACTACATATGAGAAAAGTCATTTTTGATGTACATCTTAATTCGTTGCATTCAATATTGTTTTCTCACTACATTAATGAAAACAAATGTATCTAAATTTGTTGCACCACACAATTATGTTTATAAAACCAATATTATTTTATAGATAGTCAAATAACCAACTTTTTGTTGGAATATATGGTTGTTAAGCATCACTTGAGGCTATAGTCGACTTTGTATTATATTTTTTGTATATGATATTTGGGCTCTTTTACACCTTATATAGGTGAAAATTTTGTAACATTTCTTAACCTAAAGGTTGGTTTCTTAAGTTTGACCTAAAAGGTCTCTTGTAATTGGATATAAACATACCCTCATACTAACCATTTGTCATCACTTGGAGTGTATTCTATTTTCCTTTAGTGAAATATTTTAGTGTCCATGGACACCCTCTTATATCACGTATTTGCTTTCTATGAGTTATTCAGTATTTTTGGATAATGTGTTAATTTCATTTGTTTCTAGAAACTACTATAAATTCTAATATGGTATGAAAGCGAGTGTGAATCTCCATTATTTGATTGCTTGTATTTGATAAATCAACTTATACATCTCCAAAAGACAACATTCTTTGGAGCATCTAGAAATTTTTTTGAGTTGTCGATAATTTGCAACGAGTTTTTTTTGGTAGAGAATTTGGACCATGATGATCTCATTTGTTTCAACATATCTACTCTAGGAGAAATATTCACCGAGAGGTTATTTATTCCTTTCTCGACACTCAATCTAATCTCTTGCTTTTAAAAATTTTGACCATATGGATGCCCTTGTTTCAAGACTAAGTTTTTTGAGATTTCTTGAAAACGTCATTGTCTTTTATGGATTCTTCAAAAAAAGCCATTTTTCTTTCTCTTCTGGCATTTTGTGTCTAATAGTAGTGTCAATGAGAGGATAATTTGCATGACCATCGAGGAAGTAGAAAATAAGGGATGAACAATTTTTGACAAACGTAGATGCCAATGAAGTCATGGGTAAACTTTTATGCATGGAAAGGATCTCCAAGCCACTTGACAAAGTTGCTAATATGGTTTGACAATTTGTTTACTGCATTGGTGTGAGAGGATGTCATGATTGGTTGCATTCAACAAAAGGTTGTAGGATAAACCATGACATATACAAATGAACTATTCACATTTTTGGATTCTTTGCAAAATTTAAGAGGGTCCTAGTTCAATACTTTTCTCCATTTTGCATCTAGGTACCTGTTTTATTGTGTAAAAAGTTTAGTCTTGTTGAGTGGTATTTTCACCCGATTGTGAAAACACACTCTCCGATAGGATTTGGGTTCTAAATCCTCTGCTTGCAAAGAAACAATTTCTCCAAGGTTCTTGTTATGTGAGCATTTTGCATCTGTGTATAAAAGATATTTAATTAAAATGCTAGGAACACCTTAGTGGTTGCAAGTAACTGAAAACAAGGGGCACTGTGGTTTATTTTACTATGAAATTTAATGATTGTTCCTTGAACCCTAATAAAGTAAATGTGATTTGATCCTTAAATGACCATCTTTGTAACTTCAAAATAAAATTTAATGAAATGCCATAACATGAATGGAATTATTTTGGGTTTTGAAGTTTTTAAATTTTTAAATTTTATTTTAATGCTTGAAAATAAAATTGGAGTTTCTGAAAAATAAAATACAGCAAAAGAAAATAAAATGTAAAGAAAAGAAATTAAAAATTGCATCCAGTCTGATGCTATCCCGTTCTGGAAAAACCGAAGCTGTGAGGTTTCCATGCATGCAACCTAACTTACTGGACCTGCAAACATGCACAATCTCGATAAGCTAAGTGCTGATTCCTAGGGTTTGAAATAAAAATTTAGATTTCAAACATTCGCCTAATGTAACCCACAAAAGTGGCATTTAACATTATCTATAAATCTGAAATATGAAAACAAAAGAATAAACATTAAATCCATTAGCATGCACAGAAGATCTCCTTCTTTCTTGCCAACAAGATGCAAATTTCTGAATACTCTGCATTAATAATATGTCAAGTTACAATGGCAGCATCTCTGGTTTTCTCAAAACCAGCAAAAGGAAGGAAAACAGCCTCAAAGCAGGCCCAGAATGACCCTCTGGCCTCTAGCACTGCAACTCTGCTCCAGCGGTTTCCCGACCGTATCAATCCATGCTTCAAATTTTATACTAATTGAAAACGTCTCTTCGGTTCTCCCTGTGTCGCTTCGTTTCACCTTCCAGCATGTGACCTTTCAAATTCTTGCCTTTTCGATGCTTTTGTTCCATGTTCGATTCTAAAACGTTCGAAATCTGTCGCTGCATGTAACGCCTCTGTAGCTCCGACACCTGTACACCACGTGTCTCACGCCTTCTGCGCCTTCTATAACGTCTTCCTGTGAAAATTGTGACAAAAATAGCATACAACCTGTTCACCTTCCTGGCCGCGAAAATGAGACATGTTGCGATATCGCGACGTTTTCGACCAACAACATCGTTTCTCCTCCTGCACAGCGAAAATGAGACATGTCGCGATATCGTGACGTTTTTCTGCTTCGGGCCATCTCCTCACCACCTGTCGCAAAATCGCGACACTTTTCTGTTTCGTACCCTCTCGCTGTTACTTGTCGCGAAATCGCGATGCCTTTTCGTTTCGAGCTGTAATGCTGCCTTCTGTCGTGAAATCACGACGTTTCTCTTCTCCTTACACCTTCACTGCATGCCATCACGAAATCACGACGCCTTTTCTTACTTCGTGCCTTCGGTCAGCTTTTCCTCGCGAAATCGCGACGCCCTTTCTTTTCCGTACTGCTTTGCTGCTTGCTGTCGCGATTTCGCGACCATTTCGCGCTTCATGTCCTCATGTCGATTCTGTCGCGATTTCGCTACCATTTTACTCTTTCGTACAGTTGCCAATTTTCCATCGCGAAATCGCTACGCTTCCTCTGTCCGTACTACTTCGCTGCTTCGGAGCCGCGAAAATCAAACACGTCGCAATTTCGCTACGTCTTTCTTGCTCGCACTACCTTCTTGCTTTTTTGTCGCGAAATCGCTACCATTTTTGTTCCGTACACCTTTGGCTACTTGGAGTCGCGAAAATGCCACATGTCGCGATATCGCGACGATTTCTCGTTTCATGCCTTTCCCCTGCAATCTGTCGCGATTTCGTGACACTTTTCATCCTTGTGCAATTTTGCCCCTTTTTCTTGATTTTTAGCATCTGGGTCACTGAGATCTTCTTTGAAAGCATGCAAAAAAGGTGGGTCCCCAATTTTGGGGTGTGTTGTGGATCAGCCACAACAAATGGCGACTCTGCTGTCAAATGCTCCTGAGCATTTGGTGAGAACCCTACCTGGAAACATATATAAACTCGAAAACATGCATTAGCACATAAGCAATATAAACAAATGCCCAAAGATCAGAAGTACATGAATCATCAGAATCATCAAGTATTAGCTCAGTGTGTGCAATGAATTTCATTCCCTATCGTTTGAAATTGATCAACATTCCATTGTCAGTTTTATATGAATGCATATGTGAGATTGTGAATGATTTGTGTGGCCTGATAACTATGCTTAAAGATTTTGCTTTTATAAGATGCATAGTCTTTCTTCTAGTATCATACACAAACATTCAAGATTATCAAACCCTCTTAGGATCAACTATATGTATAATGAATTGCTTATTATATCCCAAAGTTGGTTATGAGTCCCTACTATCTTGAACCCATGTGCAAGTGGATGTGAAATCAGAACTTTGGGGAATCAGACTCCCAACCTAATCGAGATGGGAGTTTAACCCTATCCTTACTATTCTGATTTAGAATTCATTACCTCACTTGAGCAAAATAATTTAACCAATTATGGAAGAAATGGTCATGCTAGTCTAACCCTTTGGACAATCGGTGGTCTTGTTTTTTAGACAAGACATGATGCCATGCATGGGTATATCTAACCCCACAATCCAAAACTTATCTTCATTTCTTTGGACCTTGGGGATGACTACCCATCCTTTGCGGAGGACAAGTAGTACGATCCTTCCAATCCAATATAAATATGAGATGGGAAAAATTTATTTTTTACTTCTTGGACCTTTGGGATGACTACCCATCCTTGCTAGGGACATGTAGTACGATCCTTCCAATCCAAACTTTAGATGTAAATGGAAAATATTAATTTTATTGCTTAGACCTTGGGGATGACTACCCATCCTTTGCAGAGGACAAATAGTACGATCCTTCCAATCCAAGATTTATCATGAAATGAGACATAAGAGCTTTGGGGAATCAGATTCTCAACCTAAGCGAGATGAGAATTTAACCCTATCCTTACTACTCCATGTAGGTCAAATCAAAGCTTTGGGGAATTGGATCCTCAACCTAAGTTCGATGAGGATTTAGCCCTATCCTTACTACTCTGATTTTAGGCTTTAAGCTTAATGGAAGTGGTCAAAACCACTGTTTAAGGATCATGCTGCATAAATAGGATAGACATGAAATACTTCTTTCGCCCAACCCTTTTCTTCCAAGTTAGGTTTTGATCATTTTACTCAAGATCCTTTTTAATGTATGAGACGTGCTTGGTTCTAGATATCTCAAGACTCAGTTTCCAACCTTAGGATTCTCTTCTTATTTATGTGATAGCATAACCTTAAGAGGATTTGACACACTTTAATGATTTGCATTTGAAATGCATTTGCAACTAAGATGGCATGTATGTGCAAAGTGAGATGTAATATGAATGCATTGTCTTTTGAATTGCGAGATGAAATATTGCTATATAAAACTGACTACTTCATGCATCACAAGTTTCAAACGATATTATTAAACTGTTTGTGTTACTTGTGGAGCTTTTACAAGACAATTCCAATGTTTCATATTCTCCCGATCTAGAACATAAGTTAACATCTCAAGGCAACTTTTTCATCATTATTTATTTATTTATTTATTTATTTTATTTATTTATTATTTATTATTTATTTTTATAGACAAACAAAACATGTCAAATAAACACACAACTTTAAATTAAAACTTGTTCAATCCAAAACCAAATTACAATCCCAAAAATGAAAATTTGAAAACACAAACCAAAAACCAAAAACCAAAATTTATATACAAATGTACACTATAATACAAGATGATGCAAAGCTTAGCTTATCACTTTCCTGGATCCCACACATGATTAGAACATTTCAACAAAAATATGACATGATAAGCATGCCAAGTGTTGTGGGAGACCAACAAAAACAAGACAAAACCAAACAATGCAGCAAATTTCCACTTGCCATGCTCACCATACCAATTTGATTTAGTTCCAATAATACTCCCATAGGTGAGCATCAAATTACTAACATGATTAGACAATAAATGATTTTCAATTTTATCTTGTCTATTCTTTAAAATGTGAACTTCATAATTGCCTCCTTGATTTAGAATTAGGCTATCTTTTTCAAATATGCAATTTTGTAAGTAGGAGCCTATTTCTACAAACTTCAAAGCCAAATCATTTTCCAAATTTGTAGGCCAATCAAATTTGTGTAACAATTTACAAGCATCTAGGATATTTACTAAATTAGGATCATTAAAAGTTTTTATCCTAGATTCAATTAATAATTGTTGATGAATTTTGTTTAACAATTCAAGTGCATCAACTTCTTTTCCATTCATTAAAACCATGTTATTAAAGGTGTGATTAAAAATTATACCTTGTTTTTCATTTACCTTTAATGACATTTCATCATTCAAATTATTTAAATTCAAAATATGGTCATCCTTTTCAATCCTCAAACATTCTTGGTCAAAGCGTATGTCCCATGACTCATCTTGATGATCCTTCATTTGAGTTGCTTCCAATTGATCCATCTCTTTATCATTTGGTTCTAATTCTTTGTTCACTATCCATGGTATCTCTTCATTTGAATCCTCAAAATCATCATGCAAACTTGCATCCACACTTTCAATGAATTTATATTCGAACATGATCAAATTTTGTCCCCTTTTCAAATCTTGTGAATATGAGATCTTCATATGATGTAGAAGGTTCAACATCCCGCATATCAAGTAAAATATGAGTTTTATCTATAGGGATGTGAGAAAAGAATGCATCACCAAATCTCCCCCAACCATTATAAAAATTATCATCCAAATCCATAGAATGAAAATCCATGATGTTTGTGACATGATCTCTTGATTCATTCATAAATTATTTTTCTTCTTTGTCCTTGGCAATAGGATCGTTATAATCTTCCAAAATTTGATGAGATTTGAAACCCTCTTCCAAAACATCCTCAAATTGTACAGGAGTTGTAATATCTTCCTTTGAGTAGGCAATTATGTTGTCCTGTATATCAATTGGCACACAAGTTTCATTAGTAGTTTTGGAATGAGTGAAGTCTTCCCACTTCTTCCAAGCATCATAATAATCATCTTTCAAAATCAAGTGGTGACGTTCAACTATTTCTTCAACATCTTCCAATTCATCAATGTGTTTCTCATCAAATTCATCTTCACCTTCCTTAGATGGTTCAATTATTTCCAAAAGTGGGTTATTTCTTGAATTCAAATTTATAAGGCTATCATTGTCCAAATTAGTAACCCATGATTCATTATCATAATTTGGAGGGTGAAGAATTTCTTGATCTTTAATTTTACACATCTCATCAATAGTATCTTCCAAGAACAAGTGGTGAGACTCTATCATGTCTTCAAATTTATTTATTGATTTTCTTTCCATTTCACTTTCAACCACTTCATTCAATTCTATGGTGGGTTCCATCCATTCACATATATCAAACATTGTTGAATTTAGAACCCCTTCATCTAGATAATCATGTATCTCTACATGATCCTCACTAGTGGATGTTGTCTTAGCAATTTGCACCTCCTCATGGACTACATCTAAGGTGGTTGTAAGATTTGGATATTCAAATTCATCCCCTTGATCATTTACCTTAGATATCATTGGAGTGGAGGGTGCTATGTTTGATGGTTGGTGTAGGTTGGCATCAAAAGAACAATCTCTCATGTGAACATGTTGTGCCTTTTCTTCTTCAAGACCTTGTCGTTCTATCTCTTCTAAGATCTCATGGATTCTCTCTAGGGACAAACCACTCAGTTTTTCCTCAATGAGTGAAGCAAGTGTGGGGTGTATGGCTCCTAGGTATACTTCCATGGCTTCCCCTTCTAATGTGTTAAAATTTTCCCACATTTGGGAGTGCAACTCACGAAATCTTCCATTGAATTGACTCAAGGATTCATTAGACTCTTTACATACGGAGGTAAACTGATTTTTCAGGATTTCTAAGTCAACCTGATTACCAAAATGATAAAGATAAGCTGCTTCTAGTTGTATCCAAGAAGTCCTAACCTCCATGGGTAGTTGGCTATACCAAAAGAATGGTCTATCATCCAAAATGTATGCAAATAACTTACAAGCCACCTCCTCATAGAAAATCTGGAATTGACACAATGTACTCTTGTAGACATGCAGTTTTTGCAAGTATCCTAGTGGCACTTCTTGATTAAAACACCGTAAAAAATCCAATAACATTGTAGGAATATGATAGGGTATCACATGTAGACCCTCATAATAATCCTCTATCATTGATACCATTCTCTCTCTTAGAGATATTATTTCAGCTCTTAGGGATACCATTTGTTCCTCAAGTGTTGCCATTAGTGAAACTTAAAATGTAATTTTAGAACCAAATCTGTTGAATATTCAACCTGCAATATAAAACAGAAATCAAGTTAGCATTAACTAAGAGATGTATTTATTAAAATCAAATGTCAAGTAATTGCATGAGACCAAAATTTTCAAAATTAAATCAAATCACATATTTTTGTATGAACAATCAGAAAAATATTACAGCATACCTGAATTAAAATATAACAGGTAAATAAATTCAGACCGTCCTTTTTACAATCTGCTGAATGTTAGAGGACTAATGCATACAAAAATTTAAATTTATATTACACTAAAAATAAACCCGTACGGCCCTCCTAGCACCAAACCGTTGAGTGGTGTTAGAGGCCGAAGATGCTAATAAAATGGACTTGAAATATTTAGCAAAAAAATTCTTAAACAATTATAAATCCGTAGCATCTAAAATCACGATAAAATAAACCCGAACAGGCCCTCCTTCTAGCGCCAATCTGTTGAGTGGTATTTTCACCCGATTGTGAAAACACACTCTCCGATAGGATTTGGGTTCTAAATCCTTTGCTTGCAAAGAAGTTAAACAAACTACTTCTCCAAGGTTTCCGTTATATCAACATTTGCATATGTGCATTAGTAATCATCAAATAAATCCACCCATGTAGAGGAGTTGGAGAGCAAGTGGGTAGTTAAACCTCTCTAGTTGCTGAGAGGCCCAGGTTCAAATCTCTTGCCTCACATGTTGCGAATATGTTATGTAATGGTTCCCTCGTGGTCACAGTCTGTTTACCCCTTGTGGCCACCACCAAAAAAAAAAAAAAGTAATCATCAAATAAAGATATTCAATTTAAATGCTTGGAACACCTTAGTGATTGCAAGTAACTGTAAACAAGAGGCAATGTTGGTTTATTTTACCATGAAACTTTAGTGATTGTTCATTGAACCAAGTTAAATCAGATGTGAGTTGGCCCTCATATGACCACGACGTAATGCTTTAATTCCTTTTATCTTGATGGTTTTAAGATAGATTTTATCTTGCATTAAATCCTCAATGATGAATAGGGTCTTCAAATGTAGCTTCAAAATAGCACTTAATTGTTCATCTTAATGAAAATTTGATTTCATTTAAGAGGGACAAGTTAAAATGACATTTTGAAGCTACATTTGAAGACCCTATTCATCATTGAGGATTTAATGCAAGATAAAATCTATCTTAAAACCATCAAGATAAAAGGAATTAAAGCATTACGTCGTGGTCATATGAGGGCCAACTCACATCTGATTTAACTTGGTTCAATGAACAATCACTAAAGTTTCATGGTAAAATAAACCAACATTGCCCCTTGTTTACAGTTACTTGCAATCACTAAGGTGTTCCAAGCATTTAAATTGAATATCTTTATTTTATGATTACTAATGCACATATGCAAATGCTGATATAACGAAAACCTTGGAGAAGTTGTTTTTTTAACTTCTTTGCAAGCAGAGGATTTAGAACCCAAATCCTATCGGAGAGTGTGTTTTCACAATCGGGTGAAAATACCACTCAACAAGTCTCTTTCCTCCTTTAAAAAAAAAAGAATTTTGAGAATATTCCTTGAAATATTCTCAGGGGTATAAAAAGGTGTATGCATAATGGACGCGATGTGTGAAAGTGATGCATAACAGTGCACATGGGCACAAGGGAAGATGCATATGTATGAGAAAAAGGGGAATCATCCCCTTTATTCTTAGTGGTGGCACTTATGTTATTGAAGAGCATCCCAAAAAAGGGAGTTAGGCAAGACTCCCTTAAGGCTTGGGGTCCTAGAGGTCTATGGTTTGAACCCCATTCATCTAATTTATTGGTATAAGACCATGATGTCAAACCTCTAACAAATGATGTCATAATCCTTGAGTTGGCATTGTGCAATGACATGACATATTATGATGATGTGTTACTATGCAATGATGTAGCACCAAGTGATGATGTTATCCTATTTTCACTTGCACATGTTGATCTAACACCCTATGATGATGTGGCACATTGTCATGACATGATACCCAATAATGATGTGGTAACTAGTGATGACATAGCAATTGATTATGATGTGGAGTTTGATGATGTTACACCCGATAATATACTCTATGATGAGATGGTAACTGATAACATGATAGATGGTGATGAGGTGACTGAATCAAAATATGATAACATGGTAAAGGCCGATGTGTCATGGTAGACGAAACACCACATGGTAGGTATAAATATGAGTTTGACCAATCACATTCCACCAAATCATCGAACCCACTTATATAGTCAATAACAGACTTAGTAAAACATGAATTTCAAAGTGAATCGAAGATTGACAATTGGCATAGTCTGGTTTATAGGTTATAAAGAAAATTAGAGTATGATAAATGGCATAGTATGGTTTATTGGTATATTGCTCAGCTTCTTGCACAATTAGCATCCAATTGACAACCCCTTGCATAGGATAATGACATGTGACACCTCATTTTTAGTATGTCATCCAATATTTGCCTAATTGGAACCATCACATACTTATTCAACGACATGTAACGAACTCCCATTTGTTGTAGGTGTTAAAATAATTTTTCAAAATTTTAAAGGTTTTAGAGATATTTTGTGTGATTTTAAGTCCATAACTTTCGCACACAAAAGTTTTTTGAGTCTTTTTTATAAATTACATGGGGTTTTAAGATCTCTATATTAGTAATGTTGTTTCTAGTCACAACTACACAAAGTATTTTGTATTTGGTTGGGAAATTTATGGATCAAAATGTGCCCTTGCTAAATGGTCTAAACTATGTGTCTTGGGAAATAAATATTGAAGCTATGCTCTGAAGTAAGGGTTGCTCAAATATGTGAATGAAGCCTCTAAAGACTGATTATAAAGAAAGAAAATAATTGTTAAGGAATAAAAAGGATAATTCCCTTGGTGTGATAGCTCTTCATGTTGACAAGATATACAACACCCATGTTAGAAACATTATGGATCCCAAGTAATTTCTTGACAAATTTTAGGGGTCGTATGACTGTATTGATTCCACATAGATCAATATATTGGAGGTGAATCTTGCTATATTAATTATGGGTTTCTTTGATAGTGTTGATAAGTATACCAACTAGTTCAAGAAATTGCAAGATGACATCCAAACTACTATAGGGATTCCAAATGGGACGAGGTAGGAACAAGAAGCTAAAGATAGAAAATATTGAACTTCTCAACATTATGTTCAACAATGTATCAGGGGCATGAGATAATTGATGTTACATTTTGTATGCTTTGTGCCTACTTTCCAAATTCTCATCCCCATCTGATTGATGAAGTGTTCAAGTATCATATTCACCATCAAGATCAAATATAACAATGTAAATGTTATCCTTTGACCAATAAGGCTAATGTAAAAGAAGTTATCAAGACCAAGACTAACAACAAACTAAAAAAAAAGAGAAGTCTATGAAGCCCTTCAAGAATCCAACTTGTGAGTTTTGTAAGGACACAAAGTAGAGTTCTACTGGATATGCATTAGGAAGATTGAGAAAACAACAAAAAAGGAGGGTGTGGATGTTGCTCTCTTCTATGCTTAGGATAAGGATAATTATGCTGGTGAAACCTCACAAGCTCATGTAGTTCATTTAATATATTGGGCATCCACTTATTTTTATGAGTGGATAATAGACTTAATGGCAACAAGGCACATGACCAAGCATCATCACCTTTTGCATGATTACAACATATAACATTTTGAAGAGTGTGTTGTCATTGGAGAAGATTTCTCCTTATAGGTAGCAGTGTCTAGTGAGGTTAGTATTGGATATTCTTAATTTTATGAGGTTCTTCATATTCCTATTGTAGACCCCAATATTTTGTCTATATATCCCATTATCCACATAGACAAAAAGGTAGAATTCTAGTCTAGTTGATGGATGATCAAGGATATTGATGATGGCTTCAAGATAATTACCTATAGGTTTTAAAACGAGTTGGATCAAATGTACAAGTTGGGTGAGAGACTAAATATTACTACCACATTTTGAAAGAAATATTTTCTAGCCATGGTGGCACAACCAGATGATGAGAGTTAGCAATGTAATTACAGACTTGGGTATCTTAGTTATGAGTCACTAAGGTACATGAGTCATCATAATTAGTTATTAAACTTCCTCATATTTATCTTCCTAGTGGTGCTTGTGATTGATGTATTTTGGGGAAGCATCATAAAGAGCCATTTCTAAAAGGAATAATGAAGTGTGCCACATGACCTCTAGAGCTCATTCATAGTGATGTAAGTGGAGCCATGGGTATATCTTCTATTTTTGGGAATAGATACCTTTTTTATTTTAATTTATGATTTCTCTTAGTCTGTATGGTTGTACACCATTCAATAAAAGATGAGACTTTTAAAATATTCAAGGAGTTTAAATATCTAGTAGAGGATCAACTGGAAAGAAAGTGTTATGAACCTTTACTCTTATTGACAAAAAAACATTCACTATATACTGAAATAACAGATAATCATCTGTAAATAATAACCACAATAAGAATCTACATAATGAGACATAAATATAGATAATACCCTTGAGGTAGGGAAACATGGAAATACTCCTTAAGGAAGGAATCACTCTAATCCACTACATGATCCAAGAATTTTACAAGAATACTTGATTATAATGACAATATCCCTTCTTTATATACCCATATTTCTAAACCCTCGTTCCACTTATTATTATAATATAACTATTCTTGGATTATTTGTGTCTCATGCCAACTATCCATAATATAATATTATTTTTACATATTCCTCTCCCTAGGTACCTAACATTCCACTCCATTTATAAAATGTTTCATCAAAACATAAGAAGAAACTAGATAATATGATTTGCTAAACAATGTTAGCAATTGGTACCAATCTTGATCATCCATCCATCCAAGTGAAATATTGATTGGTGGTGGTCTACAATGATGCAAAGCTACCATTATGCATCCATAACTACTTTATTGGCTCCATGCTTTTGCTGGTCTACTTTGACATTTTGAATGATTGGTCCTGTTGTTCCATGATATTGTTGTACCTCTTTGAAACCTAGAATTACTACGCTTTTTATGCCAAACACTACCATACTTGATGCCTTTCTGAATCCATGTAGATCCATAATAATATTAAAGCCCTAAGCCTTGACTCCAAGATTTTTACCACTCCTGGTGGTGTAGGTGGTGATATGCTACAACCTTAACTTGATGTTCTGTTGCCTTTGATTTTTCATCATTTTGTTTTTCTCTTTTAAATTCTCCCTCATGTTCTTCTTTCTTGTTCCTTTGGTGTGTTTTTATCTTATTCTAATATAGCTTCCTTGTATTTTATTTCTTCTTTTCCATGGACTTTGTTGTTATTGCTTATCTTGTGGACTCTACTACTACCGCTTCTTTCATGTACTTTGTTGTTGCTGCTATTGTAGATTCAAATTTTGATTCTTATGATGGTTCCTTAACTTTTTCCCCACCTTAACTACTTCTTGCTTCTCCTTGGTTCCTCGCTCCTTAAATTGAGAACTATCCTACAGTATTATCTTCTTTTCCCTATACAATAGCTTCGTAAAATTATTTTACATATTAATGTTAAAAATACACAAAGAATTTAACCAAAGATAACCAAAAACAATGTCCACATCATCCATATCAATAGCATAAAAAGCTGAATGTAAAACATATTTATCTATGGTGATATTCAAATATTTAAAATTGAACATTCTCAACCTCAAGTTGTATGTCCTTAATTTTTATTGCTTGAGTCTGCAATTATTTTGCTAAAGAAATATTAATAAAATTATATCTATTGCTAGGGTTTACGAAATAATAACCTTTTCCTTCTAAATGTAGCCATGAACGTATAAAATAGATTTTTTTGATTCAAAAAAATCCTTATGAACACTATTTGGCCTATCTGTCACCTAAGCTATGGTTCCCTCGGCCTACACACTATCACCCAACTCTATTTTTAATTTCTTTTGTTCATATTGAGCCTAGCTATCTTTTCATCCTCTTTATCTAATATCCATTTACTTAAAAATGCGACTTCAAATTCTTCTTGTGTGTGCTAAAAATGATGGACATGAGCAAAGTTCATATACCAAGATAAATTTCCCCCTTATAAATAAGTAGAAAGCTTACATATCCATTTAAAATCAACAAAATTAAAAGATTTAAAAAAATTCCACCATTCCTTAACATCAATATCTTCCTATCCATTTTTTTTTAGTTCTATATGTTCATGCCCCAACAAAAATGCAAACTAGAGTTTCATAAAGATATTATATCCCCTAGATTTTGAAGCTCAAATCACATTCAAACAATTAAATATGCAATTTTCTTCAAAATAAAACAAGCTACAACTTATTTTCTTACCTCAACTAACATATGTCTTCAAATTTTGTTTTTTGAAAAAATAATTTGAAAAATCATCATTCCTTTGTTCTAGATGGCTGACTTCATAGGATCACATCTTCCTTAATATTTATTAGGTTCCTCTATATAACTACTAATTTTAAATCTCTTTAAATTATGCATAAAATGGCACAAGAATAATCTAAATTGAACAAGTTTATACCAAGTTATGGATTTTGCAAAATGAGATTATTTTTGGGAAAATGTTGTCCCTATTCTACCTTTGTTCCTAAAAACTAACTTCGCATGATTGTATCTCCCTCAATACTATTTGGATTCCTTCATATGACCACTCATTTTAAAGCTCAAATTTAGAAAAAAATGGCATAAGAATTGTTTGAATCAAACAACTTTACATAAAGATATGACTCTCGCAAAATGAGACATTTTTTTGGAAAAAATTATCCTAGTTCTGCAATCTAAAAAAACACTATCCCTACTTTTCTAGAATTGTTGCTCTGATATCACTTGTTATGAACCTTTATTATTATTAACCAAAAATCATTCACCATATACTGAAATACAAATATTCATCCACAAATAATAACCATAATAATAATCCACACAATGAGACACAAATATAGATAATACCCTTGAGGTAGGGCAACACCAAAAATAATCCTTAAGGAAGGAATCACTCCTCCACAAGCCAAGACTGTTACAAGAATACTTTATATGATTGCTTGCTTACAATGATAATATCCCCTTTTTATATATCCATATTCCTAAACCCTCATCCCACTTATCATTATAATATAACCAACCTTGGATTATGTGTGGCCAATGCCAACTATTTATAATACCCATACATAACATAATATTATATTCTCGTATTCCTCTCTCTATGTACCTAACAAAAAGATTAAGTATCTTAAGATAGACAGGGGGTGAGTATAAAAGCAATGTTTTTTTGGATTTCTTAACTCATGGTATTTTCCTCCAAAGGATTAATAATTATACTCTAAATAATAATGGGGTAGTTAAGAGAAAGAACAAGGTAATTATGGATATGGATGATTTCATGCTTCATGCTGTGGGGATGGGGCATAAATCCTTTGAAGAAGCCATCACTTGTGCAATACACATCATCAACAAAGTTCTTACTCGAGAAATTTAAGGTATGACACCCCTTGAGAGGTTGAAAACTAATAAGCTAAGGTGTCTCATATCCATATATTTGGTCTTTAACATGGGCTCACATACCCAAATATTTTTGGAAGGAGGTAAAAAGAGTCACAAATTTATCTTTATAGGGTATTTAAAAACCTCTCGAAGAACACAAGCTTATACTGAGAGGGGGTGAATAGTATAAGACCACTTTTTACTTTTTCTTTCCCAATCAATATTATGCAATGTATCAATAGCAATATCAAAAATAGTAATCAAAGCAATGCACAAATCACCACACACAATAGAGACACCAATTTAACGTGGTTCACCCAATGTGGGCTACTCCACGGAGAAAATATTTCACTAAAATTTTCTCAACAAATATCTTGGGAAACCTTTCCCTATTACAATGTTTATGGACCTCTGTCCAAAGGAGACACCAATCCCCTAATCAAGTTCATGGATCTCTATCCACAGGAGACACCAATCTCCTCAGCTGGTTTGTGGATCTCTATCCATAGGAGAACTCCTTCTCCTCTACTCTGGCTGGTGATCTTCTAGAAGAACTGTTACCTCCACTACATTGGCTAATGGATCTCTATCCACTGAAGACTCCTATCCTCACTCAGAAGACCTATCCTCACTACCCTGGCTAATGGACCTCTATCCACTGGAGACTATCATCCTCTATACTCTGTCACCTCCAAAGCTTACTCTCAGCTCTATCTCAAATTTGCACTAAACATAGTCCTTCGGTCTAGCACAAATTTGCTCAATCTCTATCTCTGGTCTAGCACAAATCTATCCTCAAATCTACACCAAACTCTATCCTCAAATCTGCACTAAACATAGTCCTTTGGTCTAGCACAAATATGCTCAATATCTATCCTCAAGCCTTAACACAAAGCTTGACTCAATCACAAATCAACTCTGCTAGATCTACTCCAAACCTTAACTCAAGGTTTGAACAAATCAATCAATCAACTCTGCTCTCAAGTCTTCTCAAAGACTTGTCTCAACTCTGCATTGTAAGCTTCCACAAAATCTCACACTAATCTATCCACAAGTCCTCTCTAGAACTTGTCCAATATGCTCTCAATATCTATCTTCAAATGTAGTTTCCTATTATCCACAAGTCTTCTCAAAGACTTACCTCAAATTCTCAACAAGTCCTCACTAGAACTTGTCCAATCTCAACAAGTCTTCACCAAGACTTACCTCAAATCTGCTCAACAAGTCCTCACTAGAACTTGTCCAATCTCATAGAAATATATAGAGAATTGTTAGAGACTCAATATGCTTCACACTCACAACAATGCTCAATCACTTTCACTCTCTCTTTTACCATAGAAACATATAGAGAATTGTTAGAGACTCAATATGCTTCACACTCACAACAATACTCAATCACTTTCACTCTCTTTCTCAAATCAATTTAGAATATAGAACAATTTGTTTCACAGAATTAGAACTATCACTTCAACACTTCCACTTGACTAGGCTCAATCAACTCCACTCAATCAATCACTCAATGAAATACTTCTTGCTTACAAACCCTAGTCCAAGCATATGAACACTCACTCAATTATTTCCAACAATGCTTATCAAACAATCTCACATAACAATGATACTCATGTTCTTTCACAAACCCTAGTTCAAGATAGTTCTCAACTTCACATAACAATGATACTCATGTTCTTTTATAAACCCTAATCATGCATATGAAGGTTCATTCAATATTTCCAACAATGCTTATCAAACAAGGTTTTATCATCAACTCTTACTCAGAAAAACCTTTAACAATTAAACTCAACAATGCTTACCAAACAATCCTTTTCACTCCAACTTAGCATTCATAACATCCAATCCAACAATATTTTTCTCACAAGGAAGATTTACCCATACCTTTTATTTTGATGGAGATATGTCTTCAAAACCTGTCTTAATCACAATCAAAATTTTCTTTACCAACACTAGGGTTAGGTTACCACAACCTCTCTCAATATCTCCACAAAATAATTTTCTCAAAGATTATTTTCATACAAAATAATAAATCCTTTTGTACACCTTATAATCTCCAAACTCACAATATTCAATTTAATAATTTCACCATAACACTACACTTAACAATAAGTATAGCAAAGTCCTTATAACCCTTATAATCTCCAACTTCATAAACTCTAATCACCAAAAATTAAAATCAAATATTTAATTTTAATACCCTTATATCTCCCTCAAAAAATTTAATCAACCTTTATTTTCAAGAAAGCAACCTCGAAATTACAACCTTAGCAAGAAAAAATTGGTGCATACCTTATTTAGCCTAGCAAAACACTTTCGACGGGTTTCGAACATGAAACCTATCCACAACTAGGTGCCTTAGCAAGGCGTGCACCCACCACATGGGCTACGAGCCTCCACACAAAGGAGAAGGCTCACACCTTCCCTTTGTCTCCTTCCTAGTGCGCAAACCTCAAAATAAATCTTGCTTCACAAAAACTCAAGCCCGTAGGATTCGATCCCTGCACCTTCCACTGGCCAAGACTTAGTGCCTTCCCTTGCTTCAGTTGTGCTACAACGCACCTTGGAATGTAAACCAAAAGCCTCTCCTCCTTGTCCTTTTCTTGCCTCTATAAGCCTTTAAAAACATGCGATCGATCCTTTGCTTTGTGCACGAAACACACCATTAAACTTTGATCATGGATGAAATATTTACCAAGGCCTTTCCCTCCTTTATATGCATTGGGCTATGCCTTCGATGACGTCGACGATAATTCAAAAATTTGAATTATGAATTTTATAACCCTATGCTTAGGGTTAGTTTAATTAACCTATAAATTAATATATAATTAAATTATAATTAATTTAAAATTAACTTAATAACTTTAAAAGTTAATTAAATTAATTTATAAATTAAATTATAATAAAACTATTATAATTAATTTATAATTAATTAAATCTCTTGCACCTTTAATATTATAATAAATTATTATAATATTATTTTTCTTGGGCCTTCCTTTTGCCCTTTAAACCTCATCTGACCACCTGGAAGGAAACTTTCTTTTGCACTTGATTACGAAACCTAAAACTGATGTTGCTCACTGAAACTGACTCTTACTGGTGCTGACTTCTTGACATCAATGACAACAAAACTTGCTCATATTTCCAACAATATCCCCCTTTGTCATTGATGGCAACCCAATTACCTTTTATCATTTCCTTAACCTTTTTCTATTCTGCTCCCCTGGAAACTGCTCCCCTGACTCAATGCTCTCCCCTTAAATCAAATCTCTCCCCCTTACTCAAATCTCTCCCCCTTTGACATCAATGGCAAAGGGTCACCTTTGGGGCTCGAGGCTAAGAATGAGTCTCTTAGCTTAGCCCCTCCCCCACCTCCTCTTGAGGTGGTTAATTTTGGGGTGGGAGTATTTCTACTCCCAACATGCACTGATCTTTACCTTTGTCCACTTTCCTTCTCATCTGGTCCTTCTGATTCCTCTGACTATTCTTGTTCCTGCTTGTCTCTAGAATTTTTGCTCTACACCACTTTGTTGTATGTCCATCATTATTGCACTTATAACACTTAATGTTATTATTCCTTGGAGGTGCAAATATCTTGGGATTTCTTCTGGTGAAGCCATATCTATTCCTATCATGAACCCTGCAATTCATTGCCTTGTGACCAAACTGATTACAAGAGTAGCAATACCCTTGAAAAAGTTTCCTATTTCTGAAACTTCCATATTCCTGTCTTTCATGTGTCCTGCACTAAGAAGCTTTGTGCCCAAACCTGTGACATGAGAAGCATCGTCCATTGAAACTACCTTGCCTTGACCTCATTGGTCTCTTAGTCTCTTTTACCCTATGTTGGTTCCTGTTCCATATGTTCCTCTTTTGTGCATTGTTCCTTTCCTTGTTGAACTTTCTATTGTCCAACTCATCCTCAGAAGTCTCACTCTCTCTTACACTCTCTTCTTCTGAAGTTTCTTCTTCTTCAGAACTTGAGGTTGACTCCTCTCCTTGTTTCTTTTGTACTTGTTCAAAACCAAGACCTATTTTGTTTGTTGACCGTCTTTGTACCTTGATCATCTTATCTATGATCTTTGAGCTCCTTCCAAACTTGTGTAACCTATCCTTAGACTCTTTTACTTCTTCCCTTAGTAGAGCCACTTCATGTTCTAACCTTTCACATTCTAAGACCTTTGCTTCTAACTTATCTTTAAACTTCCTTGTCTTAGCCATTGACTTATTTAGATCCTCTATAAGCTTTCCTTTCTCTTCATCACATTCTTGAAACTGAAGCTTAAGTTGAGATTTTTGCTTTCTTACCTTCTTTAATGCATCAAGGGCATGAATAAGTTCACCTTCAAGATCAACTTCTCCTATTTCTGATTCTTCCTCTATTTGTTTACCTTTGAAAACATCTTCATTCTTTTCTGACTTGTCTTCTATAGGATCACCTCCTTCTCCTTCTAATGCCATTAGAAGATTCTCTTCTGGTCCTTCAAGTGTATCTTCATATTCATCATCACTGAAACTGAAACCACTCTTTGTACAACTATCTTCAAGATGACCAAAGTTACCACATCTAAAACACTTGAGGATTATTGGTGACCTTTTCCTAACCATTTCCTTTTCTTTTTCTAGAAATAGAGCTTCATATTTATCATTATCTGAGGAACTATTATCACTATCACTTGAGTACTTACTTGCCTTGTCTGCATAGTAACTCTTCTTCTATCTTTGAAAGAACTTCTTTCCTTGCTTGCCTTGACCATCCCTGCTTTTCTTTTGGTACCTATATTTTTTGATTCCCTGTTCTTATGATCCTATTTTTCTTCATCATTGCTATTTCTAGCTTCTTGACAATCAGTTGCATAGTGACCATACTTTCCACAATTGAAACATCTAACAGATTTCACATCTTTAAATTTTCTTGGATCCTTGTTCCTTCTACCATAATTTGCTTCTTCATCACTGGATGACTCATTGCTTGAATCTGACTTCTTACCCTTTGTCTTCTTAGTAGCTTTGAAGGTTGCTTCTTTTGAGATATTAGGTTCCTCTTTTGTTCTCATCTCAAAAGTTGTAAGAATGCCAAGTAATTCATCCCTTGTCAAAATATCACCATATTTTGATTCCTCTATAGCTGAAATATTTTCACTAAACCTTTTTGGGAGAGATCTTAAGATCTTATCACAAACATCAGATTCTTGAACCTCAAGTCCAAGTCCTTGCATGGAGTTAACAACCTCATCTACATGAAGTAGATAAGCACTAATGTTTTCCTCATCCTTCATTTTTAGATCTTCAAATTGTCCCTTGAGATTTTGCAACTTTACCTTTTTGACCTTTTTATCTCCTTCATATATGCCTTGCAACTTATCCCAAATTTATTTTTCTGACTTGCAATGCATAACCTTAACAAAATCTGTTCTATGCAAACCTCTCAAAATTGCATTCATTGCTCTTGAATTGTAATGATGTAGAAGCTTACCATATTTATCTGTAGGTGGAGTAGTTGGTGGTGTGTATCCATTTTCAACTGCTTCCCATATTTCATTGCCAAGTGCCATCAGGTGAATCTTCATTCTCATACTCCAAAATACATAATCACTTCCATCAAACACTGGTGCTGAATTATCTGAGGATCCACTCTTAGAATCCATTTGTGTTCTTGTAAGCTTTTCCTTCAAGCTATTAAAATCTTCCAAAGGAACCCACTCTGATACCAATTGAAGAACATAAGCTTATACTAAGAGGGGGTGAATAGTATAAGACCACTTTTTACTTTTTCTTTCCCAATAAATATTATGTAATGTATCAATAGAAATATCAAAAGTAGTAATAAAAGCAATGCATAAATCACCACACACAATAGAGACACCAATTTAACGTGGTTCACCCAATGTGGGCTACTCCACGGAGAAAATATTTCACTAAAATTTTCTCAACAAATCTCTTGGGAAACCTTTCCCTATTACAATGTTTATGGACCTCTGTCCAAAGGAGACACCAATCCCCTAATCAAGTTCATGGATCTCTATCCATAGGAGACACCAATCTCCTCAACTAGTTCATGGATCTCTATCCATAGGAGAACTCCTTTCTCCTCTACTCTGGCTGGTGATCTTCTAGAAGAACTACTACCTCCACTACACTAGCTAATGGATCTCTATCCACTGAAGACTCTTGTCCTCACTCAGAAGACCTATCCTCATTGCCCTAGCTAATGGACCTCTATCCACTGGAGACTATCATCCTCTATACTCTGTCACCTCCAAAGCTTACTCTCAGCTCTATCTCAAATCTGCACTAAACATAGTCCTTCGGTCTAGCACAAATCTACTCAATATCTATCTCTAGTCTGGCATAAATCTATCCTCAAATCTGCATCAAACTCTATCCTCAAATCTACACTAAACATAGTCCTTCGGTCTAGCACAAATCTGCTCAATATCTATCCTCAAGCCTTAACACAAAGCTTGACTCAATCACAAATCAACTCTTCTAGATCTACTCCAAACCTTAACTCAAGGTTTGAACAAATCAATCAATCAACTTTCTCAAGTCTTCTCAAAGACTTGTCTCAACTCTACATTGTAAGCTTCCATAAAAGCTCACACTAATCTATCCACAAGTCCTCTCTAGAACTTGTCCAATCTACTCTCAATCTTTGTCTTCAAATTTGTATTGTAAGCTTCCACAAAAGCTCACACTAATCTATCCACAAGTCTTCTCAAAGACTTACCTCAAATCTTCTCAACAAGTCCTCACTAGAACTTGTCCAATCTGCTCAACAAGTCTTCACTAAGACTTACCATAAATTCTCAACAAGTCCTCACTAGAACTTGTCCAATCTCACAGAAACATATAGAGAATTGTTAGAGACTCAATATGCTTCACACTCACAACAATGCTCAATCACTTTCACTCTCTCTTTTTACCATAAAAACATATAGAGAATTGTTAGAGACTCAATATGCTTCACACTCACAACAATTCTCAATCACTTTCACTCTCTCAAATCAATTTAGAATATAGAACAATTTGTTTCACAAAATTAGAACTATCACTTCAACACTTCCACTTGACTAGGCTCAATCAACTCCACTCAATCAATCACTCAATGAAATACTTCTTGCTTACAAACCCTAGTCCAAGCATATGAACACTCACTCAATTATTTCCAACAATGCTTATCAACCAATCTCACATAACAATGATACTCATGTTCTTTCACAAACCCTAGTTCAAGATAGTTCTCAACTTCACATAACAATGATACTCATGTTCTTTCACAAACCCTAATCATGCAAAATATTACCAACCACCATACCAATGAGTTGTTGTAGTTAGAACAAACACTCATTATGAAAGAAAAGAAAGATAAACTTAGGGAATTGAAACCCCTCAAATACAATACAACTACCCAACCACTACGCTAGTGAGCTTAGTTGGAGTTAGGTGTTTAATGCTCCTTGAAGACATCACAAATTGAGTTTTATGATAAGAAAAATAAGAGAAAATATATTTTGAACCTATGACCTTGTTGAAGAAGGTTTTTAAACCATATATGTTCTGGATGCAAGCAAATTTGTCAATTGCCATGCTTATGGACCGTTGAATTTAATATCGCAAAAAGAGGAGAGTATCTATTAAGTCTATTTTGCATAGAAAATTTTCATAAAATAGTAATAGATACTTGAACCAATGTCACCAATATATAGAGATAAAAAAGCTATGCAATTTGAAAAAGAATCCTGAAATGCTTTTGTATGCAAAAGTTATGGCCTCAAAAAGTTTGGTTATATAAGAGCTAAAATATTAAATTACAAACCTTAGAAAAAATTTGACCAATCATAAGCTACCACTTGTTGCATCTGGAATAGATACCTCTACACTTATATAATTGCATTGATTGAATTTTCAACTATATCAATGAAAAAGATGATATTTGGCATGAATAAAATTTTATGTTTTATGCTTTGGATTTGAATAAACTAAAAATTTAAACCCATGCATAGATGTATCCTTCGTAAACTCAAGCACAATGGAAATAGCATAATACTCAAGCTATGGAAATAACACTTGAAATAGCATAATACTCATTGTAAAAACGCACAAAAATATACATTGAAATAACATAATACTCATTGTAAAAATGCACAAAAATATACATTGAAATAGCATAAAAATATTTTTTGAAATAACATTTCATAAAAATGTTTTTTGACAATTCTAAATTGTTGACTACAATAACACATTTCCAGTCAACAACTGCACAACCTTAACTTTTTCATTCCTTAGATTGGGGGCTAGAGGTAGTTTTGGGTTCTTTTCCCTTTTGTGCTGCCTCTACAGTCTACATTTCATGGGGTGTATATCCTGCATCTAATATATCCACTTCATTTACTACAGGTCCTTCCTCATCAGGTTGCTCATTAGTCTGATCCTCCATTGCTCTAGATATGACCATGAATTTCTCTAATTGTTTTACGCTTTCGAGCAAGGACTTTTCTTATTTCACAAGATCTTCAATTATTGTTGCAAGTACTTGTTTACCCTTCTGCTTAAGCAATATATTAGGATCAAACCCGTGTAGGATTATGATCTTCCTAAAAGCGTTGTTCTCTTTAACTATTTCTTGCAATATTTCTTTCATTTTCATAGAAGCCAACAAGTAGTCCTTTGCCATTTGTAGATAATCTTGTAGGTTTTTAACCTGATTCTTTATATTATCAAAATTGACCTGCAAAAGAAAAAATAAGAAAGAAGTCAGTAGACAGTTACATTAAAAAGAGAACAAACAATTTCAGAAGATATTAGTCTAACCTCAACAACATTCTTTGCAACCACAACAACTTTTTTTCTTGTCAAATACCCATTGATTAAAATAAGCCTGGGCTTCAACATTTATGTTCTCCAACCTATTCAACATAATTTTTAAAATTTCATCATCATAAGAAGTTGTAACCTTCACTATGCCAGATTGAGCTTGATGTAGTAGAGCATCAAGATTTTCCGGTTTATTTTCAACAAAAGAAAAAAGTCTTCCCTTTTTTATTATTATTTTTAATCGGGCATTTATTTCCTTTATTAATTTTTTTTTCTGATACTCTCATTATTTCATTTCTTTTACATCTTGAAGCAATGTATCTATGATGGTTTCTTCACAATTGTGAGATATTAATTTTTTTCAAAAAAAATTTACTTTCTCATCCTCGGTTAGAGGATGAGGGCTACCAGTTTCTCTAGGAGGAGATGAGGTCTGAGGAGATGGAGTTGAATGTTCTACTTGTGCTTCCTTTTGATGATCTCGAAGCACATATATTTCTTGAAACAAAGTGGGTATGTTTCCCTATAAAAGGTAATCCTCATCAAGTGGAGGATTAGCTAACCCCGAAGCTAAAACTGACTGTACATTTGATAAATTACCAAAAGAAAAAGTTGGAAATCCTAAAAATTCCTTGGTTACTCCTCCTTGTGTCATGGATGGAAGAAATTATTTTCTACCCATACGTTGTTGACCTCGTATTTGTTGTTACCATGGTGGAGGAGGGGACGACATCATTTGTTGTCTTCCTTGAGTATATTGTTGTGAAGCAGCTTAAAAAATCATAATAAAATTTTGTTATAAATTTTGTGAAGGAAGACTTTAAAATTTAATGTAAATATATTACTCTTTTTGGTCTAAGATGAGATCTCTTGCACAACTACACCTCGTAATGGCATGTTTGTGCATCGTACATTTGAAAATATATTAAAAAATTCATAAAACTAATTGATTATAATTTTAACTAAATTAATACATGAAACCAATCTTGAAACAGAAATATTACGTGTAGTGGGTATGGCCTCATTGACATCAACACCAATTTGTAGTTTATGTGCATTTGGAGATTGACGAGGATTAGGAGAATTAGAAGACCTTAAGCATTTTGTAGATCTTCTATGTAACGGTGTCAATTGCAAAGGTGTTTCGAAATATCCTATTTCTTCTGGATTATAAACTCTGACAACATCCCATTTGAAGAAGAAGAGGATCCCCTTTTTTGCATTTATGTATAGATTGTAAAAATAATAAAAACAAAAAATATAAATTGAATATAAAATTTATTTAGTTTCATATACAGTAAAATTTACGTGCACCTTTTCAATGACATGCCAACATTGGCTAGGTTTGGGTGCAACGAGGTCGATACTGCAAAATTTTATAAATTATAATAAGATTCATAAAAAAGAAAAGAATGTAATTCCATGTGGTGAGTTTCATAGAAGTTTTGGTTTTAACATTATGGATATCCGTTTTGATCCGCTACAAAACATAGGTGCACCAGTCGAATTTTGGTGCGCAAGACAACAAACCAAATATTTCAATGCCCATAACGGAATTTCCATTGGTATTTATTGCAAAATGAGTCTGTATTAGAAGAATTTGACACACCCTTGAAGAAACTTATCAGAAATAGATGCTAAATCAAGTCCCTTCTAGACTTGGTAGGGAAAGCTACAAAAAAACCAGAGTTATACCTACAAAAAAGAACCCTAAATTTTAACTTCAAATAAATATAAAAATATGCAGAGTTATACCTATCAAATATTTTGAGGGGATATCAAATTTGGTCTCCAGGTAGTCTTTGTCTTCATCAATTAATACAAACTTCGATGTGACATGATCACAATCCTTGTAAGGCAATGTTATAAATCTACAAATGTCTGAGGGTTTGATAGAAAATCTTATATTCTTGTTGTTGATATTAATATTGACAATGGCCGAACCATTGTCATAACTTGCAATAATCTTCAACAATAGTTTACTATCTGTTTTGTACTACGACATCGACACTAAACCTTGAAGACTAGAGTTGATGCCCCATGACATGTCGTAACCTGGTGTTGTTAATATTCAAAAAATAAGGGGGCACACAAGGTTTTTGAAAGAAAATTTGGAGGGAACATGGGTGGAAGGGGATGCCATTTAATTATTTCACAAAGGGTAAGGTATGAGGGAGTAGGGCATAGGGTGGAAGGTAAAATGTTTGATGGCGTACAATGAGAAAAGAGTTAAAATTATTGAGGTATGGTGAGAAAGGATGAAAAAATAACTCTGTGTGAGAAAAAGGTGAAAAATGACTGAGGTACGGTGAGAAAAGGTTGAAAAATGACTACATGAGAAAAAGGTAAAAATAAGGGTGTACAGTTTCTTCTACGTGAGAAAACATTGAAAAATGACTGTTTATACCATTTTATAGTCTTCTACATGCAATAATTTAATGTTGTGTTGACACATGACATCTAAGCATTTGACATGTGGTACAACTACAACCCATCGATAATAGAACCCTATTATGCAATTAATCGAGAATGGAACCATTTGCTGCAACTGATTGGAAATGGAACCATTTGCTGCAACCGATCAAAAATGGTATTTTTCTTGCAACCGATTAGCTATGGTTACTTTACTACAATCGATAAATATTGGTTACTTTTTGCAACATATCAATAGTGTTATATTTATTACAACCCATCGGTTATGGTTTCTTTGCTACAATCGATCGATTATGATCTCTCTATTACAACCTATCGATATTTGCTCCTTTGCTACAATGGATCGGTTATGGTCTCTCTTCTACAGCCTATCGATATTTACCCCTTTACTGCAATCAATCATCCTTACTTAAAAAGATCGACTATGGTCCATTTGCTATAGCCGATCAACATTGGTTCCTTACTGTAACTGATCGATAATGTTCTATTTATTACAATCGATCGGTTATGGTTTCTTTCCTATAATCGATCGATTATGGTTTCTCTGCTACAACCTATCGATATTTATCCATTTGGTGCAATTGATCGATTATGGTCTCTCTCCTACAACCTATCAATATTTACCCCTTTGCTGTAATCGATCATCATTACTGTAATCAATCCTCATTACTAAAATTGATCAATATTGGTTCCTTGCTACAATCGATCGATAATTTTCTCTTTGTTGCAACTAATCGGTTATGGTTTCTTTACTACAACCAATCGGTTATGTTATCTCTCCTAAAAACTATCAACATTTATTCCTTTGTTGCAATCGATCGGTTATGGTCTCTCTCATGCAACCTATCGATATTTACCCCTTTGCTGCAATTGATCGCTATAGCTGCAACCTATCATCATTGTTCATTACTACAACTGATCGTCATTGCTCTATCATCACTACTCTAACATCATTACTACAATCGATCATCATTGCTCTGTTATTATTTACTATGTGAATCCTTTGTTGCAACCGATCATCATTGCTCTATCATTATTATGTTGCAACTGATAGTCATCGCGCTATCATCAATATTCCACAATCGATAGTCATTTCACCTTCATCACATGACCTTTGATGCAATCGATTTTCAATATGCTATTATCAAAATCCATTAATATGCTGCAACCAATAGTCATCACACCTTCTGTTGAGCAAGGTGCAGGAACAGTATTGTCATTGTTGTCAACACAGTCAGACAGATCGGTTGATGCAGTGGATAGGAGTTTAGTGATGCAGTGGACAGGAGTTAAGAGGTTCTACAGAGTATGTATAGTGGTTTTCCAAAATATAGAAGTGGCCCATATACTAAAAATCAAAAGAAAATCACAAGGCATAAAACTGTCGCGATATCACGACATGTTGGCAAGAAAGAAAAATTGTCGCGATATCGTGATATGTTGAGAAGAAAGAAAATTGTCGTGATATCGCAACATGTTGGCAATAAAGAAAAATTATCGCGATATCGTGACATGTTGAGAAGAAAGAAAACTGTCGCGATATCACGACATGTTGAGAAGAAAGAAAAACTGTCGCGATTTCGCGACATGTTCGGAGAGAAAGCGCAAGCAAGCAAAACTGTCGCGATTTCGTGACATGTTGGAAGAGAGAAAGGCAAGTAGAAAAAGTGTCATGATTTTGCGACATATTGCAAGGAAGATTGTACGGACGAAAAAGTGTCGCGATTTCATGACATATTGCAAGGAAGGTTGTACAGATGAAAAAGTGTCACGATTTCACGACATATGGCAAGGAAGTTTGTACGGACGAAAAAGTGTCATGATTTCGTGACATGTTGCAGGAGAGAGAGTCCGAAAGAAAAAGTGTCACGATTTCACGACATAATGCAGGAGAGAGAGTCCGAAAGAAAAAGTGTCATGATTTTGTGACATGTTGTAGGAGAGAGAGTCCGAGAGAAAAAGTGTCACGATTTCGCGACATGTTGCAGGAGAGAGAGTCCGAGAGAAAAAGTGTCGTGATTTCATGACATGTTGCAGGAGAGAGAGTCCGAGAGAAAAAGTGTCGCGATATCGCGACATGTCGGGTTTTCGCGACTCGAAGGCAAGAGAAAGAGCTAAGGAGAAAAAGTGTCGCGATATCGTGACATGTCGGGTTTTCGCGACCCGAAGGCAAGAGAGAGAGTCAAGGAGAAAAAGTGTCATGATATCGTGACATGTCGAGTTTTCGTGACCCAAAGGCAAGAGAAAGAGCAAAGGAGAGAAAGTGTCGTGATTTCGCGACATGTCACATTTTCGCGACTAAAGGAGGAGAGAGAAAGTAAGAAGGCGAAAGTGTTGCGATATCGCGACATGTTGTGTTTTCACTGGTTGAAGCCGAGAAGAGTAGCTAAGAAGCAACAGTGTCGTGATATCGCGACATGTTGTGTTTTTGTAGACGAAAGCTGAGAAGAGGACAAAGCGACAGAAGTGTCATGATTTCACGACAGGTCACGTTGGCGTGAGCAAGAAGAGAACCCAGTCGAAATAAGATATGTAATAGTTAACTGAAGTTCTATGGCAGTTACAAGGGCAGTTGTAGAAGAAAAACATGCAGCTAGAATAAGTTGAGTTAACTGAAGTCAGTTCGTCAGTTACAAGTGCATTTATAGAGAAAAATCATGCAGCTAAAATAAGAACAGTGAACTGAAGTCAGAACGACAGTTACAGGGCCAGTTACGGAGTGTAATCATTGAGCGACAGTTAAAGTGAAAGTCATCAGACGAAGATCAAACTTGAGCCATAACTATTTACAGGATGCATGAAAGAATACTATGTGATAAAGGAGTTACATATAGAAGTCTCTATTAATAAGTTGCATGCGAAAAATATGGAAGTTAAAAATAGAGTCAGAGCTTTGTTATAAAAGGAGGTCTGCGTGGAGAATTAGAGTGCTATGAAAGGAGAGAAAAAGTGCTGCAAGAAGAGGGCAGGAAGTGTACTGAAATAGAGCGTTAGGCAGAGCCGTGAGAGTTGTAAGAATACAGTAAGAAGCACTGTAAGAGGGCTGTAAAAGTGCAGTAAGTAGAGCCTAAAGTGAGTGTGATGTTTTGGTGAATAGTGAGAGAGGTTGGGTTAGCAATAGACCAGTCAGGGTCTTGTATAAGAGAAGGCATCTTTATGTCAAACTTATAGTTTCAAAATTGCAGTCCAAGTTGGTGCTTGGAATTAGGGGTTGGTGCTCCTTTCTGTTGGTGCAGATAAATTAGGGGTTGGTGCTCCTTTCTATTGGTGCAGATAAATTAGGGGTTGGTGCTCCTTTCTATTGGTGTAGATAAATTAGGGGTTGGTGCTCCTTTCTGTTGGTGTAGATAAATTAGGGGTTGGTGCTCCTTTTTGTTGGTGCAAATAAATCAGGGGTTGGTGCTCCTTCCAGTTGGTGCTGGTAAATTGATTGTAAAGTTGTTGCTTTGCAAAGGTTGGATTTGGATGGGAGTCCAAGTAGTCATTTTTTGAGGAGTAGCCAAAACTGGTGAACCTCGTTACATCTTGTGTTGTGTGATGCTCTCTTGTTATATTTGCTTTATGTGGTTTTAAGCTTTCATTGTTTTGGCTTTAAGAGTTGAAGTTTTTAAGTTTTAAAGAGCCACACTGATTCACCCCCCCTCTTAGTGTCATTGTGAGACTAACAATTGGTATCAGAGCCAAGTTCCTGAACAAAGCTTAACCAGCTAGGGTGATCTTGGATTAGTACGTAATGGCAGGTGGTGAAGGCTTCTCATAAAACAAAGCACCATTGTTGGATGAAAATAATTACTCATTTTAGAAACTCAGGATGCAGACATATCTTTGTGCTTTGAGATATGAAATTTAGGATTTAGTAAATAGTGGATACACAATACCCACCACTCCTCCAACCGATGTTGTCGGTAAGAAGCTGTTTGAGAATAACTCTAAAGCAAAGAATGCTATCATGTGCGGTTTAGTGGACAGCGAACTAATAAATATTATGAGTTGTAAAACGACAAAAGACATGTGAGACCAATTAAGGAGCATTCATGAAGGAGACGACAAGATCAAGGAGGCCAAGTTATAAACGCATCGAGCTCAGTTCGAAGCATTAAAGATGAATGATGATGAGAACATAGAGGCATACATGCTGAGAGTTAATGGAATCATTAATGTGATTAGAGGACTCGACGAGGAAATGGAAGATGCTATCATTGTGAAAAAGGTAC
The DNA here is from genome assembly GCA_028583015.1 of Wollemia nobilis. Classification (NCBI taxonomy): domain Eukaryota; kingdom Viridiplantae; phylum Streptophyta; class Pinopsida; order Araucariales; family Araucariaceae; genus Wollemia; species Wollemia nobilis. Next base: position 953,669 of record JAQPPZ010016766.1, on the reverse strand, counting down.
TAAGATCTCTTCCCCAAAGATTTGATTCTAAAGTTTCAGCAATAGAAGAAGCTAAAGATCTAAATAATTTTAGTATGGATGAGATGCATGGTTCTTTGACTACATATGAAATGAGAATAGGAAAAACTAAACCCACAAATAGAGAAGTTGCTTTTAAAGCACATAAAAATATAAAAGCAAAACAAGAATCCGAGGAAGAAGAGACATCAGATAAAACAGAAGCAAACTTTGTTCGAAAACTAATAAGGGGAAAAGGAAAATACAGAGGAAAGCTACCTCTTAAATGTTTTAGCTATGGAGGCGTTGGGAATTTTGCGACTAACTGTCCACTTAATGAGAAGGACGAAAGTAATGAAGGATCGCACCAAGAAAGAAGTGACTGGAAGAAGAAAACAAATTTCAGAAAAGGCAACTTCAAGAAGAAAAGTTTCATCTCCAAGAATGTTAGTGCATCAGAAGACAAGCTGCAGGTGAGGATTCTGAAGAGGAAACAGGTGAAGCTCTTTTCATGGCATTTGAAGAAGAAGAATTAGAAAAGGAAGAAGAAGTGAACTCTGATGTATCTGGTGAAAAATCTGAGGCTGAAGTAGATCTAGAAGGTGAGTTGATCTCTGCACTTGAAGAGTTGGGTTTAGAAAGGAAAAAGAACAAAAGACTGTCCAAGAAGTTGGAAGAATATGAGGGTAATATTGAAGATCTCTTCTTACAAATTCACAAAGCCAAGAAAATAAAAGAAGCCTTGAAGTCACATATCAATGAGAAAGAGATTGTTTGTTGTAAACAAGAAGAGGAGATTGTGTTATTGAGGAAACAACTAGAAGAGGCCAATACAAATCTCAAATTTGAGAAGAGCACAGAGCTGCTAGATAAAATGATAAGGCAACAAAGAAGCCCCATGTGCAAGCTTGGTCTTGGATATGAAGCTGAACAACCTTCATCTTCTAAATCTGTAGAGAAGAAGAAATCCACTGCTGAAGGATCAAAGCAAGAAAAGCCTGAAGCTGAATCCTCAAAAGGAAGAAAATATCAAAGGAGATCTATAGCAAAGAAACCACAACAAAAGAGGTTCTATCACTCTCACTTTATTCATAATAATGCTTTTAATGACAATTTTTTTAGATGCAACCATTATGGTCACAAGGCAATTTATTATGGACTGAATAATAGATCAAAGAGTTATGCTGGAAGAAATACATCTGTTATTCCATTTGAACACCATGTGCAATGTTTTAAATGTAATGGTCATGGGAACATAGCAAGGTCTTGTCCAAATCTAAGGCCAGACAGTAGATTTTTTCAGACGCAAAGAATGCAACATAGACAGGGAAGAAATCATGTGCATCAAAGAAAGGAAAATAATCATCCATCAAGGATGTACAAGAGACAACCACCCAAGAGAAATGTTCAAGTTCACGAAAAGGTTCAAAATGGAGATGCAGGTAAAAACCTTTAGCCTAAGTTCAAGAAATACTGGAGAAAGAAAGAAGAGAGGAAATCATGTCTCCTTGGACAGAAGGAGATTACTCCTCTATTGCACTAAGCAGCTCCAGGTAGCACATCCTCAGGGGGAGCAATGTTAAAGTTTTATTTTAATGCTCCTATGTATTTGTGTAGCTATCTAAGGATGAAAGGAAAGTAGTCGGGGAGTTGTTGTATAGCTATCAAAGTGTGTTTTCTGTTCATGCAGTTGTTTTTGGTAGTGCCATGAAGGGTGGTGACTAAATTGAGAGTTGTCTTTATTGGTAATATTGCTATATGTTATTGTTGTACTGTTGATGGTTCTTACTGCCACTGTCCAAAGTTAAGGATTATAACAGTTCAGATAGTGTGGTTAGTGAAAGAATGTTGCTCGAGCTGCATATATGTGTTTTGATAAAAGCAACGTGTATTTAAACTTCACATTGACGTGAAGATTATCAGATCTTTTATGACGCTGTGTTGAAAAATATTGAAGTCTGATTTAGCTCATCAAGATGAGCAACTTTTCTTTGTGAATCTTACCTATCCGAGGTCTAATCGTATGAGTTTGAGTAAGGTGCACTATAGTTGGCCGTGAAGTGTTTGACAAAATGTTGTCTCCTAATTCGAACAGTTGAAAGTAAGGTGTGACCAGCGGTGATTGTAGAAAACATAGACCAAGTTGAAAATGAAAAAAGGGATTTGGTTGGTGTTGTGGTACAGTGTTTGATGCTTGCACAGAGTTGGTTGATACATGCTTCGACAAGGGTTTGTGATAAAGGGATGTTCTTTGAGGTGATTGGTTGAGTAGAGTTGATTAAGCCTAGTCAAGTAATTGGATGCATGTGGTTGTTCAAGTTCCATAAAATAAACTATTATTGATTTGAGTTGAGATTGAGCATTAAGTATAGAACATATTGAGTCTCTAAAAATTCTCTTTATGATTCTATAAGATTGGATAGATTCTATGTGAGCCTATTGACAAGGTACAGAGGACAGAGTCTCAATGGATAGAGATCTAGCAACCAACACAGTTGAAGATAGATCTGAGTGAGGGACCACATTCTCAGGGGGAGCATTTATATATTTAATTATCTTTTTGCTCATGTTTGTAATTTTTGCTAACTGTATTAATTTGTGCCTAAGAATGCTGTGCATGGACTCAGGGGGATTATGCAGCAGCCCTTTGTGTTGAGCAAGGTGCAGCAAAAGTATTGTCATTGTTGTCAACACAGACAGATAAATCAGTTGATGCGATGGACGGGAGTTCGAGAGGTCGGTCAGAACATGTACAGTGAATTTCCAAGAAGACAGAAGTGGCCCAGATTCAAAAAATCAAAGAAAAAGACAAGTAAGAAAACTATCGCGATATCGCGACATGTTTTCTGTCGCGATATCGCGACAGGTTGAGAAGAAAGAAGGCAGAAAGAAAAACGTCGCGATTTCATGACATGAATGAGGAGAGAGAAGGCGCAAGCAAAATTGTCATGATTTCGCGACATGAACGAGGAGAGAGAAGGCGCAAGCAAAATTGTCATGATTTCGTGACATGAACGAGGAGAGAGAAGACGCAAGCAAAATTGTCACGATTTCGCGACATGATGGAGAAAGAAGGGCAAGGGAAAAATTGTCACGATTTCGTGACATGTTGGAGAGCAAAGAAGGAAGAAAATTGTCATGATTTCGGACATGGTTGGAGAGAGGCGCAAGAGAAAAACTGTCGTGATTTCGTGACATGTTGGCAGAGAAGGAGGCAAGTAGAAAAACTGTCATGATTTTGTGACATGTTTGAAGAAGAGGCGCAGGCAAAGAAAACTGTCACGATTTCGTGACATGCTCAGAAAGTGCAAGGAAGATTAGATTTAAGTAGGAGAGGAAAGTGTCACGATTTCGTGACAGGTTCGAAGAGAAAGTGCCAAGGAGAGAAAGTGTCATGATTTCATGAAGGATCGAAGAGAAAGTGCCAAGGAGAGAAAGTGTCACGATTTTGTGAAGGGTCGAAGAGAAGTGCAAGGAGAGAAAGTGTCATGATTTCGTGACAGAAAAAGGCAAGGAGAAAGTGTCACGATTTGTGACATGTTTGGAGGAAGAAAAGGCAAAGGAGAGAAAGATGTCGATTTGTGACATGTTGTTTTCGGGAAGGAAGAAAAGGCACAAGGAGAGAAAGATGTCACGATTTCGTGACATGTTCCATTTTTGGGGGAAGGAAGAAAAGGCACAAGGTAGAGAAAGATGTCACGATTTCGTGACATGTTTTTTTGGGAAAGGAAGAAAAGGCAAAGGAGAGAAAGATGTCACGATTTCGCGACATGTTTTTTTTTGGTGAAGCAAGAAGAGTGCGAAGGCGAAAGTGTCACGATTTCGTGACATGTCTAGTTTTCGCTAGAGCAAGCCAAGAAGAGTAGCGAGAAGGTGAAAGTGTCACGATTTCGTGACATGTCTGGTTTTCATGGGTGCAAGCGAAGAAGTGGACAAGGAGGCAAAAACTATCATGATTTCATGACATGTATTTTCATGGGTAAAATGCGAGAAGGGCAGAAAGATACAGAAGTGTCACGATTTCACGATAGGTCGCAATAGCACGATAACAGACAGTTAACTAGAATAGAACAACAGTTAAAGGGGCAGTTGTAGAGGAAAAGCATGCAGCCAAAATAAGAAGAGTTAACTAGAGTAAATGCGTCAGTTATGAGATGCGATCATGCAACTTTTTAAGAACTGGAGTTAACTGGAGTAAATCGAACAGTCGCATTAATAGAATCGTAAAATGCATGCATGCACAGAAATGAATTCATACAGTCATGGTAGAGATATACGTTGCATGTAACGTAATAATGCACACTCTATAAATACAAAAGGAGTTACAGTTGACAAGTGGCAGAAGAGAATATTAAAAGAACAGTTACGGGTTGCATGCGTAAATATGGAAGCTAAAAATAGAGACTTATTTGTTATAAAAGCAGATCTACGTGAAGTATATTGTTGCTATTGTAAGTGAGAATTTGCTACGTAAAGAGGGTTAGAAGAGGGCCGAGAGAGAGATAAGCAGAGCCATGAGAGCGTGCAGAGTTTAATCAAGTTTAATTAATTGCAGACCAGTCAGGGTCGTGTAAACAACGAAGGCATTTTTATGTCACTGAATTAAATCAGAATTGCAGTCCAAGTTGGTGCTTGGCATTAGGGGTTGGTGCTCCTATCTGTTGCAGCAGAAAAACAAGGGGTTGGTGCTCCTTCCAGTGGGTGCTGGTAAAGTGTTTGTAAAATTGGTGTTTTGCAAAGGCTGGATTTGGATTGAAGTCCAAGCAGTCATTTTTGAGGAGTAGCCAAATTGGTGAACCTCGTTACATTGTGTGTTGTGGTGTGCTCTCTTGTGATTATTGCTTTATCTATTTTCTAGTTCTCTTTGCTTCAGTTTTAAGGATTGCAGATCAGATTTTTAGCTACACTGATTCACCCCCCTCTCAGTGTCATTGTGAGAATATCAATTGGTATCGAGCAAGGTTCCTTGAACTAAGCTTAATCAGCTAAGGTGATCTTGGAAGGAACACAATGGCAGGTAATGAAGGATTCTCATCAAACAAAGCTCCTTTGTTCAATGGAACTAATTACTCATTCTGGAGACTCGGGATGCAGACATATCTGAGTGCGTTAGGATACGACATTTGGGATTCAGTAGAAAGTGGATACACAGTACCCGCTACTCCTCCAACAGATACTATCGATAAGAAACTGTCTGAGAATAACTCCAAAGCAAAGAATGCCATAATGTGTGGGCTAGTAGACAGTGAACTGATAAGGGTCATGAGCTGTAAATCGGCAAAAGACATGTGGGACAAATTGAAGAGCATCCATGAAGGAGACAACAAGATCAAGGAAGCCAAGCTGCAAACGCATCGAGCTCAGTTCGAGGCATTACAAATGAATGACGATGAGAACATAGAGGCCTATATGCTTGAGAGTCAATGGAGTCATTAATGCAATCAGAGGACTCGACGAAGAGATCGAAGATGCGGTTGTCATGAAAAAGGTACTTAGAACTCTTCACAAAAGATTTAATTCTAAAGTTTTTGCAATAGAAGAGGCTAAAGATCTAAATAATTTTAGCATGGATGAGATGCATGGTTCTTTGACTGCATACGAAATGAGAATAGGACAAACTAAGCCCATAGACAGAGAAGCTGCTTTTAAAGCACACAAGAATACAAAAGCTGAACAAGAATCTGAGGATGAAGAGACATCGGATGAAACGGAAGCCAACTTTGTCCGAAAACTTACAAAGGGAAAAGGAAAGTATAGAGGAAAGTTACCGTTTAAGTGTTTCAATTGTGGAGGGGTCGGTCACTTTGCGGCTAAGTGTCCAATGAATGAGAAAACCAAAAGTGATGAAGGGTCACACCAAGAAAGAAGTGACTGGAAGAAGAAACCAAATTTTAGGAAAAGCAATTTCAAAAAGAAAAGTTTCATATCCAAGAATGTCGGCTCTTCGAAGATAGCTCGGGTGAAGATTCGAAGAAGAAACAGGTGAAGCTCTGTTCATGGCATTTGAAGAAGCAAAAATAGAAGAAAAATAGGAAGGTGATACAAAAAGTAAGGATGAGGTTGAAGTTTATCTGGAAGGAGAGTTGGTTGCTGCACTTAAAGAGTTGAAGACAGAAAGGAAAAAGAATAATAAGGTCTCAAGAAAGCTTGAGGATGCGAATGACATAATAAACAGTTTGAAAGTACAGACAGAAGAATTTAAGAAAATGTCTGAAGAACTTGAAGTACAATTAACCATGAGAATAGATGAGTGCAGCAAACTAGAAGAAGAGATTGTTGTTTTAAGAATGCGGCTAGAAGAAAAGAATCAAAAATTGAGTTGCTATCACAAACTTGAAGGAAGTTCTACAAAGCTTGAAAAGATTATAAATAGTCAGAGGACTACAGGCATCAAGTTTGGCTTGGGGTTTGTCGAAGGAGAATCATCAAGTGGATCAAAGGCCATGACTAGTAGAACCAAGTAAAGAAAGAGGATAAGATCAAGGTTGACCAAAGAAAAATGAATCTTGCAAAAGAAAGCAACAATGCCAGGCACGAGAAGACTGTTGACAATGAGGGATTCACAAAAGTCACACATCAAAGGAGAAGAAAATTTGTGGCTCCTACTACAAATTGGCAAAGACCAACTCCCAGGTTCAATCATTCCTTTTTTGGTTATTGTTTTAAATGCAATACTTATGGTCATAAGATTTCAGACTGCATTTATAATATAGGACAAAGAAATTTTTCTAGTAGAAATGTATTTTCACCCTTGATGGATTATGCAGTAGAATGCTATAACTGTCATAACTTTGGACACATTGCAAGAAACTGTAGAAGCACATATGCAGCAAATAAATATCAAGGAAGAAGATCTCAACCAAATAGTTTAAGGCAAAACAGAAAATTCCTAGATAAACATGCACAGGCCACTAACAAAGAAAAGTCTAAACAAGTGACCAAAACTACAGTCAAATCAGAATGGAAAGAAAAAGAGCAACTCAAGGAAGAAAATGAATCCTTGATTGTACGAGACAACATTCAAAGCATAGAACAAATCTGCACCATGGATATTGGATAGTGGATGCTCCAGTCACATGACAGGAGATAAACAAAAATTTGAAAAATTACAGAAATATGAAGGGGGCTCTGTAAAGTTTGGAAATAATGATGGAGCCAAAATAGTTGGCAAAGGATCGGTCAAGATAAGTGATGGAAAGATCAATTCCAAAGAAGTTCTGTTTGTAGTTGGTTTGAAGCACAACTTACCGAGCGTAAGTCAAATCTGTGACGAGAGGTCATGAAGTCATCTTTAAAAAATAGGGTTGTGAAGTCGAGAAAAGCACACAGTGGGAAGTCGATAGCTACTCGGATCGAGGACTTATGGAAATCTATATACTCTCTCAAAAACTTTAGAAGGATCATGCTTGATTGGACAGGAAGATGAAAATTGGTTGTGGCACAAGAGGCTCGGTCATATTAGCTTTGACAATCTGGTAAAAATAAGTTCAAAAAGAGCAGTAAGAGATATACCTACTATTGGCAAACCAGTAAATAGCATCTGTGCTTCATGCCAAAAAGGGAAGCAAACCAGATCCACATTTAAAGCAAAGGAATACTTCACCGACAAACCGTTAGAGCTGATACATACTGATTTATGTGGACCCATGAGAACACAAAGCATAAATGGTGACAAATACTTTATGTTGTTCATAGATGACTACTCCAGAATGACATGGGTGCTATTTTTAAAGCTTAAATCAGATGCCTTTGAGATGTTCAAGATTTTTAAAAAATAGGTTGAGAATCAAATTGGAAAAAGAATTAAATGCCTAAGATCAGACAGAGGAGGAGAGTTTATCTCAAAGGAGTTTGCAGAATACTGTCAAAAATATGGGATCAGAAGACAGTTTTCAGTAGCAAGGACACCTCAGTAGAATGGTGTTGTTGAAAGGAAGAACAGGACTATGCAAGAAATGGCATGGACAATGTTGGCTGAGAACAAAATAGCTGACAGATTTTGGAAAGAGGCAGTACATACTACAGTTTACATTCAAAACAGGTGCATGTTAAGGACGCATGAAAGCAAAACACCTTATGAGTTGTGGTTCGGCAGGAAAGCAACAACAAGATACTTCAAAGTGTTCGATAGCAAGTGTTATATCAAACGAACTGAAGATAATCTCGGTAAGTTCGAAGATAGAGCTGACGAAGGTATTTTTCTTGGTTACTCGACAAAAAGCAAAGCCTACACATGTTACAACAAGAGGCTAAAGAAAATTGTGGAGAGTGCAGATGTTAAAGTTGATGAAGGTAGAGATCGAGAAATTACTCATCAAGAAAACTACCCTATTTATGAAGAAGTCATTGAAGGAGATGAAGAAATGGAAACAGAAGAAAATCAAAAAATTGACCCAGCTGATTTAAGAATTGACTCAGAAGAAGAAGAGAACAAGAAATTCAAAACAGGCAGCTGGCAGAAAAATCATCCCAGAGAACAGATTATTGGGGACCCAACAGTTGGTATTCAGACAAGAAGAGCCGTAGTATGGAACTACTCTCTTTTATCCAGCATTGAACCCAAAAATATTGCTGAAGCAAGCACAGATGAAAGTTGGATGAAGGCAATTAATGAAGAACTAGATCAGATTGAGAAAAACAAAACCTGGGAATTAGTACCACGGCCGACAAATAAAAACATAATCGGTACTAAATAGATTTTTCAAAATAAATTAAATGAAGACGGACGGGTTATCAAAAATAAGGCAAGATTGGTCTGTAAAGGCTATGCTCGGGTTGAAGGCATTGATTTTGAGGAAACCTTTGCACCAGTAGCCAGACTAGAGGCAATCAGAATGTTTTTGGCTTTAGCAGTCCATAAAAACTTCAAAGTATATCAAATGGACGTAAAATCAGCATTTTTGAATGGAAAACTGGAAGAAGAGGTTTACATTGAACAGCCGGATGGCTTCCAACTCGGTGACAATCCCGATTTTGTTTGCAGGTTAAAGAAAGCGTTGTATGGTCTGAAACAGGCACCCGGAGCATGGTATGCAAGGTCTGGATAACTATCTTATTAAACAGGGGTTCAAGAAAGGTATGGTGGACAACAATTTATATATCAAAACAGAGAATGGCCATCTTATTGTACTTGTTGTTTATGTAGATGATATAATATTTGGCAGCAGCATGGATGAATATTGTAGAGACATAGCAAATAAAATGAAGACGAGAATTTGAGATGTCAATGATTGGTGAACTTTCTTATTTCCTCGGATCGCAAGTCAATCAAAGTAAAAAGGGCATTTTTATCTCTCAAGTAAAATATGTGAAAGAAATGCTGAAAAAGTTCACAATGGAGGATAGTAAACCTGTCAGCACTCCCATGACAACAGGTTGCAAGTTGAGCAAGGATGACAAATCTCCGGATGTAGATCAAACCATGTACGGGTCTATGATTGGAAGCCTCTTGTATTTGACAGCCACTAGACCGAGATATATTACAGGCAGTATGCATGGTAGCAAGATTTCAGGCTAGTCCCAAAGAGACTCATGTGACAGTTGTAAAGAGGATTTTTAGGTACCTCAAGGGTACTATGGAGTATGGGTTGTGGTACCCAAAAGGTAAGGACTTCACTCTTATTGCATATTCTGATGCAGATTGGGCAGGATGTATTGATGACAGAAAGAGTACCAGTGGAGGAGCATTTTATCTTGGAGACAGGCTGGTAGCATGGCACAACAAGAAACAAGAATCGGTCTCTCTATCCACAGCAGAGGCGAGAATACATTATAGCAACAACATGTTGTACACAGATATTATGGATGAGACAAACATTGAAAGATCTTGGTATTCACTTCAAAGAGCCAATTTCGGTTAAATGTGATAACACCAGTGCTATAAACATATCAAAGAATCCGGTTATGCATTCTCGAACCAAACATATTGCAATCCGGTATCACTTCTTGAAGGATAAAGTTGCAGAAGGTGAGGTCAAATTGGATTTTGTTTCGACTACAGAGCAAGTAGCAGATATATTCACAAAACCATTGCCAAAGGAAGTTTTTGAGTACCTTCGGAGTAAGTTGGGAGTAGTCACATTTCCCAAGAACTGACTATCAATTGGGATCACATTCTCAGGGGGAGTATTTATGCCTATGTTTATAGTTTTGCTCATATTCATGATTTTTGCTAACTATAACAATGTGTATCTGAGAATGTTGTGCATAGACTCGGGGGAGTCTGCAGCAGCCCTTTGGTATTATTGTCAAAGGGGGAGAAGAATTACAGGAGAGTGCATGAGTGTTGCCAACAATTCCAAAGGGGGAGATTGTTGAGCAAGGTGCAGCAAAAGTATTGTCATTGTTGTCAACACAGACAGATAGATCGGATTGATGCAGTGGACAGGAGTTCAGAGGTCAGTCAGAACATGTACAGTGAATTTCCAAGAAGACAGAAGTGGCCCAAATTCAGAAAATCAAAGAAAAAGACAAGTAAGAAAACTGTCGCGATATCGCGACATGTTTTCTATCGCGATATCGCGACAGGTTGAGAAGAAAGAAGGCAGAAAGAAAAACGTCACGATTTCGCGACATATCGAAGGAGAGAGAAGGCGCAAGCAAAATTGTCATGATTTCGTGACATGAACGAGGAGAGAGAAGGCGCAAGCAAAATTGTCATGATTTCGTGACATGAACGAGGAGAGAGAAGGCACAAGCAAAATTGTCATGATTTCGCGACATGAAGAGAGAGAGAAGACAAGAAAATTGTCAGATTTCGATGACATGTGGAGAAGAAAATTTACATAGAGGATTAAGAGGAGATTCACGATTTCGTGACATGTTGAGAAGAAGGCAAGTAGAAAAATGTCGTGATTTTGCGACATGTTTGAAGAAGAGGAAAGAAAGTGTCGGATTTAATGTTGAATGGAGAAGGAGAGAAAGTGTCACGATTTCAGATAGGATTGAAGAGAAAGTGCCAAGGAGAGAAAGTGTCACGATTTTGTGACAGGATCGAAGAGAAAGTGCCAAGGAGAGAAAGTGTCACGATTTAGAGGGTCGAAGAGAAGTGCAAGGAAGAGAAAGATGTCACGATTTCATGACATGTTTTTGCAAAGAAGAAAAGGCACAAGGAGAGAAAGATGTCACGATTTCGTGACATGTTCATTTTCGGGGAAGAAGAAAAGGCACAAGGAGAGAAAGATGTCACGATTTTGTGACATGTTCCGTTTTTGCAGGCGAAAGGAAGAAAAGGCACAAGGGAGAGAAAGATGTCACGATTTCGTGACATGTTCCATTTAGGGGGAAGGAAGAAAAGGCAAAGGAGAGAAAGATGTCACGATTTCATGACATGTTCGTTTTGAAGGAAAGAAAGGAGAGAAAGATGTCACGATTTTGCGACATGTTTTTTGGAAGCAAGAAAAGAGCGAGGAAAGATGTCACGATTTCATGACATGTCTGGTTTTCGCTAGAGCAAGCCAAGAAGAGTAGCGAGAAGGCGAAAGTGTCACGATTTCGTGACATGTCTAGTTTTCACGGGTGCAAGCGAAGAAGTGGACAAGGAGGCAGAAACTATCACGATTTCGTGACATGCTATTTTTCATGGGTAAAAGGCGAGAAGGGCAGAAAGATACAAAAGTGTCACGATTTCGCGACAGGTCGCAACAACATGATAACAGACAGTTAACTGGAACAGAACAACAGTTAAAGGGGCAGTTGTAGAGGAAAAGCATGCAGCCAAAAAAAGAAGAGGTAACTGGAGTAAATGCATCAGTTACAGATGCAATCATGCAGCTTTTTAAGAACTGGAGTTAACTGGAGTAAATCGAACAGTCGCATTAATAGAATCGTAAAATGCATGCATGCACATAAATGAATTCATACAGTCATGGTAGAGATATACGTTGCATGTAACGTAATAATGCACACTCTATAAATACGAAGGAGTTACAGTTGACAAGTGGTAGAAGAGAATATTAAAAGAACAGTTACGGGTTGCATGCGTAAATATGGAAGCTAAAAATAGAGACTTATTTGTTATAAAAGCAGATCTACGTGAAGTATATTGTTGCTGCTGTAAGTGAGAATTTGCTGCGTAAAGAGGGTGAGAAGAGGGCCGAGAGAGAGATAAGCAGAGCCGTGAGAGCGTGCAGAGTTTAATCAAGTTTAATTAATTGCAGACTAGTCAGGGTCGTGTAAACAATGAAGGCATTTTTATGTCACTGAATTAAATCAGAATTGTAGTCCAAGTTGGTGCTTGGCATTAGGGGTTGGTGCTCCTATCTGTTGCAGCAAAAAAACAAGGGGTTGGTGCTCCTTCCAGTGGGTGCTTGGTAAAGTGTTTGTAAAATTGGTGTTTTGCAAAGGCTGGATTTGGATTGAAGTCCAAGCGGTCATTTTTGAGGAGTAGCCAAATTGGTGAACCTCGTTACATTGTGTGTTATGGTGTGCTCTCTTGTGATTATTGCTTTATCTGTTTTCTAGTTCTCTTTGCTTCAGTTTTAAGGATTGTAGATCAGATTTTTAGCTACACTGATTCACCCCCCATCTCAGTGTCATTATGAGAATATCACTTTGGTATTATTGTCAAAGGGGGAGACGAATTATAGGAAATTGCATGTGTGTTGCCAACAATTCCAAAGGGGGAGATTGTTGAGCAAGGTGCAGGAACAATATTGTCATTATTGTCAACACAGTCAGACAGATCGGTTGATGCAGTGGATAGGAGTTCAGTGATGTAGTGGACAGGAGTTAAGAGGTTCTACAGAGTATGTACAGTGGTTTTCCAAAAGATAGAAGTGGCCCATATACTAAAAATCAAAAGAAAATCACAAGGCAGAAAACTATCGTGATATCGCGACATGTTGGCAAGAAAGAAAAACCGTCGCGATATCATGACATGTTGAGAAGAAAGAAAACTGTAGCGATATCGTGACATGTTGGCAAGAAAGAAAAACTATCGTGATATCGTGACATGTTGAGAAGAAAGAAAACTGTCACGATATCGCAACATGTTGGCAAGAAAGAAAAACTGTCGCGATATCGTGACATGTTGAGAAGAAAGAAAAACTGTCACGATTTCACGACATGTTCGGAGAGAAAGCGCAAGCAAGAAAAACTATCACGATTTTGCAACATGTTCGGAGAGAAAGCGCAAGCAAGCAAAACTATCACGATTTCACAACATGTTCGGAGAGAAAGCGCAAGCAAGCAAAACTGTTGCGATTTCGCAACATGTTGGAAGAGAGAAAGGCAAGTAGAAAAAGTGTCACGATTTCGTGACATATTGCAAGGGAGGTTGTACGGACGAAAAAGTGTCACGATTTTGTGACATATTGCAAGGAAGGTTGTACGAACAAAAAGTATCACGATTTCGCGACATATGGCAAGGAAGTTTGTACGGACGAAAAAGTGTCACGATTTCGTGACATGTTGTAGGAGAGAGAGTCCAAAAGAAAAAGTGTCACGATTTTGTGACATAATGCAGGAGAGAGAGTTCAAAAGAAAAAGTGTCACGATTTCATGACATGTTGTAGGAGAGAGATTCCAAGAGAAAAAGTGTCACGATTTTGCAACATGTTGCAGGAGAAAGAGTCCGAGAGAAAAAGTGTCGCGATTTCGTGACATGTTACAGGAGAGAGAGTCCGAGAGAAAAAGTGTCACAATATTGCGACATGTCGGGTTTTCACGACCCGAAGGCAAGAGAAAGAGCTAAGGAGAAAAAGTGTCACGATATTGCGACATGTCGGGTTTTCACGACCCGAAGGCAAGAGAGAGAGTCAAGGAGAAAAAGTGTCGCGATATCGCGACATGTTGGGTTTTCACGACCTAAAGGCAAGAGAAAGAGCAAAGGAGAGAAAGTGTCACGATTTTGCGACATGTCGCATTTTCGCGACTAAAGGAGGAGAGAGAAAGTAAGAAGGCGAAAGTGTCACGATATCGCGACATGTGTTTTCGTTGGTTGAAGCCGAGAAGAGTAGCAAAGAGGCAAAAGTGTCACAATATCGTGACATGTTGTGTTTTCACGGATGAAAGCTGAGAGGACAAAGAGGCAGAAGTGTCACGATTTCATGACAGGTCACGTTGGTGCGAGCAAGAAGAGAACCCAACCAAAATAAGATATGTAATAGTTAACTGAAGTTCTATGGTAGTTACAGGGGCAGTTGCAGAAGAAAAACATGCAGCTAGAATAAGTTGAGTTAACTGAAGTCAGTTCATCAGTTATAAGTGCATTTACAGAGAAAAATCATGCAGCTAAAATAAGAACAGTGAACTAAAGTCAGAACGACAGTTACAGGGCCATATTACGAAGTGTAATCATCGAGCGACAGTTAAAGTGAAAGTCATCAGACGAAGATCAAACTTGAGCCGTAACTATTTACAGGATGCATGAAAGAATACTGTGTGATAAAGGAGTTACATATAGAAGTCTCTATTAATAAGTTGCATGCGAAAAATATGGAAGTTAAAAATAGAGTCAGAGCTTTGTTATAAAAGGAGGTCTGCATGGAGAATTAGAGTGCTACGAAAGGAGAGAAAAAGTGCTGCAAGAAGAGGGCAGGAAGTGTGCTGAAACAGAGCATTAGGCAGAGCTGTGAGAGCCGTAAGAATGCAGTAAGAAGCGTTGTAAGAGGGCTGTAAAAGTGCTGTAAGCGAGCCCGAAGTGAGTGTGATGTTTTGGTGAATAGTGAGAGAGGTTGGGTTAGCAATAGACCAGTCAGGGTCTTATATAAGAGAAGGCATCTTTATGTCAAACTTATAGTTTCAAAATTGCAGTCCAAGTTGGTGCTTGGAATTAGGGGTTGGTGCTCCTTTCTGTTGGTGCAGATAAATTAGTGGTTGGTGCTCCTTTCTGTTGGTGCAGATAAATTAGGGGTTAGTGCTCCTTTCTGTTGGTGCAGATAAATTAGGGGTTGGTGCTCCTTTCTATTGGTGTAGATAAATCAGGGGTTGGTGCTCCTTCCAGTTGGTGCTGGTAAATTGATTGTAAAGTTGTTGCTTTGCAAAGGCTGGATTTGGATGGGAGTCCAAGCAATCATTTTTTGAGGAGTAGCCAAAACTGGTGAACCTCGTTACATCTTGTGTTGTGTGATGCTCTCTTGTTATATTTGCTTTATGTGGTTTTAAGCTTTCATTATTTTGGCTTTAAGAGTTGAAGTTTTTAAGTTTTAAAGAGCCACACTGATTCACCCCCCTCTCAGTGTCATTGTGAGACTAACACCTTCATCACATGACCTTTGCTACAATCGATTGTCAATATGCTATCATCAAAATCCATTAATATTCTATAATTGATAGTCATCGCATCTGCAATCGATTATCAATATGCTATCGTCAAGCTTAACTATCTATAGTTAGTCTATCAACTAGTATATGATGTCAGTCATCAACACTGAAAAATTCACCATAGTTTTATATTTTTTTATGAAATATAAATGCAATTCGCCATGTCTCCTACACGAGTTTGGACACGATTCACCTCAATTTTGAAATTGATTAGCCTGAGTTTTAAAAATAGATTTTAGGTTCGACCCCTTATACATAACCCTACTTGAGAGAGGTTTACTTTTATCCTTCAATTAGAATTCTAATGATGTAGTGGCCACTAATTAGGGTTGTTAGATATTTTAAAATGAATAACACTAGTGAATATAGGGTTATCAAGGGTTTAAGACAATAAACACTAGAAATTTGAACCTTTACCGTATTTTTCTAATGAATTTGGCTTAACAAAATTTTAAATCTAGCATGGAAACCCACACATGACATGAATTTATAAATTGGAGTATTGATACCTAAATATGGTCAAACAAGGATTTCAAGTTTATAATTTATATTTTCAAGTAAATTCCCCAATCTAGTTTTCATAGATTTATATATTTAGTAGGGTTCTAATGATATGATATGATATGATATATATATATATATATATATATATATATATATATATATATATATTTTTTATCTTTGTCTTGTCAAGTTTATAAAAGAAGAAAATCATCATCAACATAAATAATCGTTTATGTATACTGTATCATTGTTTTTCAAGTGCTTAAATAAGTAGAATAGGAAAATCCATTCAAATTTTACAACTGGAAGCAAAACCTATTTTATAGTTTACATGTTTAACAAAGATAAGCATCAAATACTATTTTTTACTTCAACCCAATTCTTTATTCCACATTGCAAGTTAAAACCCCAACGTAATTCAACATCCTCAAGTTTTCACATAGGGATTTATCTAGGGTTATCTTAAAATAAACTAGGGTTTCTTATTTTTAAATAAAAAATAAAAACTCTTCATGCATAGGTAGTGAAAATACTCCACAAGCCCATAACAATAGTTATGCTACAATGCACAAGCAAAGTCAAAATCACCAAATTGTTATTTCTATTCCATAAATATTTTTGCATTCCCATGCCGCCAAATCAAATTATGCATGTCTTTTTCATTTTATATAATACCCCCATTTATGAAATAGGGCAATTTCAAATGGTTGTTTTACAAGCAAGTTGTCATCTCCAAAAATATTTCTTTCCTAAATAGTTTTCTCTAGGAATATAACACTCTATAAAAATGGCTCATTGGGTGGTTCCTCCTAGTTTTATCTCCATGTGCTAGGGTATTCACACTGGGGACTACAATATAAATGCCCCTTAAATTATCATCTTTTATCTCCTTAAAACAATTATAAAAATGAGACATCCAAAAAATAAAAGGGCTTATATAATGAGCACTAGGGTTTTGGTACTCCATATTTGATTTCCCTCTAAAGGTGTTTTAAATAGTAATTTTTATTTATTATTTTGTCATGGGGGTGTTCCACCTGTTCTCTTAGGCTACTTTCATGATGGTTGACTATTTTAAACAAGGAGTGTGCAACTTACAAAGTGTTCAAGGCGAGCAATAATTCAATTTATCTTGATAAGGATCATGGTGTTATTTAACCTTCATGAGGTCCATTTTAGATATATGGATGTATTTTACAACTTTTAAGTTATTAAACATAATCGCAAAAATTGAAAGCAACAATCAACATTTTTGAAATGTTACAAGCACACACTCATATGCAGAGTCATTAAATTAAAATTACATTACATTTTTCTCTTTAAAATTTAATACAATTAAACATGCTATTTTATGCCTAATGTAATTTTGTGGTGTGTGCATGATTTTCCTTATTTTTTATTAGTTGTTGATCCTAACATTGTAATCCTCACCTTGATGATACTCTTCTAAAACTTGGTTGAGGGCATCCCTTGTCAAGCACTCAAATCAAGTCTCTTGTTAGTCTTTTTAAATAACAATAAAATTTACATATAATAAATAAAATCTAAAAATCATCATAAAAAAAAAATATTTGCATTATAAATCACGTGTGATAATATCATTCACCAAATTCTAGCTCATCATAGTCATGTACTATTACAATTTAATCCCATATAGAAAAAAGCCATCATATCAATGATAGTAAAGCATCATATCATAAGATAATATTATTACTACAAAATAAAATAATACAAAAATCTCAAATATTTTGTCCAAACACAAAACATAGTACTACCAAGAAACAAACACACTACCCCGAGGGCTAGGTGGATTGGTAAGTGCTTTTATGGCTAGGTATTTACCAAGAATATGCCTAGGTTCAAACCTCAGGGGTAGCCTATTTGAAAAGGTAGTAGTTTGATCCGAATCCTCTGAGTACATGCTAGACCGACGATGACGATAGGAATCTCGAGTGACTGGTGGTCCCCTTCACGTCGGGTCAATAATAAAAAAGTGAAATAGGTTTGGTAGAAGTATCCCTTATGGTTTAAACCCTGCACTTGTTAGTTACATGGTTGTGACCAAATCTCTTATGTAACAAAAAAAACCAACACACTCATAAATATATTATATTATCAAATAATGTTGTCATAGCAACAAAGGTATCACTATTTATACATATTAATGAGAAAAGAGCCTCTAAAAATCCACATCATATTCTCATGTGCTACTATTTTTAGTGTATTGGTCCCACTAGACCTTGAACTAAGATACCTCTCTATTGTGCAAATGTAATTGTGTGTCTCCAAAATTCTTATTAATTGGACTTGAACCCCTAGATCCTACACCAACAAATATTGTTAGTCAACAAAATAATATATATGGTTCTAATAGGATTTCAAAAAGAAGACATCAAATGCATTATGGATTTGAGAGAGAACTAGAGGTAAAGCAAGCTTATAGGCAGCTAGGTTGACCAAATTTAAAATTCCAAAATGTCTACTTTTATGGTTGATAACATGGATGACTTACCAAATTTTATTGAGCTCTTTTGAGTCTCCACTCTAAGAAACATCCTATCACCTGTTGTTAATTGCCCTAGGACTGATTACGGTGGGAATAACTCTTCTACCTATATGTAACTTTCATAAGTCACTATATGATAAAATTTTACATATTCCTTTATTTCTTACAACATGTTAGGGCCTAGGACCAATTGATCCTCCACTTTGTTTCTAAGAGATGTATGAAACTTCCATAAAATGGATCAAACAGGGGCATACCTAAGATTGAGTGGTAAGAATTATTGTAATAAAATTTTACCAAATGTGAATATTATTCCCACTTTTATTGTTGATCTATGCAATACATTCTCAACAAGTCCTCCAATACCTACTTTACCCTCTCAATTTAATCATCGATTTTTGGGTGATATGCAAAACATATATTGAGATGTATTTCCAATATAATAGTTAAGGTTTAATAAAATCATAAAATGATCCTCATGTATCTATCAGATATAATCCTTTTAGGTGCCCCATGAAACCTAAATATTTCTTTCATAAACCTTTTTACCAAGACATGAGCACCATCCTGTAGATTTCTAGGAATAAAGTGTGCTACTTTAATCAAATTGTCAACCACTATAAGAATGACATCATGCTTATTTTTAGATATTAGAAATTCTTGTAGAAATCCATGTTTATCACTTGCCACTTCCATTAAAGCTCATTGTGTGTATATAACGATCTCACTTGATACGTACGTTTAGCCTTAACTCGCTAACACTCAATGCATTTGGTAGCAAATTATGTTGCATCATTCCTAATCCCTAGATAAAACTACACTGTCTCTAGGTTTTCTATAATCTTTTTCACACTAGGATGTCCTAAATATATAGGACATTTTGCGTCCTCAAGTATTATGGCTCTTAAACCATATAATCAAGCACATAAATTTGACCTTCGAATCTTAAGAGGTTGTCTCTTTCTAACTAATACCCATCATAATTATGGACATAGGAATATATATCTAGAACACTCTTTACTCTATGGAAGTGCTCGTATTAATTAATTTGACTCAAAATTCTCTCTAAAATTAGACTTGAGAGTAGCTATAGTAGTGGTGTGCCTCTTATGACTAAGTGTATCAACTACTTTGTTTTCCTTTCCTTTGATGTATCTAATGTTGAAGTCATATTCATACAAAAACTCTAATTATTGTCATTGATAGGAATTTAGGCTAGGTTATATGAATATATACTTGATCCCTTAATTAGTTTACAACTTAAATATATTTCCCAACAGATAATATCTCCATATTTTTAAGGCTTGAACACCAAATGCTTACTCCAAGTTGTGTGGTGCATAGTTTTGCTCATACAACTTTAATTTAAGAGACTCATAGGCCACTACTTGGATCTCCGACATTAATAATCCTCTTAATGCTTGTCATGAGGTAATGGTCATTACTATAAATTTTGTATTAGGATAATGTACTTTTAGTATTGAATTTATTGTTAGCTTTTCTTTTAACATTTGAAATACCTTCTAAAATTTTTCAATCCAAACAAATATTTTCTCTTTTCTATAGAGTGAGGTGATTTGATGAGCTATTTTAGAGAGTCTATCATTAAACCTATTCTAGTAACCAATCCTATAAAATTATAGATATCATGGACATTTTAAGGTGCTACCCATTCCACAATGATTTTGATTTGTTCTTAGTCAACTACAATACTATAGAGAAAAATCGTTAACATTTCATTAAACAAATGAACAATAAATAATACAAATAGTGCCCAGATTAGTCCGTGGAATATGGAGCTAATCAAACAACATTAACCTAATAATGAAAGACGTTCTAACTATAATGATACGCCTAACAAATAATGTAATAATAGCTAATTTAAAATATACGCTAACATCCCCCCTTATTACATTATTTAGATAATAATATAACTACTAGCTACACTATTATCCCCCCATACAACAATATTTGGGTAAAGTATATAACTGCCCCAATACAGTGAAGAAGAAGAAGAGAAATGAAAGAATGGTGGCTCGTGCTTTGTCTTCGGCTCTAGCTCTGGCTCATGGTGCTAGCTCTAGCTCTAAGCATACCTCTGGAATTATACCTCTGGGTCTATCTCAGGATCTGCCTATGAAACTGCATCTGGATTATTACCTCGGGATCTGCCTGTAGATCTGCCTCTGGAACTTTGTCTCTAGGTCTGTCTTTGGGTCATTATCTTTGGGACTGCCACTTGGTCTGTCATTGGATTTGCCTCGAGGTCTACCATAGGTTTTACCTTTTCGGTAGAAGCCATACAACATTTCTTTCATCATGGTCCATTGTGTGAAATCTGCCCATCCACAATCAATGTGAACCTTGTTGGCCATTTTCATTTTATGCCAACATCGTGAAGAAGAGTGATTAGTACATCCACAAAAATCACAAGGATGTAATCTCCAAAATTTAGCTGCAACATGTCCTGCCTTTCCATAGTGACTGCAACAATGCTTTTTAGGAGATGGAGGAGATTTAGGTTTTACAAACATTGAATTACTGGTACTTGCATGTCCAGTATAGCCAAGGCCTTCATTCTTTGCCCTGACATTTAGCATTATTGGAGATTTAATGCCTTGTTCCTGTTTACCTAATCTATCACCGTTGAATCCCATTTTATTCATCATTTTGGAACCAAATCCTTTGGTGCATTTTTCAAAACACCCAATTTCAACATCTTCATCAATGCTTTTAACAATATTGCATTTGTCGCTATTGATGAGATTATGGAGCTCTTTTTGAGGAAGTTCAGTTTTTAAGTCACTAGTGTCACAAGCAAAATTTGCTACTGAAATGAGATCACCTATGCTACAACTGATATCTACCATAGAAGGTATGAGGTCGCCTGTATCACAACAAGCATGTGCCATAATGGGCTGAAGGTCACTCGTGTCACAACAAGCATTCACCATAATAGGCTGAAGGTCACTTGTGTCACAACAAGCATTCACCTTTAGGACCTCGCTTTCCTCACTAATGTCCCTTTTCTGTTGTGCTTTGTCAAGAGCATAAAATGACATGAATATGCCCATTATAGCACCAATAGGGATTAGAACACCATTTTTCTGCATGTCTCCACAAGACGCAGAATCATTGATTATGGCATTTACACTACTCCTTAGTGTAAGAAATGTGCCATCTTCATAATAATCTATCCCTTCTAGGTGTGGGGAAAAATATGGGCCTTTAACTGATTTTGCAACATCATCAGTTTGTTTTGGGATAGTTTTCTTCTTTGATCTACCCATTCTTAAGGTGTCGGTCTCTGCCAAAAATGCACCTTTTACAATAAAATTTTGCAAAATAATTTGACTAAGGTGTCGGTCACTACCGAAAATGCACCCTTATAAGTCTTCCCCCCTTGATTTTGCAAAAAATTATATCTCCCCTGTACGGGGTTCCAAGGGGCAGCACAAAATGGGCGCTCTAGAAGGCTTTTTTTCACTGGTTTGTAAAAAATTACAATATTTTCCTCTTAGGCAGATTAGCACAAAAATGTCATAAAAAAAAATCCCCCCTGTGTGAAGTACTTCAAACAAAAAAATGTTTGCTATTTATGAAGCCTAAAAAACAGGTTTTGAGGTTTGATGATTTTATGCGAATTGCTCAATGAGGAAAAAAAATCCCCCCTTCACTTATGTAGCAAAAAAATGCCCCCCTTTTTAAGTTTGAAAATTGTTCCCTCCAATGTTTATAAAAAATAATATAAAGTTTAATTAAATTATTTTTCTAAAAAAAAGAAATATTTCATATATTTTTAAAATAATTTCTTTTTTTTTAAGAAAAAATAAAAAATTTAATTAAACAAAAAATATTAAAAAAAAAAAAACATTAGAAAAGAAAAAAAATCAAACAAAAAATTTACCATTGGGGGGGGGTCGATGGGGTTTGAACCCCCGACCTCACGGCTGGGAAGCCTCGAAGATTAGCCTCCTACCAACCCGGCTACCACCATCGGTGGAAAGGATAGGAGACTAGCTCCTACTTGAGCTTCGAATTTGGTCCGCTGTGCCTAATCGTGAGATTTGTCAATGTTCGACGTTCATTATATTTTGTGATTGAACCACAAAATATCTTGCAAATCCGGTAACTGGCTACAAAGGCAACCCGGCCACGCCTCTGGATATGGGCGCAGGCCATGTCGATCCAGAGAAGGCCATCGATCCCGGTCTCGTCTACGACCTGACCGCGGAGGACTATGTAAACTTCCTGTGCACGCTCAATTACACGATGCAGCAAATTCAAATCATCGCCCAGACTGCCGTTTCTTGCCCGACTGGCGTCGACTTCGGTTCGGACGCGTTGAACTACCCTTCCTTCACTGCGATTTTCAAGAAGAACGCCACCGTATCTTCTTCCGTGACATTCAAAAGGACGTTGACAAACGTAGAAGAGGAAGCATCGTATTATGAAGCAGTGGTGGTCGGGCTGAGCGCTCTGGTGAAAGCCGTTCACCGCGACTGGAGTCCTGCGGCGATCACGTCTGCTCTCATGACCACTTCCTACACAGTAGATAATTCCAATAACAACATTACAGACAATGGCTATGAAAGGATCACTCCCCCTCCTGCATATTTCGAATAGCAGGTTATAGGGCTTTGAATAACGACATCGTAAGCTGTCAACAGAGTGTTCTTTCAACTATAGTCCCACATAGGACATGCGACGGGCTTTCTGGAGTTTAAAAACAAAAACTCTCACATAAGATTTTGATTGCCTTCAGGCAATCACCTCCTCCTAACTATTTTGCCCGCCCAAGCTTAGGAGTCAGTCCACGCAGGATTATCCCTGTTCGTTGGTCTAGGTTGGCCTTATGAGTCATTATCCGCCATGTTGTAGCATTCTCCGTCACCACCTAGGAAAGTGTCCAGTCACGTCTAGCTAGTTTCAGGGTCGAAGATCCATGTAGGCAGCAGTATTGGAGTCGTCCTTGTGTCAAGGGAGTCGCCAAATCCTCGATCTAGGTCACATCAGTAGCCAGCGCGCCCATGACCTAACACGTTCTACGGTTTAGTCTACTAGTCAAACCCTAATTTGCAAGTTGCAAGTCGCAGCAGACGCACCTCACAAACAGGTTCACCAAATGGTCTCAAATGAAACCCAAGTCAATCGGAGTGGAGGCTCGCTCCTCCTCCCCGCTCTGATACCATGTAGAGAAAACTCGTTAACATTTCATTAAACAAATGAACAATAAATAATACAAATAGTGCCCAGATTAGTCCGTGGAATATGGAGCTAATCAAACAACATTAACCTAATAATGAAAGACATTATAACTATAATGATACGCCTAAAAAATAATGTAATAATAGCTAATTTAAAATATACACTAACAAATACTATTTATCAAGATGGTCTACCCTAAATAGTGCACCTTTTTTTGATAAATACACACTTGGACAACTTCCCATAAAGATCATTATCCCTCAATCTCTACATTACCCTATTCATATGTTCAAAATTTTCCTCCTTATTGTAGGAGTATGTCAGTATATCATCCAAAAACACCAACCCAAATATATTCAAATTATATCTAAACACACTGTGCATAATATTTATGAAAGTTACAAGAATTAGAAACTATTGTTGTAAGCCTAAAATCACTCATTAGGCTTAAATATTGAATTACAAGATATTAAAATCCTAAACAAGAATAATAGCATGGGTAGAAAATTTTGCAGATGGGGTAGGACCTTTGGGATTTGGTCTGCTAGATAGTGAAGGGGATGTTGATGGTGGAGGAACCCATAATTTGATCCAAGAACATCCCATAACAACGGTATATTGTTTATTAGTTGGGATCATAAGCTCAAAGGAAAAGCTTTAGTTTCTATAGAAATATATCATATTTATCCCTTTAATATATAAGGGGGTTTTTGTTTGTACGTTTCAAATAAGCTCGTGGAAAGGCCAATTTCTCAAAAGGCTAACAATCTAGTTGGAAAATTTATAGGAACTCACCTGGATCTTGAATCTATAAGAAAGTGGGCAAAAATAAAATGAAAACCTCAAGGATAAATGAGAATAACATCTCTCCTTAAAGGATTTTTCCTCATTACTTTATCCAATTATGATGATTGTGTTAAAACTTTGTTGGAAGGATCTTGGTTTTTTTAGAGAATGGGTATTTTTTTAAGAAGGTGGAAACTAGGTTTTAATCCAAAAAATGGAAAACATAATCTCACTCCAGTTTGGGTAAGAGTTATGGGATTGCCTATAGAATTCTAGGATGAAGATATAATTATGGGGATCACAAAATTTATAGCCTTCAACTTAGAAACTAAAGCTCAAACTAGGATAATTTTCACTAGATTATGTGTCAATGTCAACATAGGGAAAAAATTATTGGTGTCTACAAGGCTTATGTCTAAATTTAGGTTCTAGAAACAACATATTTAATAAAAAAATTATCAAATCCATGTAGAGTGTGCAATAAATTTGGACATTAAGCTAAAAATCATCCTTCAAAGAATCCCTTGAATAAAGTGTGGATAAAGAAAAAAAGAGAAAGATAAGAAGGATGAGGAAGGCACAAGAAACACTGCTTATATAGAAGGTACTAATATTTTTTCTCCATAAGGAGCTAGAGGAAGGATAAATAGTACCAAAAATGGAGAACGAATCAAATGTGGAGAAAGAAACAGTTTATCAACCTAATGGTCTAATAGAAACTGAAGCCTAGGAATAGAACAAAAAATAATAAATCCAAGATTCGAAAGATAAAGTTAATTGTACAAAAAATCCTAAGCATATATCAATTTAGGAGAAAGTTAACATAGGATGGAATTGACAAATGGAAGACACCCCTTTCTAAGGTCCAAATTGATCAAAACAATATATGAACATATTTTTTGACTCTGAAGAGATGGTCCCTTGTTATTTTGATGTTCTTCATATTTCCCTAGAAAAGTCTTTGGTGAAACCTCTAGGTAACAAAAAATAGGAAATCCCTTCTATGAATCCCACTATAAACTCAAGAAGAATAGTAGATGTAGGAAGTGAGACCAAAATGGAAGACCTAAATTAACTAAAGTCAAAAGTAGGAAAATTGCTACGAATGTACAAATAGAACACAAAATATTTTAGATATAAATGGAGGAAAATCCTCTACCCAAGGTAAGAAATGAAGATCATATCTTGGAATGTAAGGGGTATGAATGTTGGGACTAAAATAGATGATATATATTATACATGAAAAAGAGTATAATATATAAGCATAATCCTATATGAAAAAAATGACATTTGTCAAAGAACATGACAAGTATCAAAGGAGGCATAATGCACATTATATTCTAATATTCCCCCTTAATGTGCACTATCCTAACTATAAAAAAATAAAAACAAGTCAACATTAGGTAACATTCCCCCTTAATGTTGACTTCTCTAAAAGAACCCTATCATCCTCCTTTATTACATTATTTGGTCTAGGCTCATGCTCTTTGCGCTTGGATATCCAACAGTGAATAATGCTAGATCAACGGTGTATACATCTTGGTCTGTTGCCTTAGGATCGACCAATTCTTTGGATCTGTTGCCACTGGGTCAGCCATCTAAGTGCCTCAGGGTCAGCCACTTCCACAGGTCTATTGCCTCTATAGGTCATCCTCTAGGTATGTTGCCTCTTGTAGGTCACTAACTAGATTCACCATGAATATCATCCCCCCTCATGGTGAACTCAATCTAGAAGGTGTCGGTCTCTACCGAAAATGCACCTTAATACAAAAGAAATACGAGCCATATAAGAGTGTCGATCTCTACCAAAAATGCACTCAAAAAAATAAAATGAGCCATAGAATCCAAATGTGGAGGAGAAGAAGAAAGAAGAGAATAGAATCTTCTAAAGTGTCTTCGTCTGTAGTCTTCAAAAGTTGATCCAAAAAAGTCCTCGGATAGATTCTAGGGTGTCTATGTATGTAGTCCCTAGATTAGGTGTCCTTATGGTAATCATCTCATCTTACCAGAATGCATGGGTAACCAGCCGTTGCATCCACCAAGTATGATAGAGGAGAATACTAGATACTAGGATCACTTACATAGAGTGTCGGGTTCAACCGAAAATGCACTCTAGAATAGAAAAATGTTTGAGGCTAAAAAATCTTTCCAAACTACCTCAAAATTACAATTTGACACCACCAATGTGTCTGTCTCAAAAAACCTTTTCGACGACTATAAATACCCCTATGTTTGGACATCAATGGGGCCTTCATCTTGTGGAAAAATAACATCATCAAGAATAAAATATTCCTGACATCATAGAATATTTCCTTGGAATATTCTTGGCATTGCGCTCTGGCGAAAAAAAGACAGTCTTCAATTTTCCCTCGCAAGGGTAAAAAATAGCCCCTTACAATTAAAAAATAAATAAAGTGGCCCTCACAGGTTCACATGATAGGGGCGGTGGCGCTACAAAATAGGCCACGTAGTGGGCCATGCGGTAGGAACAAGAACACAAAAAAATGTGCAAGAATACAATACTGGTCTATCACACGTCAGCAACCGGTAACCTTGTACACATATTACCATTGAAATTTTTTGTGTTGGAAATGGGTAAAAGTGGGGCCACGAAAACCCATGACAGAAAGGGAGCACAAACACAGGTGCATTATTTCAAAATATCTGAATGATGGCTGCTTTTCAACTTGCAACACAAAATACACTTGTGCTCAAAGAGGCGTAAAATCAATGGAGAAATTAGCTCATAAAACAAGACAAAACAATTGTGTCTCGTATCAAATCACTGCCATATCGATCACTTATTCATCGTTCGTGGTGCCAAACAGGCAATCTGGTATTCAGTTCAACAGGTGTGCCAAATTTCATCCTTTAAAAAATGGTAATCGATATCTATTATGAAAGTATTAATTCGTAGAGAGACAAAAAAACAAGTCTCCTTCATCTCCAACGTCTCTTGAATACAATGAGCTAAATATGCACCAGTTCATCAATTTGATGTGAATACACAGAATAGCTGGCAATCATACTCACAACGGGTGCTTCTAGACACAACTCAAGCAAATCAGGTGGGATACAACAAACAGAGGAGTACTTCAAGAGAGTTGCATCAAATGTCTAGGTTCAAAAATCTAATTACTATTGAAACACATATAGGTGGCCATTGTTGATACGAACATATCATGGAAAAAATCATAGTACACTTGCTCGACGATGCGACCTCCATGCAACTTGCCAATCATGAAATTATTGAAGAACGTCTGAAAAAACAAACTCACTATTATATTCTGCAACTATCCACACAATGTGTGCCATGCCAGTAGTGCCACTCTTCCAAAATTATGATATCATCATAGACATTACGATGCGTGGAGTAGGTGGATCTACTTTGAAATTAATAAACAATGACCACGTGATTTCGTCCAACGTTTGAGGTCCACAGAGAACAAGGTTTTCATCAACTTCTTAGCATCCCATCATTGAAAATTGTCTATTGGCCTCCAGATAGAGTTGATATTGATTGAAAAATAACTTTATCATCTATAGTATATCGATCGCTTATGGATTGGAACTCCATCTTTGGGTTACTTCTGTGGCATATCGGTTTGCCACTACCATTTGGGATATTTTTGAGAGTATTAAAGCTCTGATCTCTTGTGCCAAAAAACACTTCAAATTCCATGGATAACACAGTGCTCACAGAGCGCACAACCACCTCCTCGATCGCTCTCGAGATAGAACAAAAAAAGGTAAATGCACACCTTGAACAACTAGCCACCAACTAAACATTTTATAAAATTCAGATCTGGTCCTCCAAAAATGTGCGCAACTCCCGCCAATGTTTGCAACTCCTAAAAAATAAAAAAACACACACCATGCAGGATTCACAATGGTCTGCAATGAGGATGCCGCCAAAATGTTTCCACCAAACTATTCTTCTGATAATTGGTAGACTAGCTAGCACCTTCAACAGGCATGCTCGAGTCGAGGAACATGGAGTTCAGACCCACTAAGCTATTAATAATGTTGTAAATGATGACATCCATCGCTCACACTAGAAACAACTCCTTCTTGATCAACATCTTCAATCTTCACTACGAGATCCAAATAAAAAAAATAGTATCGTGATCAAATCTCTCACTGTTACATTTACAAGCTGAATTCCTGACATCGTATTCTGTTAGTCTTCTATATTTTGTGCACTCATCAGCACTTACATCCGCACTCAAGAGGATGTTGAGTTTATTTAAATCTAGTGTGCACATGGCAGCAAAAAACAAATGTTGCAGGGTTGAATGACGTCGCTGCGATGATCGAGAGCTCCGTTAAAGACATCGCGACTGAACAACACTTCTTCTCCATGTACATCCTTGAAATGATCTTGTCCATGCTCTCCACCGTGATTGGTATCTAAAAAAAATTATCTTCCCCATAGGCACTTACTGATTTTAACCTTTGACCTTTAGTCACAACAAACCAAGCGTCCTTTCTCCTTTAAACAACCATCTATAGCGGCACAGTATCCATTTTCTATTTCATCAGTTTCACAATCCTCTCCTATGTCTGATTCAGATAATTAGGCCATATTTGAGCTGGCTCCACAGGCTACTCCTGGCCCAGCCGTAGATGCACCTGTGGCCCTAGCCCCTTGAAAGTTATTCTTTTGAATTGACTTGCGATTATGGGTATTGAAATTCTATAACGGTAGCCGCACTCATGCAGTCAAGGCGACATCGGTATAAGACATCATTGTAGATGAGAGGCTTCACTGTGGACACCATCTCCACATAAGAAAGAAATGTCTCTATACATGCAACTTCTAGGGTGCAGTAACCTCCTTCACTGCGGAACCATCATTGAACACCTTGGATCTGGGCCATAGGATGAAGATCTAAAAAATTACAACCTACATACTGAACTTGATAACCACCAACAAGATTAAAAAATAAAAAAATTTAGTTTCTCATTTTTCATTTCTCTTTCGAGAAATTACTTCTTCGGATGGAAACCTCCCCTAAATCATATTAAAAATAACTTCAGCCATGGATTTTCTCAAAAACAACTTTATGGTTTCTGATCCATGAATTATGGAGAGCATACTCACTCAGTATGAGAAAAAAATGGAAGAAAAATGAGGAGGGAGAAAAATGAGGGGGGGATTTCCATGAGGAAAATCCCCCCTCAAGGGTTGACACAGGCAGGAGAGCGAACCTACTCTGATACCAAATGTTGAGACTGAAAGAGATGAGATATATTATACATGAAAAAGAGTACAATATATAGGCATAAGCCTATATGAAAAACATGACACTTGTCAAGGAACATGACAAGTGTCAAAGAAGGCATAGTGCACATTATATTCTAACAATGAATACCCCTTCCAAACAACGGGTAATTAAAAATCTTAGGAAGGATAATTACCTAGACATTCTTCTTCTACAAGAGACTAAGATTGATAGCAAGAATATTTTAGTAGTTAAGAATAATATTTGGAAAAAGGTAAACTATGTAGCTAGAGTAGTGAATGGAGCCTTAGGAGGCCTCTGGATTTTATGGAACCTAGATTCGATTGATGGGAGTTGTATTTAGAATATTGAAAGGCATATATCAGTTGTTTTCTTCTCTAAATTATCAAACTTCAGTTGGGTTTTAACTAATGTTTATGCTCCTAATTCTCTCATAGGTAGGAGAGCTCTGTGGGAAGAGTTAAAATATATTAGGAAAAATACTAGTGATCTCCCATGGGTGTTGGTAGGGGATTTTAACATTGCCCTCTCCCCAAGTGATAAAAAAGAGGAAATCAAGATTTTAATGATAGTATGGAAGAATTTGGCAATTTTATTGGCCATTGTGGTCTCATGGATATGGAATTAAGAGGGACTAAATACACTTGGTCTAATAGAAGGATGGGGGACAACCTAATTCAGATTAGATTGGATAGAGTTTTGGTGTCTCATGACTAGTTTATGAGGAATAGTAATTCTTCTCTCTCTACTCTTCCAAAAATTGGATCTGATCATAATCCATTGATTCTTAACATAGAAGAAAGAAAAAAATGGTAAGAAGTCCTTTCTATTTTGAACTCATGTGGATTTTTCACCTAGGATTAGAGGAAAAAATTAAGGAATGGTGGAATTGTGAAGTTGTTGGAACATGTATGTTCAAAGTGGTAAAAAATTTGAGAAATGTTAAAAATAATATTAAAAAATGGAACAAGAATATTTTTGGTAATATTTTGTAGCAAAAGGAGTCTTTGGTTAAGAATTTATAGGTTATTGAAGAGCAAATTCAATCTCAAGGAATGTCAGAAGATATAGCTAGACAAGAAAAATCTTTACTTAGTGAATTTCATTCAATTATGGCTAAGGAGGAAACCTTTTGGAGGTAAAAATCCAAAGCCTTGTGGTTGAAAGAAGGTGATAGAAACTCTAAGTTTTTCATTTATCTACCTTAAGACATAGAAGCACCAACAAAATCAAAGATATTATTAAAAATGACAAAAGTAGTACAATAAATGAAGAAGAAATTAAAGATGCAACAATGAGTTTCTTTAAAGAATTATTTTCAAATAACAATGATATAGAAGAAGAGGTGGTAAATTACATGCTAAGTAACATCCCAAACTTGGTATCAGATGAGATGAATGAAGCTCTAGTGAAACCCTTCTTAGAGGATGAAGTCAAAGAGGTTGTTTTCAATATGCAAAAAGATAAGGCCCTAGGTCCAAATGGTTTCCTAGCTGGTTTCTTCTAGTATTTTTGGCACATAGTTCATGGTGACATTGTGGCAATAGTTAGAGAATTTCAAGTTGCTAATAGCATTTTAAGATATTGGAATTCCACCTTTTTGGTTCTCATTCCAAAAAATCAAGGTGCAAAGGATTTTAAATACTTTTGGTCGATTAGTCTATGCAATACTATTTATAAAATTTTAACTAAACTTTTGGCCAATAGACTAAAAATAATTCTTCCTAGAATTATTTCCAATCAGCAAGGGGGCTTTGTGCAGGGTAGATAGATTCTAGATGGCATTATCTCAATCCATGAATCTATCCACTCAATTGAAAAAAGTGGTTTCATAGGGATGATTCTCAAGCTAGATATGAATAAGGCCTATGATAGAGTTTCATGGTCTTTTCTAGATAGAGTTTTAGAAAAATTTGGTTTCCACCTTCAATGGAGATCTTGGATCCAATTATGTATTTCTTCTCCTATGTTTTTTGTTATTATTAATGGCTTACTTGTAGTTTTTTCCAAGTGAAAGAGGGATAAGACAAGGGGACCCCATATCCCCTTATCTATTTATTCTTATGGTAGAAGCACTTATCTATTAAAGGTATTAAATTGACCTCAATAGTAGATGCTATTACTCATCAATAGTTTGTTGATGACACTATCATAGTGGGTCAAGCTTCAGTCAAGGAAGCAAAAGAGATTAAGAATATCTTGGAATCTTATGAGAAGGCTTCAAACCAAAAAATAAATTATACAAAGAGTAGAATTTTTTATATCAATACTCCAATTGAAAGGCAACAAAAAATTTCAAGGATTTTTAGTTGTAGCATTGATAACTTTCCAGCCACCTATCTTGGTATGCCACTCTTTAAAGGCAAGATGAAAGAGGATTTATGGAATCTGATCCTAGATATATTTCAAAAGAAACTAGCAAGGTGGAAAGGAGTTATGTTGAGCCAAGCAGGTAAGCTTCAGCTAGTTAAATCTACTTTACAAAGTTTGTCGATCTATTTTTTTATCTATTTTCAAAATCCCTACTAAAGTTGCAAAAAGAATAGAACATATTCAATGCATAGATTTCTATGGATAAGAGTAGAAGAGAAATAGAGAATACCCTTAGTTGCTTGGGATAAAGTCTATACTTCCAAGAAAGAGGGAGGTTTGGGGTTAAGAAAGATGAAGAATCTTAATAGAGCTCTTTTAAGTAAAGTGGGATGGAGGCTAATTCAAGACAATGATTCTCTTTGGAAAAAATATTAAGGCTAAATACTTGGACTATAATAATTTGTTTGTGAGATGTGAAAATCCCCCAACAGGCTCTACCTTTTGGAATAACATAATCAAAATCAGGCCTATGTTATGGAAGGGCCTTAGATGGAGAGTGGGAAATGGAGACCAAATTGAGTTTTGGGAAGATACTTGGTTAGTGGACAAACCTCTCATCTCCTTTGATGACTTGGTTGTCATTAGAGAACCCTTGGTAAGGTTGTATGGAAGAAAATTTAAGGACTACATTGATATGGATAACAACTTCAAGAGATGGAAAATTATTTCTTTACAATCAAATGAGCAAATAACTCAACAAGCTATGATGAAACTCAATAGTCTATTACAACTTTATCATTTAAGTCAATCCTTCCACCATGATGTCCTCATTTGGGCTTTTAACTCTTCTAGAATTTACTTGGTTAAATTAGGATATGAAAGTTTATCTTCTCCTTTTGGTATGGATTTTCTAGCCTCTAGAATTTGGTTGAAGCATTTGACTCCTAAAAATCTCCTTTTCTCTTGGTTAGTTGTGTAGAACAAGATTCTAACTATTGATAATTTGAGAAAAATAGGTTTTCATTTCTCAAAATGTGTGTGTGTTATGTAAGTCCAATGAAGAATCAGTGGATCACATCTTTGTGCACTGTCCTTTTTCTTCTAAAGTTTTCTAGTTGTTGTTAAGGACTTTATCTTTATGTTGGGTTAGTCCAGATAGTTTTGTTGAGCTCTTTGAACAATGACATTCCCCTTTCTTAGTAGTAGGTTGATAGTTTTATGGAAGATGTTATTACCTCATTTCATTTGGGGTATTTGGTTTGAGAGAAATAATAGAATCTTTAAGGAAGTTTTTAGGAATGAGATGGTTACTTTCCACAAAATAAAATTAGCTATTAAAGATAAATTTTCCATTATAGAAGATCTTGAAGGTTGGGAGAATGTTCAAGAGGCTAGGATAGCCTCTTTGTGGGATCTTACACCTCTTCATAATCAAGAAATAGATCCAAAAATTATTGCTAGAAAAAATACCTTTTGGTGTTCCCCTAGATTTGGTTGGCTTAAACTTAATTTTGATGGTGCAAAAGGAAACCCAAGTAGGGTAGGAGAAGGTGGAATTATAAGGGACCACTTGGGATAGGTTGGAACCTTATGGGATCTAGACTAACCACTTTGTAGAAACCAAACCTTTGTATACAAACATCAAATTAATTAAAGAATTGAATATTAAGAAAATCATTGTTGAGGGTGATTCTATGAATATTCTAAACTACCTACAGAATAGGAATGCAACCAGTTGGAACATTAGAGAAATAATTGAGGATGCTAAGATTAGTCTATCCTCTCTTGAGGGAGTGGAAATTAATCATATTTATAGGGAAGGCAATGGAAGACCAATTGGTTAGCAAATAAGGGAGTTGAGAGTCCTCATCTGATTGTTTGGAGGGAAGATCTTCTTGATTCCTTGAAATCTATTATTAATAAGGAGAAATATCATGTTGTTGATAATTGTGAAAAGAGTAATGAATAGTAAAACTAGTCTTGGGAAGAATAGTATTAGATCTCAGAATGGTTTCATAGTTATTAACTAGTCGATGTCTAGCCTTTGCTATTATAGGTTTTCTTTTTGCTAGTTTTTATAGTTTTAGGAGAGAGTTAGCATGTTTAATGAGCTTCTCAAGATCCTTTGTTTCATTTGGAGGTTTATGGTTTTCTAGGTGTCGATGGAGATTCAGATCCGTTGCTATGGATGGAGGATCTCTAGCAAAGATTGGAATGTGAAAGCTATCCATTTTTTAGTTATGCAATTGTTTAGTTGTCTATATGTCCTTGTGTCTAGCCATGTTTTTGTCCAATTCATACCAAAGAGGTAGTCTATGAAGAAAAATAGTCAATTGAGGGTGATCAATCCATTGAGAAGTAGGGAAAAGCCAAGGTGAAAATGATTGTTCTACATAAGGAAAAATTTTAGATGTCAGAGGATGTGAAGAGTGTTGAGCCAACAAAGGAATCAACTAACTTCAGCTCCATTTCAAAGTTGCAAGAAATTGAAATTGAGATTAATCATCTAGAGAGGACTTGAATAATATTATGGACAATATGAAAGATCGTTTGGATGTTCTCTACTAAGATTGGGATGCTATAGATGCGTTGCTTTGGCCCAAATGAACAAGGGGGAGGGCTAAATCTTCTAGCCCTATTTTGGGTGCTTTATGTTCTAAGTCCATTGTAGATGCTTTTATATAGATTTTTTTGTCTAGGTCATTAATTGAAGTAGTATAAGCAAAGTTAAATGAAGCAATGCTATAATTTCTAGATGCAACATTTTGGTTGTTTTTTGTTTTGTTTATCTCATGATGCAATTACATGTTCATCTTTATCCAGGAGACTCCAGTTGTAAAAAAGGGTTGGGGCCCTTTAAAAAACCCCTTCTTTTCATCCTTTTTTTTTGGTTACATAGATGAATTGGTTACAATCACAATTTTTAGTAACTTCCAGCGCAGCTGGCAGGGTTCAAACTATCAGTGAAAGCTTCCAACACATCCACCGTCTCGTTAATAGTAACCTGGCGTGAGATGGGGACCACCGAACGCACAGGGTTCACACCATATTCATCAATTTGGTTCAACACGTGGCATGAAGGGAAGGGAATCGCCAGACAAGAAGGAAATAGATCACCGCCATTAGTCAGGTGCAACACGCAGAGGAGTCAGATTGGGCTACTGGCTATGCATGGGTACACTCATGGGATTGGAACCTAGGTCTCCTCTCGATAAGTGCCCCAAATTACCAATCCACCTAGACCCACTAACCTTCTTTTCATCCTTTAATAAAATATATATTTATGCAATTTGTTAGTGTATTTATGAGTCCAAATAAAATTACAATGAACTCAAAATGCACATAATGAGTTAAAAATGTTATTTTTGATGTGCCATCTTTTGTAATCCTCAATTGATGATTTCCCAATCGAAGATCAGTTTCCAAAAAGAAATTTGCTTTTTATATTTTTTGAAATAGATAATTTATCCTCTACAAAGAGTACCTCTTCTTAACTACTACTTTAATCATCATTTGATAATTTATGTATATCTTAGGTCTATCATATTTCTTCTTCATTAAGATTACTAGTGCACCCCAAGGTAATACACTTTATCAAATCAAACCTCTGGCAATCAACTCATTCAACTATAAATTGAGCTTAAATAAATCAAACACTTTCATTTGATATGAAGCTTTGGATTATGGACCCACTCTTAGAAGAACATCTATTGAAAAATCAAAATCCCTTTGTAGAGGAAGTACTGAAAGCTCTTTAGGAAATGCATACCAATATTTATTTAAAATTGTACACACCTTAAAAGTAGATTTTTTTCTTCTTTAGGATCATCAATATATACTTTATATGATATGCATCCATTCCTTTGAATTTTTCTTAGTTGCATAGCTAAAATATACCTCAAATTAATAGGCCTATGAAGTCCTTGGATGATGGTATTGTATCCGATCATTAAGATAGTCAATCATCTTTCCATAATAATCAACCTTGGCTATATGTTGTCATAGATTTTTTACTCCAATGATCACATCATATGATCCAAGAGGAATAGTATTAAGGTTTACATCATTGGTAAAATTTGAAAATTCAAAATCAGCCATTATCAAGTATTACTTTACTCAATTCCCATATTAATAATCAGGGAGTTAAAAGGTATTCAATTTCAAACCTAGAAAATTAAATTGATAAGTGGGTATGGATTGAAATATTTATTCATGTTTTACTTTGTCAAAGACCTATTTCATGCTTGTTGGGTTGTAAACTTCCATGTTTACCCCTATATTAGGATTCAATCCCATAATAAATTTCTTAACCTAAAAGTTCTCATCCTTTTGATACTAAGGCACATACTTTAGGAGTTATATAAAAGTCTCATAGTATTGAGTTATTGTCTTCTCTTCCCACCTAATATTTTAAAATTCTATCATCTTGTTATCAAAGTATAAACATGGTAGCCACTATTGATAGAATAGAGAAACAAATTACTCCTAGCCTCATTTATTTTTAGATTATCCTACAAATATGCAACTTCTACAAGATGATATTTAGTCCATATTGCCATGGTTTCTTTAGCAAATTTATAAAGTTCAAAGTACTTCCTTATCTCAATAAGCCATGATGTATCTTTGTATCCAAGGGTCTTGTTATCATATTTTGGTGATACAATATTATTTGGACAACTCTTCTATTAGTCAATCTTTCTTATTCCTTCATCACCCCTTATAGTTTTGTTATACCTATGTGGACTCCTAATATTTACCTCAACATGTAAAATACTCTAAGGGATATCAAAATGGTGACCTTCATTCTTGTTATTCTCTTCTCGTCCATTTGGCCACTCCTATCTATTTTCTTCAATGGTGGTCACTCTATCCTTTTTCTCACTTAATAGGTCTATAATTTCATTCAACTTTTCTATCATTCCTTCATTAGGGTCTCTACCACTGCCATAACTCTCATTCTTTATGTTAACCATTTTCTTGGTTGTAATAATAACATGCATAGTATAAAATTAGTGAGCTCATTTGATCATGAGCATTTAAGTTAGAATTTTATACCGCATCTAGCAACCCCTACTAGGGATTGGTCAAAATAGTAATATTCTTGGTCAAAATAGTAATATTATTTATAATTAAATCTCATTATATATAATTACAATTAATATTAATTTCCACCATATAGAGCATAGTCCACTAACAATACAAATATCATTAAGTAACTAACTTATATATTTAAAAATATTTTATAGTCACTAGGTTTCCTAAATTCACATGAGTACCATGATAACCTAGATACAATCTACTTAGCTCAAATGGTTTCACTAATATTTAAGCAAAATCTAAGAACTCACTTCAAAAATATCAATCTATGTAATGGGGTGAATTTGACTTGTGATCTAGTTTTTGCGACCATTGATTTTCTTATTATTTATGATTAAAATATTTTTACCACTCATGGATTTATTATCCCCTAGGTTATTATGTTGTCCAACATAAATAATAGATACTTTGTGATTTTGGTATAATATTTTTAATTTCACTTCTTTATTTTCATCACTCATAAGTAAATTTAGTAAGATACTATCATTCTAGTTCTTAACTTCTAGGTGTTAACTAGAGTAGCTTTGATAATATTTGGTGCCCTATTTTTACCAAAGAGATTTTTATTTTTTTAATATGTTATCTAATTGGTTGAGTTAGGGAATTCCATCACAACTTTTGTGTTGTCATAATGCCATTCCAAATTACTAACAAGAAATCATGAGGTCACTTCTAAGTTACCTTACGTAACTTAATATCATTCACATCCTTTAGGCTAATGGAAGTATTCCTTCCATATAAATGACTTATATATCAATATATTACGAA
This sequence comes from Wollemia nobilis, assembly GCA_028583015.1. NCBI lineage: Eukaryota > Viridiplantae > Streptophyta > Pinopsida > Araucariales > Araucariaceae > Wollemia > Wollemia nobilis. The sequence continues at coordinate 915,980 of JAQPPZ010016766.1, read as the reverse complement.
TAAAAGTCAGAGGATATTATCTTAAATCTACTTTTAAAGTTCCAAAAATTCAAACTCAACCACTCTACCAAAAATCATACTTTAAACTTGCCCACATAGGATTTATTAAAAAGTTCTCATTCATCATACAATAGTTTTTAATATGTATAACAACCAAAAATTATCAAATAATTACCATATCTCTTACCATCCATTAAGAGAAATAAGTATTTCTCAATTATGATGTTTAATACTATTCACACCCTATTGTTTATTCTTCACAATGTATCATGTAAACCTTGCACTAAATCTATGTTAACCTTGCAACCCATCATTTTCCTATTTTACAAAATAGGTAAGCATCTTACTCGTTTTATTCTCATTTTTAAATAAATTAAATTTCATGAGAACATACTTATTCTAATGTCAAGCAACAAAAATAATAAGATACTACTAGAATAAGGTTCTACACATCTTAATTAATTGAAGCCATTCAATTGTTATGAAGAAATACACTAATGGAATTACATGTTTTCCCTCTCTTAGGGTCATTATTCCAACTCAATAATAGTTATTAAAATTAATAAGCAACTTTTACTTTCAATTTTTTTAATATGTATATAGTCCCATAAGATAAAATTGATTTCTTCTTAACAATATATACAAATAAGCTAGAGATTATATTTCATCAACTATTTTATCCCAATCCTTAATTATGTGCTATAGTCTCTTAATATCTCATTAGATACACTAAATTATGGTCTTATTCGCATACTTTTACATATTCTAAAAGATGAGAATAATGACATACAATACTTGCATACAGTTGCAAAAAGGTTGTGCTCACTAGTAAAAGCAATCTAAGATATTTTAACATGCACATATGGTTTGGGTCCTCTTCTAAGTGATATTCACTACAAAGTTTTAAGAAAATTATGAAATGGTTTCGATTTCATATTCCATATTTCCCAATACTATTATGAATACACTTAATGGAAAATATGATTATCAAATGATATTAGCTCAATTGGTTATATTCCTCAACTTTTAAGAAGGAGACCTAAGTTTAAATTGTTCCAGGTTATACATGCATAATTGCCAACTTGTTGTAATATCCCTATATGGTCATGATGTAAAATGGGTGGGACCCATTTCAATCCCATATAACCAATTTAAAAAAATAAATGTGGTTGCAACATGTCTTAACAATAGATGTGCAATATCACAAATATAGGTAAAATTCATCATTCCATATTTATCCCAAATCTTGAGAAATACTAGATAATACATCACCTTTGATTTTTTTACTCAAGAGGTTAATCAATTCATTAGTTGGTTATTGTAATACAACATATATATATATATATATATATATATATATATATATACTTTAAGAAATACAATAACCAACTAATGAAAATATTAACCTCCATTTTTAAGAAATACAATATAACATATGATCAAGAGTTCATGCCATAAGTCTCCATTCACAAGATCTTTTGCTATGATATCAAAAAACACATCTATAGGTAATGGCATGCACACAATCATTCATGAATTTATAGGAATTGATATCTTGAATTCATAAAAATCTAGTCACTTTAAATAGACAAGATGTCAAAAATTAAGACATATCCACTTAGGCAAATTGTTTTTGAACCATTTGATAGAAATCATTGCACCTGCAATACATTTTTATTTGAGATGGCCAAAGAAGAATTATACCTATGTATATTGGATATATGTGGAGAGATTATCATTGGGGTGACTTTATCACCCAACCATGAAATTATTATGAGGAATTAAGTTGGTCATTTTTCTTATCATAGAGGACCAACCCTTTTATGATAAACATAGATAAAGGTATCCATATTATAGAAGAGAAAATTATGGAATTGCAAATATACCTATATGAAGAAAACCATAAATCATGTAGCATTCAAGTTGTTATGCACGCAAGGAACGATAAATCTTCATGAACTTCATATTAAATCATGCATATAATCACAATTACATGCATTATTAATTTTCACATAAAGTCTATCCAATCTATAACTCAGGGTTTAATTAAAATATAGATTTATATATCAATGCTAAGTAGCATACCCCCTCCTTATTCATTCCACCTAAGGCCTGGATGATAAGTTATTTTGTAATCCATCTATACCATTTTCTTTCTCAATTCAACCATCACAACATATAACAAAAGCATAAAGCATACATTCAACCATTATAATTTGAGTATGAAAGCAACTTATTTATTCCTACTAAATGCAGTAGTAAGACAAACATTATAGTCACTCATAATTTTTCATAATAATAGGTTGTATTTCAATGGAAGCTAATGTCAACAAGTGATAGTTAATATATTCATTCAAATTAGACTTCAACAAAATATAACTAAATTACCATTACCTCTAGTAAGTGTAGTTGATTCCAACCAGTAAGGACAACCCTTAGACCCTACCAACACCTTCAACAGGTGGTGAGTTGGCATAATATGATATCATCAAACCATTCATTTCAAGAACCCTTAACAAGTTTTAAACTATATTTTAAGTAGTATTCTACAAGGGTGTTTCATTTAACATCACATAAGTGGCATTATGAATAAGCTCATCATACTTATTTTTAAGTATCATTAAGCCATGTCTTAAATAAAAGAATAAAAAACATTACACCCATACTCATTTAGAAACACACAATTGTGAGCCTTAACAAGAATCAAACATGATGAATTTAGTTATTAACATAAAATATGAAGCACTTAGCTATAAGTATCAAATATATAACACTTAGATATAAGCATTATATATGAAGCATTGGGTTGTAAGCATAAAAAATACTTAGATTATATCCATTAAATATGATCAAATAAAAGTGCTTATGTTACAAAACCATTCATGCTTTACACAACTATCTTTAAAATTAAACATTTTAAGGGTAGTTCCTTAGGTTATACCATTTAGTCCAAAGAGTAAACAAACTTTCTAGGTCTTCCATATGATGGAGAATACTATATTATTTTGTACATGTTAATGTACCCCCATGGTACCTTCATGGTACACCTTAAATATTAGACTAGGGTCAAGTCTTATATTAGAGTGTGAAAAAATATTTTATGTAATGTAATAATATGCAAGAAATGTGCAAGTTTCATGTGAGCAAGTGTGCAAGTGTTATGTGTGTATATGTGCACAAGTTTCTTATATGTAAGTGTACAAAATTATTCTTCTATTAGAGTGTGTAATGTGAAGAGTCATGCCCAAGTGTGCATATAAGATAGAGTCATGTGTATGCAAGTGTCAAGTACAAAATACAAGAGTCATAAGATTTGGCATATGGAAAGGAATAGTCAAGCATACAAAGAGTCATCCTATAATGGCTATATATTACTCCTTAGAGGATAGAAAGCATTGTCAATCACCTACATTGTCTACATAGTGAGCATAGAAAGCATTGTCATTGTATGCAATTTTTATGATATATTTTTAAGAGAAAGAGGAGTAATAAAGTTTACATACATTTGAGCAACTAATATTGTAAGTTTTGCTACATGATTTGTACATGTATGATTCAAGCTATTACATTCATATTGTTGTTTATTATTAGTTGATTTATTATAAGCCTTGATTTACATATTAGTTGGCTTATATTATTCTAGTTACATCATTATTTTGATTTTATTATATTGCGACTATTATATATTTGATCCTATGAGATTTATCCTATGAATTTACATTAATATTAAGGCTTCAATAACCAACAATGGTATCAAAGACACAATAAGAGAATTTGGGTTGATAAGTGCACCCGAGGATTAGCAAAAGTTTAGGGCTAAAGAAATCATCCAAAGTTAAAAATAACCAGCTTAAAAGACCATTGGAAAATTACAGAAAAATTTGAAGAATAAAGAAGATTGAAATAGAGAAGAATGAAGAGAAAATCTAGGGTCTTTCCATAGTTGCAGAACAACTAGTGAATATTAGGACTTAACTAGGGTCTTTTCACTAGGTTGAAGGATAACCAGTGGAGACAAGGATACATATTTGGGTGAATCAACTTGAATACAGTTGATTATTCAATAAAATAGCCAACCATAACATTTATAGAGGATTTTTAGGGACACAAATATATTCTTGATAAATGATTTCTATCAACACTTAGAAGAAAATTGAAGGATTTGGTATAATCAAGCTACTTGATTGGAATATCAAGGAAATTTCCATCACCTTGACATTGAAGGATTGGAGTTCTTAGGTGCGACTTAAGACATTGTTGCAATAGAGACTGGTCATTAGAAGTGTGATAAAATTCCAACAACAGATAGAGAAGAATTTCATATTCAAATGCAAGAGAAGGTAGAAAAATTTCATCAAGCAGAGATTGATTTAAGTTACAACTTATTAAAGTTTTACATCACAAAGAAATTGACCTTGACATAGAAGATTTAGGTCTTGAAGTTAAAGCTTGAAAAAGAAGATTTAGGACTTGAAGGTAAACCTTGACATAAAGATTTTAGGTCTTGAAGGTAAACCTTGATAGAGAAAAGGGTTCAGGTCTTGAAGATAGAAATGGATTGACATTTGCAGCCATATAAAAGTTATAGTAAATAAGTTTTCAAGAAACCAATATAGAATATATAGGCCCAAGAGTTCAAATGGGAAGAGACCCTTAAAGAAAATATGTCTAAGAAATAAAGATTCTATGATAAAAGAGGAAGGCTCCTAATGTAATAAGAAATTTTCTCTATACAATCATCTACAGTAGAAAGAAAGAGAGGTCGAATAATTATCTATGTAAGTAGTGGATAAGATAGAAGGTCTAGAAGACCAACAAAAGAAGAATAAAAAAATAAGGCTTATAGAAAAGAAACTTGAGATACAAAGTAGTCAAAAAAGTAGGGCAATATTGAAGCTATGTGAATGTTTAACAAGAAGGAGATATAATTTAAGAGAAAAGTCATTTGAAAGTAAAGGTGCAATAAATAATCAAAGGAAGAATACAATGGTGGAAGTCACCTAAGTAAAATAGCATTGGAAAGAAATATTAAATCACAACTACTATAATACGTTAAAGAGCATGAAGATTTGAAATTTGAGTACGTCTACATTGAAGAAAGAATTAGTGAATATGTTTATATTGCTCTGAGAAAGCATCAAGGATGCAGAGAATTATGTATTAATAAAAATAATTGGAACTAGTTTAATGTTATTAAGTTTAAGTCTGAGGTAAGGTCAGGAGCAAGGAATCCCTAAGTTTGGAACCACCAACATCGAACATCGAATGTGAGAAATGTCCAAACCTGCACCTATGAAAAGGAGACACAACATATTAGAATGTTCAATGCAATATAGTAGCCTAAATATTCAAGCAATGAGAGTGCCAAGTGCAACCAATATAACTTGAAGGAAAAAATAGTAAAAGTGCAACCAAAGATGTAACAATAGAGCCTAGGAAGGAAGTGTAAACAAAGCACCAAAGGAACACACAAACAAAGATAAAGCAACACACAAGTAGAGATAAAACACCAAAGGAACAACAAGCAAGTGAAGTGCCAAAGGAACAAGTTAGCAAAGTGCCAAAGGGAAAATAAGGAGAAACAGAGTGAAAGGGACTAGGAAGAGACACAATGCCAAAGGAGTGAGCAAGCAAATATAGAAACATAAAACAAAGACAATCATTCGAAAGCTAATGCTAAGAAAATAGATGCCAACAATTATTATTTGGTTGAATGTAATGTAACCAGCTGGAGAAACACAGAAGAATGTGATACAACATTCACATTATTCTATCTGATGTGTAAAGGGAATAATGACAAGCATCTAGTCAAAGGTGAAACACCTAGTACATAATATGAAGTAAAATTATCAAGTTGCTAGCATAGAGCACCTACTAAAGTCATATGCACGAGTGGAAAGGAAGGAACATCAATTAATTTTGAGAGTGCAATTTGAAATGTTTGAAAAATATCAAAGCACACCTTGTGAGGAGGTAAAATTTCAATTTAGGGTTTTACTAAGGTTTTACTAGGGAGTGATAAGGTAGTAAATTTAATATTTTATTTAGTTGAAGGTTAATTATTAAGTTTTAAGGAGTAATAAGGGTTAATTAAATTTATTTAGTTTGAAGTAATAAGTAGGTTTAATATTTTTAGGAGTAATAAGGTTTTTATATTTTAAATTCAAATATTATTGAAATTTTTTGCAAATTAATAATCATGGAGTTAAAAGGTATTCAATTTCAAACCTAGGAAATTAATTTTTTTTTGGTAAATAAATTTCTTCATTAATTACCAGGATTTGAAGGTTAACCCAAAACCTATTACAATATCCAACCTTTTGCTGAGATTGTAGATCCTAGTCATCCTTGAAACTTTCTTACCAGAACTTGTGTTGAATCCCCTACAACACCTTACTAACAAGGCACACCCATACCTAAACATAATTGTAAACATTACTTACATTGACAGGAAATTGAAGTTTAGAACTTTGCACTTGTGAAACCTGTTGCTTGCCCATTTCCTATTCTCTGTCGGAATCTTCCAAGGCTTACACCCTGTTACCTTCATTTCAAATTTGGTATGATTTAGAGGGAAACCCCATAGTTATTACCAGCTCCATGGGGAAAGAACACCCATTCATCTTTCTCCTTAATGAGTAGGTTTCTTTTCATGACTAATAATGGTTTCCACTTCACGTGGCACACCTTGTGTCCATGTCACCAAACTATCAACATCAACACCTATGTTGGCTAATTTGTCAGCTGACCTGCTGGCCTCATGGTACATGTGACGAGCCCTCCTATTTTGTCTTGCCACAAAAAGGATCCTCACTTCATGGATGACTCCCTTGATTCTCCATGGAGGTTTTTTTCCATTGGTTAACAGGTTGATGATGTTCATCGAATCACCTTCAATCATCAAGTTACCTTGAGTTGCTTGGGCTACTTGCAACCCTCTCCAAAGGGCTCTAGCTTTTGCTTCGTTATTAGTTCTGATTCCCAATGGTTCAGCGAAAGCCTTGACCAGATTTCCTTGATGATCCCTGATTATTCATCCTGCTCCAACTCTTCCCGGGTTCTCCTTGGCTGCACCATCAAAATTTAGTTTAAACCAACCCTGGGGGGGTGGCTCCCAAGAAATCCCATTTTTGGGATTGGGCAAAAGAATGGAAGGTTTGTCCTCAATACCTAAGGCCCGAGCTAATTATTTTTCTTGGGGAGGAATTAAGTGGTTCTCATCCACTAAGGTGCTAAGGTTTTCTTTTGCAAAGACAATAATCCTATTGAGGATGGTTTTTGTGTTGTGAATGGTATCCTTAAAGGCTCTATGGTTCCTTTCTAGCCAAATCTGCCAAAGAAAATGATGCCAACAAATTTTCCATAGGTACTTAAGTTTTAGGCTAACAAAGGGTTGAGGCCATTGATGGAACACTTCGGATATAAGAGCAAGCTTAACCCACGAGATCCTAAAGGCTTGGAAAAGTTCATCCAAGATGGACTCCGCTATCGAACACTCCAGAAACAAGTGTTGGGTTGTCTCCCATCCCGCCCCTGCACATGTAGCAACGGTTAGCAATAACCATACCTTTGGATAACATATTGTCCATAGTGAGGATTTTTCCTTGAATCACCAGCCATGAAAAAAATGATATTTTAGGAATTAAGCCTTTGATCCAAACCAAACTCGATTGAAATTGTTGACCTTCCATATTGAGAAGCAAATTATAGGCAATCTTAACTATGAAGTCACCACTTTCAGTCTCAACCCAAACAATGTGATCTTCATCCTTTCCAGAGGGAATAATTTGCTGAGTTAAAATGTTATAAAACTCTTCAGACTCCGCTTCAAAACCCTGTAAATTGATAAGTGGGTATGGATTGCAAAACTTATTCATGTTTTAATACTTTGTCAAAGACCTATTTCATGCTTTTTGGGTTGTAAACTTCCATGTTTAACCCTATATTAGGATTCAATCCCATAATAAATTTCTTAACCTAAAAGTTCTCATCCTTTTGATACTAAGGCACATACTTTAGGAGTTATGTAGAAGTCTCTAGTATTGAGTTATTGTCTTCTCTTTCCGACTAATATTTTAAAATTCTATCATCTTGTTATCAAAGTATAATCATGTTAACCACTATTGATAGAATAGAGAAACAAATTAATCCCAACCTCATTTAGTTTTTATATTATCCTACCAATATGCAAATTCTACAAGATGATATTTAGTCCATATTGCCATGGTTTATTTAGCAAATTTATGAAGTTCAAAGTACTTCCTTATCTCAATAAGCCATGATGTATCTTTGTATCCAAGGGTCTTGTTATCATATTTTGGTGGTACAATATTATTTGGACAACCCTTCTATCAGTTGATCTTTCTTATTCATTCATCACCCCTTGCAGTTTTGTTATATCTATGTGGACTCCTAATATTTACCTCAACATGTCAAATACTCTAAGGGGTCTCAAAATGGTGATCTTCATTCTTGTCATTCTCTTCTCATCCATTTGGACACTCCTATCTATTTTTTTCAATGGTGGTCACTCTATCCCTTGTATCACTTAATAGGTCTATAATTTCATTCAAATTTCCTATCATTCCTTCATTAGGGTCTCTACCACTACCATAAATCTCATTCTTTATGTTAACCATTTTCTTGGTTGTAATAATAACATGCATAGTATAAAATTGGTGAGCTCATTTGATCATGAGCATTTAAGTTAGAATTTGATACCACATGTAAGAACTCCTACTAGGGATTGGTCAAAAAAGCAATATTCTTTATAATTAAATCTCATTATATAGAATTACAATTAATATTAATTTCCACCATGTAGAGCATAGTCCACTAACAATACATATATCATTAAGTACCTAACTTATATATTTAAAAATATTCTATAGTCACTAGGTTTCCTAAATTCACATGAGCACCATGATAACCTAGATACAATCTACTTAGCTTTAATGGTTTCACTAATATTTAAGCAAAAACCAAGAAATCGCTTCAAAAATATCCATCTATGTAAAGGGTGAATTTGACTCATGATCTAGTTTTTATGATCATCATTTTTTTTATTATTTATGATTAAAATATTTTTACCACTCATGGATTTATTATCCCCTAGGTTATTATGTTGTCCAACATAAATAATAGATACTTTGTGATTTTGGGATACTATTTTTAATTTCAATTATTAATTTTTCATCACTCATAAGTAAATTTAGTAAGACACTATCATTCTAGTTCTTAACCTCTAGGTGTTAACTAGAGCATATTTGATAATATTTGGAGCCATTTTTTACCAAAGAGATTTTTATTTTTAAATATATTATCTAATTGGTCGAGTTAGGGAATTCCATCACAACTTTTGTGTTGTCATTATGCCATTCCAAGTTACTAACAAGAAACCACGAGGTCACTTCTAAGTTACCTTAAGTAACTTGGTATCATTCACATCCTTTAGGCTAATGGAAGTATTCCTTCCCTATAAATGAAATATATCAATACATTATGAATAAAAGTTAGTGGATATTATCTTAACTCTACGTTTAAAGTTCCAAAAATTCAAACTCAACCACTCTACCAAGAATCATACTTCAAACTTGCCCACATAGGATTTACTAAAAAGTTCTCATTCATCATACAATAGTTCTTAATATGTGTAACAACCAAAAATTATAAAATAATTACCATATCTCTTACCATCCATTAAGAGAAATAAGTATTCCTCAATTATGATGTTTAATATTATTCAATTCAAAAGTAATTAGATCCAAACAAGGTCACACCCTATTCTTTATCCTTCACAAGGTATAAAGTAAAACTTGCACTAAATCTATGTTAACATTGCAACCCATCATTTCTCTATGTTAACTTTGCAACCCATCATTTCTCTATTTTACAAAATAGGTAAGAATCTTACTCATTTTATTCTTAGTTTTAAAGAAATCAAATTTCAGAAGGAGAACATACTTATTATGATGTCAAGCAACAAAAATAATAAGATACTACTAGAAGAAGGTTCTATACATATTAATTAATCGAAGCCATTCAATTGTTACAACGAAATACACTAATGGAATTACATGTTTGCCCTCTCTTAGGGTCATTATTCCAACTCAATAATAGATATTAAAATTAATAAGCAAATTTTATTTTTAATTTTTTAATATGTATATAGTATCATAGGATAAAATTGATTTCTTCTCAACAATATATACAAATAAGCTAGAGATTATATTTCATCAACTATTTTATCCCAATCCTTAAATATGCACCACAGTCTCTTAATATATCATTAGAGACACTAAATTATGGTCTTATTCTCATCATTTTATGTATTCTAAAAGATGAGTAAAATGGCATAAATTACTTGCATATAGTTGCAAAAAGGTTGTGCTCACTAGTAAAAGCAATCTAAGATATTTTTAACATGCACATATGGTTTGGGTCCTCTTCTAAGTGATATTCACCACAAAGTTTTAAGAAAATTATGAAATGGTTTCAATTTCATATTCCATATTTCCCAATACTATTATGAATACACTTAATGGAAAATATGATTATCAAATGACATTAGCTCAAATGGTTATATTCCTCAACTTTTAAGGAGGAGACCTAAGTTTAAATTGTTCCAAGTTATACATGCATAATTGTCAACTTGTTGTAATATCCCTATATGGTCATGATGTAAAATGGGTGGGTCCCATTTCAATTCTATATAACCAATTTAAAAAATAAATATGGTTACAATATGTCTTAACAATAGATGTGCAATGCCACAAATATAGCTAAAATTCATCATTCCATATTTATCCCAAGTATTGAGAAATACTAGATAATACATCACCTTTGATTTTTATACTCAAGAGGTTAATCATTTTATTAATTGGTTATTGTAATACAAAGGATATATATATATATATATATATACATTCATTTTAAGAAATACAATATAAAATATGCTCAAGAGTTCATGCCATAAATCTCCATTCACAACATCTTTTGCCATGATATCAAAAAACACATCTATAGGTAATGGCATGCACACAATCATTCATGACTTTCTAGGAATTGATATCTTGAATTCATAAAAATTTAGTCACTTTAGATAGACAATATGTCAAAAATTAAGACATATCCACTTAGGGAATTTTTTTTTGAACCATTTGATAGAAATCACTACACCTGCTATACATTTTTTATTTGAGATGGCCAAAGAAGAAATATACCTATGTATATTGGATATATGTGGAGAGATTATCATTGGGGTGACTTTATCACCCAACCATGAAATTATTATGAGGAATTAAGTCGATAATTTTTATTATCATAGAGGACCAACCCTTCTATAATAAACATAGATAAAAGGTATCCATATTATAGAAGAGAAAATTATGGAATTGCAAATATACCTATATGAAGAAAACCATAAATCATGTAGCATTCAAGTTGTTATGCACACAAGGAATGATAAATATTCATGAACTTCATATTAAATCATGCATATAATCACAATGACATGCATTATTAATTTTCACATAAAGTCTATCCAATCTATAACTCAAGGTATTCTTTAATTAAAATGTAGATTTATATATCAATGCTATGTAGCATACCCACACCTTATTCATTCCACATAAGGTTTGGATGATAAGTCATTTTGTAATCCATCTATACTTTTTTCTTGCTCAATTCAACCATCACAACATATAACAAAAGCATAAAACATACATTCAACCATTAATTTTAGAATGAAAGCAACTTAGTCATTCCTACTAAATGTAGTAGTAAGACAAATATTATATTCACTCATATTTTTCATAACAATAGATTGTCTTTCAATGGAAGCTAATGTCAACAAGTGATAGTTAAGATAGTTATTCAAATTGGAATTCAACAAAATATAACTAAATTACCATTACCTCTAGTAAGTGTAGTTGATTTCAACCAATAAGGACAACCCTTAGGCCCTACCAACACCTTCAATAGGTGGTGAGTTGGCATAATATGATAGCATTAAACCATTCATTTCAAGCACACTTAACAAGTTTGTAACTATATTTTAAGTAGCATTTGACAAGGGCATTTAATTCAACATCACATAAGTAGCATTATGAATAAGCTCATCATACTTGCTTTTAAGTATCACTAATCCATGTCTTAAATAAAAGAATAAAAACATTACAACAATACTCATAAATTAGAAATACAAAATTGCGACCCTTAACAAGAATCAAACATGATGCACTTAGTTATAAACATAAAATATGAAACACTTAGCTATAAGTATCACATATATAGCACTTAGCTATAAGTATCATATATGAAGCATTGAGTTGTAAGCATAAAAAAACACTTATATTATATCCATTAAAGAGTATCAAATAAAAGTGCTTATGTTACAACACCATTCATGCTTTACACAACTATCTTTAACATTAAATATTTTAAGGGCAGGTCCTTAGGTTATAACATATACTCCAAAAAGTAAACAAACTTGTCAGGTCTTCCATATGTTGGAGAATATTACATTATTTGGTACATGCTAATGTACCCCATGGTACCTTCATGGTACACCTTGTAAATATTAGACTAGGGTCAAGTCTTATATTAGAGTGTGAGTAAATATTTTATGTAATGTAATAATGTGCAGGAAATACACAAGTGTCATGTGAGAAAGTGTGAAAGTGTTATGTGTGTATATGTGCACAAGTTTCTTATATGTAAGTGTATACAAGTGTTCTTATATTAGAGTGTGTAATGTGAAGAGTCATGTCCAAGTGTGCATATAAGATAGAGTCATGTGTATGCAAGTGTCAAGTAGAGAATACAAGAGTCATAAGACTTGGAATATGGAAAGGAATAGTAAAGCATACAAAGAGTCATCCTACAATGGCTATATATTACTCCTTAGAGGATATTACCTATATCACCTACATCACCTACATTGTCTACATAGTGAGCATAGAAAGCATTGTCATTGTATGAGATTTTTATGATACATTTGTAAGAGAAAGAGGAGTAATAAAGTTTACATACATTTGAGGAACTAATATTGTAAGTTTTGCTACATGTTTTGTACATGTATGATTCAAGTTATTACATTAATATTGTCATTTATTATTAGTTTATTTATTATAAGCCTTACTTTACATATTAGTTGACTTATATTATTCTAGTTACATCATTATTTTGATCTTATTATATTGCGACTATTATATATTTGATCCTATGAGATTTACCCCGAGTTTACATTAATATTAAGGTTTCAATAACCAATAATGGTATCAAAGCCACAATATGGCCATTTGATATTGAGATAATCTGGGTTGATAAGTGCACCTGAGTATTAACAAATGTTTAGGGTTGAAGAAATTATCCAAAGTTGAAAATAACTAGATTAAAATATCGTTGGAAAATTGTAGAAGAAATTGAAGAAGAAGAAGGAAGATTGAACCAAAGAAGAACGAAGAGAAAACCTAGGGTATTTCCATAGTTGCAGAATAACTCATAAAGATTAGGACTTAACTAGGGTCTTTCCACTAGGTTGAAGGATAACTAGTGAAGACAAGGACTCATATTTGGGTGAATCAACTTGAATACAGTTGATTATTTAGGAAAATAGCCAACCCTAACATTTATAGAGGATTTTTAGAGAAATATAAATTCTTGATAAATGATTTCTATCAAAACTTAGAAGAAAGTTTAAGGATTTGATACAATCAAGCTATCTTGATTGGAATATCAAGGAAATTTCCATCACCTTGACATTGAAGGATTGGAGTTCTTAGGTGCGACCTAAGACATTGTTGCAATAGATATTGGTCATTGGAAGTGTGATAAGCTTCCTAAAATAGATAGAGAAGACTTTCATCTATATATGCAAGAGAAGGCAGAAATATTTCATCAAGAAGAGATTGATTTAAGTTACAACTTATTAAAGTTTCAGGTCACAGAGAAATTGACCTTGACATAGAAGATTCATGTCTTGAAGGCAGACCTTGATAGAGAAGATTTTAGGACTTGAAGTTAAATCTTGACATAAAAATTTTAGGTCTTGAAGGTAAACCCTGATAGAGAAAAGGATTCAAGTCTTGAAGATAGAAATGGCTTGACATTGACAGCCATATAAAAGTTCTAGTAAATAAGTTTTCAGAGATAGAGAATATTTTAGGTCATTTAGAGACCTTGAAATTGGTTCAAGAAACCAATATAGAAGATATAGACCCAAGAGGTCAAAGGGGAATATATCCTTAAAGAAAAGAGGTTTAAGAAATAAAGAGCCTATGATAAAAGAGGAAGGCTCATAATGTAAGAAGAAATTGTCTCTACACAGCCATCTAAGTAGAAAGAAAGAGAGGTCGAATAATTGTCTATGTAAGTAGTGGATTAGATAGAAGGTCTAGAAGACCAAAAAAAGAAGACAAAAAATAAGGCTTAAAGAAAATAAGCCTGAGATACAAAGTAGTCAACAAAGCAGGGCAATATTGAAGCTATGTGAATGTTTAACAAGGAGGCATAATTCAAGAGAAAAGTCATTTGAAGGCAAAGGTGCAATAAAGCATCAAAGGAAGAATACAACGGTGGAAGCCACCTGAGTGAAATAGCATTGGAAAGAAGAATTAAAGAAGAGCTACTGTAAGATGTTAAGGAGCATGAAGATTTGAAATCTGAGTACATCTACATTGAAGAAAGAATTAGTGAATACATTTATATTGCTCTGAGAAAGCATCGAGGATGAAGAAAATTATGTAATAATGAAAAGCATTGGGACTGCCATAATTTCAAGTGAGCCCTAGGGTATCCATTTCATGAGAGCCCAACATCTATTTTAATAAATACAATATAATATATGCTCAAGAGTTCATGCCATAATTCTCCATTCACAAGATCTTTTTCTATGATATTAAAAAGCACATCTATAGGTAATGGCATGCACACAATCATTCATGACTTTCTAGGAATTGATATCTTGAATTCATAAAAAATTAGTTACTTTAAATAGACAATATGTCAAAAATTAAGACATATCCACTTAGGAAATTTTTTTTGAACCATTTGATAGAAATCACTGCACCTGCTATACATTTTTTATTTGAGATGACCAAAGAAGAAATATACCTATGTATATTGGATATATGTGGAGAGATTATTATTGGGGTGACTTTATCATCCAGCCTTGAAATTATTATGAGGAATTAATCTAATCATTTTTCTTATCATAGAGGACCAACCCTTCTATGATAAACATAGATAAAAGGTATCCATATTATAGAAGAGAAAATTATGGAACTGCAAATATAACTATATGAAGAAAACCATAAATCATGTAGCATTCAAGTTGTTATGCACACAAGGAATGATAAATCTTCATGAAATTCATATTAAATCATGCATATAATCACAATGACATGAATTTTCAATGTTAACATAAAGTCTATCCAATCTATAACTCAGGGTATTCTTTAATTAAAATGTATATTTATATATCAATGCTATGTAGCATACCGACACCTTATTCATTCAACCTAAGGTTTGGATGATACGTAGCATACCTTTTTCTTGCTCAATTCAACCATCACAATATATATCAAAAGCATAAAGCATACATTCAACCATTATAATTTTAGTATGAAAGCAACTTATTCATTCCTACTAAATACAGTAGTAAGACAAACATTATATTCACTCATATATTTTATAACAATAGGTTGTCTTTCAATGGAAGCTAATGTCAACAAGTGATAGTTAATATGGTCATTCAAATTGGAATTCAACAAAATATAACTAAATTACCATTACCTCTAGTAAGTGTAGTTGATTCCAACCAATAAGGACAGCCCTTAGGCCCTACCAAAAACTTCAATAGGTGGTGAGTTGGCATAATACGATAGCATTAAACCATTCATTTCAAGCACCCTTAACAAGTTTGTAACTATATTTTAAGTAGCATTTGACAAGGGTATTCATTCAACATCACATAAGTAGCATTATGAATAAGCTCATCATACTTGCTTTTAAGTATCACTAATCCATGTCTTAAATAAAAGAATAAAAACATTACAACAATACTCATAAATTAGAAATACAAAATTGCGACCCTTAACAAGAATCAAACATGATGCACTTAGTTATAAACATAAAATATGAAACACTTAGCTATAAGTATCACATATATAGCACTTAGCTATAAGTATCATATATGAAGCATTGAGTTGTAAGCATAAAAAAACACTTATATTATATCCATTAAAGAGTATCAAATAAAAGTGCTTATGTTACAACACCATTCATGCTTTACACAACTATCTTTAACATTAAATATTTTAAGGGCAGGTCCTTAGGTTATAACATATACTCCAAAAAGTAAACAAACTTGTCAGGTCTTCCATATGTTGGAGAATATTACATTATTTGGTACATGCTAATGTACCCCCATGGTACCTTCATGGTACACCTTGTAAATATTAGACTAGGGTCAAGTCTTAGATTAGAGAGTGAGTAAATAATTTATGTAATATAATAATGAGCAGGAAATGCGCAAGTGTCATGTGAGAAAGTGTGAAAGTGTTATGTGTGTATATGTGCACAAGTTTCTTATATGCAAGTGTGCAAAAGTGTTCTTATATTAGAGTGTGTAATGTGAAGAGTCATGTCCAAGTGTGCATATAAGATAGAGTCATGTGTATGCAAGTTTCAAGTAGAGAATCCAAGAGTCATAAGACTTGGCATATGAAAAGGAATAGTCAAGCATACAAAGAGTCATACTACAATGGCTATATATTACTCCTTAGAGGATATCGCCTATATCGCCTACATCACCTACATTGTCTACATAGTGAGAATAGAAAGCATTGTCATTGTATGAGAGTTTTATGATACATTTGTAAGAGAAAGAGGAGTAATAAAGTTTACATACATTAAAGGAACTAATATTGAATGTTTTTCTACATTCTTTGTACATGTATGATTCAAGCTATTACATTAATATTGTCATTTATTATTAGTTGATTTATTATAAGCCTTAATTTACATATTAGTTGACATATATTATTCTAGTTACATTATTATTTTGATCTTATGATATTGCGACTATTATATATTTGATCCTATGAGATTTATCCCGAGTTTAAATTAATATTAAGGCTTCAATAGCCAATAATGGTATTAAAGACATAATATGGCCATTTGATATTGAGAGAAATTGGGTTGATAAGTGCACCCGAGGATTAGCAAAAGTTTAGGGTTGAAGAAATCACCCAAAGTTGAAAATAACTAGCTAAAAATATTGTTGGAAAATTGTAGAAGAAATTGAAGAAGAAGAAATAAGATTGAAGTAGAGAAGAATGAAGAGAAAATCTAGGGTCTTTCCATAGTTGCAGAACAACTAGTGAAGATTAGGACTTAACTAGGGTCTTTCCACTAGGTTGAAGGATAACTAGTGAATACAAGGACTCATATTTGGGCGAATCAACTTGAATACAGTTGATTATTTAGGAAAATAGCCAACCTTAACATTTATAGAGGATTTTTAGAGACAGATAAATTCTTGATAAATGATTTCTATCAACACTTAGAAGAAATTTGAAGGATTTGGTACAATCAAGCTATCTTGATTGGAATTTCAAGGAAATTTCCATCACCTTGACATTGAAGGATTGGAGTTCTTAGGTGCGACCTAAGACATTGTTGCAATAGATATTGGTCATTAGAAGTGTGATAAGCTTTCTAAAACAAATAGAGAATAATTTCACCTTCATTTGTAAGAGAAGGCAGATAGATTTTATCAAGCAGGGATTGATTTAAGTTACAACTTATTAAAGTTTCAGGTCACAGAGAAAAATTGACCTTGACATAGAAGATTCATGTCTTGAAGGCAGACCTTGATAGAGAAGATTTTAGGACTTGAAGGTAAATCTTGACATAAATATTTTAGGTCTTGAAGGTAAACCTTGATAGAGAAAAGGATTCAAGTCTTGAAGATAGAAATGAATTGACATTGGCAGCCATATAAAAGTTCTAGTAAATAAATTTTCAGAGATAGAGAAGATTTCAAGTCATTTAGAGACCTTGAAATTGGTTCAAGAAACCAATATAGAAGATATAGACCCAAGAGGTCAAAGGGGAAGATATACTTAAAGAAAAGAGGTTTAAGAAATAAAGAGCCTATGATAAAAGAAGAAGGCTCATAATGTAAGAATAAATTGTCTCTACATAGCCACCTAAGTAGAAAGAAAGAGAGGTCAAATAATTGTCTATGTAAGTAGTGGATTATATAGAAGGTCTAGAAGACCAGAAAAAGAAGACAAAAAATAAGGCTTAAAGAAAAGAACCCTAAGATACAATTTAGTCAACAAAGTAGGGCAATATTGAAGCTATGTGAATGTTTAAAAAGGAGGTATAATTCAAGAGAAAAGTCATTTGAAGGCAAAGGTGCAATAAAGAATCAAAGGAATA
Organism: Wollemia nobilis; assembly: GCA_028583015.1. Taxonomy (NCBI): domain Eukaryota; kingdom Viridiplantae; phylum Streptophyta; class Pinopsida; order Araucariales; family Araucariaceae; genus Wollemia; species Wollemia nobilis. The sequence continues at coordinate 897,530 of JAQPPZ010016766.1, read as the reverse complement.
ATACAATGGTGGAAGTCACATGAGTAAAATAGTATTGGAAAGAATAATTAAAGCATAGCTAGTGTAAGATGTTAAGGCGCATGAAAATTTAAAATCTGAGTACATATACATTGAAGAAAGAATTAGTGAATATGTTTATATTGATCTGAGAAAGCATCGAGGATGAAGATAATTATGTATTTATGAAAAGCATTAGAACTAGTTTAATGTTATTAATTTTATGTCTGAGGTAAGGTTAGGAGTAAGAAATCGCTAAGTTTGGAGCCACCAACGTCGAACGTCAAATGTGAGAAATATCTGAACCTGCACCTTTGAAAAGGAGATACAACATATTAGAATGGTTAATGCAATATAGTAGCCTAAATATTCAAGCAATGAGAGTGCCAAGTGCAACCAATATAACTTGAAGGAGAAGCAGCAATAGTGCAACCAAATATGTAGCAATAGAGCCTAGGAAGGAAGTGGAAATGAAGCACCAAAGGAACATGTAGACAAAGACAAAGCAACACACAGGCAGCGATAAAGCACCAAAGGAAAAACAAGTAAGTGAAGCACCAAAGGAACAAGTAAGCAAAGTACCAAATGGAAAATAAGGAGAAACAGAGTCAAAGGGATAAGCAAGAGACACAGTGCCAAAGGAGTGAGCAAGTAAATATAGAAATACAAAACAAAGACAATCATTCGAAAGCCAATGGTAAGAAAATAGATGCCAACAATCATTCTTTGGTTGAATGTAATGTAACCAGCTGGAGAAACACATGGAAAATGTAATACACCATTCACATTATTCTATCTAACGTTTAAAGGGAAGAATGACAAGAATCCAGTCAAAGGTGAAACACCTAGTGCAAAATCTGAAGTAAAATGGTCAAGTTGCTAGCATAGAGTACCTACTAAAGTCATTTGCAAGAGTGGAAAAGAAGGAACATCAATGCAGTTCGAGAGTGCAATTTGAAATGGTTGAAAAATATCAAAGCACACCTTGTGAGGAGGTAGAATTTCAATTTAGGTTTTTACTAAGGTTTTACTAGGGAGTGATGACATAGTAAATTTAATATTTTATTTAGTTGAAGGTTAATTATTAAGTTTAAGAAGTAATAAGGGTTAATTAAATTTATTTAGTTTGAAGTAATAAGCAGGTTTAATATTTTTAGGAGTAACAAGGTTTATATATATATATATATATATATATATTTTTTTTTTTGAATTTACATGGTGGAATCAATAGTCGCCACGAATCCGAGCAAGCTGTCCAATTTTTTATGGCCACCACAGTATTCTGTGCTGTTCGCCTCAAAACCCGCCACATAGATCTTCATGCAGTCCGCACCTATAACCACCATGCCACAATCATTTTAAACCTTTTACGCCGTTGAAAGCACCAGGAAAGGGATAAGCGTTCAGTATGATGAGGCCCGAGATTTGAACCTTGGACCTCTGCCCCCTTGTGGGGTTTGGATGAACCAATTGGTCTACACCTCGAACTCAAGGTTTTTATATTTTAAATTAAAAAATTATTGAATTTTTTGCAAATTAATAATCAGGGAGTTAAAAGGTATTCAATTTAAAACATATGAAATTAAATTTACAAAATGCTTATTTTCTTAGTTTCTAAATAGTTAGGAGAAATAAGGATTTCTACTTCATAGGTTTTATAATTTAGAAACTTTGAGTCATTAAACACTAGGGAGCCATAAGGTAGTCTACATCAAAGGTCATATGAGTGCTACTACGTCAAACAACAATTTATTTATTTCCGAATCTCAACTTTTGAAAGGACCAAATTATGCTTCATGGAAAAATAAATTGAAATCAATTTTAATAGTAGAAAAACTTTAGGATATAGTTAGTGGAGCAAAAACAAAACCTGCTAAAGATGTTAGAGAAATTCAAAAATATAAATACAATGAAGAAAAGACACATGATAATAAATTTTGCAATCACTGATGAAATACAACCATTTATAAGTTTAGCAGAAAACTTCTACAGAAGCTTGGAATACTTTAGCTAAAATATTTGAAGGGAAAAATAAAGCTACTATCTTCAATCTTCAATCTCAATTGTATTCCTTAAAAGTTAATAGTGGTGAAAGTATTGAACTATTTCTTAGAAAGATAGCATATATCAAAGCAAAGCTATTAACTCTAGGAGAAAAAGTAGAGGACAAATTTCTTGTTCAAGTAACATTGAGAGCTCTTTCTAAAAACTATAAGCATCTAGTTACATCTTTGCAAGTTCTAAGAAAAGATACTTCATTTGATGAGTTAGTCAATATTTTACAAGAATATGAAGTAGAAAATACTACTAAAGATGAAATGACTAACAATGCCTTAGTATCAAAATAAATGCACAAGGTTGCTTCAACTTCAAGATATAGATCCAAATGGAATAATAGATATTGTCAAGTATGTAAGAAAAGAGGACATAACACAAATTTCTGTAGATATAATCCAAGGAATCAGTCTCAAGGAAATTAGGTGAACCAAAACGATCAAAATAAATCAGTACAACAAAGACTATATCAATATCAATATAATTCATAATGACAACAAAAAATTCAAAGCTAGTATCCATCTCAGTATCAATATAGTCAACCTCAGTTACAATATAGAGAGGGAAATAAAAAAGGACATCTAGCTCAAGAAATTCATGAAATTCAAGAGTTAGAAGAGACTACTAAAGAAAATGAATTCAAAGCTCTTTCAGAAAAATTAATATTCAATGAAGATGAATTCCTCTCACATATTTTGAAAGATACTAATCATTCATTTGATCAGGATACAAAAAGGTAGCAAATCAAGAAAACAAAAAAAGAGCAAAGTAGGAACAAGTGCTAAGATCGATTGAAGGATGAAGACCATAATTATATACTAAAGTCTTTAATAACCAAAGAATGTAATACCGGGGGGTTTTGGATAATATTACATTACTTGGTACATGCTAATGTACCCCCATGGTACCTTCATGGTACACCTTGTAAATATTAGACTAGGGTCAAGTCTTAGATTAGAGTGTGAGTAAATATTTTATGTAATGTAATAATGTGTAGGAAATGCACAAGTGTCATGTGAGCAAGTGTGCAAGTGTTATGTGTGTATATGTGCACAAGTGTATTATATGTAAGTGTGCACAAGTATTATTAGATTAGAGTGTGTAATGTGAAGAGTCATGTCCAAGTGTGTATACAAGATAGAGTCATGAGAATGCCAGTGTCAAGTAGAGAAGCCAAGAGTCATCTTGGCATATGGAAAGGAAGAGTCATCCTACAATGGTTATATAGTACTCCATAGAGGAAATATATGTATAAACTTAAGCACTAGAAATTTTATGTTTTCTAACCCATATGGGAGCCAAAATTCACCTTTTGGGTGTGCAAATTAAATTCATTTTCCCATTTTCGAAGAAACAAACCTCATTTACCATAAAACCATGGTACTATACCAAAAATACGCTTTGAATCATCTTCATAACTTAGTTTAATAATGCAAAAGGATTTAGGAACTGCCACAATTTCAAGTAAGCCCTAGGATCTCATTTTGTGAGAGCCCAACGTCTAATAGAGTCCAAGTAAGATCTACTACCCTGAAACTTATCGACCAGGTTCTAGGATCCCTCATACATGGTAGAAACCATAAGCTCGCTTAGGATATGCAACTCATCCAGAACAAGATTAAGATCAGATAAAACTTTTGACCTGTCACCTCTTAAGCCTTTTGCAACCACTATAGAAAATGACTCACCCAGATTGAAGGGGTGTCCTTACCGAGGGGTCCCACCCTCAGTCTCACTTGCAGTCGGTCCATGGTCCCCAAGAGGAACCGACGAGTTGACACTAGCCTTTATACCGAGTGGAATATCAACATCCGACCCTCCTGTATCACCACCACCTTGAACCCCTTTCCACCCAACACTTGCTCCTTCTCGCTCACTTGCTTCTTCCTGCTCATTCTCCCCTTATTTGTGATTTTTCTTCTTGGTAGCCATTATTGTTCAAATTTTTAAAAGCTTCAAAACTATTAATTATATGAAGGAATTCAATTAGTATTGAGGGAGATATTACCATTGGTTTCATCAATTTAGAATAGAGGCAGTGATGTTTTTAAATCATATTTTTTAAAGGAATAAAATTTGAGTTATCTTTCAGTCTAGGTAGGCAAATCAACTATTGTTTATTGTTTTTTAAACAAAACTTTTAGGGTCTACATATTTATGTGGAATTTTAGCTTCTAATCAGTGGGGAGATATATTTTTATGTAAACCTAATTCATAAAACCCTAGTTTTAATTCTTGTTTTTGTTGGGGTGTGAGTTCATGGGGTTGCCAGAATTTTATTAAGTGTTGAATAAAGGAATAGTATTGAATTCTAATTTTATCAATAATACACCCTAATTCTAGCATTTTAATGAGTTATTAGATAGAAGGGCTTATGGATCCTTCCAACCTATGGATTTAGGATGGCTCCCCACTATCCTTGTTACTTCCTATTCTAATCTACTCTGGTTGCATGAAATTAAAATTTGAAAATTAAAATACATAAAATGTAAAATTCGAAGTTTAAGAGTGCAAGGGATCAAAATAAGAATACAACTATAATTGTAGCAAAAAATTGTTTGATCAATAAACACATGAGAATCCAAATAACAACAATGTTTCCATTCAACAAGCATAAAATTATGGAGCAAATGATAAGATGGGAAAAAAGGCTAGGTCTCAATCACCATGCATTCTACTATCTAGGAGAGTAGTGCCACTAATGGAAAGCAATTCAACTATCACAAATTGCATGACACAAAGCATAATGTGTTTCAAAAAGAGTAGCTATGAATTCCCATTGCTACAATATATTTACAATGGATCCCATGGATCCTATTTATAGTAATCATTTACCCTTGAGTTACTTTAAGTGAGAAACTATTACTCCTAATATAATAAAAATTTGGGAGCATCTCTAACAAAATGATGCACCTCTAAAAGTTGCATGCCTCTAAATATACCTATAGTAGGCTTAAAATGATTCTAAAATGAGTTATGGTGACAATACATGCTAAAATGTTTCTCTCAAAATATTCTCCTTGGTATTCATACCTTTACTTTTTCTCCATAGGTTAGTGAGTGATTCACTCTAGGAAGCATTAGAATCACTTTCACTAGCAAATCACTAGCTAACCTTGAGTGCTTCACTTGTGCATGCCAATAGGTCCATGTTGTAAGCAAATCACTTCTAAGAAAATTGAAACCTATGGAGAAAATCAACACTTGCATTACACTTAGTTAAAATTTGAAGGGTCTTGGAAGGCATTGGCAGATTGATTGCATTATTTTTCACTTCTAAAATGATGAATTTCAAGGTAGTGACTAGAGAGAACATTTTTGAAAACTTCATGGGTGCCGACCTTAATTGGTGAGAGATCCCAAAGCATACCTTTATCCTTAGGCATGGAATATACAAAATTGGAATTCTTACTAAAAAATTGTCAAAAATATGGTTCTCCTTATTTAATTCCTTATGTCATTAACTCCATCAGATTCTACCATTTCTCATCACCTGATATTTGAATGGAAGTCAAGTCTTTGGCTTCTCCCACAAGATTTTTATATGGTTTTTTAGATAACCCATCATGATTCCCATTGAGTTCATGTAACTTAGCATAGATGAGATCCAATATGCTTTGGGATCTCTCACTAATTAAGGTCGACACCCATGAAGTTGTCAAAAATGTTGTCTCTAGTCACTACCTTGAAATTATTACTAAAAAATTGTCAAAAATATGGTTCTCCTTATTTAATTCCTTATGGCATTAACTCCATCATCTTCTACCATTTCTCATCACCTGATAGTTGAATGGAAGTCAAGTCTTTGGCTTCTCCCACACAATTTTCATATGGTTTTTTAGATAACCCATCCTGCTTCCCATTGAGTTCATGTAAATTAACATAGATGAGATCCAACTTCTTATGAGTTTCAATTGGGTCTCTCGATTCAGCCTTATCCTTCTCTTCAAACATGATATCCAGGATATCATCATCAAGGATTTTCATTTGTGGATCAAAAATATATGGTAGTCTTGCAAAAACTAACCTCTAAATCTCCTTTATCATCTTCTATATTGGGGGTTTTAGAGATACCAAAGTATCTTTATAGGCCCACAAGTCTATTTGTGCATTTGGGATCTTTTTAAGTGTCTTGACTAGTTATTTTCTTTCTATCCCTAGTTGTTACACTTACAATGTTGACATGGTGGATAGAAGCTTTCATAATTTTTGGAACCTTTCCTTTGTATCCAACTATTTTTCAACCTATTTCAATGACCACTTAATTTAGGCTACGCTTTGCACAGGCTACAAAATGAAAGTATCATTGAGTGTTTGTTACTTTTGTCCTGATTTTGTCCTAAAGGGATTTGACCCATTGGATATCAAAAGCCTTATGATCTGAAATTATTTTTATTTATTTCAAAGTCATTAGTTATTCTTGGAACTTCGTTTTTTAATCCCTATCATGCAAGGCTTCTTAAATATGTTTAATTCAATATTTTAGTTAAGCCTTTTCTTGGTCACCTTGTTCTTTCAGTTATTTTTTCCCATGTGTAATTTGTGAGAGATCCTCCAACTATTGTCTATTCTTTTTAGGTTCATCAAGTTGAAATTTGAGTTTCTTAACTTGTTTCTTTAGTTGATCCTATTTAGAGGCATCCTTATTTAGTTCTTCAATATCTTGATTGAGTTGCTCCTTGGTTTTGAGCTATGCCATATCTTAATTAAACTTTTCATTCTTCTTTCCAAGCACTTCATCCCTTACTACCAATTGACAAAAATTCATAACCTCACCAATTAATAGTTGATTTGTGAATTGAATCATTTGATAGGGATCTATTTGACTTAGATCCAACTAAAGACTCTAGAAGTAAAGTTGGTAGAGAAGTTGTGATCTTGGATAGGTCACTCTTTTTAGCTTCTATAATGATGATATTGTCCACCTTGTATGTCAGATATGGCCACATAAATACTAGAGCCTTGTAAATACTTTGAGGTCTTGTACCTCAACTACTTGTAATATTTATTTAGTTTCTTTTCTTCTATGGCGAAGACAACAAATGTATTTTTGGAATTTATTTCTTTAGCTCATAGATTATATTTCACATAAGGGTCTAGATTTGACCTACAACTAAACTAACTTTAGAGGGTGCTTCTATAAACTTGGTTATCATGGATGAAGTAGGTGAAATTATCATCTATAGGAGTAGCATGGCCTAGGATGATATGATTGAGATGAGATGGTTGACGATGCAAATTGAGTGAATATGGTGGTAAATATGGTAGACATGGAATTGGATGGTCTTGGCACTAATTGTAATAATATTTCTACTAGTGGTGAGTACTTCAATGAAGAGGTAAATAATGGTGAAGCGAATAGTGCATAAGGTTACAATGGTTGTGAGGTGGATACTTGTGTAGAGGGTAATAGAAATGACATGATTGACATGGTACCAAGATTGATAGTGAAGTTCAAGGTGTGGTATCTCTAAGAGAACCATGAGCTACACTAGTGGAGGATGAGGGAATTTTAGTAGAAAAAGAGGTAGGAGAAGATTAAGAAGTGGGAATTGAAGAAGAAAGTATGGAAAACGAAGCAAGAGTGGTAGAGGGTAGAATGAAAGTAAAAATAGTTGTATTTGTGACCACAATATTGGTTTTTCCTAAAATGAGAGGGGTTCTTCCTTGAGGGATTTTCCTCCTCTAGCTGATGTGTCTACTATTACTGCTCTTGGGCTATTTTCACTTTTTAAACATTGACCCATATATTTCAAACATTTGTTATCACTCTATTGTTATATGCTATACTATTGAATTAATGAGTACAAGTGTAGTTTGTGTAGTGGATATTATAATTTTTATTTAGGGGTCTACCATGGTATTTGTAGAATTGATGGAACTTACAATACCTCATCCATTATCCTTACCTTCTGGTACTTATTGGATGTTTGTGATCCTATATGATGGAGAATTGGTCGTAAAATATGGTATCTCTTGTTGATATCATTGAAGTATATATTTCATAGTGTATCTTTTTCCAATCTAGGATCCTTTTGTTTGAATTACCTAATTTCTTCAAGGCCCTAGCTTCTAATGATTTATTTTAATGTCTAGGTCAAGGTAATCCTTAACCTTGGTATAAAACAAGTGCTACTTCAATGTATTGTTATGCCACGCTTGGATTTCATTCTTATAGCCATGTATACTCCCTAGGGTGGCAAGGACTAACTCCTCACTTGGATTATATTCCTTCTAAATATTGTGTCTTTTCTCATAAGAAAATATGGTATCCAATTTCTTATCCTTAAGCTTGCTTCTAAAATAAACTATTGGGTTATAAGACCACCTATCTCTAAGTTGTTCAATCCCCATATCCCTTAGTTTATACTCCACAACTTGGTGGAAGCATTGTAGATTTAGATTAATCTTCATGATGCGATGCTTGAGTGAGTATAAAGTTGTTTTCTTTTATCCCCTAAAATACTTCAAGTCCACATAGTCTAGTTGAATCACATATTTGATATTGAAAATGTTGTTAGGTACAAATGTGAGCAACTTAAAGGGTCTAGTTGAAAACCATAAAGATAATGAAGGATAGGGTGCTCCCTAGATAGAAGTATCCATTTGACCATTTTTTTTATTTTATTAGTTGCTAGGCCTCACCTGACAACCTCAATACCTACCCCTTGAATTTTCTCATGATGATCTCATACATCTTATCATAAAAGTGGTAAGAGGTATTTTCCACTTTTTAGTAGGTTATGTTGGTGCACTCCATGACTAAAACAGGTTCCCCATATACCCCCACCTAGTCTAGCTACAAATTTGGAAATCAATATTTATTCTAATAAATGATCAACCAAAATAGGTCTGAGGCATATATTAATTTTCTATCCTATTTAAATGCCTTAAAGTGACTTTCTATTTGGTATATAATGTATTTATCATATTCAATAATATATAAATACCCTAGGTATGTTTGCATTATATGTCAGAAGGCAATATATTGTTCATAGAATTTTAAGTCTAACCTTTCCTCAAGCACGATGGCTATCCTAGACAATACCATTTACAATAATGCTTAAAGAGTTCCAATTCTAGGGGAATGTTGAAGTCTATTTTTTAATTTGGGTTATACATATATGGAATTAAGAAACCCCTCCAATAATTGGTGCTACACCTATAATAAAAATATTTTTGTCTTTGGGTTGCAAGACATCCACATGGTCGAGTCATTAGTTACCTTCAATACTTTCCTTTTTCCCCTCCCATATGTTAAATGGTTCTTCTGACCATTGTGGGGGGTGGATGCTTTTCCTTAAGGAGTCATATATTTTAGTGCATTTCCACTAGTTTCAAATAGCTCCATACATATAGAACAAAGTTCATGGCCAACCTAAGGTCCCTATCCTACTAATGCCCTAGGAATCAATTTAGGAACCTAGGATGAATCTTCTCGATGCTTCCTTCCTTACCAGGCCAATGAATTTTTTAAAATTACCTACATCTATCCTTCTATAAGGGTCATCAAAAATATCCTCAGGCCTTTGAGGAGGGAGGGAGGGTCATCTCTCGTTGGAGAATATTACATTATTTGGTACATGTAAATGTACCCCCATGGTACCTTTATGGTACAAATGTAAATATGTGTGATAATGTGCACAAGTATCTTGTATGAGTGCATGTAGGAGAGTAAGAGTCATGTAGAAGTGTACAAGTGTCATAAATTCAAGTGTGCATGTAAGAAAAGAGTGAAGAGTCTAGTATACAAGTGGTAATATGAGAAACCAGAAAGGTTGCAACTCTCGAATATATGAGGAGTGCAATAGTCAAGTATTGAAGAGTCACCTTTCTATGTCTATATTATGGAGATAAATATCCATACATTAGATTGGGAAAACGGTATATAAGAGATCATCAACAAGCATTTGATAATATTGAAGCTTGTATACAAATTTTGAGAAATTTTATTATAAGTATTTTCTTGTTATTTAATGATTGATTTTGGGACATTTACATTCATATTTGATATTATAGTGAATGTTATTATAATTCATATTAGTTAGTTTATATTTTAATTGCTCATATATATAATTCTACTCCTAATTGTTTATATTAAGACCTAATACATTATGGTTTAATAATACTAGAACTTGAGATATTTTGGATTAAAAGCCAATAGTGGTATCAGATCTACTGCTTAAATCTATCCATCTTTGATAGATTCATAGCTTGAGCCACCTTGATATTTGGAGTTTATCCATTTTAAAGACAATTAATACTTGGACTCTAATTTATAGGTCTGGAGGAGTAGATATTGAGGGGACAGATAAAATTCACCTTGATTTTAAGGCTAGAGTCTATCCACTTAGTTCAAGGAAAACTAGTGAAGACAAGGACTCAACCAGAATTGATTAAGGGACAACTCAAAAGAAAGTTGGAAATGAGGGAACATTCAAAGTCACCCTAATAATAGTTGGATTTTCTAGAAAAGAGAAGAATAATTGTTTTCTTAGGTTCGACCTAAGACACCATAATATTGAGAAGCATCACAAATTCCATTTAATAGAGAAGAATCATAGATTCCATAGAAGTGAGAAGCAATATAAGCTTCCAAATTATAGGAGAATATAAGATAACTTAGATAAAATCTAGACTATAGTAGAAATAATATAATTGTATCATTCTAATAATATTGCTAGATTATTATGTAGCTAAGTTTACTCAAAGCAGGAATAACATTCAAAGAGAATGTTCAAGTTGCAGTTAATCAAGATTAAAAATAAGAGTAAAGAAGACAAGGCCCTAGTAGTACCCAAGATTTTTAGCGCTCAAGAAAAGAGTGGAAGCACCCAAAATTGGTAGTTCCCTAGTATAGAAGATAGTGCCTAGAAATGCTAGAGTATAGAGAGGAAGCACTCGAAAAAGGAAGTAGCCAAGAAAGGAAGCACCCAAGAAAAGGATACATAGTGGTAGCAGTAATAAAGTACCCGAGTGCATAGTAGAAGTGCTCAAGAAACACTCTAGCCAAGAGAACACAATGGTTACAATAAAAAAATATCTGAGTGCACAATAGAAACGCTCAAGAAGCACTCAAGCCAAGAGAACATAGTGGTAGTAGTCGAAAAGTATCCAAGTGCACAATGTAAGCGCTCAAGAAATGAACTAGCAGATATTTCATAGGCGAATACACCCAAGTAGTGGTCCAGTTATCTAGTAAGAGAGCCCATATTAATCTAGCGGAAGAGACGCCTACAATTGAGTTGTCCTAAGAGGACATAACAGTCAAAAGCTAAGAGCAAAGGAAGACAACATGGCCAAGAGAAGACCAATGTTTAGCTAACAGTGTAGAGAAGTGAACACAACAAGAAAAATATTAAAGATTTTAGGGTAGCCATTATAGAGAAGAGGCTAACGTCTACAAAAGATACCAACATCTACCAAAACAATCAACTTGAGTTTTTAGGGTATCTAGTGTAGAGAAGAGGCTTATAGAATATTGAATTTAAGTTTTATTGAGGAGACAATCATAGGGAAGAGGCCAGCTGAGCAGTCACCCTAAGTAACCAAAATAGCAAGAGGAGTAGACAACATCTACCATTTGAAGCTAAAAGGTCTTGCATTCCATAGAGATGCCCAACCAAGCGTCTATATAAACATCTATCCAATTGCCTATTCAAACACTTCAAACACCATTTAGACATATTTCAATAAGTGTTGAAGGCATATAAAATAATCTTAATGTATGTAATATGCTACAGTCATAACAAAGGTGTTAATTAGTTTGAAGTGTTTCTTCAGCAAGTTAGCCAGGTGGAGACTAAGGTAAGTTGCATTACCTTTATTAATTGCATAATTAAAGTCCTAAGCAAGAAGATTATTTAAGTTTTTTAAAATTAGGAAATTAAATTATTAAGTGTGAGTTAAAAATAATACTACTTTATAATGAAGTAATTATTAGGTGGGAGTTATAAGGATTTCAACTATAATTTGAAATTATATTTTAAATTTTTTAATTTTTGAGTTTTTTAATATTTATTAAAGTATGGAGTGAAAAGGCTTTCTACTTCAAATACGACTTATAATTTTGAAATTTGGTTTTTAATATATGCTTTTTGAAGTTTGAATTTGAAGTTTGGTTTGAAGAGTTAGTAAATTTTTTGAAGTTTTAAAATTTGAAGAAGTTTGATTTGAAGGTTTTTGAAGATTTAAAATTTAGGAAAATTCTGAATTTTTTTTAAATTTTTTTTGCAAATTCAATTTAGTAGAGAGATAAAAGGAGTTCTACTTCAAGGGTTTAGAAAAAGGATTGAAAAATTAAAAATTTTAGTTTTTGAAATTGCACTTATTAACTTTGGAGATAAAAGGTTCTCAACTTCAAAGGATTATATCATTGAATTGCAAACTTTGATTATAATGGAAGAAAATAATTTGAAATTCATGATAAAAAAGAAAAGACTAGAAGTTATAAAATATGGTATTGGTAACATCCCGCGGGATGTCCTGATCCGCTTCCCTGCTCCTCCCCTCCCCTGGTTCTATCCCCATTCCTTGGCACTTTCCAGACCTTCCTTTCTTGGCTGGCAGTGGTTGCAGATGATCTCCTTGGGGTGGGAGGTAACTTTTCCACTTATCTGCCCTTTCCTAGCCTGATTGAGGATTTTCTATCTGTGCCCCTATTCAAGGGCATCCCAGGGTCCTTCCATGGATTTCTTGTTGAGCTTTAGGGACCCTTTCCTCTGTTGTTCTCAGGTCTAACCCATTTTGTTGCAGGTTTTTCTACTTGGTGCTGGATTTCAGTGGTTCTTCAGATATGGTACATCACAGTTGTGGGATAGGGGCTTGACTCTATCCTTGTGCTTCTTGGGAGGTTTTCACTACATATTTTTGGTTTTGGAGGACCATGTGCTTTATTTTCAATGAATATTCCTTTTGGATTTCTTGGTTTTGGTCTTCTTGGTTGTTTCTCAGTGTTTCTTTCTTGGCTTGGGATGGGGTCATGTGCGTTTCTTGTTGCTGAGTTTCCATTGGAATTCTTGTTCTGGTTTCCAGAAGCATTTGTCGATGGATATGGAGGTTACTTTAGGACATCGACTACATATTTTGATATTGGGAGGGGACCTATGCTTCTTTCTTGAAGCCTGATTTCCCCGTGCTCCTTCAGTTCGAGTTCCTTGGGGCCTTCCCGCACCTTTTCCTATGACTTGTGGTTCTGTTTCCGTCGCTACCTCTGGCTTCCTCTGGTACTTTCGTAGGTCAAAATCATTTACAAGGGGATCTTGTAGCCTATGGAGATCCTCAGATTTGTTGATCCATTTTCCAGGCTTTGTGCGGGATGTTGCTTCTTGGACTGCCTTCTCAGGTTATCCCTTGGTGGGATCCTGACTTCTTTCCTTAGCCTTCGGCTGTTACCGCTCTTCTCTTCTGGAGCGGGTTCTGGTGTTCCTACATCCTCGTGTGTGTCCCAAATATCCTTGGGCGAGATGGCCCTTCCTGGTGATTTTGGTGAATTTTTCTGGTCCTTCCACTTTCTCAGGGTGATTTTCCTTCCAGGCGATTTTGGTTTCTAGTTTTTCCTTTGCGGGATACTGGCTTCAAGTTTTCCCTTGGACGGGATTTTCAAACTATTTGCTTCCCCTTGGGTGAGATTTTTAAACTGTATGTTTCCCGATAGGTGGGATTTTTCAAATTGGTTGTTTATTTTTCCTACTTAGGCAGGATCTTCAATTTTCCTACTTTGGGCGGGAGTTTATAAAATTTTCCTAGTTTATTTCCCGCTTGGGCAGGATTTTTTCTTTTCTTTCTTTGGGCCGGATTTTAATGTGCTTATCCTTTGGCCTTTTGTTTGGTTTGTTGACCTGTTGTAAAAAGGTTTTAGGGCCCCTTTCAAAACCCACTTTTAATGAAATTTCTACTTATAAAAAAAAATATAGTATTGGTAAACTGATTAAAAATCTAAGGGCAAGCTAGATATGGCAATGCAATTCATCTATAGAGAAGCTATGAATGAAAGCTTTGAAATATTTGAATATTATTTACATTCAAATATTGTTGAAGCAATTGATAATTCAAAAGATGATATTACAATACCTATTGATATAGGTAGTATAATGTATATGGCATTGCTTTCACTTGAAATTCATAAAAATGAAAATCAAAAGAAAAAAGAGTTGATTGAAATTCTAAAAAGGAAATAGTGTTTGATCATGATATAAATGAATTAAGTGAATCATATTAGAAAATAGTCTTTCATTCTGCGTGTAATATTGACATTCCAAGCTCATTAAATTTAGGATATTATTATGATGCTTTAGGCGAATGTTCAAAGACTACAATAATAAAAGAAACACATGATCCAAAGGTTAAAAATTAAGAAGTCATGCACAACATAGGTATAGAAGTACATGAACCAAATATCAAGGATGTAAATCTACATGAACCAAAAATCAAATAAGCTCAAGCAATTCATGAACAAGAAGCAAAGGTTGAAGAACCAAAGAATGAAGATGAAGGAGAATTCACAATAGAACTCAAGAAAGAAGATAAAGATGGATCTCAAGCAGAAGATCACACTCAATGCAAAGTTATCTGCAATAATCAAATAATGTAATATAAGGGGTGTTGGAGAATGTTACATTATTTGTGTTGGACTAAAATCTGCCATTATTATGGAAAGGTATTGCACTCGATGATTATAGCCAAAGTATAGAATTTGATGAAAAAATATTATTTTTCTATTTCAACCTCTAGAAAGGGTCAGTTTATTTTGATTAAATTTGGGAAAAAAGGATACGAAAGAGTAGGGGTTAGAAAGGATTAAGGGTTAGAAATATGTAGGGAAAAGTAGATGGGATATAGTGTAACAACATTGGATCTCATTGTGTAATATGCTAACAAACCAATTACATGACACTTAACAAACCAATCATTATCACCTACAATTGCAGATTCGTTTAGATTATGATATTTACTCTAATTATTCCAAGGATTCAAATAATTAGCAATCCAATAGGCGATTTCTCGCTTTAACAGAATAGACTGAGTGTTGAATGTAACAAAAATGACTTAAAGGAAATGTATATAGGCTCTAATCATTCCAAGGACTTCAATTTCTAACAATCCAATAGCTAATCCAATTAGTAGAATTACTTTAATAGAATACATTAATAACTAAGTATAACAAAAATTACTTAAAGCAAAATTCACATAAAACCTGCATATTGCATAGTAATGAAGGCCAAATAACTAGCACTTCATTGATCAACAAAAAAATTATAAAGTAATACCCAGGAAAGGACTACAGAGCTCACCCTTATAATGAGGTCTCTCTCCATATTTATAGTTTACAATTTTTAAATTCCCAAAAATAATACAACTATATGGTCGTTTGAAAGACAATCTGGCAAGAAACTAGAAAGGCTGATGTGGCAGCATCGAACTTCATCTTGGATGTAAATTTGAATTTAACCCATTGATCTACAATCATTTTCTATAAGTATTTGCATTATTGGAGCTATTACCTTCATGCTTGGCTGTTATGAACTAGAACCATCTGGCGAGCACCATGGTGATTGTAGTTTTGAAAATGATACGTTACTGAAAGCTGCTCGCAATCATGCTCTTCATTTGCTTGTGGAGATATTCTAAGGTGAAGTCATGGTCTTGGTCCATCTTGACCTCAAGCACTTCTCTTTTGTCTTATTTTCTTCATTTCACATGGTTTTGGGCTCAAGCTTGTTAGTGATGATGTCATCAGCTTGAATAGCCTGGCTTTAAGCAGTATTGACTTTGTTCACTCACATCTTGATTTTGGGCACTTTAGACCTTGTTGTGTGGTATCGAGCTTAGCCTAGAGCTTTATTACATCATTGTGATGAGTCACACGATCTTTAGTATAGTGGGATTGAGCAGTCTTCAAACTTTGACTTGTATAAATGCAGGCGCTTCATTTCTTTGGCTAGCGTGACTGCTTTGAGAGGCCTGATTTTGGGACATCATGGTTTTATGCTATGATCTATTGCACCTTTCCATGGAAATGAAGCTTCATGTTGATGCCTTTGTTGACATAGTCCTAACTTTGAGCATACCCCAATATCGTGCCATCTTTAAGAATTTGCAACTTAGTGAATCGTGGTGATCCAAATGATATTTCCCATTGAATTTTTTAAATGTGGTCAAAATTTGACCCACATGTTTGGTGCCTCATGGGGGATTTTCACTCAAAATAATTAATAACTCAGATAGCCTTCATTCTAAAGTATACACTTATGAAGAAGAGGAGTAAAAAAAAGCTAGAATATAAGCTAACGAGGGGAAAGAAGAGGAAAAGGGAAATACATTTGATATTTGTTGTAAGGGGAGAAATAGTTATGGATATTAGAAAGTGGAAGATAAGATATGATGAAGAGATATATGTGCAAAAATGGGGTAAAACAATGGCAAAAAGGAGAATAACTAAAGAAAATGAGGGCGACACAAGACTATATATTATTATTTTTTGAGAAAAGTAATATCTGAATAAGACAACAATGTAAAATTGGAGCAATATACAAGTGAATAAAGGAAGTAAAATATATGGAAAAGGAATAAAGAAAATAAAAAGAAGAAAATATGGAGAGATAATGGAGGGGGGTACCTATATTATGGGACACCCCCACAAAATTGTTCCTCTATGAGCATATTTTGCCATAGCCAAAAGTTGTTTCAGGTCCAGGCAAGATGCCTTAGAAAAATATTCTAGGTGCTTGTAGGCTGGGATTTGCCATAGTCATGGTTTTTATTCTTCTTCATGTAGGATTATGCATAAGGGGTTGGACCCGAAATGTCCTTGTAAAAAAATTGTGAATCCGTTGCGAATCCCTAGCAAATCTAGGTCAACCTCATGTCGGAGGACATGGCGAATTATCTTAATTTTTGAAAAAAAATATGGAAAAAATTGGTGAACAGAGGGAAAACACATACTGGGAACGGACCGGATGAAAACACAACCCGATTATGTACTGGGTAATATACAAAGCCGAGAAACGGATCGGGTGCAAAACATAGACCGGTGATCGACCGGGTGGAAAGCAAGAAACGATGATATAGGCCGGGTGAAAATCAAAGTACGACCAATGGCCTAGGTGGAAATCGAGGACGGGTAATGACCCAGATGGAAATCCTTGACCGACCAATGACCCAGGTGGAATTCGAGAATCGACTAACGAGTCGGGTGAAAATAGAGGTCCGGATAGCGGACCGGATGTAAATCATAGACCGATAATGACCCGGATGGAAACCATAGTCCGACTGACGGATCGGGTGATTTTTGAGGTCCGACAAATGGATCGGGTGAAAACAAAGTCTGACATATCGACCGGGTGGAAAAGATCCATCACTAGACCAATATTTACTCTACCACATGTCAGTCTATCTATCAGCCTCAGTGCATGCCGAATGAAATTCTACCATGTGTCCAAATCCTATCATTTGTATCTATAAATAGACATCGGGAAGTCATTTTTTTGGTTACATTTCTGTGATTGCTCTCGAACTCCTTTCGATACACCGTCACCCCACACTATTTGTAATCCACTTTATCCTTTTACTTTATCGAACAATGACTAATACTACCACCTCTACCCAAATTACCATTGGAAATTTTGTGTTCAAGAACGCTACTTGCACCGCCATGATAGATTTGTCAACCACCCTTGGTTATGACAATACGTGGCTCTCTACATCAGGTTTGCAACACTTGCTAACAGTGTCGCAGCTCAAGACCGATAAGCACCTTTTGCAGAGTATCATTGATGGTTACGACCATGACCGTGCAATAGTGAATGTCACATTTCAAAATAAACAAGTGTCATTCACCGTCACACCTTCGAACATCCAAAGGTTAATAGAACTTCCACACAAGAGTTTCCCTATCGTGTCTCCGAGGTTCACTATGGCTAAGCATGACAAAAAATACTTGGAGGATGAATTCGATCTTTCTTGGAAAGTGGTTGAAGGTATAATTCCCGTCAATTATTTCTATTATTGTTTGAAATTTAACATGTTTTTTCATCTAATTTTTTTTTGATGCAGCTTCCGTGGCTAAGTCTAAGAGAGGCTTAACTTACAACTGCATTGAAAATAAAAATCTGAAGGCCATTATTGAGTTCACATTGTTCACATAATTCCATTATGGGCATTGACCTATATCGTTCACATTGTTCAAGGTACGTAGTTCGACTAGTGCACGTACATTTTAGAATGCATCAAAACAGAGTTACACGATGTCAAAACAAAAGTCAAAACGGTGGCGACCATTAACTTTATTTTAGTTCTTTTTTATGAAAGTTTTTATGATTTAAAAAAACTGAAGTACCAACATCATTGCATCCCACACTGCTAAAATTGGGTATGAGTTCAGAGGAATTGAGGGTAAGTCCATGTTTCAAATATAATTTTTAATATATTTTAGCTTTGTTTTTAGTTTTCATTTTTTTTGCACATGATTGCAGAGAAATTCAGTGACCAAAACTAAAAAATAGGATGTTGGTGTAAGGGGTCACATGCATGAGGCATGTGGTGATTCTGAAGATAATGAATCAAAATCATCACCATTTTTGAGGTCAACAAAATGTACACGATAGGTTACTCCTCCTTCTCATCGACCTCAACCTGAATCTAGTCAGATCAACCGTCCTACACGTAAGTTTCACTTTCAATATTTTATCAGTATATTACTTAGTGTGTTACATAAAATTATAATAAGTTTTATTAAAATTTTCATGTTTTCAAAATTGCGCACAACCCTCGATCACAACATTGTACATGAGATCCAATCGTCGTTCGGTAAATCATTCTCTTTTCTTGAAATTATTTTTTTTATTTTATGAAAATAGTTTTGGCAATTTCGTATTTGAATGTCAGGTGGCTCTCAAGATCAAATCGTGAGAAGCCAGGAGCAACAAGTCATGAGGCCACCGCCAACACCACAACAACCACAGGTGCAACAAATGAGAGGGAAAATCCATATGGCCCGTGGAAGGGGTAAAATACTTATGCAACCAATATTATGGGGTGTTTTCCCCACTTTTTCATTTAACACAATTCAAGTACTAGAGGTGTCAACCACAAATGTTGGATTAGATAATATTTCGCTTGATGATGAATTTTTTTTGCAAGGAAACATTGAGGGATTTCAGGCGATAGATGTGCTTGAAGATCCACATGCAGAGGCAGAAGAACAAGCACCCACAATAGTTGAGCAAATAGTATCCGCTCCTATAATGGAAGCCCACTGTCATCCTCAATCCGAGGATGACAAAGTTAAATTTGATATTCAGTCTTCTATGAGTGATGGTATTGAAGAAACCCTCCAAGAGATGGTGCTTAAAGATTTACAAATTATGAAATAGTGGTAAATTCAGGCTAAAGTGCTTATTAAGCAAATAAATACCCATTATAAAAAAATTAATAGAAGGGAGACTCTTTTTTATCATTATGAGAACGAACCCGAGAAGCTTAGTGGTCTGCTACATCAGGCCAGTTCAGGATTAGTGACGTGTAGGACTTCATCCGATGATGAAGTTTTAAAAATCATGTTGAATAGAATTGAGAACATCAATGTTGAAGCCCAAGCGTACTATAACCAATGGGCTTTCAACAAGAAAACTATTGAAGTTGCCTTAGCTGCAAGAGATGTGGCCGAGGTGAGAATTTAGATGCATATTTTTCTTTTTCTAAATATACTAACTTATGTCATAAACTCGTTGAAGTTGCTTAAATTATGTCATATAACTCTACTAACTTATGTTTTTTTTCTTTTGCAATCAAATCTTGAAAATTTGAAATTACAAGTTCAGAGCATGCAAGTCAACATAGAGGTTGCAAAGAAATTTCTGGAAACAGCCATTATTATGAAGAGAATAGCCCAACAAAAAGTAAGAGATAATAAAATTCTCAAAAAATATTTGCAGGAGAAACTTAAAGTGGATCCAGATCTCCTAATAAGGGAAGGATTGGAGAAAAATCCTAGTTTGAAAGTGCTTCAAGATCCCGCCAAAGAAGAAGTTGGGCTGTTGGAAAATTTTAAGAAAGGACAAGAAAGTTTAGTCAGATCCGGAGCATTGTCAACGCATTAGTGTAGAAGATGTAGAAAAATTAATAGAACATGCAGGTACAAGAGAAACCTTAGGCTCAAGTCCAGGAAAAACATCGATAGAGAATCCATAATGTCAAAAGTAGTTTGAAAAATTTGCATGTTGCATGAAAATTGTGTTGTTTTTTAGAACAATTAAAGACATTATAATATATTTTAAATCTATATATGAAAAAGGCAATTTACAAATTTTGTATCCTCTTTAATTTTGTTGTTCTTCCTGTTTATAATATTTTGATGCATTTTTCGTCTATGGCAATATGAATATGAATATGAATATTGTTGTTTTTGAAATGATTTTAACTGTTTATGATCTCAATATGAATGTGAATGCAGTTAAAATCAATATGAATGCAGTTAAATTCAATATGAATGCTCTTCTTTTCCAAAATGATAAATATGAATGCTCTTCTTGTGTCAATATGAATGCTCTTCTTATTTTTGAAATGATTTTAACTGTTTATAATCTCAATATCAATATGAATGCAGTTAAAATCAATATGAATGCTCTTCTTTTCTAAATGATAAATATGAATGCTCTTCTTGTTTTTGAAATGATTTTAACTGTTTATAATCTCAATATCAATATGAATGCAGTTGAAATCAATATGAATGTAGTTAAAATCAATATGAATGCTCTTCTTGTCCAAAATGATAAATATGAATGCTCTTCTTGTGTCAATATGAATGCTCTTCTTGTGTCAGATAAAATCAATATGAATGCTCTTCTTGTTTTTGAAATGATTTTAACTGTTTATAATCTCAATATCAATATGAATGCAGTTGAAATCATTTCAAAAACAATAATACTCATACATTTATAATCAAATATGAAAGACAATGTTATGTTATAAATCATAAAACATATAATTTGAATGACAATGTTGTGTTATAAATCATAGTTATAATTAAGATAGATGAAACAATCTTGTGATAACAAATAAACACAAATTCATATTGAAAATGAAAATGATAACTAACAAATTCATATTGATCAATGTTGTAAATACTTGTAAAAAATTTATAGATGAAAATGATAACTAACAAATTCATTTTAATCAATGTTGTAAATACTTATAAAAAATTACAATTCAGGTCATGGAAACAAACAAATACTATGATATAAAGGCAATTAAACCTATTTCAAAAACAACAAAGAGCAGAACATGAAAACTTCTTAATAATCAAATTTTGTGAAATCTGATATCAAATCAATTCCAATATATTGTGAAATACTGGAAAAATCACAATACTAGATAAATCACAAATTAAGTAGCTGAAACAAATAGTGCTCAACTTATCCAGAATCTCTATTGTGAAATCTGATGTCAAATGAATTCAAATTGTGAAATACTTGAAATCCAAAAATTTATATGCAAGATTCATGACATCCACTCTTGCCTTATCTACTCCTCGACTACTTGTGAATCTCCTGTGAAATACTTGCGTACATAAATCACAAATTTCATGAATGAAGTCTTCCACTCTTGCAACATTTTCAAAAGTTCTCATGATTTTATATGCAAGATTCACTCTATGAGCCATGCAATGAATGGGTATCATATATGGTGCAATTGTGGGTTGTAGTCGAACACAGAGACCACTCCTATGTTCTTGCATTGTAACAACTCCATCAAGCTCCAACACATATTAACTTTGAGGCTATGTCTATGTCATTCATTCCCGTAATATATTTTAAACTAGTCACAACAACATTATAAATATTTTCTGCATTTGAATTTTCAACCATCTTATGTAATCCTAGCAAACTAGGTTGCCTGACTTTGTTTTGAAAAGTATACACATGCATACAAATCCAAGATGTATTGTCCACAACCATCACCTCATCAATAGATAGTGAAAAGAATCTGGAAATTTTTACTCTCTCCCTCAGGTCCTCCTTCTCTACTAATGATAGACATTTTACCATTTTCCAACCACTTTGATCAGACCAATGGCAACTTGAAATTTTTTGTAAACCAACCAGCTGAAATAGGTGCTTATAATCAATAAAATCGAACATGGGTCTACCCTTCTTGAGAATACTAAGTACAACAACAAACTATAAACCTTTTACCCCTAAGGTGATCTTTTTTATTTTTTGAAAATGGGCTTCAATTATTGCACCTTTCTCAACAAGAGATTGTTGTTCCTTTAAGTGATTTTCATATTCTATTACATATCTGACATGCATACATTATGATGCATCCTTCCACCTAATTGTTTTAATAATTTCACCATCACTTCCTTTAAATTTTACATAAACTTTGCCAACATGTTTTCTATTGTATCTATCTTATTTTGCAACCTATGCTCCTTGCCCAGTTTCCAACTACAAATTTTGCAACTACATACTTTGTCATCGACTTGGTTGTCATTAGTTATGATAGGTTCTATCCATGGAAATTTTTCTGCCCATTCATTCTTAAATTCCCTTCCAATAACCTAGTTATATGCATTCCACTTTTTATTTTTCTCGCTTGTAGATTCAAAAGAATTTTGTAATGTATTTGATTTATCGCTTTCATTTTCAACCATGTTACTTTGAGGATTATATTTAAGTGCTTGTTGGATGTCATTTTTAAGATATTTTTCATTAGAATTCATCTCTTGGTGATGAATATCTTCAAGCGGATGCATATCAGGGTCCACATGGTATTCTGCATAGTAGCATACAATACTATTCTTAATTATTTTTTAATTTAACAAAATAAACTAACAAACAGAAATATGGTTTATATCATCATGCAATATGGCTAGAGGCACCCCAACCATTTGAGGAAGAAAACATTATTTAAACTACCAAATACACCTAACTGTTAAGTAGTCAAAAATCATTTGTACCTTGAATTTGCACAGATGTTGATGGCTCGCTCGATTTCAACGTATGGCTAAAATAATTCAGGAGACTCTTTTCAGATTTGGCCCCCTTATTTGCTTCGCCAGTAGGTGACATTTTACTTGTAAAGAAAATATTTTTCAATTTAGAAAAGTAATAAAATGTTGAAGACATCTTACTTTTGTAAAGCCTTAAGATAATATTGTAATTAGAATAAACGTATAGATTTTTGGAAGAAAATAAATACCTATTTACAGTCATTATTTATTGTGATTTTTTAGGGTATTCAAATAGATAGTACCTATAACTAATAAGAGCAAAAAACCAATCAATATAAATTTGAAATACAATTTAATCAAAGATACAATCAAAGATACAAAATATTGAAAAATATAAAATTCTAGTACAAAGTGGACAAGAAGCAGAGCATCACTTTGTCCATAGAGAACCATAATATTTACCTATTTAAAAATCTTGTAACAGAAAAGGGGATCTTAATGAAAATAGAGAATCAAAGAGTTTTAATATAGATAGAAAATAGGAGGAAAAATGGAGAACAAAGCATTGATTTATTTTCAGTAAATGATAAAAACAAAGCTAAAGAAAAACAAAAAATTAGATGATAAAAAAATAGATCTTATTATTACAAGTGCTACAACTATTATTCTTTGTAAAATAAAAAAATACAGGATCACAGATTCAAATGTCTAAAGAGAAACAACGTACTTGTTGTAGGAAAAGGTTCATCTAAAAAGAGACCCACCAGGCGGTTCATGCAGGAAACGGGTGGTCGGTTCGGGTGAACGGTCGATCCGGCTTGCGATCCGGGTGGAACTAGAACCCGGTATTTGATTCGAGCAAAAATTATATGTCGACCGTCAAACTTTGATTAATAGGAAGTTCAAAAACAGGTTAGGGTGGAAGAAGCTCACTGACTAACGATCTGGGTGGAATATGCAGTCCGACAGACAACCCAGTTGGAATTAGTTGTCCAGGTGGAACAAGTAGACCAACTACCGATCCAGGTGGATATAACATCCGGTTGTCGTGTCAGGTGGAGAACTATGTCGTGTCGATCCGTGTATAGAACTCTGAAGTTCGGTGGAATCTGCAACAGATCAAATATTTTAGTTCATATTTTTGCTTTAGAGTTTTACTTTTCAAATGTTATAAATGAAAACTATCTCTAGCTTGTTACTTATATATAGTGGTATAGTTAGCAAATTTGGCAGGATAATTTAAAAATTTTAAAAAAATTTGGCGAAAATGCTCCACGACTTAGGCGGGAGTGTCAGCGAATTTAAAAAAAATACCTAAAACTATTATCAACGCACGACGAATCGACTTCAAAAAAATTTTGACTCAAAAATTTCGAGTGAAATGGTCGACGTCCAGGGTCCCTCAAAATCGCAAATTGGTATTTTTGAAAATGCTAATATTTGCCCAATTTGTGAACATTCGCCACTAAGCAAAACATTGTCTTCATGTGGTCACACAAGAACCTCTTCTACTTGTTGCTTGTAGCTATGCAGATCTTCCATTCTATTTTAAACTCATAATTGCATTGAGGAGCATCTTTTTTCTTGAATTTTTGGGTACATTAGCTTTTATAGAGATCGAGCAACAACTTTGCCAAGTGGCCTTCCCATCATAATTGCATAGTTGTGTCTTTTTACTGGGTGCCCTTTTCAAGAAAATTGGAGCTTATGTGAAATACTTGCTTGCATGCTTCATTTGATGTCCTTCTTCCAACTAAGCTCATTTGGCTTGGTTTTCTTACGCTTTGCTTTCATTATGTATAGGCTGGACTATCATGTAGTTTTACTCACACATGCTTTGCCAGCTTAGCTTATGTCATGTCATGATTTCAAGTACATTTTCTATCGCCTATCCATTTTTCTTATCTTATCCATTGGGCTATAGGGTCTGAGAAAAGGTGATGGGAAAATGGTGGATTACACTATGTGAAGGTTGATTAGAGATATGAATGAGAGTGGAGTGATGATTATGATATATGCACGTGTGAGTCATATGGCCTTGCACAACATCTTCCCTCCTTCCATACTATGATATGTTTCTCATCCTAATTAAGCTTGAATGTTGTTCATTGTAATAGCTTTAGCACCTGCCTTTCAACACCTTATTCTATGTATAGAAGGTCTCTAGAAAGTGCTAAGAAAATTACCTTATTGGTTGATTGCCTTATAATACTTATGCAAGTTGTAGTTAGCTTTTTTATTTACTTTTCAACTATTTACACAAATATATGGTGTGCTTTCCCATACCTAGTTGAGATGGCTTCTTTGCAATCTATCCTATAAATTTACAATGATCTGACCAAATAATTCTAAATTTAAGCTTCTCTTCATGATAGGTCCTCAAAGGTTCACAACACTCTTCAAGTTTATTCAGATAATGATTTGGCTCTATTTTGTTCTTTTGAAACTTCTGGTTCAGAGTGTGTGCAATAACCATAGATACTTACCTCGGACTAAGCTCTCCCTTTTTGTATGTTGATTCTCCCCAAGCTCCTTGTATATTTTCTAGGAGCATATTTATCATTAATGTAGGTTATGTTTTTCTTTCTTGGCTCATATTTCTTCCTCATAAATCTGCTTTGATCAAATGGATAGAACTATTGAGACTTATGAATCTCCATATTTTAGGAAGAAGAGTAGATGATTGTTGTTTCTACATGTTCCTTTGGAAAGATATTATGTGGGACATGATTATAATACCTCTGCTCTTGTCATTTTTTATTTGATTCTTCTTCTAACCAAACAATTATTTCTATATTTACATCCCAGAAATTTTTCCTTTGCAGAGTTGATTTTAATTCTTTGTATTCTTCAATGTAGAAGGGGTACAAGCCCTAATTAGGTATTCTGAATATCTTCCTGATACAAGGGATAATCATGTAACTTAGATCTTAGCTTAAGCATCCTCCGATTTCTTCTAGAAAAGTTTTGGACAAGCATATTCCAAACAAGGGAGGTACATCAACAATTGCTATATCTTGTACTACCACAAGATTTGGGCATCCATATATTATCATCAAGAAATATTTTAAGACACCAACTGCTTTTATAGATATTTATTTGAATTGAAACCTCTTGGATTCTATTGGATTGATGCTCAATCCCATGCTTTTGTAGAATTCTAGTGGTATAATTATCATTTTAACCTCTGGATCTAGTGCATAATTATGTAGTATGCATTTTTCCAAGGAAAGAGAAAAGTAGAACAGAGTGAACCAACTTCCTTGCATACCTAAATATAATTTTATTGTTAGGATGCCATTCTTCTTTCATTCTTAAAGAGACATATCTACTAGATCTACTTCTTTAGCCACTAATATATTTTTCCTTAGGTTTTCTTGTGTCAAACCTAGAGCTTTGAATAAACCTTGAAACTATTTCATTGCTTCTATCCTCTATTTTAGAGTCGTAATTGGAAAATATAACTTCTTATATAATTCAATTCTTTGTTGAGTTAGTGATTTTACCTCTGGAACTAGCCCCAATACATTATACTGCATTGTATTCTTCTTCGTGCTTTGTATGGCTTGATTCCAAATATACTCAGAGTCATCTACTGATTCTTGTTGATTGTCAATGAAAATGATTCTTCTTAGGCATATTTGCTCTAATATTGATGTGAAAGCTACCACATATTCCATAAATTGAGGACTCTACAAGCACATAGGATGCAATCTTATTTCTTTGACATGAATCTCAATATGTGATGAAGATTTATATATAGCCAAAATCTTAACTTTCTTTTGTATCTTGTCAACAAGACATTGCTTTGTTTCTCACTTTACAATATGTTTCATGTCGGTGAAATATCAAGAACTTGTATACTGATGTGATTGTTAGGACTTAAAAACAAAGCCATCTAAGTTACACATTTGAGACTGAAAGAGTCTTTCCTCCATTCTTTTAACATTTTTATTCACTTTATGAATCATTGTTTTTAATTTTCGCTCTATCTGGAGTTGATTCTCCTGTAAAATGGGGAAGCCAATGGCAATGGGAACTTGGGATGTAAAAGACTTAGACTCTTTGTAATATAATGTATAATACATACCTTGGGAAGGGTCGTGTGGTTATATGAAATTTCTAGGGGTAACTTTCCCTGCTGTGATGAGCATATTTTCAGTAAGTATGGCTTCTTGAAAAATTTGCAGGATTTTTTTTCCTTAGATTTTTGAATCAAAATGCTTAAGTCTGGATGGAAAGCATATATGTAACACATATATGCTTGAGCAGGAGAAGATTGAAACTCTCTAGGGATTATCTTCCAATTCCTTTTAAATCTGAAATTGAAATCCGAGATGCTTTCATAAGAGGCTCTTTAGATTGAAGAAAAGTGGGTAAATAATAGGAATGGATCTCCAAAGTCATCAAACTTGATGAGAGCTTCAGCTAATTCGAGACAAGTACTAATATTCTTATCTTTCCAGGATCTATACCATAGAAAAACTTTACCCTTGAAGGACTAAATGAGTAATCTAATCATCACATATTAAAATATGATATCATATATAGCAGCTAGAGAAGCTACATCTTGGCAATGCTCATAAGTGTTTTTTTATTAGCCATCATAATTGGGTAGGAATTTAAGAATAACCTTTGGTATTTCATGAAGGATTGATATATTGAGAGGACCAGTATCATACCAATATGGACAAATTGCTCAAACATGGGAACATCATAAACTATTTACAAGCAATTATAGGTCTAATTTTTAGGGGAGTGTCAAATATTATTGGTAATATGATGAGTATTTTGATTTAATCTTATAATTATACAAAAATGAGATAAAACTACACGATTCATAAAACAACAGATATAATTGATAATATTCTTAATATAATTATGGGTTCTATCACTTAAGGGGAGTCACTAGATGAACATACATTCTCTACAAATGAGATCAAGACTATCCATCGTATCTTTAATTCTCTAGGAAAGCAAGACAAACTTGATCATTTTGTCCCACCGAGCGTGCCAGAAACTTCTATACTGTTGGACTAAAATCTTCCATTATTGTGGAAAGGTTTTGCACATAATTATTATAGCCAAAGTATAGAATTTAATGAAACAAAATATTACTCTTTCTTTCAACCTTTGGAAAATGCTGATTCCTTTTGATTAAATTTACAAAAAAGGGATATGAAAGAGTAAGGGTTAGAAAGATGTAGGGAAAAGTGGATGGGATATAGTATAAAAACATTGGATCTCATTGAGTAATATGCTAACAAATCAACTATATGAAACTTAATAGATCAATCATCATCACCTAAAATTTCAAATTCATTTATCTCATGATATTTACTCTTATCATTCCAAGGATTCAAACAATTAGCAATTCAATAGGTGATACCTCGCTTAATTGAAAAGACTTAAAGGAAATGTATACAGACTATAATCATGCCAAGAACTTCAATTTCTAGCAATCCAATAGGTAATCCAAATATAAGAATCACTTTAATAGAATACATTAATAACTAAGTGTAACAAAAATTACAAGAAAAATTCACATAAAAACCTGCACATTGCATAGTTTTCAAGACCAAACAGCTAGCACTTCATTGATAAAAAAAAAATTACAAATTAATACCCAAGCAAGGACTACAGATCCAACCCTTATAATTAGGTCTCTCATTATATTTATAGTTTACAATTTTGAAATTCTCAACGGAATACAATTGTATGGTCGTTTGAATGACAGTTTGGAAAGAAACTAGAAAGGCTAATATGGCAGCCTCAAACTTCATCTTGAGTATAAATTTGAATTTAACCTACATATCTGCAACCGTCTTCTACAAGTAGATGCATTATTGGAGTTGTTGCTTTCATGCTTGACTCTTATAAACTAGAACTAGTTGGAGAGCACCATGATGGTTGTAGGTCTAAAAATGACACTTTACTGAAAGTCGCTTGCAATCAGACTCTTCATTTGCTTGCAGAGCTCTTTTGAGGTGAAGTCACAATTTTGGTCTATCTCAACCTTGGGTATTTCTCTTTGTATTATTTTCTTCATTTTACACGATTTTGGGCTCAAGGTTGTTAGTGATTATGTCATCAACTTGGGTAGTCTAGATTCGAGCAGTTTTAGCTTTTTTTATTCACATCTCAATTTAGATCACTTTAGACCTTCTTGCACAGTATCGGGCTTGGCCTAGATATTTCTTACATCATCGTGAGGAATCGTGCAATCTTGAGCATCGTGGGCTCAGGTGGTCTTCAAAATTTGACTTGTGTGAACCTAGGTGCTTCATTTATTTGGTTGACATGACTACTTTGAGAGACCCAGTTCTAGAACATTGCAATTTTGTGTTATGAGCTATTGCACCTTCCCATGGAAATAAAGCTTTGTATTGATATCTTTGGTGATGTAGTCTTGGCTTTGAGCATTCATCGATCCCATGCCATATTTATGAATTTGTAACACTTAGTGAATCTTGGTGATCCAAAAGATATTTTTCCTTGGCTTTTTAAAATGCGGTAAAAATTTTGACCCACAATTTGGTATATGCAAATGTACCCCCATGGTACCTTTATTGTATAAATGTAAATATGTAATGTGAGGATGTGCATAAGTGTCTTGTATTAGGAGTGCATGTAGGAGAGTAAAATTCATGTAGAAGTGTGCAAGTTTCATAGAGTCAAGTGTGCATGTAAGAAGAGAGTGAAGAGTCTAGTATACAAGTGGCAATATAAGAAGCCATAGGTCAATAATAGGAAAGGTTGCAACTCTCGAATGTGTGAGGAGTGCAATAGTCAAGTATTAAAGAGTCACATTTCTATGTCTATATTATAGAGACAAAGCTCTATACATTTGATTTTAAAAATGGTTTGTAAGAGATCACCAATAAGCATTTGATAATATTGAAGCTTGTACATAGATTTTGATCAATTTTATTGTAAGTATTTTCATGTTATTACATGATTAATTTTGGGCCATTTACATTTATATTTGATATTATAGTGAATATTATTATAATTTATATTGGTTAGTTTATATTTTAATTGCTCATATATATAATTCTACTCTTGATTATTGATATTAAGACCTAAGATATTATGGTTTAATTATACTAGGACTTGATATAGTTTGGCTTAAAAGCCAACAATCTCTTTCTCTTTTTCCTCTTTTTCTTTCCCTTTCCATTTAATGGCTTTTTGTCTTATGGTAATGTTGGTATAAGTGATGGTGAAGCAGATGTGGGTAGGGTAGATGTAGTGGAAGGAGATAATATTGGGTTAGATTCTAGCAATTATGGGCTCTATGAAATAGATGAAATGTCCATGGTGGCCAAAGTAAAAAAATAATAAAATCTAGGGCTTTGGTGAAAAATTCTAAAGTTTTGAAATATAGAGTGATTTGCTTGCTTTTGTTGTTTAAAGTGGTTTTCTCCTTAGAACATTTTAAAAAAAATTCTTTAAATGGAGCAAATACCTAGGAAAATTGAGCAATTCACTTGTTTAAATGTACTTGGAAAATTAGGATGCAGTTTAGGGTTTTTGTACATAAGCTTGGAAGGGCAAGCAAATCACTTACTTTGGTGAACTTGGGAAAAATACTATTGGAATAGTTGCTTGGTTGGATATGGTAAATTTTTCTCAAAGATAGGAAAGTGATTCACTATTCCCTACCCAAATGGTTTGCTTCTTATGGTGATAACTCAACTGATTTGTGAAAAATGATGTATTGATGAAGTTTTAAAGGTAAGTTTGTTGGTTTGAAAAATGGACCAAATGTTCTACTTGAACTAATTAAATCAAGCATAGTAGAAAGGGAGAAATGCAGGTTAGAGGTTTTTAGAGCAAGTGCAATAGGTATCTTGAGAGCATGAAGTGAGACTGATGAGAGAGCCAAATGGTCCATGGGTTACATAACCTTAGTAGAGCTACTTGTACCTTCTTTAATTGGTAAAAAGACCACATAGATGGTTTGGTCAGCTTGCTTAGGGCCAATTTGCTCATTCAATTGGTTGGCATAGGGTGGGTGGCCTTAGGAAGACATCTTATTTGCTTTAAAAGTGATTCATTCATCAAGGCTACTTCGTACTTTATTTGAAAAACAATAATGGATGACAATAATATAAACTCATATAAAATACATACTTGATGTATTCATATGGAAGGAGGAATATGGAAGAAAATAAAATCAAGAAAGAAATATTTTTAGAGGAAACATAAATATTGAAATAAGACTTGATCATAGAAAGGAAAAGATGAAGGAAAAATACTAGTCGAGGAGTAATAGCCAAAAAATAGGATAAGGGCTATGTACATATTTGCATTTTATTTTGCCTAGAATTTAACTTTATGGGTCAAAGGTATTACCTATTTATTTATATCAACAAAATTCTATCATCCACTGTGACAAGTTTGTAAGCACTCGATCCCACTATTTATAGAAATTGATAGAGCTTTCTCTATAGGGATTCAAAAATTTTATGACCACTTAATTTAGCTCGGTCTACATCCCACTTGAACATGAGATATCCCTCTCTATAGTCCACTTCAATGGATCATTTTTCAAACCACATTTTGACTACCTCCTAATGTTGGACCATCCTCTTGCATGTTTTCTCCTTCTCTTCTTCTAGGGCCAATAGAGCATTCAACCTCTTTTTCATATTGACTAGTAGCACAACCTCTTTTTCATAGACTAGTTTGTAAAGATATGACCCTATGAAGTATTTAGATGTCTTGATCTACCCAAAGTGTGCCAGTCCCTTTGTGATTCAGTAAAAGTCTTCTTTAGGATCCTTGTATTCTTATTTGTGTATTCTATGAGTCCATTTTCCTAAGGATACTAATTAGAGGATGTATTAACTAATAATCCATACTCTAGGAAAAACAAATCATTTAACCACTTTAAAATAGGTGGTATTGTCAATGATTACAGTGGATGGCATCCCAAATATGGTGATGATATCTTCCAATAACTAGACAACTACCTCTTGATTAGTTGATTTGACTAGCATTACTTTGACCCATTTAATGAAGTAATCTATAGTGATAAGAATCTACTAATATCCTATACTAGATATGAGACTAATCTTTCTAATGAAAGCTAGGACCCATTGCTAGAAAGGAACTATGACAAGATTTAAGGGCATTAGCACTCTCCTTTTTTTCCTTATAAACATACAATAGGATTTTCAATCTTTTATCCACTAGAAATAAGTGGAGAAGATGGTAGGTCAATAGTATCCACCCCTTAAGAAGTTATGGATTATTGTTAGTGTAGAATAATTTCCTCATGTATCATGTTATTTCTTGATTAGGGATTCCATATTTTCTTTTTCAACACACCTCAATAAGATCCCATCATATCCATTTTTGAATAAGACACCATCTATCCATGTGTAATGCATTGCTTTATGTATAAATCAAACCCTCTTTTTAGGTGCCATTCCTTGAGGGACCTATCCAATGGCTATGTATCTACATATATAAATCATGGTCGATCATTAAGCTCTATCTCTTCTACCAAGGGGATTTGGTCTTTTGGAACAAACATTGATAGGTTTTCACACAAGGCCCTACCCCTAATGATCTTGGTGGATTTGATATCAATTTCAAATTCTTGAACTTTTTTTATCCATCCAACTCTTTTTTCCTCCAATTCATCATAAAATATAATAGACCAAATATTATGATGAACTACGAAGATGGTGGTCTTGTTTTGTGATAGGTATTACCTAAAGTTCTAGAGAGCCTTCATGAAGGTTATGCATAGTGGTGAATTATCATAATTAACAAATATTTGAATTTTTGAAATTTAAAATTGGCTAATATGGGGACCCTTGACTGGGACCCATTAGCCCAATATTTATGGGTGCAAAAAAATTTGGGTCCGCTCACCTTGATTGTATAATAATTTAATCATTTTAAATTTAAATACCTACATTATTTTTATAATATTGAACCTTTTTGCCTTAAAATTATAAAAAAATATTAACACTTGCAAAATTACCTATTATACCTAGTATATATACTCAATATTTATAGGACCACTTGAATCTGGGTTGTTGCTACCTCTTAAAAGACATGATATTTTAGGAATATTAGGAGCCTTTTGCATTTTTTGACGTAAATAATTATTTCACAAAAATAATTCACAAGACTTTAAAAGTTGTAGGCATATTTAATAGTTTTATTTTCCTTCGGGGTTGTTATAACCAAAAGAGATTATCTATGTCATTATTGAGGAGTGTACATATATAGCAAAGAAGAAAGGTGTTAGGGTTTGTAAAGAGGAAAAAAACCTAACCCTAACCCTAAACATAGGTAAAGTACACATTACGCAAAGTGCACACTAATATTTTAACATCCCCCTTAATGTGCACTTTCCTAAGTACAAAATGCACATTAATATTCTAACATCACCCCTCTAGAAGGTGTCGGTCTCTACCAAAAATGCACCTTTATATAATATGTAATAGAAAGCAAAATAATTCTAAAGTGTTGAAAAAAATTAGTCTTCAGAGCAATTGGAAGTTGTCTCAATCCAAAGTGTCAAATATCTTGTAGTGTTTGATCGAAAGTACAGGAGCATAAGAGGTACTTGATGCCAAAGCCAAAAACACCGTAACCAATGCTGCAAGAGGGCATAACCAAACTCCACCAAATACCGAAAACTCGATCCTAGAGTCCTTGATGGCAGATCGAAATGGAGTAACAAAGGATAAGTCTATCCCAAAACTTACCTCAAAATAAGACATTGAACAAGGTTGCCACAACACTTGTGCCAATGCCAACAAAGTGGATTTAAGTACTAAGGAGTGTCGGGTACAACCGATAATGCACTCCATACATTTCAAAGTACCAAAAGTCAAGAAAACCTTCACAAAATAAAAATTAATTCTTCCATTAGAACTTGCTCAAAAAGACCCTTCCAACGACTATAAACACTAATATCTTTAGTGTAGAACAAAGCCTCCAAAAGTGAGAAAAAAAAATAGACAAGCTCTCAAGGAACAAACTAAAGGATAAGATTGCCCCATTTTACAATGTGAAACAAAAAATATTCCCAAGGAATATTCTATCAAATAGTTGACCGATTGAAAAAGAAATGGGATGAAAGCCCAACAACCCCCAAGGATTTCATCGCTGCAAAATTCAAAATTCAACCAGAGTAAACAGGACTAAAGTCTACAAATCAACCATCACATAGTACAAAGAAAACAAGCCAACGGACAATCTGGATACCAAATTTGCAATGTGGCTAGAGCAGAGCAACAACCACTCTCGCTAAGAGGTAACCCTAGGTGGAGGCCTCCCCATTCTTAAGGTCCCTCCACTACACTTCACAAATATTACACATAAAAGCCTTTCCCATCTATGTCTTCGAGTTCTAGGTCCACTTTCGCATAAGCACTACATTGCACTAGACAAACCCTAGGGTAAGCAAAGCTAGGCCAAATTAGAGGAAACAACACATATTTACCACTAAAATAAGGGTATCCATGGAGGTAAAGCTCCACCCCATTTTCACGAAAGCTTCACGGATATTTTCTCGACATATGATCTCATTCGAAGAAAGCTTAGAAACCAACGAGGGAACATCCACCTAGCAAAAAAGTATATCACAAGACTTAAAAAACTCATTTACAAACTTAATCTTCGTAGTGAAAAATCTGTCAAATATCTATCTATTGGTAAGGAAAATCAGCGTAAAAAAATAGTACAACCAAATTCAAGTTCCCGTTGGCAAACAAATTTTCCTTACCTGACAAAGAAACATCGTCGAAGATCGACAACTCCCAACAATAGTCGTGAAAAAGCTCCTACATTGCCTACACCATGGATTTAATAGTGCTTCTACCTTCTTTATGATGTAGACAGTCAAAAACTTGGCACGTGATAGGAGAACTGTGTTTGCTTCCATTCACTAGCCCAACAACGAAGTGTTCACTCTCTTTGATTACTTGTGTTTGCTCTCGGGAGGGAACACGGTCTATTTTGGTGAAGCAAGCTCTACCCATGAGTTCTTCAAACAAGTTGACTTCTTCAACTGTAATAAAAATAAACTTTCAAGGGTCAAATTCCCATCATAGCAAAAGTAAGTGACCACAACCATAGAAAACAAGATTATTAGGGGCAAAAGATAGCAAGGTTGCATTTAGTAGATGGAATAAAACCTAAAATATCCAAAACTAGAGTAGTTAACCCTAGAAATTCCAAATATGGAAGCAAATCTCTAAAATAGAGATGGAAATCATGTGAAACGAAGAGAGGGGGGTAGGGGGATTTCCCCCCTCATAGGAAGATCTTGGCAGTAAAATAAAGGAGAGACATAAGAGAAAAAATCAAAAGCAAATAACCCCGTTCTGATAGACCAAATCAACCCATGGATGCAAGTCTAGAACATACTTAAAATGTTTGCTTTTGAGCAAAAACTATGGAGGACTAATGGGGTAGGGGGGATTTCCTCCAGGGAAATCCCCCTCATAGGCAGATCTTACTGCTCTGATACCAAATGTTATAACCAAATTAGATGATCTATGTCATTATTGAGAAGGAGTGTACATATATAAAGCAAAGAAGAAAGGTGTCAGGGTTTGTAAAGAGGAAAAATCCTAAGCCTAATCCTAAACATAGGCTAAGTGCACATTACACAGAGTGCACACTAATATTTTAACAGGGGTAAGTAAACTGAGCTTTGGTAGTAAAATATTAAGCCTTGTTGTGGTTTCTGTGATGTGACAACAATTAGAATGTTCCTTTCGAGATTAGGAGGCTTCAAACGGAGATGGAGAGGCTTAACATCACCATAAGGTATTTTCGTCAACTAGATGTCATCGTAAGGTTCTGAGTTTGCATTTGTAGTAAAATTATTTTTGGATATCGACAGACAAATGATGGGAGAGGACCTGAATTTGTTATCATCTTATGATCTATGTGTTTTAGAGGAGCATTTTTTTACAACAATATCACGCATCTGAAGAAAATAAGTGAGTCTAGTTTTCACATATTCAACCCCTACTACAAATCAACTCTTTATTTCATTCATATGCCTAACTAATGATCATATTTAAGGATGAAGTTGAGTACCAATATCTATAGCTATATATATTTTTATTATAGATGTTCTAAAATATCAAGAAATGGTACAAGAACTAGAAAGTGCAAGAAAGAGGGCAAGATCCTAACCCTAATCTTCTCCATTATCTCCTCTAAAGTAACCAATCTAAGAAACTTGCTTCCATTAAATTCTAGGTCCAACATTGAAAAATATTAAGAATGGTATGTGATAATGAAGTCAAAGACAACAAGCTTACAAAAAGGCTACGTTACATAGACAACTCCATTTAAAAATGGATAACATCTCATGCACAGAGATAACTATATAGCTTATTCAGTGTAAATATTTATTTTAGTTTTTGTTGAAACATTGCAATTGTAAAGGTATTAAGGTTTTTAGATTTTTTAAGAAGAGACCTAATTTTATTTAAAGCTAGGGTGGTGTGATGTACTCTAACTGTATACTCGAATAAGTATTTACAATAAATAAACTATATCAGTTAATAACCTCATATATTTATTATTTTTTAAATAATTATTACAATGAATAAGCTATGAATAAGTTATATCTATTAATATTTGCAAGGAATATTTTTTTTATTGGTGAACATGGGTTTTGAAAGGATCTCGTAACCTTTTATAAAAATATGATGATTGTGATAACAGCTCCCAACCAATCTACAACAAAAGCAATAGACCCTCTGCGGGCCATCGGAGATAAACTACTAAAACTAAGAGAAGCCACGTAGGGGTCGGAGAGAAAGCCTCACAAGGCAAGAAGAGAAGCCATCCCAAGGCAACAAGAAATATCACTTGTGCTAAAACATATCTTCCATACATGGCACTGGGTAATATTTGTGAAGTCCATGCTGTAATAGGTCCTCCATACGTGGCAATATTATCGCATGTGAAATATTTATTGATACACATATTCCCCATGTGCCTATGAATAATAAAAGACAGTTCGAAGAATTCTCTAAACACCAATGACCTCAAAGAGTTGGATATGCATCGTAAATCCTTCCACAGGAACATGGAAACTCAGTGCTACAACAAAGATATGGATGATGGTAATGTTGGCTAAGCCTCATAAAAGGAAATCAACATCCCTCCAACCCTTTGGGGAGATATCACTTAAAAGACACAGATAGAAAATTGCCATCGAGTAGTGCAAAAGGGAAATTCTTAGTCCAGATGGTAAGGTTGGGTTAAGAGACGTCCAAATTGGCTAACTAATCAGCAGCTTGGTTACCTTATACACATGTTGAATGGTAACATTGGTGGATAAACTCATGAGGGTTTTGGTTTCGAAAATCAGGTTGGAGATGTTCCACAAAGTAGACTGAGTCCCTTCAAAGCTTTTAATGATATTCATCAAATCACCTTCAAAGAATAATAATAAATATTTACAATGAATAAGTTTATATCAATTAGTAATTCTTTACAATGAATAAACTATAATAATGATAATATGATTTAAGTAATAAATATATGATGTCTAGTTTCAGCTTAGACTATTGTGAACCATGATTTATGGACTTTGAGGACTCCTAAAGGGCAAAAGCATAAGGTTGTGAGATGATAATTTATTCCTCTTATTTAGTTTTTTTTTTTTTGAAAAAATGAAAACTTGTATTAATACAAGAACCAGATACAAGCGGGAGAGAACACATCCCGAGCCAGAGCCACTAGCAAAACAGCAAGGAAAGCGCACAAAGGCAACGCTAGGAACCACAAGGCACAGAGAACGGAAGGCACGAAACAACGACATGTCGCGAAAACGCGACATGTCGCGAAATCGCGACAGGAAAACCCGTCACGGCCACTTCGGCACCAACAGGCGCGATAACGCGACATGTCGCGAAATCGCGACATGTCGCGAAATCGCGACAGGAAGGGCCCTCGACAGCCACCCGCGAAAGCGTCGCGAAAGCGCGACAGAAACGAGAAAACAGCCAGTCAAGCCTCATGAAGGTCGCGATATCGCGACGGAAAACCACCCAGTCGCAAAGGAGCCAAACATGCCGCGAAATCGCGCAAGAAATACGCCAGAGACCAGGAAGGCACAACCTGTCGCGAAATCGCGACAAAAACCAGCTCGTTGTCGCATCATCGCTACAGGTCGCGATATCGCGACAATTTTCCACCCAGCCGCCTAAGTGCCAAAAGTGTCGCGAAATCGCGACAGAAGAACCATGCAGCTTCCAAAACTCAAACTTGTCACGAAAACGCGACGAAATATTTACATTGCTATTCAACTTCAAGAAGGGAATGAGAGCGCGGTAAAAACACCAATCGAACCTAGAAAGCGGGACCTGTCGCGATATCGCAACATGTCGCGAAATCGCGAGTCGCGAAAACGTGACATGTCGCGATATCGCGACATGTCGCGATATCGCGACAAGACGCGGAATCGCGTCACGCGATAACGCGACATGTCGCGATATCGCAACATGTCACGGAATCGCGACCCGCGATAACGCGACATGTCGCGATATCGCGACAGAAACCAGCCGGAGACTGCAGAGGCTCAACCTGTCGCGATATCGCGACGAGTAACCAGCCAACGGCCGCGACAGGACAACATGTCGCGATATCGCGACAAAAAGGACCCTTAGCAAAAAAAACTTTGCACATTATTTCAGAAATTGTTCAAGGCCTTGTACGATCTCGGCATTCTCCACAGACAAATTGCTATGCAGATGAATCCCAACCTCTCTCTCAGCACCCAACTTAGCAAGGAAATCGGCCGCTTTATTGAGAGATCTACTAGCATAAGCAGGAATCACATCCTCAATTTCCTTCCAAAGCTCTAAAATTTGGGAAACCAAAATCCGGAGCCTCCAAGCTTTTAAGGCAAAGTTCCTCAGGCAATCAAGAGCACCAACCAAGATTTGGGAATCAGACTCAATGATTATCTTTCTGTGACCATGTTTGACGGCCCAGATGGAGGCAGATTTAATAGCAAAGGCCTCAGCTTCATTGTTTGTGGCATATCCCAGACCTTGCAATTCCCAATATAGCACAGTCCCAGCATGATCACGGCAGATAACACCACTGCCAGCATTGCCCGGATTACCTTTAGCAGCTCCATCAGTATTGATTTTGACCCAGCCTTCTGGGGAGGTTTCCAACAACTTCTTACTGTCTCTCAAGATCAGCACCTCTCCCACTCAAAGGCTTAGAAGCTGATTGGTTTTCCTTCTCAGCATAGATGGCAACGGTTTCCACAACTTTGCTCCAGATGACCTGCCAAATCCCCTCCATCGAAGAGAAGGTTTCACGAAAAATACGAGCATTTCTTTCCAACCAAACCTGCCACCAAATAAAAAGGAAACCGAGCTCCCAGCCAGTACGAAGAGCTTTAGAAATAAATCTACCTCTCTTCCAGCTTTCCCATAAATTGGTCTGGGACAAATCTCCAAGCACCTGAAGTTTAAAGTGGGAGAACCAACGGTGCCAAATCTGCTGTGTGAAAGAGCAATCAAACAGAAGATGATCCACAGTTTCCTCATTCCTATAACATAAAACACATTGGGAAGGGCCAATGATGCCTCTAATTCTGAGGTTGTCAAAGGTCAAGATACCATTATGCATCAGTTGCCAAGCAAAGAAGTTCACTTTCGGCCAGCCCTTGGGATGCCATATCTTCCTCCATTCATGAACGGGGAAAAGAGTGTGGGGGGGCTCGGGTAGGATCGAAGCATAGCCCTCCTTCACGAGAATAAACCCCAAGGTTCCCAAAGCCCCAAGCAAGCTCATCCTCCTCATCTCTCCCGAGATAGAAACCTTTCGGCCAAAAGTTTTTCCAGAGTTGGGGCCTGCTCCGGAGGGATTGGAATAGGCCATTCACCCAGCCGCTTAAATTTTTTAACCTTATACTCCCCCAATTGGCTGGTAGTGAAGTAGCTCTGAATATTAATCCAACCTTTATCTTCAAGAGCTATTTTTAACGGAAGCAAATCAGGAAACACAGCAAGGATAGGAGGATCTCGATCCCAAGAGTCGGTCCAGAACCGGGCCTTCTCCCCTCTCCCAACTTTTCGGAACAATTGATCTTTGATAATGCAAGATCCAAGCTTGAGCGCCTACCACACAAGAGAACCATTACCTTCCAGAGGATAGCGGCCCAAGTCATTGGGAGGAACAAGACCAAAGTATTTGCTAGAAAGGATTACTGCTGCAGAGGGACGAAGGTGGGAAATCCACCTCCAATACGAGTTTCCCGACCGGGGCCCGATTGTTAAACTTGGAACTTCTTAAGCCCAGCCCACCTTTTTCCTTGGGCTGGGTGACCTTATCCCAACCAACCAAGGCCCATTTCCTCTCTCCATTGGCACCTTCCCAGAGAAAACTTCTAGCCGCTTTGTCCAACTCTTTCCAGATTGAGGGAGGGGCGGCCAGAATTGAGAATTTGTAAATAGGCATGGCCTGAATAACAGACTTCAGAAAAGTTAGTCGGCCCCCATAGCTTAACCATCTATGAGACCAGTGATTCATTCTCTCTTTGATGCCATCTAGCAGGTCCTTCCAAAAATTAGTTGTCAGTTTTTTGTAATGCAGAGGAACCCCCAAATAAACAACGGGAAGGGAGGTCGAGTGAAACCCGAGAATCTCCATAACTCTCTCTTGCGACCTTTGATCAAGGTTGAAGAAGACCACTTTTGATTTTGAATCATTGATGACTTGATTAGAAGCCCGAAGGTAGACGTTAAGAGTATCTTTGATTCCTCTTGCTTCTCTGAGGCTGGCAACTCCCACCAAGCCCGTATCATCCACAAACTGTAAATGAGTCAAAACTTCGGCTCCGATTTTAATTCTTGTAATCTGTCCTTGACGTCTTCTTCTCAGGAGGAGTCTGCCTAGACCTTCAGCCAAGATAAGAAAGAGATATGGAGAGCAGGGATATCCTTGACGGAGACCCCGAGAGGCTCCAAAAGGTGGCGAGGGAAGCCCCTTAATTAAAACAGAGTATGAAGGCGTAGAGATACAGCTCATGACCCAGGCAATCCAGTCCTGAGAAAAACCAAAGGCTGCCAACATCTTGACCAAGAAACCCCACTCTACTCTGTCATAAGCCTTAGACATATCCAATTTGATGAACATTCCCTTGTTACCTGAATTATGCATAGAATGGATAGCCTCCTGAGCCAAGATCACTCCATCCAAGATCTGTCTTCCTTCAACAAAACCCCCTTGCTCAGGGGAAATTAAATTTTGAAGAAGGGGTTTTAGTCTTTCAGCCATAAGTTTAGTGATAATTTTGTAGATCACATTACATAAAGCAATAGGTCTGAAATCAGAAATGTGAGCCCCCCCCTCTCCTTTAGGAATTAAAGTGATAAAGGTGTGATTTAGAGCCTTGAGCATTCTTTTGTTAATTCGGGATTCCTCAATGACAGCCAACACGTCCTCCTCCAAGATATCCCAGAAGGCCTGAAAGAACTCAATAGGGAAACCGTCCGGACCAAGCGACTTTCCTGTGCACATCCCAAAGACCACCTTCTTGAGTTCATCACGATCAATGGGCTTAAGAAGGGACTGATTCTCTTCATGAGAAATAATAGAGGGAATTCCCTCAATGACTTCATTTTGAGCTTCCACATCATGCTTCATACTTTCCTTGAAGAGGTTTGAGAAGTACTCCATAGATAGGGAATGCATATCGGGAAGAGTGTCAAAAGAGTTTCCAAACTCATCTTGAAGGAACTCCATGTTATTCAATTGCCTTCTAGCACAGGCGGAGCGATGGAAAAATTTAGTATTTTTGTCTCCTTCTAATAGCCAAGTATTTCTAGCTCTCTGTCTCCAGTAGATCTCTTCTTGATTATCAATGTCCTCAACTGCTTTGCGTAAAGCGTCATCCTCAAATTTAAGATGCTCAGAAATAATTCCTTCTCTGAATTGTTTTTGCACCTCATTCCATCTGTCCAGCAAGGGAGCCCGTTGGAGCTGGAAATCAGATTTGTTAGTTTGCTTCCACTGTTTTAGTTTACTCTTAACATAGAGAAGTTGTTTATGAAATTTGAACATAGTTTGTTCCAAAAGGGGACGGCCTTCTTCCCACCAGCTGTGGAATTTTCCTTCGTAGGTCCTCTTTTTGCAACCAAAAATTTTCAAATTTAAAAGGTTTGTAATACTTTCCGACATAGTCCCTCCCTCCGACCAAAATGGGAGAGTGATCGGAAAGCTGGGCCCTCCAAGATCCGGAATTTGATATTCCATCTAACATAAGCTTCCTCCGAGACCAAAAACCTGTCAAGCTTAACCCTCCTCTTGTATGGCTCTCTTCTCTTATTAGTCCGAGGTAAAGTTTGTACCGGGGCCTTTGATGTCAACAAGGTTAAAGGCACGGACGTGGGCAATAAACGGCCGATCCCCTGTATCCGAGACAGGGGATGCCACCTTCTCGATCTCTAGCGGATAATTTAGCATTGAAATCCCCGGCTAAAATCCAATCAAGATCTTCCGGGAGGACCTCATGTTTTGAACGACTTTCCATTGAAACCGCTGACCTTCGGTGTTACGAGCCCCATAGAAATTTGTAATTAAGACTTGTTCGATTTGTAACTATATTCTTGAAAAGAGA
This sequence comes from Wollemia nobilis, assembly GCA_028583015.1. NCBI lineage: Eukaryota > Viridiplantae > Streptophyta > Pinopsida > Araucariales > Araucariaceae > Wollemia > Wollemia nobilis. Next base: position 854,886 of record JAQPPZ010016766.1, on the reverse strand, counting down.
TGTTAGGACCCCTCTCCAGGCTATATGATCTATTGCTATCCACGCCAAAGGATTCCAAAGAGTAGCAATCCCTCCCGAGGCACCAAGAGCAGCCACTGCCATATGGCTAGCACCCCTCCAGATTCGGCCGACAGTTTTACTCATGAGGTCTAATGACATTTTTGTTTCTGAATGAGCAGAAAGTCTGTTTTACTTCTTTCTAAAAGTCTTTGAACAGCAGATTGATGGGTTCTATTGTTTAAACCCCTCACATTCCAAGATTGTATAATCATTGGAAACCTTGGGAGCAATACGAATCAATTGTTCTTGCCAATCCTCCATTGATTAGCTTATCCCCTTGCATTGCAATTAGATCCTTATTGGATTTCCTGCCCACCCCTTGGGAATTACTATTTTTCGACCTCTTCTCCACCTAGGAAATTCCAAGAGCTGGTCTTTCTCCGAGCTTTTCCGCAATTCCCATGGAAACATCTTTAATAACGAGGTTAGGGTTGGGGAGTGGATAACCGAGTCCCAGGGGTTTTCATGGTGCAAAGTCTCGAGAGGAGTCAATCGCTTTGTTCAAGGACGGGGGTTGAGGAAGGAGGAGCATGAGTAAGGATGATATTATCCTCAAGGATCCCATCTGCTCCTTCCATAGGTTGGTCTTCTTGATCCACAAGAGATTTGAAGATTTCATACCGATTTGTTGGCTTGGGAAGAGCTTGCTCCTTACCATTTCTCTTTTTGTTTCTTCTCCTCTTCTGCTGTTCAAAGCCATCATTACGGCCCTCAGACCCAGTGGGAATGAAAGGTGGTTCCTTGGCCGAAGTGGACTTACCTCCTCGGGAGCGATTTGACATTCCCTGTGTAGCATCCGCATTGGTGCTCAAGATATTTGGACGAGAACCTTGCCAAATGGCCATGCAAATGACGAGACTCTACAACGGAAAGGTAGGGCTTCATAGTCTAAGCTGCTTGTACCCAAGATTGTCTGCTAGCTCCAATTCCATCTCGCTGGTAGCGGTTGACTAATATCCAATTCTACACAGATTCTTGCATAAACAGCGGTATTTCCTTCAATGGTATCCTTAGAAACTCCCAAAAATCTACCTAGAGAGTTGCCTATCAATTCAAGAATCCGCTCACCCCAAAACTCCATCGGGAGAGCATACAGTCGGATCCAAACCGGGACAGCCGTGGGTTCAATGCGAGGGTCGAAACCCGCTCTCCACGGGCTGGACAAATAACCCTGCCGGGCCATGGCTCCTCTTCTACGATTCAAATGCTCTGTTTCTATCCATTAGGGAAGAAAAACTAATAATGAAATACCCATTGCTAATGGGCCATAAGGAGTACTCACCGATTGGCTCCCGAGTTTTGTCTCACCCGGGGAATGCAAAAAGTGCGGGGGTGGGTCGAATGCCCATGAACTTGCAAATCAGATCATGAGTGGTCCGGTAGTTTATCGTGTCTTCAACCAGCTCTGGTTCGATGACTATTTTCGGTCTTGATGCAGATTGCGGGAGACATCCATTGATTATGTGCCCAGGAGAGCCCTTGCCCGCATTCTTGGCTAGCGAGATGGAAGGCCTTTGCGTTGAGCATCGAGCGAGAGGAAGACGCAGGGATTTTCTCGTAGAATCTCCGCATAAGAGGTCTTTTTTCCCTCGCGAGAACCAGGAAGAGACCCCATTGGGCCCTCCCGGGACACCGAAAGATCCTAGACCAGAAGCCTGCAACAAACCCCAAACACGCTGGAGGAGGTTTCCGAACTGAAACCCTAGAGCCACGGCCGTCGGCAGTGCAGAAGGATTCCCGCCAAATCGCCAGAGCTCAAAAAACGCATTTTTTCATCCTCTTATTTAGTTTTTAGTGGAACTATAGGTTTTATTTAATTAATTGAAAAACATTTTTTATTTATCATGGTTATGTTGCGGACAATCTTAAAAACTATAAAAAAAAAATCTGAAGACAAAGTATGCTATATTAAATAAAATATTTTTTATTTTTTTACTTTTACAATTAATTATATATTTATAAACTTAAAATTATTAAAAAAATATTACTAAATGTTCAATAACAAAAACCTTGACCTCTTTGTAGCTTATGCTTTTGTTCATCATTTTGCACATACTTTGCGGTAGGAAATAATACTTCAAAGGAGAACCTTCTAAAATTACCCAAGGAATTGTTTTAATCTTCTCATAAGTTATGCTAGCATTCAATCTCCTTACATGTCATATAATTTATATTATTTTTTAATTGGTTATATAATTGAAATAGATTCATTTATATTGTATCATGATGATATAATAGTATTATAACAGTTGGCCATTGTGTATGTATAGTATTATAAGATTTAAATTTTTTTTAAATTGAAGACTTTAATATGTAATGAGATAATACTATTTAATAAATATAATTAGTTGAATTTAAACTTCCTCTTCATAAAATAAGAAATTTAATTTATTGACACAAATACCATTTAATAAATATAATCTATATTATTATATTTTTTTTTTACTCCCAAGAGCTAGGCAGATTGGTAAGTGCTAGTCTAGTTGGGCACTTACCAAGAAGAGACCTAGGTTCAAACTTTGGGGGAATCCTATTGTAAAGGTAGTAGTTTAATCCGAATCCTTTGAGTGTGTGCCTAATGATGACGGCGATATGAATCCCGAGCACCCAATGGTCCATTTCACATTGAGCTATAAAACAACGAGGTGAAATAGGTTTGGTGGATGCAGCCCCTGTGGTTTGAACCCTACGCTTGTCAGCTACTAAAAATAGTGTGGTTGTAACCAATTCTCCTATAAAGCAAAAAACAATATATAAATTTTTTACTCAGAATAAATAAATCTCCACATCTAATTAGAAAAAGAGTTTGATAAAAACATATAAAACAAAACATAATCCAACCTTCTCATTGATTTTAAAAGTATTAGATAATTTATTCACATCATAAAATAATTTAATTTTTTACATCAGATATAATATCATTTTTTAAAAAGTTTACATGTTTTTATGATAGATCCTGGTTCTTTCATACTGAGTGGAATTTGAACCTTGGATTGAGAGGCCAAAGCCTTTACCACTCCTTGAGATATATCATTAATAATAAGTAATATTTTCATTTTTTGCAATGTATTTTATTATTAATGAAGTAATTAAAGACATAGTCATGAAAGGATCATACACTTAAAAAAAAAAAAAATAATCGTGATTGTTTTAAATATTTAGGTTTAGAATAATTTGAAGATATAGGATTAAAGCACACTAATTTATGAAAGTTGTGATCTATTTGAATTTTATTTGTATCAAATAAAATTATCAAACAATAATGAAATTTACTTATACTTTATCATATGTAAAGCTCTTTCATAATGTAGTAGTAGATTACACATTGATATCACATTACAAAGTTCATACACTAGCTATCAAGCACAAAACACATGGGGTATTAATGATAATATGGTCTTATATGGCTCAAATTCAACTTTTTGACTTTTATATATAGTATTACAACAAACCATATTCTCTCAAGATTTAACCAATCATTCTTAAGTTGAAAGAAGTGGCAAAAGAAATTGTGGTATCCTAAGTCCATACTATAACTATAACTGAGATTAAACTTTATAATATATAGGGTTATAATTTTGTGTACCTATAACATCATACTAATATATTGGGTTATGTATCATTAGCTTGTGGAAAACATTATTGTAGGTTATTTGTTTTAGAGTAGGTAGTATATAAAAATAGAACTCATAGTTTGGAATTATGAATTGGTGAGATATCAAATGATATGTTTAAATTTGACTCTTATGTCAAGAAATATTTTGAAATGATTCCTTTTATAAGGAGTAACTTGAAGACTATGTCTTATCTTAAATGTATTTCTTGAGTATTTTCTTTGGACAGATCTTTTGTATGGTTATTTCCATTATTTCCTTTGGATAGACAAAGGAATATATAAGGTTTTAGTATATCAACATACACACTATAAATGGAAATAATTATAAAGGAGTGACATGGATAATTGAAGGAATAAAAACCATGCACATGCATGAAATAAAGAAGAAATTATTATCAACCTATGTTGGATCATAGTAGTGCTACCTATGGACATGTACAAAACCAAAGGAATAATAACTATGGTTATATATGCATCTAAAGAAACAACTACAAAAATACATATAAATAAAGGAGAAACAATTATGGATCATTGTAAATAAAGACCATCATCTATCAAGATATCATAGGGATAGATGAGCATGCTTGGTACTAGTCATCCAAAATGATTAAAAGATTATATTATTTTTTATCATGCTTAAATGAAGCTTTTCTAAGAGGGGGATAGTAATTATTAGTTATTAAAGACTAAAATTATGAATCGATAGAGCTATAGGGAAAATTTGATGAAAAGCAAACAATCTTTCATGAACCATATCTTTGCATAGAGTTGTTTGATTCAGATGATTCTTGTGCCATTTTGTGTGGATTTTGAAAATCTTTGAAATGAGTGATAATTTGAAAGAATTCAAGTAGTATTGAGGGAGATATGACCATGTGAAGATATTCATCATAAACTAGGGCACATTAGGGCAATTAAAAAAAATCTCATATTTTAGGAGCCTTATCTTTGTTAACATCTTTTAGATAATGTGATAGCGATACTCCTACATCTTAAACATTAATTCTCCTTGAGATGATAGGTAGTAGGGATAGACGACCAATATATAGGAATAGATATCCAGTAGCAAGAATAGATGACTAGTAGTAAGAATAGACGGTAGAAAAGCGATAACAAGAATAGACAACTAATGACTGAAAGCAAGAATAGATTTGCCACATTTTTATATTTTTTAGTGGAAAAGAAAGGTGATTCACCATGTCTTCTACATGATTTTGGATACTATTTTCCTGGGTTTTGAAATTGATTCGTTTCATTTTTATAAATATATTTCGAGGCTGACCCCTTACGCATAACCCTAGCCTTCATGATGATAAACATGTATTTTTAGTGAAGGTATATTTTTCTTTGTAGTTTTGGATAACCTATCTCATGAATGAGATGGGTGTTCCTCATCTTTGTCATTCTTTTGTGTTATGATTACAATAATGCTCTTGTCTATTTTGAATACATAGATCCTAAAATATTTGAAGAAATAAAGGTTGACTACGACTAGGGCTTTGGTTATGGTATATTTGATATCTTGGAATGATTTCTTACCTTCATAAGTCAAGGCTAGGGTAGCCTCATTTTTTAGCATTCTAGTTATTGGTTTGACCAATTGTGAGAAACTAGTTATAAACTTGGAAATAAACTAGATGACCTAGAAAAGACCAAATTCCTTTGACCAATATGGGTAAGGGAAGGTATTTAATAGCCTTTAGGTCTATGGCCAAGTTATATTTTGACACTATGTGACTTAACATATTACCTTCCTAAATTATAAAAATGGACTTCTTGGGATCGAGTGGAATACCAGAATCCCTACACCTTTTAGGTATTCAATTAATTACTCCTATAATTTTCATACTTAGTAAAATGACCAATATATATGAGGATAATCTCATTAACTATCCCTACATAGGCAATGTCCATAGCCTATTGGAAAGTAGCTCCTTCTTTAGATAGTCCAAACACCATCCTTTGGTAAGCAAAGGTTCCTCACTTAGTGGTGAAGCTTATCTTATATTGGTCATTATCATTAACCCAAATTGGATTATATACTAATGAACTATCTAGAAGCAATAACATCTATAATACCACTACCGTTTGTAATATTTGGTATATAGATAATAGAGGATAGTGATCTTTCAATGATTCCTTATTCAAATTTCTAAGGTCAATGCACAATATTATTTATTTTTATTATTGTGGATCAAAACCAAGTTAGCAAACCAAATGGAATGCTTGATGGAAAAATGATTTGGGATTGTAAAAGGTTTAGGAGATCTTTCTTCATTACCACATCAATTTTGGGGTTCACTAACTATTGTTTCTACCAAAAATACTTTGTACCTAGTTCTAGCTCAATGATATGTTCCATGATATTTTGGTCAGACGATTTCAAATATTTGTAAGACCATGTAATGATATCTCTCTATTTTGCATAGAGATTCATGAATAGGTTGATATCTTTTGTAGCGTATTCCATACCAAGCAAAAAAAAAAATTCTTTAGTGGCTTGGACAAAGTGTTCAGAGAAAGCTTTCCCCTTGATGCTAGATTTCTTCATGTTGCCATTGGACTAAATAGACACTCTAAAATAATTAACCCATTTGATAGCTAATTTGTTTTTTGTTGTATAACACCATATTTAATGTCATATCAATATTAATTTTTCTCTTTAGAATGTTGGGCCTCTTTAATAAAGAACTCAATAATCTACTTGTCATTGTTGGGTCTGCCAATGGTTAAAATTATCAGGGATAACTAGCATAAAAACCACTTATAACTCTTTTGGATTATTCTAAATATTGACAATGGGGTCAAATATTATTTCCATCACTTCCAGTTCATCCACCTTGGAAATCAACTCTTTAGGCATTGCCTTTATTTCACATGTGTCACAAATTTCTAACAAATCCCAAATATATTGCTTATATAATTTTAAATGTGTATTCTTTATGGTATATTAGGAATTAACGTGGTTTACAACTAATTTGGGGTTTTCAAATATTTTCAAGTTCTTAATATCAATATTTCTTACTTTAACCTATTTTACAACTAATTTGGGGTTTTCAAATATTTTCAAGTTTTTAATATCAATCTTTCTTACTTTTCTTTTTCTTTTTTGAAAAATTTGAAAAAACTTGTATTAAAACAAAGATCAGTTACAAATTGGGAAGAGAATTTTCCCAGACGAAATCAGAGAGAACACATGCTTACAATAGTAAAAGAAGATTTGCAATGGAGCCAAATCTCCTAAACCATTAACTAGCTAACAGGGGGATTGGATTGGTCTGTTGATGCAACTTGTCGCGATATCGCGACACTCTTACCCTCTTCTCCTTTGGCCGCGAAAATGCAACATGTCGCGATATCGCAACACTTTTCTCCTTTGGCCGCGAAAATGCAACATGTCTCGATATTGTGACACTTTTCTCCTTTGGCTGCGAAAATGCAACATGTCGCGATATCGCGACACTTTTTCCTCTTCTATCCGTGACATTGCAACATGTCGCGATATCGCGACACTTTTTCCTCCTTTGGCCGCGACGAAGCAACATGTCACGATATCGTGACACTTTTTCTCCTTGGGCAGCAACGTTGCAACTTGTCGCAACTTTCTTACTTTTCTTAAGCCAATGAGTAATACCTCATATTCAACCACATTTTTTATGCAATTCAATAATTATCAACATGCAAAGTTGGTTTGTGTACCTTGTGGACCAATAAACTAGATGTCAATATATGCTCCATTTATTCTAGCACCATCAAATTGCATTGTCCATGTATTATTAGATCATTGTTCCTATTGGCTTGTCAAAACTATAATGTTAGATGGTTCATATGATATAAGATTATTCCCAAGCTCAATATCCTCAAAGTTGACCTCTTGATATTCTTCATCTTGGAGCACATCAATTATCATATTTATCTTAGATATGTGGCCATCTTCAAGTCCTTCATCATATATGAACTTTGGGAGGTCATTCCAATTCATCATGTCATCATCATTTGATATATACAATGGGTAATTGTATGAAATCTCAATCTTAAGTCGAATCATATTCCTATATTTAGGCACCTTAATATGATTATAATCCATCACGAGATACCTATCCCTTGATAATTTGCATGTCCATTCCTTAGATAATAACATGCCAAAATATGGGGGAAGATTGAGTACTATTACCTCTTATACAACTACAAGTTTTGGGTATTTTTCTATAGTCATGATTAGATCCTTTAGGACTCCCACAACATTTACTCCAGTACCATCCATATGGATTGAATTCCTAGTTGTATTGGTATAAGATAATCCAATTTCTTTATAGACCACATTCAACATCACTATCGCCACTACCTATGAATTAACTATGCAACTCCTTAATAGATAATTATCAATTTCATGGTCACATAAAATATTGATGGCTTTAGTGTTTTAGTTAAATTTAAGGTTCTCAAGAAACTAGAGTTATAATCATGGATATTTTCTTGAGGATGAATTTGAACTATATTCAATTGAAATAGAACTAATATCTAGTATCTATACTACCAAATCTAGCATAAATGATTCTATGACTGATGCTCAACTATTAAAAAAATTATCAAGTAAATATCTATAGTATAATGTAAATTTATCATGCAAAGAATAAATTAGTATATATACCATAATATCCTCCTCCTAAATATGATGAATTGATTTAAGCATAAAAAACTTGTTGATGTGATCCAATGTCATCTTATTCCTACTCTTGTCAAAGGTAGGTAATACTTTCATAGCCATAGACAGGATAGGGGAATAGGATCCTAGGTTCAATGGACCTTGATAAGTCTAATTAGGAATTTAATTTTGAGGCCTAGGTGAAGGTATTGGATTATTTTATGTTGGATGAGGTTAACCATATTGTTATTATAGTGGAAAATAAGGATATAGCACATAACCTTGAGGTGGGTATAGGGGTATTTGATGATGCTAATAAGTATCATAGTAAGTTGGAGGTGAGAGAGGATTTAGCATTTGGAAAGGAAGGGGTAGAGGATTCTGATAAATCCATTGTTAATTCAAAGGAGGTTGCATGTTAATGAATGGAAGAGGGTATTGTAAATCTTATCAAGGAACCTTTGGTTTAGAGGAAAAGTTTATTGTTGTGTGTTTTACTATATCTGACTGGTTGGTGGAGGCCTTTATCCCTAGTGGTTTCCCTAGGTATCCTTTGTCCCTATTTATCTATTTAGCCCTTGAATTTTTTGAATAAGGTGCTAGCTTTGATTAGGAACAATTTACCCTAAAGATCCAAAATTTGGAAGTATAGACTATCGAGGAAGATTAGATGTGTTAGATAAGTTAGATCCAATTGGACTTTGAGATGAAGCTATACTAGTAGGAGGTATAATTTTAGCATTAGATGTGTGATATTGACTTGCATTAAGTGTGTTATGATAAGTAAATAAAGATTGATTATTTACATGGTTATTTACATGAAAAGGCATCCCATAATATAGATTTGTATGGGTGAAGGTAGGACTAGTGTTTGCCCAAGTTTGGTTTGTAAGAGCAAATGAATAACTCATTGGATAACCAAGGAAACCAATTTCTTGGGATGTAGAATTTTGACTAGTAGGATTGGCCATTGAATTTTTTCCTTTTAAAGAAATACAATTAGATTTTGGAATCTTCTCAATCTTGTCGTCTTAAATGCACCCACACAATGATTTATTTATTTATTTGCCTTTTTGTATTCTTTTGACTGTACATGATTAGCTATGCTAAGCAATTTTATTTTCTCAATGTTTGTTCCTTCGAGCAAACTTTCATAAACTTACACATATGCACCTACACAAATAGATTTTTAAAGCTAAAATGTAAAAATTTATAAAACTTGATCTAATAAATGATTTACTAGTAAACTAGTGTGAATCACTAGTAAACTCAATTTTTTAGCTAGCTAAAGTTAAACTTTAGAAAATTTTGAAGGAAAGGAACCAATCAAATTGCTCTCTTAGGAGGAATTAGGAAGATCTTGTATTTCCTAGCAAATCACTTCATGAATTTAAATTGGAATGAATTTCACTATTCCAAATTGAGTTTCTAGATGAATGGAGGAAATCACTAGTTGATATGATCTTTAGAAAAATCTTCTCAAAATATTATCCAAATTATTTCTACCTATGGTAGATATAAAAATTGGAGTCAAATCTAATTTTTCTCATAATTCTGATACTGTATTGATTGCTTACTTTGTGTAAATCTCAATATTTTGAAGCTCATGTCAATGTTATTCACAAAGAATTCACAAAAATTAGATACAAATAACAAAAATAATATAAAATTTAAGATCAATTTAAGACTGGGTTTGATAAATCAAGTCCTCAGTCTTGACAAATTATTTTGGATTCAACTTGTGAATATTGGATAGATTTAGAATGAAGTGCTAGTAAGATGGAGTTAATCGCTCCCTAAAATGAACTGAGACTAACTTTCAAGTGATTGGCTCAGCTAGAGTGAATCACTCCAAATTTAGAGCAAATCACTACCTTTGTTTAGACTTGGCAAAAACCCCTCCAATTTTTGGCCAACTACTCCATCCATGATGAATGCAAATTTGATGTTAAAATTAAGAAATTCAACCAAATAAAAGGACAAGGGTCCCATCAAAAATACCAAAAAAAAATTGTTGAATCAAGGAATAGTCATTACTTCTAAATTTATTATCATCCCAATTCCATCCTTTCAACTAGTTATAGGATAAAATGGCTTAGGGCTCCTTCCAACCTCTTAATTTAGGTCAGATCCCCACTACTCTTATTAATTCCTATTCTAATATACTTTGCTTGAATAAAATTAAAATGTAGACAATAAAATACACATAAAGCAAGCTTCAGAGTTTAAGTATGGAAGGGATTGAAATAAATTATGGTCATAACCATAGCAAGGAAGTGTGCAATCAATCAACACACAATAATATGAATAACAATAATGTTTCCATTCAACAAGTATGAAATTACAAAGAAAATTATAGGATGGTCAAAAGGACTATGGCTTAATCATCGTGCATTCTACAATCCAAGAAGGCAATGCCATTGATGGAAAGCAAAAGACTTGCCAATTTCTTACCAATTTCATGAGACATAAAGTACAACATGGGTTTCATAAAGTGTAGCTATGAATTCTCATGGCCAAAAAATGTTTACAATAGATCCCATACATCCTATTTATAGTAAGACTTTACCCTTGAGTTGCCTGGGGTGAGAAACTATTACTCCTAGTAAAAGTAAAATTTTGTAGGTATTTCTAACAAAATTATGCATTTGTTACATGCCTCTATATATGTCTTTAACATGATTAGAAGGATTCTAAAGTGAGTTATGGTGCCACTACATGCCAAAATATCACTTTCAAAATATTATCCTCAAGATTCATATCTTGATTTTCATCCCTCTATAGGATGGCGAGCGATTCACTCTAGGAACTGAGCAAACCACTAGCTGACGCTAAGTTCTTTTATCTTTCAATCCAATCATTCCATGTTGCAATCAGATCGTGTCTGAGATAATCAACACCTGTAGAGTAAATTATCACGTATTCTATACTTAGTCAAAATTCGAAGGGTTTTGGAAGGCATTGGTAGGCTAATTGCTTTCTTTTGCACTCTTTCAAAACAATGAATTTTAAGGGAGTGACTAGACACTATAAGAAGATGATATTGATGCTAGAGAGTGGTGGACATAATTTAAATATTTATATTATTATAATATTCAATAAATATGTCTAATTTGATTCTACTTTAAAGGGAAGGCAAAGTCATGGTATCATAATTTTTCTAATAACAATATATTTTTTGCATAGAGTTTGAATAAGCATTTTGGAGAAAATGGGATCCATATATAAGGATAGCTAATTTGAAGGATACCATAAAGGGCTATGAAGAGAGAATAAAAAGGTTTTATAAGGAGCATGAATAAATAAATATTGAGTTGGAAATTTTCAAGAAACAAAATGAAAACTATGAAAAAGAAATTAAAATGCTTAAGGAAAAATTATGGAAGACAGTAAGAAGGATGAAGACACCACATTTTTGGATTTAAAAAAACAAGAAAAATGTCAAAAGGATTTGTTATCATCTAGCAACTCTATTTTACATGTTTATGGAGGCATTCAGAAAGAAAATATCATTATTTCCATAAACCCTAGCAACAAGTACAAATTCATCAGTATTGATTTTATAAGAGATTGCAAGTTCAAGCAAAGAAAAGCAAGGACATACAACTGGAGGGTAATCATGTTCAATTTTTTTAAGATTGGAAGATAACTATTTTTTTTATCGGTAAATTAAAATTTCATTAATAGAAGGGTTTTGGAAGGGACCCCAAAACCTTAGTACATCCAAAATAAAACTGAAGTAAACTAGGCTTAACAACCAAAACAATAAGCAACCCAAATAGGAAATTTGCAAAAACTAATGGGTAATCCATGCAAAAAAAGACAAAAAGTAAACTAAACAGAGGGGATGATCCCATCTCGATAGTCGGGCTTCTCAGCATCTCTAAAAATAATGTTGAGTTGTGCATGGGCAGCTTCAAGGTCTTTGGTCACCATTGGAAGATTATCCACTGGGATTTGACGGTATCAACAACCATAGAGAGGGTGGCCACCAAACTGGCCAGGTGAGTGAGCACCGTGTTGCATAGTGCAGCCTCCTTGCCAACCTCTTTTATCGGTCCCTGAACCCTTATGTCATCCATATTCACCTCCACATGAATAGAGTCCTTAGCCACTTCACTGGACTTAGTAGGGTATGAGCCAATTTTCTTCGTAGACTCATTGATTTTGGCAGGGGATGTCGAGTCTGTTTTAAGCTTCTTCAGGCATGGGGAGACCCGTGTGCAAGAAGGGCTAGGTTTTTGAAGGAACTTGGACATAGATCATTTAACGACTCTCGATTTGGATTTCAATATTCACCTAGGGCCTCATTTTTAATCTTGGGAGTGGTAGGGGAGGAGAAATCAGGGTTCGAGTCATCATTGGGGACCTCTTGGATGTGGGTTTCACTACTGGAGCTACCAGAAAACTTGGTAGGGGTAGGATAGGTGGGGGGATAGGTGGGAGAAGGTGAAGGGGTGGGATGAGGGGGTTGGGAGGGGTGGGCTGAGAGGGGCCAGTGAAAGCATGGTGGGAGGGATTGGGAGGGTAGGTTGAGAGGGACCAATGGAAGCATGGTGGGAGGGACTAGGAGGGGCAAGGGTAGGCTGGTGGGAGGGAGGGGGAAGGGTAGGTTGGGGGCAATGGCAATGAAGGCTCTTCTGGAAAAAGCATCAAGGGTATGCTTGTACAGAATGTAATGCAGGCCCTGATGGATGGTGTAGTGGGCCTTCCCAGTTCTAACGTTAGTGACTGATAGTTCAATAGACATATACAGATAATCTGGAATATTGATTTTCCTATTGCCTCTTAGATGGTTCAAAAATGCAATATGGAAACTACGTAAAGTTGAGTCAATTTTATCAACTATAAAATACTGGAGGACAAGGATCATTACTCGGTCCTAGGGACTAGGGAGTTTGGTCCTCTCAATGCCCCCGTTAGTGGTGAGAAGGTCCTTACCTTTCTCCAAGAAAAACTTAAGCTCCATCGCCATCGAATACTTGTTTTGATGAATGCTCCTCCCATCAGTAGGAAGACCAATCACGTCTACTAGTAGCTGCACATCAATGGTGAAATAAAGGCCCCGAATGGAGACACGACCATCCTCCCAAGTGCTAACGATGGCATTGGTGATATCCTCCTCATTACCAGTAAAATTTCTCAAAAATAGGAGGTAATTGTGACTATTTAGGATGTCCTCGACCATAGGGTCGAGCTTCAGAACTGAGGGTTCAATAATTGCCATTGGGGGATGAGGATAGGGGGTTTGGAATTGGGATAAATGAGATACAGATGAGGATGGTCAAAATGGAGAATGTTCGAGCACAAACCATATTTAACAATCCAACCAACACACATGCCAAAGAGGGCGGGAGATGAGGTGCACTAGAACAATGTGAGGTGCGGGAGGTAATGTCTTGTGGGATGCGTGCCAGTCAGCAAAACCCAAGAGCTACATAGAGGAGGAGCATCGATGGATCGATGATTTTCATCGACATAGTGAACAACCATAGCATGGGAAGTTGCAACATTTAGGGTGATATCTTTGCTATGATTTTTGAAGGTGGCACGGATATGCATGCTATGGAAATCAAGCTCGAGATTGGTAATACACATGTGAAGTGACACGATTTTGAGGTTCACACGGTGCTGATTGGATAAAGCCCGTAGATCAAGATCATGAGGGTTGGTTCGCATGACCAAGGCATGAAAAAGCATGATGAAGCCGCACCCGGGATGAAAAAGATTTTGGGACTAAGCACAAGGAGTGGAGGGAACTGGTGATGGATGATCGACAATAATCGAGGGGGTGGGGGTGGATAGGATACACGTGGAGATGGAAAGAGTGCAAGTGGGACCTACTAAGGGTGAGTGGATGGGAGGTCGATAGGTTCAAAGTGGTGAACCAACAAGGATGACATGTGGAAGGTGAAGAATGGGAACCAACCAGAGGGCCCAACACCTAGGGTGAGGGTCAAGGATCAGGATGGTCTAGGACAATCCTAAGAGATAATCTTGACAAGGTCTACGAGGAAGGCATCATACCAAACACTGAGGGATGTCTGAGAGTGGCCCAAATTGGCAAGGGAGTCCACTGCTCCATTAGCTTCTCTAAACATGTGTTGCACAACTATCTTAGGATGATTGAGAAGGAGCCTTCTGACTTCAAAAATAATGTTCCTGACCCTCCAACTGGGGTTCTTGTTAGTTTTGGAGTAGTTGATGATGTTTAGTGAATCTTCTTCGACTACCAACTTACATTGAAGATCACTTGTGATTGATAGTCCCTCGATGGAGGGCTTTGGCTTCCATAACATGATTGGTGAGGGTACCAAGATTCTCGACATAGGCTAGAATTATGCTTCCTTCATGATTTTTGATAATTCCTCCTCCACCAGCTGGCCCAAGATTTCCTCTAGAAGAGCCATCAAAGTTTAGTTTTAGCCAACCTTCCAGGGGTGGGGTCCATTTAGAATTAGCTCTAGTATTGGGATGCATGGGCGGGCTGATGGGGTCCATGGAAAGATGGAGATAGGAGGCTATGGAGGCTTCAATCCCAGGGCTTGGGGGTCTAGAGCATAGGCACAAGGAGGCATTTTCAATGGCAAAGTTGAGGACCCTATTGACAACCAAGGAAGGATCCCTAGAGGTATTGGAGAAAGCATGGTTATTATGCTCGAGCCATATCTACCATAAAAAATGGTGGAGGCACATTGACCAGAGAGATTTGACTCTGGGATTCCAAAAGGGGTTGGGCCATTGGTTAAAGAGGTCAACCAGTGTGCAAGGGTGGGTCCAAGCAATGCTAAAAATGGTAAATATTGAGCTCATAACTGAGTCATAAAAGGAACAATCAAGAAAAATGTGGCTCATAGACTCCCACTTAGACATGCATAGGTAGCAACGGTTGGGTAACTGAAGCCCTCAAATTATGAGATTATCCAAGGTCAAAATTTTGTTTCGGGCAGCTAACCAAGAAAAGAACCCAATTTTGGGAATAAGGTTCTTGAGCCAAATAGACTTAACGGGGATGCTGCAATCAATGGGTTGGTCAATCAAGAGGTAAGCATATTTAATAGTAAATTGACCATCATCACATTCTTTCCAAATGGGGGTGTCGGGGGAATCAATGGGGATGGGAATGATGAAAGAGTGGAGGATGGAGGTTAGGGTGGAAGTGGCATTGGAGAGGTTAGGAGGCAAGGATGAGGTGGGGATGGCTTTCCAGGAAGGTCTACCTAATAAGAAAGATATGAAGTTGGCAACCTTGCAACCAAAAAGGGTGTCGATGATTGGCTTGAGGGGGGCAAGGGTGGGATCGATGATGAGGGGTTGGTCATGAATCCAGGGGTCATGCCAAAGGTCAATGGTCTACCCATTGTTGAACTACCATCTGATGCCCTTGGAGATGATATATTTAGTTTTTGAAATTGAGTTCTAGAAGGCAGAACCGGTAGGGGGGCCATCCTCCATGAGATTATAGTGTTGCAGGTACTTCCTTTTGACAATGGAGACCCATTCTAAGTCTACATTGGTTACTATCTTCCATGCTTGTTTAGCTATGAGGGTAAGGTTCATTTTTCTTATTCTCCTTAGGATGATCCCCCCTTGAGATTTGGGCCTGCAAACTTTATCCCAAGCAACCAGGTGAAACCTTTTTCTATTTTTTGGCCCTTCCCATAGAAACCTTTTCTGGATTTGTTCAATTTTGGAGTAAATTAGTGATGGGACTTTGAATATGGACAGGAAATAGATAGGGACGCTTTGGAGACACACATTAACCAAGGTGGTTTTAGTAGCTTGGCTAAGGAGGGCTCCTTTCCATCCTGTGAGATTTTTGAGGAGTCTATCCACAACATTATTCCACATGCTATCAGTAGGGCTACCAACAAAGAGAGGAAGACCAAGGTAGTATGTGGGTAGATTACCAATGGAGCACTGAAGTACTTAGGCAATCCATTTTTAGTGGGTGGAGGGTTTGTTGATGAACAAGATTTTTCTCTTGGATTAGTTTACCTGTTGGCTCGCTACATCCTCATAGAGATTGAAAATTGACTTGATGGTTCTATCTTCTACCACCGAGGCTAGGGTAGCTAAGATAGTATCATCCATGAATTGTTGGTGGGTAACCATTTCAAGATGAGAAGTGGGTTTGATTTTAGATATGGCCCCACTAGTACGAGCAACTTTGAGAGTTCTTCCCAAGGCCTCGACTAAAATGATGAATAGGCATGGTGATAGGGGGTCTCCCTGTCTGATCCCTCTACTACTTTTGAAGTAACCTACGGTAGACCCATTGATGATGACTGAAAACCATGTTGAGGATATGCATGCTCTGATGAGATCAACCCACTATGGATGGAACCCAAACTTGAGAAGGACCGCAAGGAGAAAGTCCCATGAGACTCGATCGAACGCCTTGTTCATGTCGAGTTTGAGGAGAAATCCAGCTTTCCTGCTCTTAGAAATGGAATGTATCACCTCATGTATGGTAATGACACCATCAGTGATGTTCCTTCCTTGGATAGTGCTTCCTTGATAGGGATCAATGATGAGGGGGAGGACTTCCCACATTCTAGTGGACATGGCTTTGGTCAAAATTTTATAAAGTACATTGCATAGGTTGATAGGCCAAAACTCGAATAGGGATCTGGACTAAGCTTGTTTGGGAATAAGGGCCAGGAATGTTGAGTTGACATCTCTAGGGATAACTTTAGCTCTTTGGATAAAGTGGATGGTAGAGCATATATTGGGCCCAACAATTTCCTAGAAATTTTGAAAAAAGTGGGGGGAAACCCATCGGGACTCGGAGCTTTATCAAGTGACATGGAAAATAGGGTGGATTTGATTTCATCATTGGAGAAGGGTTGTAAGAGGTGTTGATTAAACTCCTACGAGATACGGTTGGGGATGTGATGGATAAGGGTCTGGTGGGTGGAGTCAGAGCTGGGGTGGGGTGCTTCAAGGAAGGATTGGAAATGGTTTACCACCTCAAGCCTGATCTCATGGATATTGGATGTGGAAGAACCATCCCCTATGGTCAACTCCTAATCCTATTAGAGCTATGATACCTAAGCATGGATGCATGAAAAAACTTTGTGTTGGAATCACCTTCCTTTAGCCACTAAACCCGGGACTTCTACCTCCAGAAGGTTTCTTCCCTTGCTAGGATGTTGTGATATTCTGACAATAATCTTCTTTCCTCATCCCTGGTGTTGGTGTCAATGCTCCCTTGCTGGATTTGGTTCTCAATCAGTTGGAGTCTTTCTTTGATTACCTATTTATTTTCAAATATGTTACCAAAAATTTCCTTATTCCAAATTTTGAGATTGGATTTAATGGCCCTGAGTTTATTGGTAACTTGATAAATTGGGTTTCCATGGTGAGGGAGGCTCCACCATTCAGAGATGTGATCCCTCAAATCAGGGTGTTGAATCCACATAGCTTCAAAGTGGAAGGGGGTCTTGAATGAGGATTGACGAGCCACTTCAAAGACTAGGGGGTTATGGTCTAACCCTATTTTGGGTAGAGCATTGAGGGTGGCATCTCCAAACAAGGGGATGGCTTCATGAGAAATGAGGAATCTATCAAGCCTCAATTGGATGTGCATGGTTCCAATCCTTCTATTGCTCCAGGTGTACCTAGATCCTTTGAGGTGAATGTCCATGAGCTCATTGGAGTCAACAAAATCATTGAATTCTTCATAATTTCTTGGAGAGATGGATGTACCCCCTCTCTTATCAGTAGGGTAGAGGGGTGAGTTAAAGTCCCCAACCAGGATCCATGGTTGGTTAGAAAAAATATTTCTCATTTGGTTGAGAGTGTTCCAAAGGTTGGTTCTCCCAAGGGGTGAATTGGGAGCATAAATATTTGAAAGAACCCAGCTTAACCTTGTGTCTTTACAGTAGAAAATAATGTTCACAACTCTATCAAAAATGGATAAGAGCCTTCCTTCCACCTGTGAGGGATTCCAGAGGTAAAGGAGACCCCCAGATGCTCCTTGGGTTGGGTTGGCAATAAACTCTGCATCCTTCCAGATGTGTTTTGCTACTTTTTTGGAGTTACTTTCTTCCAATTTTGTTTCTTGCATGATTAAGATGGTGGGTCTGATTTCCTTTCTCATGCTAGTGATAAGCCTTTGCTTGGTCAGGCCATTGAGCCCTCTCACATTCCATGAGAGGATCTTCATTTAAGGTTCTTGGAGTTGGTTCTTTTCCCACCTCTGCCTTGGTGTGAGGTGGGTTTGGTTCTCTTAATTTCTTCTTTGAACTGATCTGGTAGGGGTTGGAAGAGAGTAGTTTGAGTGCCATTGGTGATCTCATCATCAACCTCTTTCCTTCTTTGGTCATTGAAGGATGGACATCCTCTTTTTTTGTCACTACCCACATCAATGGTGGCATTTTTGGTACTCTGAGTGTGAAGGGGGCTCAAGGCTTCCTGGGAGTGAGAAATAGTAGACTAGGTGAAAGACATACTTGGTGGGGCTAAGGGGGTCAGGGGAATGAACTCCTTTGAGCTTGGAAGGGCTTCAAAGGGTCAGGGGTTTAGGCGGGCTACCAAACCCAGAAGGGGAAGAGGGCTTCGAGGCGGTCGAGGAGGAGGAAGGGAATTGAGAGGGATTAGGGGAACCTAGGGAAGCAGATGCTTTGGGTGGGCTAGAGGCATGAAAGGAGGTAGAGAGCGAGAAAGAGGGTTTGGGGGAGCTTTAGAGAGTGGGTGGAAGGGTTTGGGTTTTATGAAATGGGTTGGGGGCAGAGAAGAGGGTTTGGGTTAGGGGAGGGGGTGGAGAGGAAGGCCCAAACTTAGAAGGGGAAGAGGGTGGAAAGGGCAAGGAGGTAACAGGTTAGGAGGGGGGAGGTCAAACTTGGCTTTAGGTTCATGGTCAAAGGGATCTAGATCAGCTACAAGTAAATCAAAAAGAATACCAAAGTAGTTGGGATAGGAAAAGAGGGAACATACCTGTTCTTTGGAATAGATATTGGACTGAGATGTCACCTTTTTGTATTTCTCCTGGGTAGGGGAGTCTGCAGGGTGATTAATAGTAGCAACCACCCTTTGAGGGGTTTTGATAGTTTGCATATTGCACTTAGGTTGGTTGTTAGCAGCAATAGTCCTTTGAGAAGTTTTGGAAATTTGTTGATTGCATTTGGTAGGAACGGGATCAGCCTAGTGAGTAGTCGATTGAGGATTAGGGTTTTGATTCTCCTTAACAGGGATCTCTTTTTGGGCTTTGATAATGGGGCACTAAGCTCTTAGGTGTCCTTTGGTGCGATATTCAATGTAGAATGTTGATTTATTTTTATATTTCACTACTTGGCGCTTATGGAAGGAGCCATAAATGAGATTGACGTGGGTAGGCAACTCAGAATCCAAGTTGGAATTTACGTAGATGCGAGTGTAGATGAAGCAAATTCTAACTTTAGTGGTTGGATCAATAGCAACTATTTCTCCAATGGTTCTGGAAATACCATGGAACATTTCTTCATGCCAAAACTGACTAGAAAATTCATGGAGGTGAACCCATATGGGAGCAAAGTTAATGCTTTGGGTGTCTGGTTCGAAGTCCTCAATCCACTTCATCAAAAATAAACTTCTTCTACCAAATAATTATGGTCCTGTTAAGATTCTTCTAGTGTCTTCCATATTATTGAGACAAATTTGGAAAAAGCCTCTAAGGTATGCAATAAGTTCCAGGCTCCTGTGGGGATGCCACTTGGCGTCGGCCCATGTTCTAATGGATTCCATATCGGGTCATCCTCCTATGAACTTCTCTATGAGGGAGAAATATTCACTGGATACGAAGCTAGCCATGAGGCTTTTTGGGATAATGATATTATTTCCATTGGGAATGAGTTCTTCACCAAAGGAGGTTATGGGCTTCGAGCCACATCAAACTTTATCCATGAAGGAAAGGGGGGCCAGTCGACCCTTCATGGGGCCCAGACAAAATAGTTCTTTTACTTTCGAAATAGTTGTTTCCAAGGACATGGGTCCCCTTGGGGGCAGCGAATTCAAAGGTGATGTCGGGATTCTCAAGGGGTCCGACCCCAAAACTGGTAAAATCACTAGGCCCACCACCACTATCAGGATTATTTGACACCAGGATCCCATCTTCCAGGGATTTGATCTTCGTTCCTCCTCCAGGATCATCCACAGTTGGGTTCCCACCTTTCAAAAATTCAAAACTCACATTTGTAGCACCTCTCCCGCTCATGGTTCCCATTGGAAGATAACTATTGATAAATATGTTCTACATTCAATTTTTTATGATATAGCCATTGAGGATGTGCATATTGTTATTGGTTATCCTTGGTTGGATTCAATAGGTACTATTAATATTAATGTACAACAAAAGTTCCTTAAGTTATGGTACAAGAAAAACAAGATAAGACTATAGTATATTTCTTATCTTAAGGAGAAATGATCCCAAGAGAAGCAATAATTTATGATATAGGAATAGATTGAATAACTAGCAAAGGTATCATAAATAAACTCTAACAAAGATGTAGTAGTAGAGTATAGATACCAAGGAAGAAGTAGCAAAAAATTCCAAGGACACACAGTTAGAAGAGACAAGGACACACCAAAAGAATAATTCAAGTGAGAAGATCATGAGGGGGAATTTAAAATAAAGTCACAAAATATTGAAGAGTCAAAGGAAGTAGAACATGAGGTCAATTTTACAAGATATCACCACCCATACCACCATGAGTGGCGACAAACATGGAGACATGGCATAGGGTATAAATATTATTATAGACCTACATTAAATGATACAGGCATAAGGTATTATAGTGCATGTCTAAAAAAGCATAATTTCATAGTTGTGCAACAACAACATGGAACCATAGGAGCAATCACTCTAGATATCAAGTGGAGCAATAGAAGCATGAAACCAAAGTAATAATTATAAATATTTGAGTGGTACAAGAACTTGAAACAACTCTAGTTATGATTGATGTTGCAACCCAAGTGAAATCTAGAATTATTTTTGCTAGTATGTGTGTTATGGTGGATCTAGAAGTTGATCTCCTTGAATTCATTGAGCTTCTCTCGGAGGTTGGCTCAAGGACTTAAACTATTGAAAATGAAAAAAAAAATCATATTTTTGCTCTAACTGTAAAAAGTGTGGGCACAAGGTGGCTCAGTGTCCCTTCAAGAAGCTAGGAAAAAATGAGGACTTGGGCCCCTGGTACCTAAGAGTGATGTAATATGGGTGATTTCATCCCCCAAGGTTGCTGATGTGCTAGGATCTAAAATTATTCTGAGTGAAGAAAATGATTTTCTAGTGGATGTTGCTATTCAAGTTTGCTCGGTGAAACCTTCCTTTTATTCTCCCTCTTTGAACCCCCTTCATGGAAACCCTTTTGAGTGCTTAGCCTCAAGGGAAGATCCAGTTGTTGAAATAATCCTACCAAAATCGAGTGCTGCAAAAAAATAAGTGGTTTTTGAACCTTCTCCGCCTTTGGAATTCGACAAGGAAGTCCTAGCTCTAGAAAGAATACAAATATTTCCCTCCAAAGGAAGCTACAAATTAGGGATGTCTTTGTTATCCCCTGGTTCTGTAACAAGGAATCAATCTAAAGGAAAAGTAGATGTTGGAATTGAGAGGAAGGTAGGAAGGCCTTCCCATAAAATTTCTAGAAGGTGTGATACAGATGCTAAAATTGCTAACAGATCCCAAGTGGTCCTAAATTTAAAATGTGGTAAATACATGTTGGAAATTAACAGAGATTTTTTTTGGTTTTTAAGCCCCTGGTTATGGTAGGCGAAGGAAATATTCATAATTTTTGTGGCTTATATTTCTTTCTATGGATATGTGTAAGTTTCTACAAGATCCCTTTTGGTCCCAATTCTTTTATCAATAGTCTCTTTGGGGAATGTTGAGTTCTCTCTATAGTTTTATCCCTCTTTTAGTGTTGTGCTTGGTTTCAAATTTTTATTTGGGACAATGCTTCCTTATTTTTTTAATTTTTCTTTTAATATGAGTATCCCTGTAAGCTATGATTTAAGGTGTGTAGGATTGGGGTTGATCCTTGATTTCCTTTTTATCCCTTCAGGTTGATATTTTGATATTTGGTCGATCTTCTTTTTGATCTTTTCTCTATTTCGTAGTGATATTTTGGTGTTTTTCCTTTGATGTTATTTGCAAAAGGTTTGGGAACCCTTTCAAAACCCCCTCTTTTCTATCTAATAAAAAAACTTGACATTATCGAAGACCACCACCAATTAAGATTTTATATATATGGATGGATGATCAAGATTAATATTAATTGAAAATAATATTTATAAGATCATATTATTGAGCTTTTTCTCATGTTTCAAGGATAAAACTTTTGTGAGGGTGGAATGTTATGGTACCTAGGGATAGGTATATGGGGATATGATATTATATTATATATGGGTATTATGGATTGTTGGCATGGGCCACACATAACCCAAGGTTGATTGTATTATAATATTATATTATAATAATGAGTTAGATAAGGGTTTAGGAGTTGACTAGGATTAGGTTTATACCCTCCCCAAAGTAGCATTAGATATTGGAAAAATAAAGAAGGAATTTTTTCATTGTAAGGATCATAAATCACCTTTAAGATAGAGTATCCTCTTGTAGTCATATTTATCTGTAAAGTGGCCTCTCATTTAGGGATATCTTATGGAGTTATTCCTTTCTTAAGGAGTATTATTGGTGCCACCCTACTTGAAGGGTATTATCCATATTTATCTCATAGTGTGGATTGTAATTGTGGAATATTTTTTGTGGATGAATCATTTGATATTCAGTACATTGTGAATTATTATTTGTGGATGGATGATGTGATATTTTAGTATGTGGTGAATGATTTATGTTTGTGAGAATATTTTTTTGTTTATAGACAAAGCTTGTAATAAATGTGTTACAAATCTAATGAGTGTGAATAGAATATAGGTGAAATTGCATGTTTAAAGCTCAATTATAGGATTACCATATCATTATCTCCTAATATATTTTTTCTTCAATTGGTTATATGGGATTAAAAACGGGCCCAACCCATATTACATCATCACCACATAGTGGTATTACAAAAAATCTTGGATATTATCCATGTATCACTTGGCAAGATTTGAACCTAGGTCTCCTCTTTGAATGTTGAGGAATCTAACTAGTTGAGCTAATATCATTTTATCATTATCTCCTAATCTTACCTATTAAGTCGTAAATGATATTTGTATACCTTATAAAAGTTTATATATTTTCTAGGTTGTGTTGTAGATGCAAGATGGTTTGGAAATTTAAAGCTTAAGGGAATTTATAATTTCACCATATGATCTAACCTTCTAATTTTAAAACTAAAAAGTTTAAACAACTCGTTTATTTGTATGTATTGTACTAGTTGATAAGGTAACCCCATCAATATTTAAAATGATCTTATTAATTATAAAGATATCTCATAAATTGTGGGTTTGAAGAGATCTATAGAGTTGAATAGCTATGAGAAAAACCTTTAAAACCAATTGGAAACAATGTCAAAATAATCTTATGTATGGATGAGATAATAAAGGGGAAAACTAGCAAATTGGGTTTAAATCCATTGTAATAGAAAAGTTAACATGTCTTGTTTTTTCATCCTTGGTCCATGGATGTATCCTCTCAGTTTTGACCTCAAATATTTAGTGAACCTTGATTGTAGTATTCGACATGAGAATTTAACTTTCCTTGATGTAGACATTAAATGGAAATAATTATATGTGGCCTTTACATTATTGATGATAATGTTACTTGACTTTATTTGAAATATCTTATATGTTTTAATCTTTTTTAAAAATGAGTAATGTTTTTTATATCATGTAGACCATATTAATTAATTATAGGAATCATATTATAGTTGTGTTTGAAGCCTTTTTATTTTCACTTGATTGTTGGCATTAAGATGTATAATTAGTTGGTTGTGTTAATAATTTATGATTATGATATAGTTATAAATAGAGTATTACTTAAGAAAGTCTTAAATTTTAAATTTATTAAGATGATGGTTTTAGCGATGAGTGAGCCTTTTCTTCCCCTTTTCAAAAATAGATTCAAAGGGAAACGTGCCAAGTCCCTATAGAGGACCCTCATTTAGTTATGATAAATTTATACAAGCTAAAAAAGGAAAAAGGAAAGGGCTCATTTTTTACCATATTGGAGAAAGGAGAAGAAGTATACAAGGGAAATGAAATTTGTTGCATTGGAGGAAATAATCTACAAGTCTATCATTATTGGGGCAATTGAAAGTAAGGTATTAGATATATTTGCTTTCTACATGTGTTAATTTTTGTAGTAAATATTGGGGAAAGAAAGAAAATTAAACCATAGGTCTATAATTTTGCATTTACTCTTTTTATGCATAAATTTATATCGCATGTTAATATGGACCTATTGAGGGATCAAGGTATTAGTCTAGTGTTAGCATACTTTGTATTTTATACACTTGTATGCTTAACTATAACATATTATATGGAATGTAGGGTAAATAGGGGTCAAGGGTTAAAAGAGAAAATATATCTTGTGATTGAGTATCCTAGATATGTACATATTGTTGTTTAAATTTTAATTTTGGTTTATATGCCTTGTGTTCTAGAACAATTACTATTTGGAATTTGGAAATGGAAGTGTATTGTAGAAATTTACCTTTCTTTTTGTAAATAATAATTTTTATGGTATTTAATGTTTTGGGTTTGTATTATTACTAGAAGATGAGTTTAAGATATTTCTATGTGATGGATTCTTTGTTGTGATGGGTGAGTCATTATTTGTTTATTATGGACAAAACTAGCAAAATGTGGAGGGTGACATCCCTCTAAACTCAACAAGATGGGTCATAGATTGATAAAAAATCGTTGGAATTCATTTCCAAGGCTCAACACCTCCATAATTTTGTTTTGATTTTTGCATTAGGATGTATGAAAATAGGGTTGTATAATGCATGACCATATTGTTAAAGAAGATAACATCATTTAGTAGAAATGTAAATGTACCTATGGTACAATTGTAAATATGTAAATATTAGAATAGAGTGAGTCTATAGTTTAGGAGTGTGATTTATATTTTCCCTTTATGTATGTGTCTATGTATTGGATGTGCACGTGTCATAGAGTAAAGTGTGCAAGAAGAAGTAGAGAGTCAAGAGTCAAATATACATGTGGAAAGATGAAGGGCTTGTCTTATGTGTGGAATATGAAAGGATGCATCTCCTAGATATGTGAGGAGTACAATAGTCAAGTATTGAAGAGTCATATTTCTAAGGCTATATTATGGAGATAAATCTCAATGTATTATTATGAAGAATATTTGCATTTCAAACGTCAAATAAAGAAGCTTGTATATAGCTTGAGGAATTCTACTGTAAGTTTATCTTCATGTTGTTGCATGAATGATATTGGTCATTTTACTTCATATTATTGTTATTTTATATGAATGTTTGTTTATTAATATTGGCCACATATATTGAATGCTCAAATATTGAATAATATATTGTGATCCTGAACATTGGGACTTATGATAATCTAGCTAAAAATCCAACAATGGTATCAAAACTACCACCCTCTATCCATAATTTTGGAATAGGCTTATTTGTAATCTAGCATCAAAAAAGGATTTTGGTGTGAATTTAAATTTGGAAAAGGTTTAGGATAAAAGCTAACATTAGAAGAATTTTTTTATGTGAATTCAAATTAAAAGCTTTAAATAAAAAATATTGATAGTCGTGAAGCCACATCAAGAAACATAAGCCATAGAAAAAAGAAGAGTGCAACAAATTCAAGCTTATTTTGATCCTAATAACATAGCACATATCGAAGCAGAGTATAGCATTTTGTGACTGCATTGATATAGCAGAAATATCCAAGCATATTCGAAGATTGATAATTTAGGTAAGGAACTTGAGAAGGAAAAGCATAGAGCAGCGTCTAAGAAGATGTTGATGCAAGAAGTATTGAAGAGCCAAATCTGAAGAAGTTGGTCATGAGGGGACAATCAAAGACACCTTGATTAAGGAGGATTCTCTATGAGAAAAGAGAATCAGATAAGAAGTGGTTTAAGCTAAAAAGAAGAAAAAATTAGAGGTAAAGCAACAGAAGATAGGGAGATATTGAAGTTATACAAATAGAAGATATATCCAGCAAGGAACAACTATAAGCCAAGAAAGAGCCAAGCTAGTAAGGCATGATAGCCACAACAAAAAAGAAAGAGAACAAGAAAAAAGGAGGATGATTCAAAAATAGTTTTCCTATTGAATGCAACACATTAGCTTATATAGGAGGTATGAGACCTCTCTATTTGGTGATGAGGAGAACAAATCTATGTAAAAGTTTATCCATACCATTGAGGAGGACATGAAGAAGAACTCAGTGTGATAGTTTATCCTAAGGAAGGTGTGGAGAAAAACAAATTTGCACATATTTATTAAATAAAGAATGGAGGAAGATATCTCTACGTTTAGAATCCTAACTGTGTTTGATAGAAGCCTCAGAATGCAACCATCCAAGGCTTGAATAAAAATTTATCTTGCAAAAGGAAGTGGAAGAATCAACATTGGAGAGTGAGCATAATTAGACCCAAAACACCTTCACCAGGGTAACGTCTAGTGCATGAACGAAGCGATTGCCAAGTGGAAGGAAGTGTAGCACCAAAATTAAGGTATGCAATATTGACTTGATATTTCAAAAAAAATTAATTCACAATTCAAGGAGATGTTATTAGACATTCATATTGAAATTTAAATATGATTAAAGTCAATTGGAGTGATAAGGTGCTCTTTTGAAAATTATTAAATTTGAAATTTGAATTTATTGGAGTGATAAGGATATTTTTAATTTTTAAATTCGACTTCCATATTTGATTTTTGAAAAGTTGAAAAGTGAAAGTAGAGAATTGTTTAATTAGGGACTCAAAAGGAATTCTACATTTGATTTGTTTATTTCAAAAGTTTTTTTTGGAAAATTGGTTGATTAAATTAAACTATGGAGCAATAAGGACTTCTACTTCAAAGTAAATTAATTGTGTCTAGAATAAATCACTGGTATATTTATTCAAGGGCAAGCAGCCATATGTTTAGAAATAAAAATCATTTCAATTCTTTTCAAGAGAAATATGAGAAACCAGTTGCCATAGTTGATAATAAAACATATGAGGTCAAAGGAGTAGGAAATATTGAAATCATTTTTTATGAAAAAAAGGTGCAATTAAAAATGTATTGTATGTGCCTATGTTAACTACTAATTTACTCTCAATATCTCAATTAATGGATCAAAAGTTAGCAGTCAAGTTCAAAATTATTAACAACAAAAATAAATGTCTTATTACTAAACAAGGAAAACTTATAGCATCTGGTTTGTACAAAAATGGTCTATTTGCCCTAGATACATTATCAAATGTAGCTCTATCAATAAAAATATCAGACATCAAAGAACTTTGGCATAAAAGGCTAGGACACATAAGTGCATATTCTATAAATGAAATGAATAGACATCAAATGGTTGAAGGACTACCCAAAATTTCATGGGAATCTATAGTTTGTCTAGAATGTCTTGTAGGAAAACAACATAGAATACCTTTTGAACTCAGTAGCCTTAGAGCACTAGAGTTAATATATACAGGTTTATGTGGACCAATGAACACTATCAGTCTTGGAGGATAGATATTTTCAAATATTTGTTGATGATTATTCCCAAAAAAAATATGGGTGTATTTTATGAAGTTTAAATCTAAAGCCTTTAGTTGCTTCAAATAATTCAAGTAATTAGTGGAAACAAAAACAAGAAAATTGATCAAGAATCTTCGTTTAGATAGGGGTGGTGAGTTTTTATCAAAAGAGTTTGAATCATTTCTAAAATTAAATGGTATAAAAAGACAACTCACTATAACATATTCACCCCAACAAAATGGTATTGCAAAAAGAATGAATATTTCAATTATAGAAATGTTATGATGCATACTAAAAGAAGCTCATCTTGATTGACAATATTGGGAAAAAGTTGTTAAGACAACAATATACATACAAAATAGATCACCCACAAAAATTCTTTAAAATCTCACTCCTGAAGAAGTATGGTTAGGGCAAATTCCTTCAATAGAACATCTAAGAATTTTTGGTTGTAAGGCATATGTAATGTTCCAAAGAAAAAAATGATAAAATTAGATGATAAAACCATATGCGGGATATTTCTTGGGTATGATGATGATTCAACAAGATATAGAATAATTGATCCAATTACAAAAAAAAACATATAAGCAGAGATGTAGTTTTTGATGAAAGAAACAAAAACCTTGTTGAAGATCAAATATTGATACAAGACCTATTCTAAACTTTTTTGGTTGAAGAAACAAAATTAGTAATATTTAGTAAGCCAATTGAAAACCCAAAATTAATAACGACATCTCAAAGAAAAGAAGCAAAATGGTGGAGAAATACACTTAAGGACTCAAAGCTAGAAAAAATGCCAAATCTCACTACTATGAGACCTCAAACTCGTAGCATGACAAGAATAAATATGATATTAATGGGTTCAATTGCAAAACCTACAACTACACAAGTTGCTATAAGAGAACCAGAATGGAAAACAACCATAGGATCAGAATATGCAGCATTAATGAAGAATAAAACATAGGATCTAGTTAATTTACCACAAGGAAAGAAAGTGGTAGGATGTAAATGGGTTTACAAAATAAAATACAAAGCAGATGGTTCACTTGACAAATATAAGGCATGATTAATTACAAAAGGATATACTCAAACAAAAGGGATAGACTATGAAGAAACTTGTGCACCTACATCCAAAATGATCACTATTCGAAAAATTTGTGCATAAGTCACACAACTTGGATGGAAAATTCATCAAATGGATGTTAAAATCTCATTCTTTAACGATGATCTAGAAGTATATATGACTCAACCATAAGGCTTGTAAATTAAACAAATTTTTATATGGGTTAAAGCAAGCACCTAGAGCATGGTACATTTAGATTAATAATCATCTACTTTGATACAATTTTAAAAGAAGTACATTAGATTATAATCTTTATACAAAGAAGGTTGGATCAAAAAGAATAATTCTTGTAGTATATGTAGATGACATAGTAATCAAAGGAAGCTCAAAGACTCTGATAGATGAGGTATAGAAGGATCTATGAAAGTATTTTGAAATGATAGATCTAGGCTTATTACATTATTGTCATGGCTTAGAAATTTGTCAAAATGAAAAAAACATCACAATAACACAAAGTATGCAAAGTCATTACTTGAAAAATACATAATAAAAATTTGTAAACCTAAAGACACACCTATGGAACAAGGATTGTAATTTTCAAGATATGATAAGACACCACTGGTTTCTGCTACTATGTATTGATAATTAATAGGAATTCTTTTGTATTTAACAAATACCAAGCCTGATATTATTTTTGCCGTAAATTCTCTCTCTAGATTTATACAAGATCCCAAATAAATTCATTGGAAATCCATGAAAAGAATATTGTAATATATCAGCAAGACTACAAAATTTGGATTAAAATACAAAAGAAATGATAATTTTTACTGACAGGGATATTCAGATTCTAACTATGCTATATCTTTATATGACAGAAAATCAACATAAAGATATGTATTCCATCTTAGTTCAGGACCTATTTCTTGGTATAGCAGAAACTATGCAGTAGCTCTTTCATCAATAGAAGCAAAGTACCATGCAATAAGAGATGTAGTATGTGAAGCACTTTTTTTTATTAGATGGACAAAGGAGTTTTGAAAGAAAGATTTTTTTTCAATGAGTTTACACATTTTTTTATGAGGGATCATGGTCCCCTCATACTGAGTTGGGTTTGAACCTTGGACCCAAAAGTTTTAGGTTAGTGTGAGAAACCCCTACGACCAACGCACGCTGGTGGTGCCTCCCCCCCCCCCCGGCCCCTTGTAAAGTTGAGAGCTATGCTTATCAATAGGGAATTTAACACACAATCTGTGTGTCCCCCTTTGCATCGCAGAGGTTCGAACCATGGAGCTCCTATTCAATAGGGCCAAGCTCACCTTCTCCACTTGCGCTACAAAGACGAACGTATGTGAAGAACTTTGGTTATAGTACAACAATATTAAATTATGATAATCAAGGAGTTAGAGATCATGTTCAATATCATCATATTAAGATAAAGCATGTTCCAACTGAAGAATAGGTTGCAGATAGTTTTACAAAAGCTCTTGGTCAAAACAAGTATCAAAAATTTCAAAGTTACCTATGTATATCAAGAGATATTCAATAACCAAATAATGTAATACAAGGGGGTGCTAGAGAATATTACATCATTTGGTAGAAATGTAAATGTACCTATGGTACAATTGTAAATATGTAAATATTAGAATAGAGTGAGTCTATAGTTTAGGAGTGTGATTTATATTTTCCCTTTATGTATGTGTCTATGTGCAGGATGTGCACGTGTCATAAAGTGTGCAAGAGTAAATAGAGAATCAAGAGTCAAGTATACAAGTGGCAATATGAGGGATTTGTCTTATGTGTGGAATATGAAAGGATGCATCTCCCATATATATGAGGAGTACAATAGTCAAGTATTGAAGATTAATATTTCTAAGGCTATATTATGGAGACAAAGCTCCATGTAATGTATCGAAGAATATATATATTTCAAGCATCAAATAAAGAAGCTTGTATATAATTTGAGCAATTCTACTGTAAGTTTTTCTTCATGTTATTGCATGAATGACATTGGCCATTTTACTTCATATTATTGTTATTTTATATGAATGTTTATTTATTAATATTGACCACATATATTGAATGCTCAAATATCGAATAATATTTTATGATCCTGAACATTGGGACCTATGATAATATGGCTAAAAAGACAACATATACCAACTAGTCTAATCCATCCTAGAGATATGGTGTTATGACTCGCTTTCTAGATTTATATTATCTTATTTAATACATTGAACAAGGAGATGTGTACTTTAAATATGGATTCAACATTTGAATCCATAATTGAAGGTCCTTGGTTACACCCAATTTGGATAAAAAGGTGGATGAAGTGGTTTTGACAACCTCATGTGAGGAGCATGTTGAAGGGATGGGTTATGACCCAATGATAATGGATAACATCACCCACTTCAAAAGTCCATTATGTTTATAAGAAGTGAAATCTCACTCTCAAATATTTTGTGTTTGAAACTGTAATTTTACACAGTGACCGATTTTCTCTTCTACATGTAGAATAATATTGAGGATGTTTCAGTTTCTATTCTAGTCCTTTTTGTTTCTATTAAATGAAGTATAATATCAAGAAGGACATTACAAAAACCAACAGATTTTGATGCTAGTAAATATAAAATTCTAACTAAAAAGTATAACATAAACCCTTATTAGTTGTCAAATTTGGTTAAACTATAATAAAAAAAATGTATAAACTATCAAAATAGGATGTCATAGAGATCATCATTAGGGGAGCCTATAATACCTATTGTATGCAATGCCAATTGTAAATAATTCCTTTCCTTAACTCCTTACCATTCTACTTTTAAAATGATTGACTTTTACATGCTTGAATGTTTGCCCTATGCATATATATATTATATAAGCACCTTATTTGTTATAAAAAATATTATTTCCAAAATATTATTTTTGAATTAGCAGGGTTTTATGTCCTTAGCTTGTCCAATATTGTGCCTTATCAAAATCTATCAAAATAGTTTTCTATAATTTTTAGTCAATGATATACAAAAGGCATGTGTGTCAATATTTTAAAATCTCAAATCTTCTCCACTCATTATGAATTGATTATGTACAATTGGCTAGTCCAAAATTATTTTGTTACATGTCCTTGAACAAGCTTATCCTATCTTTATTTGAGACATACAAACACATTTTAAGGTATGTGCAAGTTACTAGAACTCCATCTACATACCATCTCTTAAATTAATATAATTAGTGTACTAATAACGTCGATGGTCAAATTTTAAGAGAACGAAGACAACATATTGTCTTGTTAAGGAAAAATTTATAATGAAAAAAACTTAGGCACCTCAATTTTTTGTTAGCTTTATGTCATATATTAATTAATTGAACAAGAACTTTATTCATTCAAATAATTGAATAAGTATTTTATGATCATGTACCTCAAACCTAAGTTGTTAGGTTAAATTTTTTATTCGAGTTTGACAAATATGAAAATTGAAAAAAATCACCTCAAAAAATAAAGGGCAATGATGTTTGACATTAAATTCGATAAACAAACAAGTAAATAAATATTTTTTCAATGAGTTTACACATGTTTTTATGAGGGGTCATGGTCCCCTCATACTAAGTGGGGTTTGAACCTTGGACCTCTCAAAGAGAAGCCAAAGCCCTTACCACTGCAATAAACTTGTAGCTTTTCAAAAAGTAAATAAATATTAAAATAGCAATACAGTATATTTAAATTTTATTATTATTATATATAAAACATATAACACATAATAAAGGTCAATAGTGGTCCTCGAGGGCTAGGTGGATTGGTAAGACGTTGGGCACTTACCAAT
Source organism: Wollemia nobilis (assembly GCA_028583015.1). Taxonomy (NCBI): domain Eukaryota; kingdom Viridiplantae; phylum Streptophyta; class Pinopsida; order Araucariales; family Araucariaceae; genus Wollemia; species Wollemia nobilis. The sequence goes on along the minus strand of JAQPPZ010016766.1, from coordinate 822,038 downwards.
AGGAGACCTAGGTTCAAACCTCGGGGGCATGCCCAATTTGGGCAAAGGTAGTAGTCTGACCTAAGTCCGTTGAGTGTGCGTCATCTTGATGACAATGGTACCAACCCCCAACCACCAAGGGTCACCCTCACTCCGAGCCATATTTACCAAGGCAAGATAGGGGTTTAAGTGGTAGCACCATGATTTAAGGCTACGATCGGAGGCAATGCGACTTGACCCTGTGACCAGTTGTTCAAAAAGAAAAGGTAGTTGTCGATTCCTCTATGTATCAAAAAAACAAAGGTCAATAGTGGTTTATGATGAGACCTAAATTTAAAAGGATGAATTAAATCAAATTTGACGAACTTATTCAGTTGCCCAAAAATCATCAAAATTTAAACATTTTCTAATATATTCAATGAACTCAACAACAGAGCCTTAAACATAGTTGTCTTGTACTGCATGTCAAGACATTATCATTTTTATTTAATTGGATAATAATAATTATTATAAAATTTTTAAAATGAGATTTGAGAACTTGAAATCCTTTTAGAATTTAATTTTTTTAATTCTTGCAATTCATGGTATTTCTAATATAAGTTGAAATGAGATTAATTTTTTATCTATTTTTTAATGGATTATATGGCATTAAAACAGCCCCACTTGTATTACATCATGACTACATAGTAGTATTAAAACAACTTGACAAATATGCATGTATCATTTGAGTATATTTGAACCTAATCTCCTCCTTGAAAGTCAAGGAATTAAACCAATTGAGCTAATTCCATTTGATTACTAAAGTTTATTTATTTATCACAAAGAGCATTATTTTCTTCAATGAGAGAAGAAACAAAATATTATCAATAAATTTAATAGATTTACCTTGAATTTGGAAATACTTATATCTTCAATTACGTGTGAATTATCATCAACAATTTGAATAAAATTTCTTTCTGTGTATTGGAGGATGCAAAAGAAGTCTTTTCAAAAATTCATGTGAAGAACTAGCTAATTGTAGAATCCAAATAATGGGAATATCTTTGTTGGTGACATAAAACATAAAAGCATATCCAAATATTTGAATATTTATAATCATCTACAAATTTTGTTGAATACTTCGATAACTCTTCTTATGGGGATTTACACTTAGTAGCACAATAACCAAAGTTTCGACAACAATAATAGGTGATAGTTATTTTTGTCTTGACTACCATGACATCCTTGATTGTTATGACCTCATGGAACTAGTGAGTTGTTTTGACTTCTTTGAGAAAAATTTTATCAATCACATCCTTTGCAAAACAATTCACCCTCATCCGTGTCCTCTCTAACACCTATATTCCCCATATTAGTTAACAACAAAAAAATCTTCATTCTTAAGTTTGTGTATAATTTTTTTTTGATAGGAGAGTTGGTTACAACCACACTATTTTTATTAGCTGACAAGAACAGGGTTCAAACCATAGGGGCTGCATCCACCAAACTTATTACACATTGTTGTTTTATAGACTGGCATGAAATGGACTATCAGGTGCTCGAGATTTGTATCGTCGTCGTCAATCTGGTGCGCACTCAGAGGATTTGAAACAGACTATTACCTTTGCAATAGGCTTCCCCCAAAGTTTGAACCTGGGTCTCTTCTTGGTAAGTTCCCAACCAAACTAACACTTACCAATCCACCTAGTCCTTGGGGGTTTGTGTGCTTTAATTTTGTTCTCTTGTTTTTTTAAAAGTGAAGCCAAATCCTAGAAGAAAATATTGTCTAATTTTTTTAACAATTTCAAGCATTAAAAGAAAGTGACAATAAGAAGGTGGTAGGCATTTCATTGTTACACTAATTGAAATTTTTTTATCAATTTTTTGGATTGTTGCTTTAGTAATTCATCTAGAATATTCTAAATTTTTAAAGGTATTCAAGTTAGTTTTTTTTTTATTAGGTAGGAAAACACGGGATTTTGAAAGGATCCCTAACCTTTTACAATGAGAGACACAATAGAAACAAGAATAGTAAGTGGATCAAGAGGAGAACAACCCCAAGGGATAGGGGGATACAACAAAACAACCACAAATAAGCATAACAAACAAAAGCCTTCAACTAAAATCAAGAGGAAGCACCTTATCAACCAGGGAAAAAAAGAGACCTGAATTTGGAGGCAAAACACACTAAGTCAAAAAGGCAGAGAAATAATTCATCCAAATTTGAAGAGCATTTTGATTGACCCCTTGGTTGACCAACAGGTCAACTTCCTTATTTCCTTCTCTAAAGGTGTGCCTAAATTCAACACCTAAACGGTAAATATCTTTTATTAAATTTGCAATGGACCAATAGGGGAAATATTTTTCATTAGCAATATTAATGACGGAAAGAGAGTCGCCTTCGATCACCACCTTCTTTTCTATTCAAGTAGTTCCCCTTTTAAAGGCATTTGATTTGTAAGAGTTTCCAATGTAAGTCTACTTTTTTGTGAGTTTTAGGTTTTTCAAATAAGTCACTAAGCTTCTTCTTTGTCATATGAATAGTCACCATGTTCATATGAGTTTTAGGACCATTATGCATATATTTGAAACTTGACTTATTGATTCAAAGTTGAAGGAAATGGCATAAAATATATAAATGCCTTAGCTTCAATTCATGACCTTATCTTTAAATGTATCTCCTCTTTTTAAAAATAAAACTTCCTACCAATAATTAAATAAATAAGACCTAGCCTTTTAGTTGTTTTCAAGATATTATTTTGTAACAACCCAACTTTTAAGGTTTTTAGAAATAGAATGATATATATCATTTACTACTAATAGTATTATTGTACTAATGCTAACTAGAATTATTGATAAGTAATTATCAATGCTAAGACCTCAGTTTAAGTCATGGTGTTTCAATTCATTGTTTATCGAATAGGATGGTTGAAACTAGTTGGATATTGAACTATAATAAAGGTATGCATTTTCCTCCATTTATAATTTCAACATAAATTGTCATTTTACCAAAAAAACTAATTCAAAGCACTCCATAGATATTTATTCTACAAGTTCAAGTAATGACAAATCACTTAATGAGAAGGTTGTTTTGTAGAAGGCTTACACTGATAGTCTTAATAAGAGTCATATCAAGTTGAGAGCTGAACCAGATACTATTGCTTGGGCATACAACAAATTTGGGGGTCAATATACGGCTAGAATTGGTTACAAAGAAAGTTTTGACCCTCATCCTCAAGGGCCTACTTGGTGGTGGAAGAAAATTTGAAAATTATCTGCCCCAAAAAAGACAATTATTTTCATGTGGTTAGCTTTGAGGAACAAGGCTTTGACTTGGGAAGTTTTACAGAGGAGAAGCAGACAAGGTCCAAGTATTTGTATGTTGTGTCAGTCAGAGGAGAAAAACATCACACATTTGTTAATAAAATGCCCTTTTTCTCAACAATTTTGGTTAGAAACTAAACAAATAACTGGAGTACAAAATATTTGGGAAGGAGAAACAGTGGAGGTATGCTTAAGACAGTGGTTTTTTAAAAAGAGTTGAAACAATTTCTTTCTTTACCATGTCTTATATGTTGGGGTATATGGTTGGCACGAAATACAGTTATTTTTTAAGGAAAGTTAATTCCCCCATTTCAAGTCAAATTTCATATGAGGACTCTGGTCTCAATCAACAGATGGCCTAACAAACATACAAAACCTCGACAAGTAGACAATTTTTTCATTGAACAGTCTCAGCCATGGGGTTTTTTTGATGAGGCTAGTCAGAGGCAGTCATTTTTTAGTAGTGCGGGAGGCATTTTGTACTTCTCGGATACCCACTATATCAAATTTAAAGTAGGTCTTGGGACAGGTTCCAACAATTTTGCTGAGTTTCAGGCGTTAATATTGCTAATGAAGTGTGTTGTGGAGAGAAATGTGAAAAAATTACAAATTTTTGGAGATTCCACTCTAGTCATCAATTGGATGAATAGATCTACTCAATTAACAAAATAATCTTCTTAGACCAATGGGAGATGAACTACTGGAGGTGATTTCCATTTTTGAAAATATCTCTTTTACACATGTTTATAGGGAATTAAATCAAGAAGCAGATAGATTATCAAAAGAAGGTCAACAGGTCCCAGAAGGTTTCTTGTGAATGGAAGAGAACAAGGATGGAGTTTTTTCTTTCACCCACATATCATATCCCTAGTTTCTATGCTAGCACCGTGATCGCCATTGAAAGCACGAGATTTCGAAAGCAAAAGGAAAACTATAACTATGCAATATAAGATGAAATGTAACGCTTTAATCCTATGCACAAAAACAAGGAAAGGAGATAAATTGGAGACGAAAGAAAAGATGTAAGGAAATCACAGCCCTCTTTATTCAAATTTCTTATCCTCGGTTACATAGACGTCTCCTCCCTTTTTAGGGGCTAGGAGCGTTAAATTGGTCTTTGTTACAATTTGTGACTTAGTCTTCCTCCTTCCGCATGCCCACGTTTGGAATGGGCGGGCCAAATGTTGTCGTCGCTTGCGTTGGTAAGGTAGACTCCTTGCTGCTCCTCTAATGCTGCAACTCTGCACTCAAAGAAACAAACAAGAGAGTCAGTAGCACCTGTGTATGAAAAATAAAAGATGAATCTAACGATGGTTAAAATGAATCTAAATGAAATGAAAAACTTGACAAAAGCATAAACATGAAACTAAAAGAAATACCATGATTATGAAAGCACAAATCGCAAGTAAGTGAATTAGCAGCACTTCGTCGCTCAAAATGCTCCTTCTCTGTATCATTTTGGGTGAGGAAACTCACCATTTTATAGACCCCAGGGGTCTCTTGAATTAACATGCAAAAGTGTTTCTTTGCATGAATGCTTTTGTTTGTGAAGAGAAGACTTCTTCTTGATCAAGGGCTTCTTAATTGCCTCTGTGCATGTCTTTGTGTGTTTTAGAAAAACTCACTTGCACTCCTATGTCATGCATGAAAAGCTGAGTGGTAGTTCTGAGTTGTCATGCGCTGAGGTCTGACTTTTTGCTGGTCAAACCTGGCGTTCGTCCCACGTCGGAGCGAGCGCTAATAATCATCCCTGGGTGAAACGAGTACAAATCCATACTCGTCCTTGGGTAGGACGAGTACAAATTCGCACTCGTCCCTGGGTGGGACGAATAAGAAATAAAGTGTCTAAAAGGTGCCAAACTGATTTTTGACTTGTAAAACTGTTGTGTAAGTGGTTAGAACCACTGTTTAACCTCTGGGGGCTACCCTGGGGGCTTTGTGTGTTAATGTGATCAGTGTTTGTAGTCACATAATCGGATTGGTGCTGTTTTGGTGTCTACACTATGCTAGCTCTGGGTTTTTTACTGTGGGCCTATTTCATTTTATTAGAGCTGTATGGCAGTTTCTAACTGTTTATTTTCTATTCTATTGGTTTTTTTTCACTGATTTCTATTCAAGTTTTGGTCATGGAGGTTGTTTGGATGATTAAGTATTGATATATAAGGATATTTATCCTTATTATCCCTATGCTATTTCGAATATGGGATTTTTTCCTCTCTAATATGCTTGACTATAATTATATCTTAAATCCCAATAATCTACTTTTATTTGGGTTTCTGTTTGTGCTAAGGTACCTACGAAGTGTAATTTTATTTCACTCTTGTAATAAAATAACGATTTTTTCTTGTAAAAAAAAACAATAAATCACTTAAGCAGGATTCTTCTACATTCTAACTTATAGCTCAACTAATACAAAGTTCTTTTCATGTATTAAATACAATATTTGCATTATAAAAAACAAGTCCCATAATTTTAATTCATAGTTTTCACTTCTTCTCATGTATTAGTTACAACATTTGCATCAAAGTTATATTTCTAATACAACCTTTATATCATAAGTAATGTAACTTGAGGTATAACTTGAAGTATACATATCATCATATACACAACCAATCCTTCCATAATATCTTATTAGGGATGACTTTATTTTTAAAAATAGACTAAGTGACACATAACCATTGTACACATACATTTCTTGCAAAGAAAATCATGTTCATTTTTATATTCTATCATAGTACATAACGAAGTGCATCACTGGTGTGTGTGTGTGTGTGTGTGTGTGTGTGTGTGCCTATGTCTTTGTCTATGTGTGTGTCTGTGTTTGTGTCTTTGTGTGTGTGTGTATTCTTTAGGGATAACTACTAATATAAAATATTCAATATATTCATAGGCAAGTATAATGATACAAATCATATTTGTTGCTACTGCTACTATGAGAGGGAGGGTATCATGAAGCAATTTACCACCAATAATAGAACCATAAGGTTACGTTGTCACAAAACCCTCTACTAGAGTATCCAACCCTTCAACGAAGGTCTACATACATAACACCAATAAGCCAGAGGGAGAGTACATCATGTAAATGTGATTTTATCTACATGCAAGCATGAAACTTAACACTAATGAACATAATGATTACTATAATAATAGCTTTGGCCAAATCATTTTTAGTTACAATCAACTTATCTATACCCATGATAAGTGCAATCACCTATGCATTCACTCCAAGCAGACATGGAAGCTTATAAATACAATCCAATAAGGAATCATTCCATAAATTGTTGAATGCAACCATCAACACATGTATAAAATCCAACATGTCTATCCAATTATGTTCATTCAAGTAAGGCCTGGTATGCAATTCAATCAATGCATTCGTCTATACCTCCTCTTTGAGGTGGTAAACTCAGTCCTTCCTCCATTATAGTCACAATATCGTGAACAAATAATAAGGTATGCAACACAAGGTATGAGCTCTATAATCAACTCCAACAAACCACATGGTAGGCATATATTTAACACAAACACTTATTATTTATTAGTAAAGGACCCTTCAAAACTTCCAAGCACTTATAATCAACTAAGAGTACATATTAAGGGAAATAAAACTTCCACATTTCAAAAAACAAACAAGCCAAGTGCTACAAGGATTAAGTCACCCCTAAATCTTGTTGCACCATGAATATCAACTATCCTTTTTATACATTATAGGCATGGTGTTAAGTATAATGGTAGGGAAATTTTACCTATAGCCTCGCTTCACTCTAAGGCTCAATCAAAAGTAGGATAGACCGAAGAAAACAATTGAAAGAAATTGGAATCAAGAAGAGGCAAACAAGTTCAAAAGTCGTGTTGGCCCTTAGATATTCTATCAACGATAAGGTTATTACAAGCATAAGATTTGTATTGTGAAATATGGGAATATATAGTACATTGCATAGTTGGTTATTCAAACCAGCCGAATCATAACCAACCTAACCAACTTATGACATATATGCGCTTTACAATATTGCATAATGTAATGTCATAAGAATTAATATCCCAAATAGGGAATATTACTCTAACACCCCCCTTATTCCATTATTTGGGATAACATATATGACCCCCCCTTAATGTGTAGGAGAGTATAATGAAAGATGCTCTTATGTTGGCTCTTGCTCTACGTGTACCTTTAGATTAGTACCTCTAGGTCTACCTGTGGATCTACCTCTGGATCATTGCCTCTTGATATGCCTGTAGGTCTAACTATGGATCATTGTCGTTGGGTTTGTCTTTAGGTCTATCATTGGGTCATTGCCTCTGGGACTGCCACTTGATCTGTCACTAGATCTGCCATTGGGTCTACCATAGGTTTTACCTTTTCTATAGAAGCCAAACAACATTTCTTTCATCTTGGTCCATTGTGTGAGATCTATCCATCCACAATCAATATGAACCTTGTTGGCCATTTTCACTTTGTACCAACAATTTGAAGAGGAGTGATTTGTACATCCACATGAGTCACAAGGATGTAGTTTCCAACACCTAGCTGCTACATGTCATGTTCTTCCACAATGACTACAACAATGCTTTGTAGGAGTTGAAGAAGATTTAGGTGTTACAAATATGGTTTTACTGGTACTTGCTTGTCCAAAATAGCCAAGGCCTTCATTCTTTGGCCTGACATTTTGCATTATAGGAGTTTTAATGCCTTGTCCATGTTTACCTAATCTTTCACCATTGAATCCCATTTTCTTCATCAATTTGGATCCAATGCCTTTGGTGTGTTTTTCAAAACATCCAAGTTCTTCATCTTCATCAATGCTTTTAACAATATGGCATTTGTTACTATTGATGAGATTATGGAGCTCATTTTTAGGAGGTTTAGTTTTTAAGTCACTGGTGTCACAAGCAAAATCTGCTCTTGTGACGAGATCACCTGTGCTACAACTGATATCTACCATTGAAGGTAAGAGGTTTCCTGTATCACAACAAGCATTTACCATCAAGGGCTCAAGGTCACTTGTGTCACAACAAGCATCTTCCATTAGGAGCATGACCTCTGATTCCTCACTGATGTCCCTTTTCTTTTGACGTTGGGCCATGTCAAGTGAAATCAATGTCATGTAGACTACCCTTACAACGCCTATAGGGATTTGAGCACCATTTATTTGAAGGTCTTCAGAAACTTTAGAATCTCTGAGAATGGATTTTACACCACTGCGTAGTGTAAGATATTTTCCATCCTCAAAAAATCCATTCCTTCCCACCCTGCTAGAAAGTAAGGATCTTTAACTGATGTAGCAACATCATCAGTTGGTTTTGGGGCATTATTTTTCTTTGATCTACCCATTTTTAAGGTGTCGGTCTCTGCTGAAAATGCACCTTTTACAATAGAATTTTACAAGAAGTTTGACTAAGGTGTCGGTTTCTGTCGAAAATGCACCCTTACAAGTCTCCCCCTTTTTTGCAAAATATTCTTTGATGGAACTTTGCAAGAAGTTTGACTAAGGTTTCGGTCTCTGCCAAAATTGCACCCTTACAAGTCTTCCCCTCCTTTTTACAAATTTTCTTTGATGGAGAAAAGAATCTTCCCCTCCTTAGTGCAAAAAATTGCTACTATGAATATTGACAGCTATGCTTTAGCAATGACCAGTATGAAGGTTCCTTATCTCTCCAAAATGGTCCCCCTTTCTTTATACTTACAAAGAGTACATGAAAGGGAATTCACTCAAATTGATGGCACCTACCTCAAAACCCTTTCGAAAAAATATGATGAGTTGGAGGAGATTAAGCCAAGCAATAGGAATGAATTAGGGTATTTGATGGAGTGAATATCAAAATACAATTGGCTTTCCTTATTTCTCCCCTACGATTTATAAAAAACAATAGCTCAAACGTCGTTATTGCAGCTATATTAGGCGTTAGATACAGTAGTCCAAGCACGATAGCTTCACCTGTAAGTGTGGACCAGAGGTACCGTATATACTGAATGTTGTTGTGCAATAAATTACACAAATAGGTTTAAAATTTGGGGTCTTTCTTTGCTTTTGAATTTTAACTTATGATGTAAATGCAAAAAATAGGAAATTAAATGCAGTATACAATCACAAGTGCCCACAAATTTTAAAGTATAGGTTTCGGTTTCCATCGAAAATGCACCTATTCTACAATTCCAATTTGAAAGGTGTCGAATGCAATCAAAAATGCACCTTTTTACAATGATTTTTGCAAAAAAATTGTTTTGAAAATGCAAAAATTTGATATTCACAATTCAACAATTTCCCCCCCTTGTGTTAGAATTTTGCAAAAAAATAATGCTGGTTTGTCCCCCCTTTTGTTTGCAAAATAAACAAGGTGTGAAGAAATCTTTCAGTTTGCAAAAGAAACAAAGTGCAAATCTTGGTGTCTTATCCCTCCATGTGAAAAAAATGCACTAATGTTCTTAAATTGTTGCAAAAAAATAAGACTCCTTTCTTTCTTGGTTAGGTTTTAGTTGCAAAAGAAAAAATAACCTAAGGTATAAAAAAAATACCTTCACCGCCTTTGGAAGCAAAAAATATCACTTACTTGTAGCAAAAATTGCCTCTCCTGGAGCAAAAATCGCAAAAAAAAAAATGATTTTTTGCTAGCAAAAAAATGTTGTTGTTGGCAATAAAATGTTGCTTTTGGCGCGGGCAGGATTTAATCCCCCGACTTGTCACTGGCAAACGTCTTGGTGTTGGTCCGACTAGCCAGTCGAGCTAGCGTGACTGACGAGAATAGAAGGCCAAGACCTTTTATTTGTTCCCTCCTCTAGTGTGCGACAGCAGAAAAAATATTTTGAGGGTCCGCGGGGTTTGAACCCTTGACCTCCTGTCGCCCAATGCCTTGACGCTGGCTGGCTAACCAGTCCGGCTACTGCTCCATACAGGAACAAAGGGGAGCACCCTTTATCTTATTTCCTTCTCCACCAAGAAGCGGGAAAAAAACTTTGGGACTTTAGTCTTACATGCAGTGTGTTGCTGCAATTTAGTTCTTTAAAAGCACAAACAGTTATATTAACCATTGATTGCCTTTGGGAAATCGGTGCTTTGGACTCCTTTTCTCGTTGTCCACGTGGTGCGGTCGGAGAGGTCCACGTCATCCAGGTGGCGTGTGGCTTGTCCATCACGTGTTTGCCACGTGTCCAATCCGCATTGATCCAAGTGGCTTGTCTGCCACATGTCCAGTCCAGTCAACATCGATCCAGGTGGCTTGTCTGCCATGTGTCCAGTCCATGTCAGCCAACTTTCGATCCACGTCAACACTCGTCACATCACTACCTCGATCCACATGCCCACCATGTTAGCACTCACCACATCACCACCTCGGTCTATGTTCCCACCACATCAGTAGCCTGGTTGTTCGCCTCGATCCGTGTACCCATAGTGCCACATCAGCAGTCTGCCTCCAAGGGTCCCACTTCGGGATTTGTGCCCTATTAGATTGAGAGCAGAGATTGTCACAGGTAATTTCGTGCCAAGAAATTTTGTGTCATATTCCATGCCATCAGGTCCAGTCCGTCCATGGGGGGTCTCGTCTCGAGATTTATGCCCCCGTGATTCAATCCAGTTTGCTCTCAGATTCGCCTAGACCGCTGCTTAGGAAAACATGTCGACTGTCATGCACCCAGACTGTCTTTGCTTTGATACCATAAAGTAATTACAAGCATAAGGTTTGTATTGTGAAATATGGGAATATATAGTACATCACATAGTTGTTTATTCAAACCAACCAAACCATAACCAACCTAACCAATTTATGACATATATGCGATTTACAATATTGCATAATGTAATGTCATAAGAGTTAATATCCCAAATAGAGAATATTACTCTAACAAACAATTGGCACCCATTTTGTTCCTAAGGCAAAATATTTAATAGTGCTAAGGCTCGAGGGCTATTGATTTTTCATCCAATAGTCTACGCGGTCCTTCTGAAAGAGGAAAGCGTGAAAAAGAAGAAAAGGCCCCGACGAGACCTGAAGCCAAACATGTGGTAACTAGTCAAGAGTCCAAGGAGAAAGGTGCCAACACCCATATGAAGGAGGCACACCATTGGCTAAAGGAGGTCCCACCTTAGTCAAGGACACGTGACAGTCACACGCACTTAGAAGAGGGTAGGCAAAAGGACATTTAAGAAGACACCTGCCATTGGTTGTCAAGGTTAACCGTTTGCAACCTGGATTGTCAGATCCAACCACATGTCAATGCAACGATTGTCCATCATATGTGTGAGCCTACCCTATTGACCTGTGCTAATCAAGAAGGTCATGCCCACTACGTCAAAAAGCAAGGCATTCTAGGAGAAATGCAACAAGAACTTTATGGCGCAACCATCCCTAGTGTAGAAGCAATAAGACATGTTAGCGGTGACTTATCATCTGAATACCCAAAAACTTCCAACATTTATGGCCCTAGATCCAGAGACCTCAAAGCTACTACTTCTAGTTGCAGAAGGATTTTAGTTGTAGATAAAAGGATAACCTGTAGGTCTTCTACGTAAAATTGCAGAGGGAATAAACCCTCCTCCCAACTTATAAATAAGCCTACACTTGCATTATAAAGGTATTGGGAGTTGTCTACCCATGCCTATTATATGGCCTTGCAGGATCTTCCTTTCACCCTCTCTCTTCTTAGTTATAATAAGTGAAGCACGAACCTTGAGCCATTGTCTAAGGATCATCGAGCCTATATAGGCTAATGCCTTGTAATCATTTTTGGCATGTTAATGGAAGTTGTGACTAATTTCGCTTTGTCCTTCTTTGATGTGTTTCAAATTTATGTTTATGCAAATTTTAGTGTGTTAATTATAGCTATTATACAGTGGTTCCCATGTTCATTTATGGCCACTTATTTAAATTGAAAGGGGAACTTTATTCTTGGTGCATCACCCTTGTAGCTTAGGTTTAATTTTTTGCATAATTTACTTTCCCATATTTTTACTTTCATTGCAATTTCTCTTCCCTACAAACCCCCTAGCCTTAACTCATGAAGGCCTTAGTGCACCAAAGATTCTATCCGACAAGGGGTCAACCTTGATTAAAACCCTTGGAGGTTGCCCCGTATATGGTCCTTTCGCCCCATGATGCTTCCTATTCTTTTGCTCTATGCGAGGCGTGGGTTCCCTAGGCACGTCAAACTTTCTCCTGATAGATAGGTGCATTCTGAGATGACAAGAGTTTGTATGGCACACCCAATGAGACAAGCTTCTATGTTTACCCCACAAAGTTAAAAGAAGAGTCTAGACTGTGATCTCAATGAAGATCATAGTCGATGACTTGATCCACTTGAAGTGAAGCATCAATAAATTCACCTATAACTCCATTGAAAAGAAAAATACTTTGAAGAAGTTGTTCGACAAAAGATAGATCGAGATTCCAGTGGGTGTCTTTATCTCATGAGCTTGTCGAAGCACTATTTCCCCACCTAGCAACTTCGTTCTCACGAAAAGGGCCCAAAATTATATGAGCATAAGGCCTATAACCAAAGCCTCCACCTACACCAATCAGTAAGAGTTGATACCACCCCTAAACCAAAGAAGGAGGAATTGACGGTTCAACATGGCAACCATGCTAAACCATCCTCCTCAAAAGTTCCCAATGTGAAACAACAAAGGTCCCCAAATCCCTCTAACTCCACCTAATATATGGGATCTAATTCCTGCCTCAACACTCAAGTCCCTACCTTATTTCTTAGGAGAAGATGTCACTCAGATGAAACATTTGCACCACTTGGTGAGCTTATGCATAGTACACTTCATTAAAAAGCAAGATATAGCCCTAAGGCTATTGGTAGCCTCTTTTAGAGGGAGAGCTTGTGAATGGTACTTTAGCCTTAGATCATAATCAGTTGAAATATGGAACTAGTTGACGGAACTCCAAATAAGCAGATTTGGAGAGGAAGATGGAGCATCTCTCCTAGAGTAGCTCATGGCCATCAAGAGGGTACCTATAAAAGCAATGGATAATTTCAATGTCCAATTCTGCAAGACTTTGCAAAGGATCTAAGGGGAGATTCGACCACCTCTAAGTATGGCATTTATTTACTATATGAAATATTTCAATTTTGAAATTGCCATGATGGTCAAGTATGATGCAGGAGCATCCACGTGTAAATAGTTGGAGTGTCCAAACAAGAAGATCAATCATCCATAAATTGAACCATCTAGCGAGAGTTGAAACATAACTAGCTTTTGCATGTACAACTTGGAATGGATTTGAGAGAGGATGGGGGATTGTAGAAAGAAGATAGTGGAATTCTCAGAGGAACAAGAATTTAGGTAATTTGCCAAAGAATGTGAACCATTATAGTTGTGAAGCAATTTTCTAATACAATTAAAATTATTTTTATGTCCAATTATCTATTATGGAGTTTGTGTTTGCGCTATGAATTAGAAAATTTTGATTCGTGTATTGTCCTTTGTGCATTTGTAGGTTAGCGGGTGTAAGAGATGCTGCCAAATTGACCAATTGATTACACAAGGGTTTGACTAGGAGTTTACTGTCTGAAGATCACTATTACAAGATGATTCAATAAAAAAATACGAAATTCGGGTGTTGACTATTGTCTGAAGAGCAGGGATTGTTGACCAAAGCTATGTGACGTAGCCCAGAGCATGTTGACTGGGAAAATAGGTTGTCGCCACGTTAGGGAGTGCCACTAAGGATAATGCCACAATCGATCCTGTCGTCAGGACTAAGAAATAAATTATCAAGTGAAGTAAAATATTGATTGATTACAAATTTTTGCTAACAAATTCCATTGAAGAGAATCATCGTCACAAGCTTGCTAAATTTTTTAATTAAACTTAACTGACACGGCCTATAGAATGTCGTCTGAAGGATTGCCCCAGCACAAACTATACCAAAAATTTTAGATTCAACAATTTCAACAATCACAAGAGCAACCCCAGAGCCTACAAGGCAACCTATTGCAGATCTGCCAAGGCCACCTTTGACAATAGAAAGAGCCAAGATTTTGACATCATCAAATATCGTTCCAGAGGATCCTTCTATCGGACCCTTCAATGTGGTGGAGCACCTAAGAAAATCTACCATAGCCATGCCTCTTTGGGACATCATCTCGATTCCTGAACAAATGAAAAACTTAAAAGAGACCCTAAAGAAGCAAAAAGAGCTAAGCGAACAAGGGATGCCCATCATGCTGCAAATTTCTAGCTCAGAGCCCAGCAAGACCAAGCCTTTTCCATTCTACCTAACTCTAATCTATGGAGATAAGTTGATACACAACTACATGGTGGACTCAAATTCAAGCACATTCGTCATGTCAAAAAGGGTAGCAGAGGCCTTGGATTAACTCTTGAGCATTCCTACAACAGAGTAGTTTAGTTAGACAGCACTCTAGTGCTAGTCTCATGTTAATACGGGACCTTCCTTTGGCACTCCAATAATGCCCCAACCTGAGGGTTCACCAAGACATAGTGGTGATCAATTTTCTAGCCACATTTGGAATATGTTTCTCAAGAGACTTCACTGCCAATATCAGAGGATACCTACCGCTAGACTGGACTCATATGTTGCTCCAAAACAGATACAGGACTAAGCTCAAAATCTTGTCAGAACCCCTCCACATGTACCACATAAATCAAATCCCCTCCAAAGGAAATGAAGGAGATCAAGCCTACATGGCATAAGAGGAGCTATCAGAATCCAACTACTTTAAATATGGGGTGCATCCATACATACCTGATGATTATCTAGAGTCATGGGAATCTGAGACATGGGGGTCGAATCTTAACAAAGCATTCAAGCCAACTAGCATGGTATGATCCATCACCCTAGGTACTCCATTGTATATATTGTATAAATTATATATATTTTGCAAAAAAATATATATGTATATATATTTGGAAAAACTTAGTGGAAAGGTTTTTCGATGCAAAAGAGGACCGTAGATTCATAAGACAAAACTTTCAATGGTCCCAACGACCCATATGATTGGGAGGAGGTATTTTCATGCAAGGGGATATGGCATGATTTCAAAATATGGTATTGAAATATTAGGAAGGATCCAAACTGGAAGGAATTCCTACCATCCGATCAAAACTCATCTACTCCTCACGATGCACTGCCCTAATATTTATGGCGATACACGACCCAACCTTAGTTGGTAGTCTCCCAATACACTCTTGGGGTGTACCCTAATATAAACCATAAGGCAGTTTCTTGAAGGCCACGATGATTGACACATGGGAGGCATGTGCCAAATCTGAGAGCGGATGGAAGAAATCTTCGCAGCAAGTATTTGAATCTAATGGCTGATATTTCTTTGTAGATACCAAGGAGCACTCTATGCCTTGACCAACTGCTCATCAAGGCTAAATATTTGGTTTTTGTGCCCAAACATAAGTCACGAATCTCGAAGGACAAATAACTAAGTCAGCTTTCTCAACAATATAAATAATGTGCCTAAAGATGAATGGGTGAGGTAGGACATTCAAGTCAACACCTTCAAAAATCAACGATGTCATTGGGAATCTACCCTTGCATAAGAATCATCACACACCGCACAGGACGACCGCCACAACTAAAGATAATCATGAATCTGCTAATACAACTACAAGGGAAAATTGTTTTTCGTTGACGGGGAGGGTCGACGGGTCAAAATCTTCAAAGATAATAGAAGTCTATAAAAGGAGAAGCCCTCCCCACTATCTTGAAATCTCCAAAGCCAAACCACCCTCGAAGTAAAAAATTACATTCAAAAAGATGATAACACCCAAAGCTTTGTCAATAGATGCAGAAAGGATGTTGAAGATGCTGACAAAGGTAGGCCTTCAAAAGAAACTATTAGCAAACTTGAAGCTCCCTACACCACGAGGCTATGTTGACCCACTAGATGAAGACCTTCAGCCTTCTCGATGGAAGCTAAGTTAAGTCTTGTTATGGATAAGAGCCTTAAGGCCCTTTCAATGACAGCCAAAAAGGCTCTATCTTTAGCAAGATCCCTTCTTGTTCAACAGTTGCAAACTCTCCCATCACCTAGATGGATGGGTTCAAAACCAAACCCTCTAACTTGTGATTGGTTTCATTAATATCTAAGGTCGTTACCCATGTAACATGAGTAGGATCCCTAGAAGGATGAATCTTAGGAATAATTGGACAAGAAGGGACCCAAGATGACCAGGGGATTGGCATCATCTAGAAGAGTCTACAATCTGCAAAAATACAAGCATACAAAGTCTTTCAAGTTGTAAAACTTCTACAAGTTGTATGGATTTCTTGGTCCACAAAGAGGTCACCTTGGTCATGGCTGATACAAATAGAGCCCTCTGGACTCTACAAAGTCCCAAAGCTTTCATATGGAGTCAAAAGGGAGGCAAGTCAACCAAATTAGACAAAGAGAGCAGTCTGGGCACACTCATCAAACAAAAGAAACCCAAGGATCATATGCAAAGGTAATTTTGAAGCATCAGAGATCAAGCAAGAATGTTGCCCAACAACCTAGGCAAAAGACGGGGTTTCTCAAAGTTCTCACTCAAAGAATTCGAGGGCATTCCTTTAGAGTCCCATAGTAAGGAAATACCACCAAAATGAATGGGTCCCTAGAAGATATATCAAGGCTAAAGTGCTATTATACCTTCTTAACTTCCTGATTTTATTATTTTCATTATTCTATTTCAACTTCCAAATTTTGACTTCGCGCCCAAGAACATGGAAAGCAGTCTAGGTTCACTCCTTTCAACAAGCTGAAAATCCCTAGGAGCCGCCAAGACTATAGGAAAATTTTCCCTACAACCCTGCTTCACTTTAAGGTTCAATCGAAAGTGGGATAGGTCGAAGAAGGCAATCAAAAGGTGTCTCCTACCTTCAGTTTGAAGGAAGGGACATCAAGAATAGGCAGAAAAATACAAAAGTAGCTTCGGACGTTAGATCTTCCATCAATGGTCGATGTCCATTTTTTGCCTAGGGGAGGTGATTTAACATCGCTAAGGCCCGAGGGTGGTTTATTCTCCATTCAATAGTCCGCGTAGTCCTTATGATGGAGAGCACAAAAAAGAGGAAAAGGCCCCAACAAGACCCAAAGTCAAACACATGGAGGCTAGTCAGGAGCTCGAGGAGAAAGGTGCCAACACCCAAATGAAGGAGGACTGCCATTGGCCGAAGGAGGTCCCACCTCAATCGAGGACATGTCGCAACCACGAACACCTAGAAGAGGGCAAGAAAAAGGGCATTTAAGAAGACACTCGCCATGGCCGTCAAGGTTGACCTTTTATGGCCTGGATTGTCAAAGTCAATTGTGTATCAATGCAGAGACTACCCATCATACGTGTGAGCCTATCCTATTGATCTACACCAATCAGGAAGTTCATGCCCGTTACATCAACAAGTGGAACATTCCAAGAGAAACACAACAAGAACTTTATGATGCAACCATCCCTAGCACAACAACAACAAGACATGTCAACAACGACTTGTGATCCGAAGGCCTAGAAACTCCTAGTATTGATGGGCCCAAATTCAGAGACCTCAAAGCTGCTAATTCTAGTTGCAGAAAGATTTTCGCTTCATAGCCATAAGATAACTTGCAGACTTTTTGCACAAAATTTTGGAGAGAAGAAACCCTCCTCCTGTCTTATAAATAGGCCTACACTTGCACTATAAAGGCATATGGATTTGTCTGCTTGTGCCTATTATCTGGCCTTATGGGCTCTTCCTTTCACCCTCCCTCTTCTCAGTTGTAATAAGTAGAGCTCAAACCTTGAGTCATTGTCTAAGGAGCATCGAGCCTCTCTAGGCCACATGCCTTATCATTTCTGGCATGTTAATGGAAGTCGTGACTAATTTTGCTTTGTCCTCCTTTGATGTGTTTTTTATTCCTGGTTGTATGAAAATTAATGTGTTTATTCTAGCTATTAAATAGTGGTTCTCGTGTTCATTTATGATCACTTCTTTTAGTCAGAAGGGCAGAAGGGGGAACTTTATTCTTAACGCATCACCCCCATAGCTTAGGTTGAATTTTCTGCACAATTTACTTTCTTGAATTTTTACTTTCATTGAAAATTTTCTTCCTTGAAAACCCCCTAGACTTATCTTGTGAAGGCCTTAGTGCGTCAAGGATTCAATCCAACTTGGAGTCAACCTCAACTAAAAACCCTAGAGGTTGCCCCATAGATGATCCTTCCACTTGTGGCACTTGTTGTTGTGTTGCTCTACATGAAGCATAGGTACCCCAGGCACATCGAACATCCTCTCAACGAGCCAATGCATTTTGAGACGACAATAACAACCAAAAAATCACCCATTTCCTTACCTTATTTGAGAACCCAGGTCATCCAAAAGGTTATATCTTTGGAGATAGAGTTCAACTTCATGATGCAGAAACATTCATCAATACAATGTACATTAAGCCCTTCCAAAATCTCAAAATTAGATTATGACAACTATAAATTTTACAAGTCTATAACTACTTGCAACTATGCATCCTGTCATTTAAATCGTAGATTAGGTACTACTGATTATACATCCTAGTTAAGATGTTCGCTCTATTTGAAGAATTCATGTTAAGTGTGTGAAAATCAAAAGTAAGATTCACGGGCAATTTGTAATTAGAGACAAGGCCTTTCTTAAGGTAAAGGCATAGATTAATTCTATTAAGTCTGGTAAATTTGCTAAACTTGCACCTAGATATGTAAGACCATTTGAGATTCTATGACTTGAAAATATTATATATTTTTTGAAAATGTTATGCACGCTCAACATCTTGAATAACATCTACGGCTTTGTTATTTTCTTAATTTGCAACATCTCTCATGTCAAAGGAATAATCTAGAAAATAAATTATCCATAATTTGGCTTCCATTGCATAAAGTATGTTGAGTCCTTAGAGGATTGAATTTACAAGTGAAAATTGAATTTACAAGCGTCCATAAAATTAGAGTCTTCAAATGTGCTCATCCAACTTTGGGATTTTACGTACTAAATTATAGTGAGTCTTCCTCTCATCACTAGAAAAGTGGTTTTTGGATTGGCTGACCTCTTCTACTTCATCCCATGCCACTTAACCCTTGTGTTCCTTTGCTTTGATTTTGGCAAATGTAGGTAATTGCAAAACAAGTTATAAGATGATTGCCTTCATTGTACGACATGGCTTTCTCTTTTGCTCTCCTTTGCAATAATAATATGTAAAACAATGTTTTATCTCTCTCATTCCAAAATTCCATCAAGATGCTTCCTATATGAAATGAGAGATTCCCATTAGGAGGTTATTTCAATAATGTCACTATTTATTTATAATTTACAATCACTATTTATTATATATACAAAAAAAAACTCTCTTTGCAAAAGAAATGAAGGAATGAAAATTTTTAATAAGGATTGATAATCATGCCTAAGCTTTAATAAATATTTTCTTTAAAAACACATATACCAGGCAATTAAAGTGTTGGTCATTTTGGATTGACCATTAAAGATATTCACCCATCAAATTTTCATATGGTTATTGCTTCCAAATAGTTGGTGTCATACCAAATTCTTGTAATATAGGTATGAAGCTCTCTCTTACAACAATCTCATAAATTCAAAGACCAAATCTCAACTTCCAGTTACAAATTTTATGAGAGTGCTTCAAACTTCTATATTTTGGCAAAAAATATAAACAAAATTACAATAAAAGAATATCAATTGTCATGGTGTGTAACAACCTAAAGTCATCTATGAATCAAAGAACATGCTCAATGTCTTTCTCAGGGCTAAACCACTTGTCTTATTATGTTTGTGTAATTAATGATAAAAACCATTATAAATAATCACTATTCAATATTATAAAAGGGAAATCCTTGTGAAATTGAATATGTACTCCAACCAAGAATATAAGACACCCATTTATGGTCAGGATAGGAGGTCCTACAAAGTGGGTTTGTATACTCACCACCAAGTGGGGTTGTAAATGCAATTTAATACCCAAAACTTAAATTGTCAAGATTTGTACTTGTCCCATTAATGATAATGTTTAACCATACTTACAATGTTGTTTTGTTGTGTGATTATTTTGTATATTCTTACAACATTTAGAAGATATGATTTCATTTTAAATTATTGAATTATTCAATGGAAAGACAAAATAGTTGTGCAATTTTATTTAAAACACCTAGGTGTGAAATTGTTGTGCCTTGCTTTAGTTGCGTAATCAAACAAGCACATAATATGTCACTAAATGCACCATATGAAATGGTTTAGATTCACTCCATATAAACAATGTACACAATTTCTACAATGAAGAGTTTTGCCTTGCTAGTTAATATGGAAATCAATGCCATCGACATGCCCATGTTCACACATACCGAAATAAATAAATAGAAATGAAAAGCAAACCCAAAGTTGAAGAAAAAATAAAAAACCACCAGCAACATGGTCACTAAACAAAGGCATTTCACATGATCATTGAACAAAGGCATTTCTAGAAACAACATTCCTCTAATAGAGGTGAATAATGGTCTAGGCCCAAATTTTATTTTTAGTGCTGATAATGTGGCGCTTTGTTCAGGGCTTGTTGGAAGGGACCCACATTCCTTTTGTGGGGGTCCTTCATGGTCATCTGTGGTTAGTGGTAAGAAGAAAACCCATGAACCTTGTTTTACCCTAATCCTTGAAGGAGGTAAAATTGTTGTCCCAGATGAGCTTGTAGATATGGAGATTGAACAAGGATCTGCAAATTTGGTAGGGCATTTCATGGGTGCTCGTCCAGATTTGGACATGCTTAGGAAATGGGTTGCATCAAAATGGAGGCCCAATGGCCACATGGAAATAGTTGCTTTACCGAAAGGTTTTTTCATGGTCAAGTTGCTCTTCAAGGAGGACTCAAACAAAATTTTGGGGGGAGGACCATGGTTTTTTGGATGGAGGGGTCTCATCTTGCGAAGATGGAGTTCAGATTTTGACCCAGATTCTCAGAGTTTTTCCAAGCCCCAATTTGGGTCAGGCTACCAAGTTTACCCTATCACTTCTGGAATGAGGATGTGTTGGTGGGTATCGCAAGAGAAATAGGGGTCCTGGTGGCTATTGACCCAACCACCAAAGCCTATTCTCGACTAATTTATGCAAGATTATGTGTTAATGCAGACCTTGAGAAGGTTTTGCCTACCTCAGTCAGTTTGGTCTCAAAGTTGGGGGTTTGGAACTAGAATATTGAGTATGAGAATGCTCCGATCATATGCGCAACATGCAAGAAACTAGGGCATTCATCTAATGTATGCCCTGAGCATAAAAAATCCTCCCAGAAACATAAAATATGGAAAAATAAATAGTCTGAAGGAGAGAGCTCTAGACAAGGTAATGGAAGATGTGAGAATCAGGTGGATGGCATTCCCCATCAGACTTTTCCAGCAAAGAATCATACATTGATGAAGAAGCAGGATGCCCAAGATCCCTCACCTATTGAATATGGGGAGATACTTTTAGGAAAATATGAGGTAAGTTCTCCTCCTAAACTTATTTCCTCTATGATGAATAAAATTCTTATGGCAAATATGTTCTCTTATCTTCTGAGTCAAGAGAATGATATGGATGTTAATCCCCAACCCCACTCTTTTGAGGGTTTGGAGGAAGTTTCTTTGGAGGGAACTTTGCTTGAATTTTTGAGGATTTCTCTCCCAACCTTAGATTCTCTTATTTCTCCCATTCAAAGGTTATCGAAAAAATAGGATAGTGCTTCAGATTTACCTCTTAATGGGAAAGGTTTAAAAGCCAACCCAACATTAGCTTCTATTATTTCTTCCATCCAAATCTTATCGATAAAATAGGCAAGTGCTACAGATTCACCACCTAATGGGAAAGTTTCAAAATCTAGCCCCAATCACATCATGAGGAGTAACAAAAAGGGGTAGTGGATGTGGGAGTTGAATCTAAGCAGGGGTGACCTTTGAACCAAGACTCAAGGTTGAGGGAGACCTTAAAAGATATAGCTAATGGAACCCAAATGACACTTTCTATGGGAGGGGGAAGAAGCACCCCACCAAGTCTCATAAATGAAAATATTATCTTGGAACATAAGGGGTTTGAATACCCCTTCGAAGCAATGATTGGTTGCTTCTATGAGGAAAGATCTGAAACCTCATATTTTTTTATTCAAGAAACTAAAATTAAGGAGAACAATTTTGATAAGGTTAAGAATGTCATATGGAAGGAGGCTTGTTATTCTGCAAGCCATGCTTCGGGAGCTTCTGGGGGTTTAATGTGTCTTTGGGATAATTCAAAAATTGAAGGTAGAGTGCTCTCTTCTTCTGACAGATTCATTAACATGTTTTTCTATTGCAGAGTTTCTAAAATATCTTGGGTTTTAACTAATGTGTATGCTCCAAACTCAGTTGTGGGAAGAGGAAGACTATGGGAGGAGTTGAGCGTAAATAGAAATGCTTTCCCTGACCTTGCTTGGATGTTGGTTGGGGATTTTAATTCCCCCTCTTTCCCTCAAAAAAAGGAGGAAGCCAATCCCCCTCTAATGGTATGGAGGACTTCGAATTTTTTGTCAATACTAATGAGTTGATGGACTTCGAGCTAAAAGGAAGTAAATTCACTTGGAGCAATAGAAGGCTAGGGGAACATCTTATCCAATCAAAGTTGGATAGGTTTTTTGTTTCTAAAGAAGGGCTTCATCATTTTGGTGACTCTGTTCTCTCTTCTCTTCCAAGAATAGGATCAGATCACAATCCTTTGGTATTGGATGTTTTAGTTGGGAATAGAATTTTTAAGTTTCCCTTTCATTTTTAGGTTATGTGGCTAAAAAATGATACCCTTGAGGCCCTGATAGCTGATTGGTGGAAGAAGGATTTTCTAGGTCCCCTAATATCTCAAGTTGCCAATAAGTTAAGATTTGTGAAGAGCAATTTAAAATAATGGAATAAAAATATCTTTGGTAACATTTTCCAAAAGAAGAAATCCTTGAAAATGCAACTTTCATCCATTGAAGTTGTTATGGAATCTTTTCCCCCATCAGAGGTTGATAGAGATATTGAAAGGAGTTTGTTGGCATATTTCCATAATGTTTTGGCCTATGAGGAATCCTACTGGAGATAGAAGTCTAAGGCTCTCTGGTTGAAATATGGAGATAGAAATACTAGGTTTTTTCATGCCACAACCTTGAGACATAGGAGTTTCAATAAGATTACTAAAATTGTTAAGGAGGATGGTACTAAAACTAGAAATATTTTGGAAATTTGTGAGGATGTTGTACAATTTTTTAAAAATATCTTAGGAGTGGTGGCACCTATAAATGAGCAGGCCTCCAATTATTTTTTGAATTTTATTCCTTCTCTAATTTCTGAACAAATGAACTCTAGTCTTATCGCTCCATTCAAAGAGTTTGAAATCAAAGAGGTAATGTTTTCCATGGTTGGTGAGAAGGCCCCTGGACCTGATGGTTTTCCTATAGTTTTTTACCAAAATTTTTGGGAATTGTGGGGAAGGATATATATAATGCTATGGGTGAAATTCAAAATACCCTTCATATTCCCAGTGACATCAATTCCACCTTTTTGGTTTTGATTCCTAAATTGGTAGGAGCTAATTCCTTCAATAATTTTAGGCCCATAAGTCTGTGTAATACTCTTTATAAAATATTGGCTAAAGTCATAGCCAATAGAATGAAGGTCATTCTTCCTCATATTATTGATCCTTACCAAGGTGCTTTTGTTAAAGGGAGGTAAATCTTGGATGGTGTGATTACTATTCATGAAGTTCTTCACTCCATAGATAAAAGTGGTAGAGATGGATTTTTGTTGAAATTAGACATGAACAAGGCATATGATAGAGTATCCTAGGAATTTTTGTTTAAAGTTATGGGTAAATTTGGCTTTCACCTTGCTTGGATAGACCTCATCAAAGGATGTCTGTGCTTAGTTATGAATTCTGTCCTAATTAATGGTTCTCTAATAGGTTATTTTAGAAGCCTCTAAGGCCTAAGACAAGGGGACCCTTTGTCTCCTTATCTATTTCTTATTATGGTTGAAGCCTTGGGCAGATCTATTTAGGTAACCTAGTCTAAGGGGTTAATTTTAGGGATAAAGCCTACCTCCTCCAATCCCATAACCCACCAACAATTTGTAGATGATACTCTTCTTGCTTCAAGATCCTCTATTCTAGAAGCAAAAGAGATTAAGTTTATTCTATCTTCTTATGAGGTTGCCTCTGGATAGAAGATAAATTTCAACAAGAGCAAGGTGTTTTTTTTAATACCCCCTTCAAAGGTAGGTAAATATTATAAAAATATTTGAATGTTCCATTGGGAAGCTCCCTTCTATTTATCTGGGTTTACCGCTTTTCAGTGGTAGGTTACAAGATTCTTCTTGGCTTCCTGTGGTTGAGAGGGTTAGGAGAAAGTTGGCAAGCTAGAAAGGTGCCCTCCTTAGCCAAGCTGGTAAGGCACAACTCATTAAATCCACCCTCCAAAGTATCTTAGTCTTCTTTTTGTCATTGTTTAAGATGCCATAAAAAATCTACCAAAATATTGATAGTATTCAAAAGGCCTTTCTTTGGATAGGCATGGAAGAAAAACATAGAATTCCCCTAGTGGATTGGAAGTAGGTTTGTTCTAGGAAGAGCAAGGGTGGATTAGGCCTTAGGAAACTAAAACAAATGAATTTGGCCCTTATTGCAAAATAAGGTTGGAAGTTTTTCAAAATGGATGAAGTTGGATGGGTAAAGATTTTAATAACTAAATATCTTGGTAGAGATGGTAATTTCCTTGATATTCAAGCCAATCCAAAGAGCTCTATTTTTTGGAAACACCTTCTTGATTCTAGGTTTATTATTCAAAAAGGCTTGATATGGAAGATTGGTGATGGTAGGAAAGTTAACTTTTGGGAAGATAGTTGGATTCGTAATGAGCCCTTGATTAGAGACCAACTTCTAAACTGCTTAGAGCCCTTTACTGTGCAATCCTGTGGATCTAGAGTCATTGACTTTATTGAGGTAAGGGATGGAAAAAGGACTTGGAAGACTTTATCTCTTGTTAACCCCTCCCCTAGGAAAATTCGTGCTCTAAATTCTTTATCCAATATTCTCAGAATTCATCTCCTAAATCCTAACCCGTCAGTTGATTCCCCTATTTGGAAAGTAGATAATAAGGGCCTTTTCACGGTTAAATCTGCTTACTTTCTTCAGTTTGATGAGGAAGAGGACTGGTTTCCAGCCAGTAAGATATGGTTCAAACACCTCATACCTAAAGTTAATTTCTTCTTTTGGCTGGCCACCTAGAACAAAATCCTTACTATTGAAAACCTTCACAAAAGAGGCTTACCCATTTTGAATAGGTGTTATCTGTGTGAAGCTGCTTGGGAGAATGCTAATCATTTATTTCTCGAGTGTCCCTTCTCCTTAGAAGTTATCCACCTTCTTCTCATCAAATTCAATGTTACCTGGGTCATGCCTAATAATATTCTGGACCTGTGTTTGCAGTGGGTTGCCCCCTTCCATAATATTTTGCTTAGAATTTGTTGGTCTTTCTGTTTGCCTCATTTTCTTTGGGGTATTTGGAATGAAAGAAACAACAGAGCCTTCAAGAATGTTAAAAAGGATCCCCTGCATGTGGAAGCTAAAATTTTCAATTCCTTGAAAGAAAATGTTTCCATAATCCCTATCAAAGATGATAAATGGTCCCATAGCGAAGGTAAGCTTGCCAGCCATCTGGGTATCCTGAATCTAGAAGGTATTTGCAGTCTGCCCACCCCCAATCCTAGAGATCTTGTCAAATGGTAGCCTCCACCTCAAGGTTGGATAAAATTGAACTTTGATGGGGTAGCTAAAGGCAACCCAGGCACCACAAGGGCTGGAGGAATCATCAGGGATGACAAAGGGGTTATTCTTTTGGCCTTTGCTGACTTCTTAGGTGTTCAGTCCAGTTTTTTGTCGAAGCTCGGGCACTTTATCAAGGGGTCATGCTCCTAGAAAAGTTGAATGCAAAGAAGGTGGTGATCGAAGGTGACTCTCTTTCCGTCATTAATATTGCTAAAGGAAAACATTCCCCCCACTGGTCCATTGCAGATTTAATAGAAGATATTTACCATCGCACTAAGAATTTGGAAGGTGTTGAATTCAGGCACACCTTTAGAGAAGGAAATAAGGAAGCTGACCTGTTGGCCAACCAAGGGGTCAATCAGAATGCTCTTCAAATCTGGATGAAGGATTTCCCTACCTTTTTGACTTAGTGTGTTCTGGTTTCGAATTCTAGTCTCTTTTAGTCCCTGGTTGATAAGGTGCTCCCTCTTGCTTTTTGTTGAAGGCCTTTTCTTCCTTCTGCCTATTTGTGGCTATTTTGTTGTATCCCCCTATCCCTTGGGGTTGTTCTCCTCTTGATCCGCTTACTGTTCTTGTTTCTATTATGTCTCTCATTGTAAAAGGTTAAGGATCCTTTCAAAATCCTATGTTTTCCTACCTAATAAAAAAAAAACATGGTCACTGAATAGCTTAAAAAGAAATCTTTGCAACTAAAAAATTCAAATAAATGTCATATTTTAACTCAAGACTATTTTCCCTTTAGGTGGTGACTCGAATGATTGTGATCAATGCCTTGTAACAAAGGGACCATGGTTCCATACCTGGAGCCACTGCTGGAAACTTCAAATTATGGAATATTGGAATTTTACTGAGGTTTATGGCTTCTCAACACACACATACAAAAGACAATAAAGCAAAACATATATATTACAAATATATAATTGCCCACAATGCCTAGTAACAAAGGGACTATGATTAGATACCCAGAGACACTGCTGGAAACTTCAAATTTTGGAATATCAGAATTTTTCTGAGGTTCATAGCTCCTCACAACACACACACAAAAGACAAGAAAACAAAACATATATGTCACCGTAATATACTAATCCACATGTAAGTTATTCATCATTATCCTTTCTTCTCTTAACACAATCTCTATTTGTGACAGAACATACCCAAACTGCCTTGTCTTCTCATCCTATTTGTGAAGGTTGGGATAGGAGGTTGATATTCATTTTTGAAGGTTGGGATAGGAAGTTATAGACTAAACATGCCACTATATTCTCTTATATTAGGTTTAGAGTACCCTCTAATTTGAACTAATACTTCCTGTAGCAATCAAGTAACAAATTGAATTTTTTAAACACACAAAATCACATCTTTGGTCTTTAAAAATGGATAAAACTTCCCCATTGCAATTTCAAGGAAAATCATTATCGGCTTTCACATTCTTATCATCGTTTCAGGTTTATCAGTAACTAATGGAATGCACGTTTGGAAGTGAACACTTGCATTTCCCCAGCCATGACCAAAGTTTATCTATTAGTTCTTAATATGTAGGTAAACCGTAAAACTATATAATTGGGAATGCATACATCCCTTACCGCACTCCATGAACCCAGTTATGATACAAATTTTAGAAAACCATTAATTGCAACATTAAATGATTACTACGAAAAAAGGTGAGAGAAACTAATCTACTCTACTAACATCACATAAGGAGGGACTGGCAACAGTAACGGATATTTCTATATGATAACGTATCCCACATAGTAATTTTATTACTTTAGATGGTAATCATTATGAATAACAATACCAACTCTCATGAAAATTACATAGCCATTACAATAGCTACCTACAAGTGTAAGAATACCAATTACTATATTTAGATTAAATCTCTTGATCTGAAATTGGAGTGCCCCAGGCTCACTTCATTTTCTTCTTAATAAAGAAGTGTAAAAGCTAGCAATTACTATTTTTAATTTAGACCTCTCTTGATCTGAAATTACAGTGCCCTGGGCTCACCTCCTTTCTTAATAAATGATGCAGATTTGCCATGACTACTCAAATATAACCACTTTAATCTTTACATAGTTGAAAAGCATCAAAGTTTCTAGAATTTTGCAATCCATTCTTCAGCATCTAATGTAAACATTGTAGAAGTTATCAAACTCTTTCATGAGAATTGACACTTCAATATAATATGAACCCATTTTGCTTCTTTTTTTCTAAATTGGCCACAGTAGATTGTCTAGATGCCTATTTTCAGAGAACAAGATTACACTCATCATGCATATAAGAAATTGAATACTTGACACACATGATTTTCATGGCCAAGGTCAAAGTCAAGAACATGCTCCTCAAAAAAGGAGACAACTGGTTCAAATCAAGAAGAACCAGAATGGCTGTTTACAAGGGTCCCCATCATGACAAGCACAGCACTCCCTTGTAGACTAACACGTCCTTTAACTTTATTAACTTTCACACTAACTCTTCCTCCACGTTCTGAAGCCTGTTGCAAGATACCCGTAGGAGCAATGAAGACTAGTGTTTTTGTCATAATAAATTTATTCAAAAAGAGAAACCTACTGAATGCAATGAAATAGTTTTAGATGCCTGAAGGTTACACACATGAAAGTAAAATCACATTGTTCTCCCCTTGTTCAGAAAACAGTGCATAATTTTGCGAGAAGAAAAACATGAGAAGTTCCTACTAACAGTAGCATTTATATTGAGTTCTTGCTATGTTTTTGACAGCAAAGCAACAATAAGCATGCCAAAGAAAAGAACCCATAATGCAAACGGGAAGATGGTAAAGTTTGTCATCTCACTTGATAAGCCTCCAGGGTGTCCTTTTGGAGTTTATCAGCCCAGTATGGACCTAATGCACAATGTGCACTGCCTGTAACCGGATCCTGTTTCAAACACAGTGTGAGCACCAATACATGCATTTGTTTTGGCAAAGACGTAGCAGTACTTCAAATAGTGACTTGACTTAAATTTAGTTCGAATGACAAAAATCCATTCTATGATAGCACAGCGTAGCTCACATTACTCAAAAGATAGATGCTTTTGTATCTGTACATACACAAATGTTGTAATAAAACAGCTTAAATTCTGGCAAACTGGAGGCAACACATTTACAAAGACGCCACCATATGTCACTTATTTGCTAAGCTGCTTAGTTTATGGAATCCATCAAAGGACAACAGCAATCATTTAATCGATAAACAGCAAGATGCAATCTCAGAGGAGTATTAGATCACACCAGATATGCCATAGCGGTGATCAAAGTTTGGCAATATTTCTTCTCTGAGCTCTAACAGTTGATGCACAAATACACTGCATATAAGAGAGTGAGAGACAATGGAGTGAAGAGACATTAATATCTATAAACATTTTGAAAGTGCAATCTGCACATCAAAGAAATGGGCAGAAATATATATTTAGGAACATGGTGGCAGAAATAACCGCATTCCTTACAACATTAGGGAGATAATGGCTTGCCATTTGTGTAGTGTTTCCCTGGGGTGGGGAGAACCCTCACAACTCAAGGGCCTTCAATAACTCTAGTTATATTACTAATTACTCCAACTCTTTTTATTGTTTTCCGACAAAACTGTTTGACAGTGTACCATCTTTGCACAATGTGTTCCTAGCATGTATCTAGTGAAAGAGGAAATATTCAACAGTACCAACCATGTTGTTAGTGCACTTAGAGAGCATCTTTAATGAAAATTCAACAAAGTGCATTGGAGGCTTGAGTATATTGACATCAATTTGCAGACAGAAGAGCATTTTCAGAGATGATTACACAGCAAGGAAATGAAAATGTTATTTGGATCGCCTGTTCAAGGAAAAGAGTCTTTGAAATCTATGTTGGCAAGAAAACTTACAAGGCAGAAGACACAGCTGGTAGTACCAAACTGCATACATCACTGACGAAGTATGGAGAAGATGAAACACATGCAGCTCCCTGACATGGAAAGCATCCAACATCAAATGGAATAATTCTTAAAGAGCTGCTTGTGTCTCTTGTTCTTGTCAGTATCTAATTGGCCATAATTAATAATACTAATATTAGAGTCAAGAGAAAAGTGGCCCTGAAATCTCTGTTGGCAAGAGAACTCACAAGGCTGAAGACACAGCCAGTAGTACTCAAACCAGAAGACCTTAAACGTCATACATCACTGAGGATGCGGGCATCACTGCTCCAGAAGCATCTTAGACATATGGAGAAGATGAAATGCATGGTGCTCCCTTGACATGGAAAGCATTCAACACCACGGACTGATATTTTGAACACCTACTTACGTTTCTTGCTTTTCTCACTGTTTGATTTTGTCATCTTTGCCATAATTAGAAATGCTAATAATGGTGTCCTCTTCTATTGAACCATGTAAACCAAGTCTCTTTGTGATTTCTGTTGCCAGATTTTATTTAAGTGCCCATCCTCACACTCAATTTCCAAAGGCGAAGACAGTTGGAAAGTTGGATTTTGTTATTTGGAAACCAATGGACTGAAATATTTAGTTATTAGAATTGATAAACAATGTACAACATGTTAACAAAATCACACACTCTAATCACTTTCAAAATATAGGTCTAAATGATGATGCACCAGCACTCTCAGATGTACAATTGTGATTTTGATTCCAAAAAGGGGCTATACTGGATCATATTTGCAATATTAAGGAAGATATAGCCTAAATATGATTTGTTATTTTTAGCTCCCACCACTATCAGCACTTCGTGCACTGGCATTCCATGCATATGCTTCCTCGACAGCCACTCTACCAAAATCCTTCACTCTTATGCATTGTTGTTGATCTCTGTCCTTTGGGCTGACAATGAACAATACCCAGCACACTGCAATAGCATCAATTGCCTTCTAGCAACTTGTCGAAGATGTCACACAGTTCCAAGATTGTATGGGCATACCCTTCTTCCACCACATGTTGCACTTCTTTTGTCAACAATGACTTCTTCTAGGCCGATACCTAGGTCTGTCACACCTCCTTGACATGAATGAATTCTTCCATGACAGCATACATTGCATGGACTATGACACACCTTTGAATGATGTGCCCTTGAACAAGACTGTCTCGATTTTGTACAAATGACAAAGTCACAGTCTACATTGATGCCAAGGGCATGGATGATAGAGCAGGTGGCAACAAGTGCATGAACGACACGTGCTCAGAGAGCACCAAGTACATGAACAATAGATGCCTGGATGGAACCCAAGACAACAAGTGCACAAACAATAGGTGCTCTAATTGTAGCAAGGGTACTAATGGTTGCACTAACAACAACAAAGGTATTGATGGCCACGTCCTCTTTGTCAACATACTATAATTGCTCTATGACAACAAGCATGATAAGAACCAACTCTACTTGCTCTAGGACAACAACCTGAATTTCAACAACACACCACTCTCAGACAGCTTTCAATGCTTGGATGGTATCCACGACATCTGCTACAATGCCATTTACATGGACAACATGCCCTAGGACTTGGGTCGAAGGGTATCCCTCCCTAAAATGCCACTCAACACTTGGACGACACCCTCCCCTATGACAACATTCGAAACTAGGATGACATCCTCGACAACTCACTTGTGTAAGACAACCACAAATCCCTATTGGACAGTAGTTGTATGAATGGCATCTATGTTTCCTTAGATGGCATTCGTACAAACGATATTTAGATGACCTTAGACGAGTGTGATAGGAGTTTGGGATTCCTCCATTCAATCAACGCACTTCTTGACCTTGACAACAATCCCACATATGATAATAATTGACTCAATGGCATGAATGCGGTGGACAACACAACCTACTTGGACAGCAATGGGCACCATGTTGGACAATGGCAAGTCCTTAACTAGGATGGCTTTGCCTCCCCAAAAACCAGCCTCTTATTTGATTGATGACTTCATGACAGCCAACAATTCATTCTAGAGAACGTTCTTTATCAAGACTTCTTGCCCAGGACAAATTCCAACAATTGTGACTTGTTTGCTTCTACAAATTATTCCCCTTCTTAAGGCAAACATTATGATTTCTTTTCCTCTTTGGCATCTAAAAAATTTCCCACAGATCCCCTCAAGGATCCTTGGTGTCAAAAACCTATTTACTAGAAAGTGGTCTCTAAGTTCGTCCTTCAGTGCCTTCTATTGCAACATTGAATTTCAATTCTCTTCTTGTGGTGTACGACAACTTCATGTTTTTTCCATGGCATTCTAAGCCTCAATGGTTGCTTTTCTTTCTCTTTCCTTCTCTAGAAATAATCATTAACTCCATTAATGATTTTTTTCTTATGGCTTAAGTGGTTAAAACCATTATTATTTTAAAAATATCTAGTTTGTGGGTCCCTAAGTCACCCAACCTAAATGTTGGAAGCCTCCAAACCCTATGCCACTTAATAAATTCAAACATTGACATCCACTTTGACTTCACTAGTGGAGTCCCCAAAACTCATGCGGGGCTCATGGGCATTAAAATTATCAAAAAAAATTAATGCGTTGTCGTTCTTCCTCTATATTCCACCTTTCATCCAATCATCATCAGATTAACTCTTGAAGATCTTCTATGCCCATTCACATTGCTTTCTGAGCTCATCCATATGACAATTCAGTTGCTCACTCATGTCGTAAGCATTAAGTCTCAAAAAGCATACTATGGTCAATCCATGAGAAAGTATCAGGCCCCTCAGATTCCCTGCCCTTTGGTAAAGTTCCCTTTAAGACAGTTGACCTCTAAGTTGGTTTTCATCCTTCATAATGCTATAGGATCCCCTTAAGTTAAAATAGGGTAGCAATGGCCCTAAGTTATTCTTAGATGTCCCTAAAAATGTGCCATGAAATTTGGCTTAGTCTAACATGTTGAAGTTCTGAAAACAATTGAAAAAGCGCCAAATTCTATTCTTTTAGATGTCCCTAAAAATGAGCATCTCACCAGGTGTGATTGACCTACCTAAATTAAGCTTTGCACCTATTAGTAGTCATGTCTCTCTGGATTACTCCAATTTCTACTGATATATTTTGCTGAACTAATGTGAAAACTCCATGTAACCGGAAATTCACAAATCTCTTTCACCTTAAATCAATATTTTTCTAAATTACTTATCTCAAGGTTTCTCTCTAACATCATGGATCCTCAAGGCAACTCATCTGAATTTGTAAACCATTCAACAATGAGCACAATGCCCTTGAAAAATAGGACAAAAAGTAAGCATGGCCAATTGCACTAGAAAAATAAGAGCAACCACCAATAGGCACATGAATTAGAAGGATGACCTAGAGAATTAAGTTGCCAATGATGGAACATAGCATGAATATGAAGAAAAACAAGACGACCAAAACAATTCAAATATTGGCAGTGACATTCTTTTCCATGTAGGTGGTGATCCAGAAGCACCTCCTTCAATTAAGGATCCATTTAGGAATGTTTTTGACATTGTTCAATGAGATCTGCTTTTAAGTTTGTTCGACAAGATCCTTCCCTGGCTAACTATGCAGTACTCTCCTAAAATGATTTATTCAAGAAATGTAAAGGGATTATAGGTGATGACAAAATAGCTTTCAAACTCCACCCTGCAAAATGATCAACAACATGCTTCATGGCCAAAATTCCATAAACAATGATCAAAATCAAGAGAAATAGAGAAAGAAAAATCAAAATTGATCAAATCAAAATAGTGGCAATGTTATTAGCCTCCTATTTTATTTTATTTTTTTCTTTAGTGGGTCCCCCAACCCACCTTTTAAATAGAAGATTCATTGTAGTAAATTTTTAACTCATTACCTGCATTTTGACTTGGTACCAAAAATGCCAAATTTTGCAGACAAGGTTAGATTATTTTGTTTCCCTTTTGGAGAATTTTGAGATAAATATTTTCAACACTTAGCCAATTTTGAATTTTCCAATCCACTCACCCATTCAATTGCCTTAGCAGAAAGCAATACACCCCTATTCTAGGATGAGGATTTCGAGCAAATCAGATACTTCATGTTTCCGCAGCCCATGCTAAAGCGATTTGGACATTTTGGAGCATCTTAACCATGTTGATTGACTATACGACCAAACCGTTTTGTGAAGGAAGCTTTAGTGGTTGAAACATGGAGAATGTGCCCCATGCACTAATGTCACACGTTTGTTTGTATAGCCTATTAAAAAATGTTATGGAAGATATCATAAAGGCATCCAGCCCAAAGACCATAATGCATCAAAGCACATGAACAAAAACATAAGGCTTTCCCTTGGAATGGGCCCAACCACAAAGATGACATCAACCAACCATCATCGTCCAATTAGCACACCATGCGCTAATGAGGTCATGCTCACAAAATCCTAAATGATGTGACTCTCTCCATAGTCGCTTGCCATCAACCTAAGACTTCTCTTGCCATGAAGACAATCCAAATATCAAAGAACAAAACAAGGGATTTTTCTCTCCAAGTTCTAAGCATGTCCCTTGCAAGACCTAAGGAAAGGAGGCAAGACTTGAAGACATTCCCCCCATTTTGTGTCTACAAGTTTAGCAGGTGGATATCTTATAGGTGGTTGCATGTAACTCAAAGAAGCTGAGTGATGCTAGATTCAAGAAGCCAAGAGATTTTGTTGCACTGAGTCGAATAAGGGAGCCATGTTAGTGGGAAATCTGATCAGACCTGATCATTTTACTTTTGCATCTAGAAGTTGATTTGGAAGTTGATTTGCTTAGTGGTATGCATTTAATTTTGATAGGTAAATAGTAGTATTGTCCTGGTGCACGTATCCATAATTTTTGGCTCACACCAAGGACATGTACTCATGCCAAGTGCCTGGGTATGCATACCACGCCCTAATGATCACAATGGATGCATCAATGAGATACAAGTGCATTTTCACAATGCATAGGTACTTTTAACATGTATTTCAACATACCCACACCCTCGCACCCCACATACCCTTTGCACCTTGCACCCACATATCTAACCTTGAAGGTCTGCACCAGGTACTCCATACCCAAGCCTTGCATACCCCTTCACCCCCCACCCATACTAAATAAAAAGCATCAGCACTTCATGCATTTTTTATTATCATTATCATCACACTAGAGAGAGGGTTAATCCTATTGTATGCTTCATATAGAGGGCAGCCCTCTTTCATATAGAATTTTGTATATTTCAGACATTTTCATCTCTATAAACTCTTTATTTGCAATATAAGCACCTGTGCACACTATTACAACAGCATCTGCCTATGTTTACTCTCTAACCTTTTTGGTGTATGTTGTGGTTTATGGCATGTCCATTAAGTTTCATCCCTCTCCTCCTAATAGACCTCTTGCTTAAGCAGTTGATTTGGTTTCATGTTGCATGAGATAAAATATATGAATACACAATTCATAAGTCTATAGGTCTTGACCTCATATTTTGTGATCCATTAGATTAGGATATATACCATCTTTATCTGTTAGTTTAAGCATCTTCTCCTTTTATCCCTTCCTCTTTTTTCTTTATTTCATAGAGTAGTTTTAAGGGAGCCTTCCCTCTCTTACGGTTGATCGGGTGAAAACGCACTCATCCAATTACACAATTGGCCATACAGGCCCATTTATATGTTAGGCTGGTCAACAAAAAAATGATTTTTAAAAATTATTTGTAGATGCATGGTTCTAACTTGTCTTTTGTCGTTATATAAAAAAATAATAATCTCACATGGATATAACAAAGAGATCTAACATGGAAAATACTTATAAATAATAAATAGTTGTCAATGAAGGAAGGTATCTTTTGGAGCATTTGTTCTATCAACAGTTTATGAAAGACAAATTTTCTTATCCAAGTGCAGTGCCATAGTACCTTGGAGACTTTACAGTTGAGTCCAAGCCCATACTTGCTTAGGAAAGTTATCCTTTTCATTTATATATTGTATGTTCAATCAAACTTCCAATGTTTTTTCTTTCTCACTTTTAGATTTTAAAGCTAATTCCCATGATATTATTTCATTTCAAGTTTTTAATTTTAAAATTTATATAAAAATATGAAAGGAAAATACCTATGTTACACGAGAATGTGTCCCCACTGTTGTGCCCGCAAGAACACATCCCCTAGGGGATGTGGTGGGGACGAGGGGACGGCTGGAGGGCATCCCCCCTTATCCTCATTTATGCGAGGATGCATAGGGAATGCCTAAACATCCCCTTGAGGGACGAGAGGGTGCCTACACATCCTCCTGAGGGGCAAAGGGACGCCTAGGCATCCCCTATCTGCTTTTGCAGCTTAAATCTAGAAACAAATGGATGGGCACTTATACAACTGAAATGTGGAGAGTTGGTTGTGTGATATAGAGAGTTGTCAAACTAGATAAACAGTTGAAATCTGGAAATTTAATCCTTCCCGGTAATCCAAAACTTAAAGACTTTTAAGTGAAACAAGTAAGCAAATATATGGATACCTACATAGCTTTTGTTGACAGTTAACTTTAGCATCTCTACAGAAGATCTGCAATTCATTTATGCACATACAGTGTATTCATGACATTGCCACATGATATTTTTAGGTGTTTTGGGACAGCTACAAAATCAACAAATGAGTCATCAGAAATGAGGATTTGAACACAACACTTAGAGGAGCATCCTTGGCAGTCCAGTGGCCCAATCACAATGAGCCAAGCACTATAATTTCCACATAATACATCTTCATATATTCATTTTCTCTATGACTGCTGACTAGTAATGAGAAAACCAATGGTTAGTTTAAATTTGTGCATTTTAAAATGATTTTTTCATTTGTAATTTTAAAGTTTTAAATTTCTATATTTTTTATTTTCTTATATAGCCATCTCTCTTTTTCCAAAATTTAAAAGTGTCTTCTAGCCGCCCCCATGTTTCCCTGACCCAGGCTTATTACCTTTTTCAGGCAATGGCTTTTTGACCTAAAATGCTCCAAAATCTATTTTTTGAATTCTAACCACACTGTCAGGGGCATAACTTTATGCTCACGACTCCATTTTGATCCATTCAAGAAGCGTTGGGAAGATAAGAGAGAACAAATTCAGCAGGCAACTCTATCATATATAGTTACCGTCAACTTTGTGGAAAAAAAGCTCCAAAGGGCCTCAAAATGCAAAAGAAAATATTTATTAAAAATAACAATTTCTATTTTTAGATTCTCATAGCCAAAATGCATCTCCAACCATGTTGACACATCAGTAGAAGACAAAAGACAAAAGAACAAGTCATATGTATGTAATTTTCAATTAAATGCACTTTGTAACTCATGGAAACTAAATCACCACATTTTCATATAGGTGACCTTCTAACTCATGGAAGGTGAACCATCATGTGGGTGACCTTCCATATTCAATACGGTGGATTTCCAACACACTAAAATATTGTATAAAGAGAGATGCACCCCTAACTATAAAAGGCATGAGTAATGGATTCGATGTTATAGCCTCACATCTCTTCTTAGAGATTGCTTGCGTACTCTATTTCCTAAGCAATAAAATCATTATGCTATTTGGCTTATATATATTTGTGTTTTGGTTTGCTATAAACATGAGATCAAGATATTGAAAGTTTGGGTATCAAACACAAGATCCCTCTAATTACCTCCCTTGTCGTTCCAAACAATCTCAGGTGAGAACTAGAATGGACAACATCAAGACAATCGATCCTTTCAAGGAGATGTTGTACGAAGCCCTCGTGAAACAAAGGAATAAGATGATGGATCAATTTGCTTAGATTCTTCGATGGATTCCTACTGCAAATTTTGCAACCCCTCCTCACATCCTCTCATTGCCCTCGCACCATTCAATGTTCCCAAACCTTTTAAGGTGCATGTGAATTTTAATATTCCTACTTTTTAGGGAGAAATCAATGTTGATGCCCTAGAAAATTGGTTAGATCATTTAACTTCATACTTTTGTTTGCACTTATTTGTTTGAAATTGTTGGTAAGCATATTGTAACATGGGATTATTTAATGTAGGTTTCCAAGGAAGAATATTTTCCTGTGGGAGCTTATGAAGACCAATACATGCGATACCAACAATTATGTTGATAAGGGTTAACCTAGGCATAGTTTCTTTTATTAGCTCCTAGGTTTTATTTTCCACGTTAATAAACATGTGAGCCATTATGCTCACGCAGGAATTAGTTGGCTTCTAGAAAGCCTAAGTTAAGTTGTTGTTAGCTTAATTCTATTGAATTGGTTCTTCGAGGCTAGTCCTTCCTACTAAAATTACATCTTGAAAATTTTGACCAAACTCAAGGTTACAAGCATATCAACAAGAGATGATTTGATGATTACCCAACATTTAATTAGTACGAGGCATGTAAGACTTCCCACGTTTAGGTACTTTGATCGCTGCAGACGATCACCCAAGTGGTCGAGATTGGCCAGGTCCCGTAGAATGGTGCCTATTAGTGAACTTATCCACTCATCCCGAGATCCCAAGTTCACAGTAGGGGTTTCTACGTCGTCTCAACATAAAACAAATTCCAATTCAATTTTTTCAAACGCAGTGGAGAAATAACACAAGGCGAGTACAGTAGCGGTAAAGCTTACTCATTTGTGGATCTTATTTAAGGTAAAATCTCGCATATCCCTCGAAGAACCAATTCGAGAGAATTAAGCTAACAACAACTTAACTTAGGGTTTCTAGAAGCCAACTAATTCCTACGTGAGCATAATGGCTCACATGTTTATTAACATGGAAAATAAAACCTAGGAGCTAATAAAAGAAACTATGCCCAGGTTAACCCTTATCATATGTCAAGGTAAAGACCAATCTGTTCAAGATTATTCTGATGCTTCCACTTCATGGCAGCAAAACTAGGTATTCAATATACCAAAAGGCATTGAATCCTCAAGTACCGCAGTGGGCTGCAATGGAACATTCGAGAGGATAGGGACCTCTTCGAATTCAAGACATTTGGAGAGGCATACAAATTTGCTATCAAATTGGAGTAGAAGCACAAAACAAAAATAGAAAATAAGCAAATAATAAAAACTCAAACACTAAGTACCAGTCAAGGAAAGGCAAGAGAGACTCTCCAAAGAATCGAGATAAAGGAGGTCAGCCCCAAAATCATAAATGGAAGCAGAAAAAATACTCCCAAGAAAAGAATCCCCTGAAGGGCAAGGCTAGCAAATAGTGTGACTATCACAAGAGCAACTAACATTCGAGAGAGAAGTGTCGAGCAATTCAATCATTGTTTGTTGAGTTGCAACCCTCTACATCCACTGCACCACCGCCTCCACATCCATAGGCTGAGGATAGAGGGAAGCAAATCGTGGAAGCCAAACCAAATGTGACCATTGCCACCACACATGCTACACCAAAGGAGTCACAAGTGGAGGAACGCCTATTTCACTCGCAAATGTCACTCAATAATGTCTCCTCTCTTATGCCATCAAGCCCTTCAAAGATGAAGTTTTGTGCAATGTTGTGCCCTTGGATGTTTGTGACATGATTTTGGGCCAACCATTTATGTGGAAGAGGCATGGTGTTTATGAGTCTAGGCCCAAAGTGTCCTCATCACGATCGGACGTCAATGTTAAAGAATACCAAAGGTATCTCCTACCTCTGTTTCCTTAATCAGTGCTAAACAATGCAGAAAGATGATAGCCAAAACAAGGAAATTCATTCTTTTGATGATCAAGCCGCAAAGCAAGAGGGTGACCATTGCTACATCAATCATAGACCCTACATGACAGGGGCAAATGGACCAAATTGTAGTGAAATATGATAACTTGTTCAAGTCACCAACTGGGGTTCCACTTCATTGTGAGGTAAAGCATTCCATTGATTTAGTTCATGGTTCTCCTTTGCCTAATGCGTCTGTTTATCGCTATTCAGTCCTTGAAAATGATGAAATCAGGAGGTAGATAAAAGAATTGATTCAAAAGAAGCACATAAGACCCTGTACTTCACCATGTGGCAATCCAATTGCCTTGGCTCCAAAGAAAGATGGAACATGGAGACACTGTATTGACTATAGAGCTTTGAATAAAATCATTGTGAAGAACCACTATCCACTCCCTCGAATAGATGACTTATTGGACCAGCTCTGTGGTGCAAAGTTCTTTACCAAAATTGATCTCAAGTCCGATTATCATCAAATACCCATAGAGGCCACTGACATATGGAAGACTGCATTCAAATGCAAGGAGGGTTTATTTGAGTGTTTGGTTAAGGCTTCTAGCCTAACCAATGCACATGTCACATTCATGACGATGATGGATGACATACTGCACCCTTACACCAGCTCATTTATGGTAGTTTACTTCAATGACATTCTCATCTATAGTAAGACATGGGAGGAACATTTGCAACATGTTCAACATGTACTTCAGACTCTTTGAATACACAATCTATATGCTAATTTCGAAAAGTGTTCATTTGGCATAACAAAGATTTAGTACCTCGGGTATATTGTTGACAAAGAGGGAGTCCATGTTGATCTCTAGAAGATTCAAGTAATTAGAGACTCGTCTACCCCAAAGACTCTAACAGAGCTTCGCAATTTTTTGGCTCTTGCCAATTTCTATTAAAGATTTGTATTGAGGTTCTCACATATTGCTTGGCCACTACACCGAGTGACCAAACGAGGTTCAAAATCCAAATTCAATTGGAGAGATACACAACAGAGGGCATTTGAGAGGTTGAAGAACAAATTGTGTTCAACTCCTACACTTTCCCTACCTATTTTGCATCAACCATTTAAGGTAAGGATCGATGATTCAGAGTATGCATTGGGAGTTGTCCTCACATAGTATAGGCATCCAATTACCTATCACAATAAAACATTCAATGAAGCAATTTGAAAATACTCCACATACAACAAAGAGGTTTATGCCATTATCCAAGCATGTAAATAGTGGAAGCACTACATCTTGGGCAAGGAAACCATCATCCATACAAATCATAGACCTTTGGAGTTCATTCAGCTGCAGAGTAAATAAGGAATGAAAGACATCAAAAGTCGGCCATATATTTGCAGCAGTTTCATTCAATCATCAAGCATAAGAAAGGTAGTGCAAATTCAAGAACAGATTGTTTGAGCCAACCTCCAACATGGCATTCAAAACCATTCTTGATTCCTGTGGGCATGATACTTCCAATTCGTCCATCTTATATGAAGTAGATTCTGATTTTGCAGATGCATACCAAGCTCTTCATTTGGGTAAGCATGTTTCTGATTTTTATTTGCAAGAGAACCTCCTTTGTCACATGGGACGTATTTGTGTACTAGCTAGCGAGCGCTCAAAGATGATTTGAGAAGCGCAATTCAGCAAAGTAGCAGGTCACTTTGGGATGGAAAAAATATTGGCAATTCTTCAAAAGTACTTCTATTTGCCCAAAATGACAAATGATGTCGAGAGGTACATCAAGTCATATACCCCTTACGTTGTTGCCAAACCAACCAACACAAAGCAGGGAATGTATACACTATTGTCAATGCCATCCAAGCCTTGGAAATCTATCTCCATGGATTTCCTCTTAGGTTTGCCCACATCTAAGCATGGTAATGATTGTGTTTTTGTAGTAGTTGATCGTTTTTCAAAAATGGTTATCATGATTCCTTGTAAGAAATCCATTTCAACTAAGGATACTTATAAGCTCTATTTTAGACGTGTGTGGCTCAACTTTGGCTTGCCAAAGTCCGTTGTATCTTATAGGAATAGCAGATATTTGAGCATCTTCTCGTCCACCCTATGGAGCATGATGGACACCAAGTTGACCATGTTCATAGCCTTCCATCCTCAAACTAATGGCCAAACATAAGTTTTGAATCAATTGATTGTACATGTTCGAACGTACAATTTCAAGAATCCAC
The DNA here is from genome assembly GCA_028583015.1 of Wollemia nobilis. NCBI lineage: Eukaryota > Viridiplantae > Streptophyta > Pinopsida > Araucariales > Araucariaceae > Wollemia > Wollemia nobilis. The sequence goes on along the minus strand of JAQPPZ010016766.1, from coordinate 780,185 downwards.
ACACATGGGATGAGAGTCTCCCCTAGATTCAGCAATGGTACAATCGAACTTTACACAATTCTACCAAAGACAACCCATTTCATGTTTGTTTCTGGTTCCAACCCTTGGCACCCAGTGATATAGCTCTCCCTGTGCAAACCATAGAGTACTCACCTCGTGGTGAAAAAGAAGTAGAAAAGGCAGCACGGTTTATGGAACAGATTCAGCACATCCAACAACAAGTCCATGACCTCTTGGAAATGACAAATCAGAAATACAAGCAAATGCATGACCAACATCATGTCCCACATCAATTCAAGATTGGAGATTAGGTATGGTTATGTCTTCAGAAAGAGAGACTTGCACAACCCCATAGGAAGATCAGACCTCTTCATTATGGACCATACACCATCATCAAGAAGGTGAGAGAGAAGGCCTTTAAATCGAATCTTCCATCTTATCTTCGTTTGCATCCAATCTTCTTCAATGTTGAACTTCTCAAGCCCTATCACCCACCTTTGTTGGACACTTCTATAGTAGCAGAACAATTGGACATTGAAGAACTCAATCTAGATAGTTTAGCACCAATGGAACAGGATCAAATTGTTCACACATGGACTAAGACCACAAAAAGGCGGCCCATTTAGATATACAAAGTGGTCAAGGCAAGACAACTTGGTCACCAAGGGGAATGGCTCACAAAAAAAATAGATAAAGAAATAGTTTCTGCACCTGATGTCAAAAGTTGACACAATGGGGACCATTGCTTTCAAAGGGGATAGAATGATCCAGGCTTGTGACCTTTTGGGGCATGGCCTTTTACTCGTAAATGCTCTAAAATCTTTATTTTTTCTAACCACACTATCAAGGGCATAACTTCGTGCTCAATACTCCGTTTTGTTCCATTCAAGAAGCGTTGGAGAATATCCCCTACGGGAATCGAACCCGTGTCTTCGACATGAAAAGACGATGTCCTAACCACTAGACGAAAGGGACCCGGTAGCTCTCGATTATAGATAGAGAGCTTCCCTTACATGAGGATAGAGAGCAAATCAAAAGAGGTCATCTTATATACGTATTAACAATTGAAGCCTTCAAAAGAGAGATGGTATCTTAAGTTATTACCTGACAAAGATTACAAAGAGAACAACAAATTCAGTAGGCAACTTTGTGCCAACAACTTTGTGGAAAAAACCATTGCAAAGGCCTTCAAAATGCATATTTACTAAAAATAGTAATTTTCTATTTTTAGATTTTGGCAGCCAAAATGCATCTCCAACCATGTTGACACGTCAGTAGAAAACAAAACACAAAAGAAAAAGTCATATCTATGTAATTTCCAATTAAATGCACTTTGCAACTCATGGAAACTGAATCACCACATTTTCATATGGGTGACCTAACTCGCTGAAGGTGAACCTTCCATATTCAACACGGTAGATTTCCAACACACCAAAATATTGTATAAAGAGAGATGCACCCCTAACTGTAAAAGGCATGAGTAATGGATTCAATGTTATAGCCTCACATATCTTCTCAAATATTTGCTTGCATTGTACTCTGTTTTCTGAGCAATAAAATCATTATGCTATTTTGCTTATATATTTTTGTGTTCCGGTTTGTTATACTCTGTTATTTCTAAATTGAACTCTTTCTTCATATTCCTTAAATTGAAATTCTGAGTTACAGATCATTCATTCCCCATCCCCACCAAATGGGTACTCCAAGTAATATATGAAAATATTAAAGATTTCAAATTTTACATCGGAATTTGTTAGTTTGTGTACTCCTGGATTTTCACATTCACATTTCAAGTTTCAAACATTCAAACTGAATTTATAGCCAGTTCTCCAGGTTTTGGAACACAACAGCGATATGAAAGAAAATTTTCAGATCTGAATTTGCTCCGCTTTAGTTTTGAATTTCAAATTCCAGACCTGGATAATAACAATGGTATCAAAGCAGCTTTTCGCCTTGTGAGAGAAACCCTTGCAGTGGCAGATTCTATAGAAGTAGTAGTGGGTGTATCGGTCCCCATTGATCAATATCTTAGATTACAGAAACTTTATTTAAAAAAAAAACTCTTGAGGACACTAAAGGCCTCTCATTTCCAGAATATGTTGAGCTTTACAAAGCAGAATCAAAGAAATATTTAATGGAACTTTGACAAACTAACTGGAGATATAATGAGTTCAATCCATAATGATGTGGATGACTTATGGAGACTCAGTAAGCACGCCTTATAGGTGATGATGTTGGACTTGTCAATGCAGTTTTCAAGGTGTCCTTGATTATTACAAGTGTACAGTTGATTCATACGAGTGAGCATCTCCTTATAGAGTTCAAATTTATGGAAGTCCTGAAAGGGGCATGGAAGTTGGTCTTCCTGTTGTGCATCTCCCAGTAAAGCCACAGGTTGCTAGCAAAGCAAATGCATCTGACTGTTTCACATGTTGCTTAATATTTAGCAGGAAGCTACATGTGCACATTCATATAAATGAGGACTCGGTTATCAAATTTGTTCTTGGTTTTGAAAGGTTTCCCATATCAATGAGGTATTTCAAGGGAATAATAACGAGTCATCACAAATGATCAGGAACTATTTGCATCAAAATTTGTGCGTCAGCTCATCCCATTGTAGGTGCTGATACAAACATTGCATCTCAAAAACTGCAGGTTAAATATGAGGAATTGCTCGTAGATGCTCCTCAAGTGAGGAGTTTTAACACTAATGTGGAGTTTGCTCCTTCAAAGTGCAATGTTGATGAGTTTGCAAAAAAATTGTGGAATCTACCCCATGGCCCACCATTTGATAGAGACAATGAATGTTCATTGTTCAACATTCCAGTTGCTTTAAGGACAAAACAATTCAAGAAGCAATTGAAACGGACCCCACCCATATTACATCATGACCACATAGTGTTATTACAACAGCTTGGCAATTATGCATGTATCGCTTGGCAAGATTCGAACTTGGGTTTCCTTGAAAAAATGTTAAGGCTCACCCATAGGATTGGAACCTTGGTTTATGGTGTAAAATACTTCACTTCGAACCAACTGTCCCAAACCCCATGGGGCAAAAACGTTAAGGTTTGCCTATGAAATTGAAACCTTAGTTTATGGTCTGAAATGCTCCACTCCCAACCAATTGCCCCAAATCTCATAGGCAAGAAGGGGGTGACCGTTATGGGCCTTCTCTTTTAATTTTATTCGATATCACTGGTGGGTCCCTCAACCTACATTATATAAATAGTGGATCCGTTAGAAACTTAACAGTTGTTTGCAGATGCATGGGTCCCATTTGTTTTCTTATCATTAAATAAAAAAGTAATAAACCCAAATGCATACAATAAAGATATCTGAAGTGCAAAATAGTTAAAAATAGGAAGTCACTGTTAGCGACTGAAGGGTGTCTTTTGGAGAGTTTGCTATGTAGGAAATCTGTAACGGACTAATTTGGTTGGCCAAGTGCAGCATACATATTGCCAGTGGAGATTTTAGGCTTGAGTTGGAGCCCATACCTACTCAAAACAATTATCATGCCATTCATATACTGTTAATTGAAGTTCTGACAAAGTTCACATGCTTTTTCTTTCCAAATTATCCATTTGAAAGCTATTTTGCCATAATGTTATTTCCCTTCAAGTTTCTAGTTTTATAATAAAAGGATAAAAAGAAAAATATTAAAAAATTTAGGTTTCACACCAGAATTTGCCAGTTTGCAGAATTTTAAATTTTAAAATTCAAATGTAAAAGTAGATTTCCAGCCAGGTTTCAAATGTAAAAGTAGAGCTCCTGCTAGTTTTTCAGGTTTTGCAACACAATGGTGTCCAACTCAACAGTTCAATAAATTGTCAACCTCTCATCCATGATTTAGCAAAGTGCATTAATTATTTATTGTTTTAGAGAAGAAAAGTGAATCCTTTCAACCATGCTTTATTCCATAGTTAGAAAAAGTGCTACTCAGCAAGTGAAAAATTTGCAACTCGGCAAAAACTCAGAGACCCAAATTTTGGAGAGTTCTTGGCAACTCGGCAAAATCTCAAGGAAAAAAACATTGAAAAAATAATTTAATTTGCAAGATATATAGATATATATAAAACAGAAATTAGAGAGCCAGGAAGTCAATTTTTTATTAAATTTTCATAAGGGAGTACAAAACCCAATCTTTTTTGGGTTAACAACAAAAGCCAAACAGCTTGGCACAAAAAACAGTCATAAAACCACATACCCATCAAGACCATATCCCTAAAGACTAAGTCTTTCCAGCAGAAAGCAATTCCATCCTATGCATTACATAGTAAAGCAGTTTTAAACTGCTCTTTGCTCTTGCTTCTTTGCCCTCTTCTCCTCTTCTGCGACCAGCCAAGCCTTGACCTCATTTCTAACTGTATCGGTCACTGCTGGGCACAACATTACATCACAGGTTGCAACCCCAGCAAGATGGTATTTGAATCGATTGATGCCTCCACTCATGCATTTGCCCCAATATCAGCAGATGACCTGAGTCGGAAAAGTCCCTTTTATGTCGTGTTTCCAAATCGGGTGACTTGGCTCATTGTTGTCCATTCCTTGGCAATTACCCAAAGAAGCCATCTACTTTCCCAAAAAAAATGTAAGCCTTAAAAGTCTAAGACAATGCCTATGAGGTTTAGAGCAATTGATAGGGAATGAAAAGTTTCACACCCTTAACCAAGATTCAAATCTCATGGGTGAATCTTAACATTTTAATCAAATGGCATGAGCTCATCCTCGACTTTCATGAAGGAAACCCAGGTTCAAATCTTGCCAAGCTATTGTAATATTACTGTATGGTCACAATGTTATAAGAGTGGAGGCCCCTGTACAGTCCCATATAACCAATTAAAAAAAAAAAGGCCTAAGACATGGCCTTAGAGCCAATAAGTCCATGAGGCCATGTCTTATAACTCTTAAAGAAGAGTGAACACAAAGCAAAAGACCTAAAGAACCTAAAAAAATGCTTAAAGATATAGAAACCTACCTCTCTAATTTTGTCCCAAGATGTGAAATCTTCAAAAGCAAGTGACAAATCTATCAAATCCTTGTCCAAATACATTAAAGAAAGTTTGGTTACCCTCTTCAAACTTACAGTAAGGAGAGAAAAACAAAATGCAGAAAATGAGCCATTTCCCTAATTTATAGCCTTTTTTTGCGTTTTGCCTCTACCTGACCAAGTTTTTGCAAGAAATCGGCGATCTTTTGCACGATTTCTAAAAAAAATGGCCCATTCCTTAACACCAAGAAAATGGGCAATTTAATCATCAGGCCAAAATAGGGCAAGAAAAATCGAGATATTGTGAGTTCTCAACAATTTTTTTAACTATGCTTAATTCTACAATATTCAGTTTCCCAAAGCCATTCCTAAAGCATAGTAACAAGACTACATGACAGGTTAACTCAACATACTCCCAAGAAACTCTTCAACCTCTTGATCAAAATTTACTTAGACAAGAACCTCACACATCTTTAAATAGAGGAACAACAAAAAGCACGTGCCTAATGGGTAGCTGCTTGGAAGGACAAGTGGTTAGTTATTCGTGACAGCCAACACAGCGATTCATCACTCCCCTCCTCTAGGGTGATCTTCTCTTTGCCCTACAAAATGAAGTTGTCCGCAGGTCCTATAGGTAACAATAGCCTCTTTGTTGCCTACTAGATCTATAATGGGGCAATATGGCCTTCCCCAAGCACATTCCAATATGATATATTTTTGAGAGCTTGTTTTTTTCATAGAAACCCAAAAGACCCTGAATGGGACCTCCCAACTATCTGTGGTTACTCTTGGGTTTCTTTCAATCATGAAACACGTAGAAAAAGTGGTGTTCGTGGATAGGGTGGTGTGGCTTGTCTTATTCAAGCCTGTCTTCAACAACGTGTCCTTGGTTGCATGAAATGAGCAGTCTAAGTAAATGTGACTTTGAATTCAAAGGAGTCCACCCCCTCTTCAAGACAGGTTCATAGTTGTTTGCTACGTTCCCTAACATACTTGTCCTTTGTCATCCATTCTATTGGTGATCTATACTTGGATCTATATCTTCTTTGACTGATGTCATTCTTTTGGGTGATTTTAAAGCTTGCACTAGGACCTACCAGACACATTTTATAATTTCACAAAAGAGGAGTTTTGTCTCTTTGAACTCAACCTAATGTATTTTGATTTTAATTGAACCTCTGCAAATGAGAAGAATTTCTAGACTCTTCTAGGTTTACTTGTTTTGGGCACATGATAAGTGTGGTTCACTACACCCTTACCGACAAGACCTTGCTTTTTTATATTTATAATTTTCAAGTTTCCACACAATTTCCCTTGGCTGACCATGCAATGCTAACTTTCTACTTAGATTCTCCTTTTTCCACTCCATCTTCTCCTCCTTTCTCTCCCTCATCTAGCCCCACCCACTATCCCATGATTCACTTTGATCCTCATACGCTAACAAGAGCATCAAGAAGGTCATAAAGCCTCGTATGCCCTAGATTATTATTCTCTTCATTCCACTACAACAACCAAATACGAATTCTCGTCTCACTTACTTATGGAATGCTACCCTTAATTCCTTTCTTCATACTTTTCCACAGCCCAAGATAATCTTCCATACCAGTTGTTGCCCCATGAATTGTTGGTATGATGAAGAATGTAACTCTCTACACTAAAAGCTCCACAATGCTCTTATCCATGATCCTACTATAGTATCCTCCACTCAGAAGGCTTACAAATGCCTCATTTGACATAAGAAACAAAAGTTCCTTGCTACGAGGCTTTATGACCTTCTCGATGCTCTTTGGCACTCTCTAAAATACTTCTAGGGCATCCTCCTTTCTTAGAAACCCTTGCTCACATACATTGGACTCCAGACCTTGGTATTCCATGTTTGTTCCTTATATGACATCTCGGGGCAGCCTACCACTCATATCTCCTCTCCCCCCACACCTTACCACCTATTTTCTTCAAGAAGCATCAAGAGAGCTCTACGAATATTATGCACTAACAAGACTAAGCTGAGTTCTTGAAATATAGTGTTGAAGATGTCGGTCGTCCCATTTTATATTTATTCAATGAGGTCGTTTGTTCTAGTTTTCCTACTTCTTGGTCACAACATATTATCTACCCTATCCACAAATCTGGGGACTATTCATATCCCGATAACTACAGAACTACCATGATTGGGCACACATTTGCTAAGCTTTATACAACGGTTTTGAAAATCAAACTATCAGATCAAGTGTACTAAGGCAAGCTCAAGGCAACTAGTTTTTGAGGGGATTATCAAAACATTGACCATGTTTTCACTCTTTGGGCTACTATTGAGGAGCCTCAATGGTCTTCTAAATTTTCGTTGTTTTGTGGACTTTAGAAAGGCCTTTGACAGTATTCCCAAACATCATTTGTTTCATAGGCTACAGGACATTGACATCTTGGAGCTCTTTATTATTGCTACCAAGACTTTATGAGATAATTGTTGGTCACTTTCAAACTACCTCAAGTTTCTCAAATGAGGTCCACAACACTATTGGTGTGAAACAAGGGTGTCCTCTTTCTCCCACACTCTTTGGGATCTACATTAATGAGATGAAAGAAATTATTCATCAAAACACACATGTTGAGGATGGATGCCCTCTACATAATGTTCTAATAACTACATTGGTTTCTACAAATGATGTCGTTCTCTTCTTGCCCACACTCCCGAGGGCTTGCAAAGACAATTGGATCCTCTTGCTAGCTTTCATGACTCAAGATAGTTGGTAATCAACCTTAACAAAACTAAGGCAACGATCTTCAACACATCAAAGAGTGCCCCTTTAAATTTCTAGTTCTTCTTTGAGGGGAAGTTGATTGGGATCACTACTAAATACACCTACCTAGGAGTTTACTTTATAGGCCCCTCCCTTAACCTTTGACCACCTTTTTGGTAATGACTTTGCAAGGGATACACATCCGTCACAGTCCTAGAGCTCCAATGCTTCTAGATTCACTTTCAAGACATACTTACGAAGATGCACCTTTTTTACTACATTAACAAACCCATAGTCCTCTATGAATCAAAGAGTTGGGGCCCAAATCTAGGATGTGTTGATTGGGCTCATATTGAAAGGGTTCAGATTATATTGCTCCAACAACTCATCTGATGTAAGAGAACAATTTTGTAATGTATCGTCTAGGCTAAGTTTTTCACTCATTTTTTTTTGCCTTGAGAGCATATTCAGAATTATTTTTCATCTGCATCACCTTAAATCCATGGATGACCACATTTTAGGCTGCAAGAGATATCCATACTTTGAACTTTGTTCCTTAGACTAGGTCTCCTTCAAAAGCATCTCTATAGATCGTCGACCTCCTTTCAAACACTCCTCGAATACTCCTCCCCATCTTCTTCTTGGTAAAAAAGTGATTAACCAAGCAATTAGGGATGATATACATCAATCGGGTCAATTGAATCACCCCATCCTAACCTCTCAATCCTAAGTTAGCGTTCTACATTGAGAATTTCATGACAATTGAAGATAGCAATATAGCTTGCCCAGATTATATCCAACGCCATTGGACACGTGGACTCAAGATCCCTCTTGGTTATTTCATAGTCTGCTCACATCAGTTGAGGTTGGAGACATATCACGATATTCCTCAAGAGTATAGGACATATCGCCCTTTGCACTATTGAAGAAGTGGAAATTGAACAACACTTATATTGAGATGTCCTACTTATTATGATATTCGGGTAATGTATTGTTGCTTGTTTAGAGACTCAAGTAGATAATATTGACCAAAGACGCTTGGATTTATACCTTTAGGAAGCTATCACCATTTGGCACCAAATATTATAAGGGAGATTGACTACAACTTGATTAATCACCTCTTCCTTTCACCCTATCTCCATAGTCGGGAGTAATAAACCATTCTTCTAATGCTACAACTCTCCAACATGGTAATGATAGATCTATACATCCTTGCCTATATTTAAGAATAGCCACTACAGTTTTGATGCCATCTTCCTCTTGCATGTGATGGAGCAAGACCATGGTCCTTCAAAGCAAGATATCAGCTACCCCTCATTTGCCCAAAAGGTGCAGACAGATACAGCTTACCAACTTGCCCTCTTTTACTAGTTCCTCGACCATGGATGCTAGAAGAGTTTTGGGAAGTCGTACTTTATGACATCTCAGGATTATCCAACCAGGCCCCCTTATCCTGGCCATTCTCTTTAGAGCAGCACTAGATCTTGTATTGGCTCTTTTCGAATAGTTGGTGATGATGATAGCTCTGCTTCTACTTTTTCTACTTGATATTCCACCACTGATTAGAGTTGGTGCTTGGATCCTCTTGAGCTCTTCTTTATTTCTTTCTTTTCCTTCAATTATTGGTTCTCTTATCTCTTCATCATTACTTGCAACATGTTAGGGTTTACCCATTTTTGGGTCCACCCCTCAAGGATGTGATCAGATATTGTACAATAGTTTAACTTTGGTGAAGTTCACTCTAGTCTCTAGTTTAGTTTATTTATACTTTCTTGGTAACTAGAGTGCTTTGTAACAACTTTTTTGTGTGGATTCCCATTGAACTACTTTGTTCATTCGTGGAAATTAGTAGAATTATCTTATCTTATCCCAGCACAAGTCCAATAACAAGCATTGCCCATAACCAACATCAAGACTCAATGAGTCTTGCATATAATTCATTGAGCATAGATATAAATACAGAAAAAGAGTAACCTCACTGCTAAGTCCAGCAAGGTTTATTCTTATTACTGTGGTACCAGTTTAGTAATGGTCATCTTCATTTTATCTGGCCAAGTCTCTGAAAAGAATTGTAATACCTCTATCCTTCACCTATTTCTGGCCATTGGGGTTTTCAAAGGTGTTGCCAAGCTGCAACAGAAATTTATTAGCCAAATCTCCATCATGACCAGTCCCTGCATCTTCGCTAAAGTCAAGAATTCGAGTCTCTTCAAAAGTTTCTTGTTGAACAATTCATTTCTTCTTCTCTTATAAACACCTTTTGAGTTAGTCGTTTACCATAATGAGACCTTTCCCAAAGTGTACATCATAGCATCATTATCCTCTTTATATCTGGGGAACTTGCTACATTTCTAATTGATGTTATTGTTCACTATTATTGTTTCACTCTAATTTCCAATCATATTAATAATTTTCTGTCCCAAGTCGTGAAAACTGACATTGCTTCTCTTTGTATACTCAATCATTTACTAAAACTTCTCATCACAGAACATCCCTACTGAGTATTTCAATGCTACAATCAATTAGGCGTCGGCTAGTAAGTTAATTTGCAATATTCTAACTGGGACTATTTTCTTCCTTGCATCCGTTTTGTTTATACAATTCAATCTTTAATTTGGCTGAAAGTCTCCCTATACAAATAACCTTATATGCTCCCGCTTAGGTTTGGCATGAACATCTCACTTCTTCCTTGCCAATTTTGCATGTTGCAGTTCTTTACAACTCGCATTGGTCCAATAACAAAATAAGCAATATTATGATTAGCGATGCCCCAACCACCAAGTTTCAGGTCAGCAATTTGGTTTTGGTGTATTATCCAATTCACAAGAGGAATCGCAATAAAAAGTGACGCATTTTGGTTAGGACCATATAAAGTGATTTGGCCAACCACTTGTCATTTTTATCAGGTTCAACAGTTGGCAAGTGACAGTTGTTTTCAGCACATGTTTCTCAGATAAAGCCATTTAATGTACCCAGATTTTTAGCTTTCTTCAAGGGGGTGATTTGAGTGCCATTTAGCAGACAGCAAATTTTACAATAAATCTTTATAAGGTGTTCATCATAACCATTATTTGGCTAACTTAGACCACTATTCAAAATGATCACCACATTGTACCACACAGGCCTTGGAAAATAATTGTTCAATTTCATTTTTCAAGTGATCTTGCTTTATGTCTCTGCAACCTGGACATCACAATATGTTTTCTTTTTTTCACCAAAATGCTTAGTGACAAACAGAATAATTAACAAGTCATAACTGAGACAGCTAACCTAGCTCAAAGATTGTGCTAAGAAGAATCTTTCAGAACATCAACTCACTTGAAGCATCTCTTGAGGGAGTTTTCATTACTGAAAATGAATATAGTAGTATCTCAAAGCCCCTTCACTTAAAAGCTTTAGTCTAGTTTGAATCCACTGACTATAAAACATTTTTACTACTCCTGGGAGTAAAAAGAAAAAGAGTGCAAATGCATTGAAAATATAATATTCTGAATCCAATATGTACAAAATCTTGTATGGTAGACAAAATTTGGCACTACAAGAGAAATGGCTAGATGGAGTACACTGAAGCAGAAGAATTAGAAGTTGAAACATGTTCATTCATCAAAGGTGAATTAGAAGCGGTTATTAGCTACAAATAAATTGAATGAATGAGAAGGCAAGTTTTCCAATAATATGCAAAATTTACAAAATCTCAATCAGAAATGATAGGGACAGCATGTAGGTGGTTTATACTAAAATCATAACCAATATTGTCCTCAGTTGCACCAATTTGGAGCCAAGACACAAAAGAATACTCAGCTAAATTGCAACTGATTTCCAACGGCAGGTTGCAACCATATGGAGATGGTTGAGACTTTTATGCCAGTGTTCAACATTCTCAGTTGAAATAAACAGAACCCTAGTGATATAGGTTGCCACACATAGCAAACTTGTTTCACAAACCCACAAGCAGAAATCAATACATATTGCAAGTTAAAAACTTACAGGCATTTTGCATGACTCTGTAGCCGTCTAGTGGAGGAACCAAAAACATTGTGCAAACTATTCATGAGTAAGCACATGCAGCAAATTCCAGCTATATTGTATTCTTTTTCACAAGCAATGATTAATATGCACTAGTACTTATCAATTAGTTAAGGAAACAATTACTTTTAACTCCAGTCTAGCTAGACTAATTACTAACATAATAAAGTAGACTATAAGCTTTGTGTGTTAATGATGCATCAGCCTTCAGAAGGTAGGAGATACAAGAAAGGCAACATATTCAATTTATAACCATTTGAATCACTCAATGTGTAAAGGGAGTTACTCTTAACTGTTGGAATTCCAGTCTGTGAAGAGTCAAGATTATAGACCTTTTCAAATTGTTTGGTCAAGGTTATACATCTAGGCTAAATTTTCCTTTGCAATTCCAATGTTCTTTTGTGCATGTTAAAACGCATGTAAGAGCTAAAGGAGTTTTTAATTCTCGACCTATAACTAGCATTGCCAACTTGATGCATAGGATTGCCTTGGGTGGATATAGTGTTGATGCAGGAGCATCGCATTCTAACCCTCTTTCTCTTAAATTCCTAACAGTCATATTTTCTTTCGGTTAGTTTTTTGTAATCGTTCTCTTTGCAGCGGTCTTCTCTCTACAACGGTTATATTGTAATGGTCGAATTTCTCTTAAATTCCTAACAGTCATTTTCTTTTGGTTAGTTTTTTGTAACCGTTCTCTCTGCAACGGTCTTCTCTCTACAACGGTCATATTGTAACGGCCGAATTCCTAACGGTCGAATTTCTCAGAGCCTATAAATGCTCGATTCGATTAGTAGTTAGGGGGAGCGGGGTTGTCAGCTCTATACCGCCATGTGGCGGCCTAGGGGTTGTTGTTAACATTGATTGGTTTGTAATTTCAAAGTTGTAAATGTGAATGCTTGTAATTTCAAAGCTATGATTTAATAAAAAGCATTTGTTTTTTTATCTACATCGCGTTTGTGTATGTTGGTCGGCTTTTGTTGTGGCGCTGCTGACACCAAGTGGTATCAGAGCTCAGAACGTTTCGTACAAGGTTGTGTGCGCATTTGCCTATCGATTAAGTGTGATGCACATGTGAAACAATACGTGTACGTGGATTACAACAAGTGTGAAACAGAACTTGCCTAAGGATCTACGTGAGTGGTGAAACAGACACTCGACATTTCGTGGATTACCGCAAGTGTGTTGCACGTGTGAAACAGAACGTGTACATGGATTACAGCAAGTGTGAAACAGAACTTGCCTAAGGATCTGCACAAGTGGTGAAACAGACACTCGATGTTTCATGGATTACTGCAAGTGTGTTGCACGTGTGAAATAGAACATGTATGTGGATTACAGCAAGTGTGAAACAAAACTTGCCTAAGGATCTGCGCGAGTGGTGAAACAAACACTCGATGTTTCGTGGATTACCGCAAGTGTGAAACAGAACTTGCTTAAGGATCCACTTGAATGGTGAAAAAGACGCTCAAAAAAATTTTTGCGCAATGGCAATGGCATACAAACACCCTATTGGTTGAGGTAGAGATGGTAGACGCACAAATCAAGCTGCAGCAGATGATATACGAACTCTAAGAGTGCGGTTGGAAGCATGGAAATCGCAAAACAATTGAAGAGCTCATGAAATTCTAAAGTGTGGGAGTTTGATGCAGGAGCATCGCATTCTAACCCTCTTTCTCTTAAATTCCTAACGGTCATATTTTCTTTCGGTTAGTTTTTGTAACCGTTCTCTCTGCAACGGTCTTCTCTCTACAACGGTTATATTGTAATGGTCGAATTTCTCTTAAATTCCTAATGGTCATATTTTCTTTCGGTTAGTTTTTTGTAACCATTCTCTCTGCAACGGTCTTCTCTCTACAACGGTCATATTGTAACGGTCGAATTTCTCTATGCAACAGTCATATTGTAATGGTCAGTCATATTGTAACAGTGAATTTCTCAAAGCCTATAAATGCTCGATTTGATCAGTAGTTAGGGGGACCACGGCTGTCAACTCCGTACCGCCATGTGGCCGCTTGGAGGTTGTTAACATCAATTGGTTTGTAATTTCAAAGCTATAATTGTGAATGCTTGTAATTTCAAAGCTATGATTTAATAAAAAGCATTTTTTTTTTATTTGCATCGCATCTGTGTATGTTGGTCGGCTTCTGCTGTGGCGCTGCTGACACCAAGTGTCCTCTCCAATTTAACCATATATTGTTTTACTATTGTAAAGCCTCAGGCTTCACCCTCACAAAACCATGAAAGAAGAGCAGCCCTTGCTAATATGCTTACACCCTCTGAGTTTACTAGTCCTAGGACTCTATGGATGGATCATAAAGATATGTTTCTTCAGCTCTTCAATGTCCTAGCATAGGTTTAGCTTTCTCTTTAAAATATATTAAGTAATTGATGTGAACAAGACTAGCAACATACCACTAATGCTAAGATTGTGGTTGTCACCCATTTCATATGTCACCACCAAGTATTGTTTGAGAAGAGGCATGTAACTCTATGATAAGATTTATAATCGTCTCCACTCTTAATCATCTCCCTAAGCCTTGTAATTATCTCAGTTAGCTAGTGATTATCTCGAAAGAGTCATAGTTTGCATGTAGTTGATCTCAGTTACTAACTAGTGTCTTAGTTTGCATGTCCAGTTCATCGCAGATACCAGATTGATTCTTAGTTTGCATGTCCAGTTCATCTCGGTTGGACCGAATGAGTGTACATGCATTCATACATATCACTAACAACACTTAAGTTAGACTATGTGAAGTATCTATGCATGCCCAGTTCAAGGGCAGTTTGCAACCATTCAACCTCATCTTTGTAAATCTATTTATACCTCACTAATGAAGAGTGTACATCATCAGTTTTGGTGGCTATCTTCTCTCATTCACTTATCTTTTTCTGATTTTTAATATTTGCAACTCAGTTTGTGCATAATGCTGTTATAATTTTACTGCAGGTTCATATCATTTAGTATCAGAGCCTCCTGTGCTGGGTATCATTTTGCTCAGCCTCAACTTGAGATTGGTTGTAGCACCATGTCCATCTGTCAATTTAAAGCCCAAAGCTCTTGAATTTTCCCCTGAAAACCAACATTCTCCTTTTTGCTAGTGTTCTTTCCTAGAAAAAATTTCTATATGCATCCTGAACGGTCATCCATAATATTTTTAGGCTCCATCTTGACCACTTTGTTGTCGTCTATCTTTATGAATTTTTCATCTATAGCAAGACACGGGATGACCACTTGATCCATGTCAAGACAATGTTGGATCTTCATCACCAAGACCGACTCTAAACGAATATGAAGAAATCCTTCTTTGGACAAACTTCAGTGAAGTACTTGGGCTTCTTCATTGATGAGCGTGTGGTACATGTGGATCTGGATAAGGTGAAGGTACTTTGTGAGTGGCCAACTCCATCTAGCATTTCAAATCTGAAGATTTTTCTTGGGAGTATGAACTTCTACAGGAAGTTCATTTGCAGGTACTCACATGTTGGCCACCCACTTCATCAGCTCACTCATTAGAAATCTCTTACTTGGAGTTCAGAGGTTGCTTTAGCATTTCATAATCTCAAAGATGCTCTTTGTACTGCTATTGTGCTTGCCTTTTCTGACTTCCAAAAACCATGCAATCTTGAGATCAATGCTTCTAACTATGCCACAGGTGCAGTTCTTAAACAGGGAGAAAATCTAGTAGCCTAACATTCTAAGGCATTGTCATACACCAGGCTTAATTATAGCACCTATGACAAGGAATTTTATGCTTCAGTCCCAGCAGTCAGTATTGGCACCTTTATTTTCTTGGTAGGGAGGTCACTTTGCACACGAATCACTAGCCCCTTCAAGTCTTGAACTCTCAATCAAAGATTCAAAAACATTGGTATTTGAAATGAGCATCTTACATTCAACAGTTCCATTTTGTGATCGAATATAATAAAGACATCAACAACAAGTGACAAAATTTTCAAGAACAAGCTAAACCTACACCAGCTAAACAATGTGCAACTTATAATGAATGGAAACTCTCAAAGCTCTGGAGTGTGCTGGTCTAGGTTTAGCTTGTTCTTTAGAATATATTAAGCAAATGATTTAAACAAGACTAGCCACATTCCACCAATACTCAGACTATGGTTATCACCAATTTCATCTGTCACACCAAGTACTGTTTGACAAGAGGCATGTAATTCTATGACTTCCCTTATATATCACCTTTTAAATTCTGTCAAAATATGTATTAGTCTGACACATTCTTCAACAGTTAAAATTGATTACTGCATTTGATAAGTTTAGTAAGTTCTCAAGGAAAGCTTCACCAAAGTTCAGAATTTGATAAGTTTCGTAAGTTCTCAAGGAAAGGTTCACCAAAGTTCAGAATTTTGACAAGGTTCAGAAAACCTGTAGAGGATGCTCCAACAATCTTTCAGGTGAAAGTTCAGTGCTACCTCACACGAACATAGAGAAACAAGATGACTTGGTGTCTGCCTCGTAAGAGGATGTTGAGAAACAGAAATATATCCTTTTTTTAAGGATCAACATCTGCTAGCTTGCTAACATCAAGTGTCCAGAGAAATTGACTAAATTGTGATGAGGTTTGGCCCAACAAATTCACCTGTTATAATGCTCCAGTTTTTAACTGAAACTGATAAATATGGCTAAATATTTACCATATGGAAGCCCATATAGGCGTCCTAGGCCACCTCAAAGCAGCACAACCATATTCAGATGCCAAAGAATGAACATCAAATGATCTTTCTGGAAAGAATACATCCTCAGAAATATGTCTTGATTTAGCAACAAGTTGAGCTCTCATTTTATAACCAATTCTTTGGAAACGTACCAAATTCCAAATTCAATTGGTCAATGTTCCATTTGTCTTTTGTCACTCTACAATAAATCATGCACAAATGTGAGAAGAGAGTCCAGCAAAGATGTAAGGAAAACTAAATGGATCTGTATGAGGATGTAATTCTAAAGCAAATTATGATTCTGAAGAAAAACAATAGCATGAGTGAAAAACACAAATAGAACACGTTTCTAAAAGGAATTCATCATAACATCACTCCATCTCATTCGAATGATTGTGGACAATCAATCTCAAAAGTGATTTGCTACCTCAATCCTAGTCAAATTTATGAATGTATGTAATTTCAATAAATGTGGACAACAAATGCTTCGTTAAGTATAATCATTAAGTTTAGCCACAAATGTAGCAAACTCTGTCGAATAATAAAGTGTTGAAAGATAAACAAGCTTACTAAAGAAGATCTTCATATTTATGGTGGTCTAATTAGTAATTACAATGGTTGAAAGGCAGATAATGACATAAAGAGTGAACCAATATGAAATATGAAATCAGTTTGCTGTATACTCTCAAACAGTGGAACAAGGAGATTAATAAAACAAAGTAGAAACTAGGGGAATGCTTCCACTGCACACTTAGAAAGAAAGAAGCATGTTGAATGGTATAAATAAATTTAGAAAGAGATAGTA
The DNA here is from genome assembly GCA_028583015.1 of Wollemia nobilis. NCBI lineage: Eukaryota > Viridiplantae > Streptophyta > Pinopsida > Araucariales > Araucariaceae > Wollemia > Wollemia nobilis. The sequence continues at coordinate 762,949 of JAQPPZ010016766.1, read as the reverse complement.
ACCAGTGTACCTCAGTAACGCCTGCTTTTGGACAAAAATATCTCGAAATAAAATCAAATTCGCTATCTTGTTCTCCAGCTGATGTCACAATTAGACCTCCATGCCCTTCAAACTCTAGCATCTTCTCAAAATGTGGTTTCAATAGTTTCACATCACCTGAACTTGGTACCTCAACCTTCAATATCATAAAAAACTAGAAATCAACTCACACAAAAAATTATGACACTTATGCTAAGTAGTAATGTAAACGTGTAACATTTCAGAATGGCAAGCATATCAGTTTGTTTAATAGTACTTTTTGAAATGTGCGCATTAGGAGCTCTATGAGAAATATTCACATACGATAGGAGATGTGAAGCTATATCACTTACCAGGTAGTTGCCAGCACTGGTTTTCCCTGCCCAAACTATTTTGTCATTTCCAAGTACATCTGACAATTTTTCAACTTCTACCGATTCACATTTAGAAACTGAGACAATTGGAAAGTCAAGTTCAACCAAGCAAGTTCTTGATTGCTGCTTGCTTGGTTTTGTTCCTTTTGGAGGTGGCTCATCATATCCTTTAACCTTTCTTGCCTTTAAAACTCCTGATTTTGTGTGAAAAACAACAGTGTCGTCCTCAACTATTCCAGTTTCAAATAAAAGATGGGCAGCTGCTAATGTAGCATGTCCACATAAATCAACCTGTAGGAGGAAGAACAAAAAATGAAATAATTATGAGATTTAAATGTGATTGCAGCCTATAAGTAACTGATTAGCTAAAAGTTCAAATGGCATTAGCTCCACCAGTTAGATTCCTCAACTTTCATGGATGAGACCCAGGTTCTAATCTTGCCAAGCGATACATAGGCAATAGCCAAGCTGTTGTAATACCACTATATAGTCATGATGTAATACGGGTGAGACCCATTTCAATCCCATATAACCAATTAAAAAACAAATGATTAGCTAAAAGAGAAAAGCAATCAAAAAAGGGCATTACCACTTTCTGAACAGACACTTATAAAACATCTTACTGAATGCAACTGAATAACTGGAAAAGTGAGCTGTCACAACTCTTGCAAAGCATGCTATATAGGTCTTTTGAATGTATTATTTCCTTATTGCAGCCATATTTGAATTAATATTTCATCCATACTGAAGACATAAGATAATAGCCATGACGAAAAAAATGTGTAACATAAATATAACATTTTTCAGTAGCACAAAACCTAAGCTGCATAATGTGAGGATAACTTTTTTATGCATAGGATATCCTGTTAATCTTCTTACACATCTTGAGTTGTTATGCGCCTATTTGTGCTAGATGAGTTCTAGTATTTGACAAGTCACAAAAGGGATTTCAGGGGCACAAAGAGCATAACTTTGTGTTATCAGTGGTCAAATTTCTGTTGTGCAAGATGTGAAAACCATGCATTGATAATGTGTGTTTTTTCAAGATGTGTAACTTTAATTACAGAAATATGTATAACTTCAATTACAGATATTATGGTGTACAGGACTTGTCATCATTACCAAAAAGTAAAGTACTTGAAATTTCAATTTTGAAAACCTTGCAACCAAGAATGAATTACATATTGGTCCATTATGTTGTACTCTCTTTATGTCAAAGACCATAGCCGTCTTGACCATGTACATTATAATTTATAATAATTACATAAATCTAGTTTTCCTGAACCAATTCCATGATTGACCTGTCCGCGTGTGATTTGGATATTTGATTTAGATTTGCTTACAAGAAAAAAGGTGATCGGAGAATTCTAGAGTTGTTAACTCCTCTTTTACATACCCAATATTCCACCCCTGAAATAATAAATAGATAAAAAGAAACCAAGAAGAAAAAGAAAGTTTTTAAGGCCAAAACAACCTATGGGAAAACAAATCTTATTATTAAACACAATATGTTATCTTATTTGTTACTTTAAAAGGAAACAAATTTATATGAAATTTTAATATTGAGTCATCATTCTTTTTCTAAAGAACTGATATTTTGCTATTGATCTTGCTCATAAATTCTTTAGCTTTTTATTTTTGTTTCTTCAAACAATTCAGACATAAAATCTATTGTTAGTATATCAACATAAAAAGTGGGCAGATTGCCAATGCAATCCTATTGAAGTAACGTTAGAACTACAAACTTCAATGCTAAGCTTTGCTAAAAGAATACCTCGACTTTGGGGGTAAACCATCTAAGGTAAAAGACGTTCTTGGGTGGTGGAGGGGTGAAATATCTCGTGACAGGCTGGAGAGACTTGCCGCTCTCATCCATTTCCAGAAGCGTTTTCTCCGTGGCAAATTTGCTTGCACTATTGGAAGCACGGCGCCTCACCAGGAAGGCTGTTTCGGACACATTGAATTCCCGGGCAACCAGCTGCATCCACTCTGATTCCGTCTCGTACGGTAGATAACACACCACCGCTGGATTCCCACCGAACGCACGCTCGGCGAACGCATTAATCTGTTAAATCACAGTTCAATTCAATTCAGAGCTAAGTTAGCAGGTTCGTGTTACAAGGATTAAAGTAAAATATTCACTGAAAAAATAGTTGTAAACATGATGTTCTAAGAAAAAATTAATAGTTTTATTAATATAAATATGTATTAAGAATGAAATGGTACGAGTTCAAATTTTCAGAAGAGAAGACCAAGGGATTAAGGGAGTTAAATTCCTATTTTTTTATTATATATATACATAAAAGTTTTGCGTTTTGCGATTTTCAACTTTCATCGTACTCCCATCTACTGTATTTTTGAAAAATAATATATGTAAGAGAGTAAAATTTATTGATTGTCGTTTGTTTAAATATGTTCCTTGAATAGTGAATTAAATTACCCAAATCAGAACATTTTCCATAAAATTCGAGAAATCTTGTGCCCCAGATACAGAGTGACACAAATTCAGAGACAATGTATGGGCATTGACATTCATATTGATTTGATGAGAAGAAAAGAATACCTACTTACCCAGGCGAAATCGATTTTGGCATAAAGCTCGTGCCCCAGGTTGCCGTATTTGTCAATTGCTTCGTCTATATCTTCATCCAAAACTTTATTAATAGCTTCTTCTACCTCTTTCCTCCGTCGCTCCCGATTCTCCTCCTCCTCCGCCCCTCCCGCTTGTTGTCCATCCCAAAATTCTGCCTTTTCTTCCTCCTGGACGGGTACCGACAGGTTTTGCAGAGTTTCATCTATCTCCCAAAATTCCGCCTTTTCTTCCTCCTGGACGGGTACCGACAGGTTTTGCAGAGTTTCATCTATCTCGTCTGATAATTGATTTAACGCTTCATCTATCTCCACCTCCGCTGATGAGGACGACGCCGACTCTCTGAATTCAGACATGGCCATTACCATCCCTCTCCCTCTCTCTCTCCTTATTCGTGAACGGGACAACATTTCGTAGGTCTTATCACGCTTCATAAAACGTAGAGCTGAAGCGGTGTTGGGCCACATACGAGGAAATGTTTGTCTTATTGTTGAATTCAGAGCAAGGCCAGGCACTTTGGACATCGCCATACCGGTTGAAATTTGCAGAGCCAGTCTTGAAAAATCTACACCACCTTTAATCAAACAAACAACAATGACATTAAAATCCTTCTTCCAGTGAGATGCATTGAGAAAAAAAGTCAGGAATCTCACCTACAACCTGTTAGAAATAGCTCGGAGGACGTTTCCTTCTCGCTCCACTATTCTTTATTTTTTCTTGCCCGGCCTGTCAATTGAACATTCCATCTTTGCCCTTAGTGTGCTCGGAGTTCCCAATGAAGGAGGGGTATATGAGTAGGTGATCTAATTTTATTTTTTTATTTTTAATATAGGGAATTTTTTTTACTATTAACATAGTTTTTTCTACTACCAAGTAAGTTTAAATCTTTTGGGACTGTTTTTATGATCCTTATTTATCTCATTGTTGTTGATCTAGCGTGAGATGGAGACCACCCGTGGCTCCTACCATTGTAGGTCTATGGCACTTTCAAAGTTTCAATCAGGTTTGAACATGGATCTACATACCTTTTAACATTTGCATGCCGTCTTTTTTAGATGAAGAATTCAATGTGACGAAAGAATATTTTGTGTGTTTAAAAAAATTATGGAATAAGGTTAATTATTCACGTAAAAAATTATGGGGTAATGAAGGTTAATTATTTAAATTTAATATGTTCTCTTGTTTAAGGAATTTTACCTTGTTATTAGCAACTCGACATGAGGGAGATTAACGATGGCTAGGGACCCGATACCATCGTCATCGGATTGACGCGTACTCACTAGAGTCAGGTATTACACCTTTTCCCCAAACAAGCTTGCCTTCAAGGTTTGAATTTGGGTTTACTCTTGATAAGTGTCCAAACTTATCAATCCACCCAACCCTTTGAACTATTCAATTCAATATGTTATAAAGTACAAATGTTATTCACGTTACCACACCTTTTCCCCAAACAAGCTTGCTTTCAAGGTTTGAATTTGGGTTTACTCTTGATAAGTGTCCAAACTTATCAATCCACCCAACCCTTTGAACTATTCAATTCAATATGTTATAAAGTACAAATGTTATTCAGGTTACTAGGTAATTTTTTATTACTTTTTTAAGACTTTATAGTTGGAATTTTCTTTTCTTCTTTGTTGCATAACATTGAAAGTGGTATAGGTTTTGATTCAGAGACCGGATTTTAAATTAGGGTGAAGGGTGTATGAGTGTCTACCAAAAGAAAAAAAAAAAATTGTTTTTCATGATATTTTGTGATTGATTTTGTTGATAATTTTTTTAATTATTTATTGTTTATATAAATAATTTAAATATATTAGATAAATAACATATTTTACGAGGGTTATTTTATAAACTTATGGACCTTAAAAACTTTACTTTTTATTAAATATAATTATAAGTATTTTTTTTTTACCTTTAATAAGTAATAAGTATGTATTTTTTCTTCTATGTATATAGAGCTCTTTTATCTATTTGTCTTACATATGAGTCAATGTTAGTTGGACTCTCACCATTATTACTTTTCATTTTATATTTGCATTTATACATGTCTTTTATGATACACATACATAGAATTCAACATTAAGTAGTGCACATTCTTTTTTCCTAACTCTTGTCTTTATTGTTATCCTTATTTTTTTCAAACATGGTATTTATATCCTTTTGTTGTTTGTACATTCTATTATATCAAATATTTGGCCTATTCTTTTTTGTTTAGCTTATCTCCTATTACAATGTTAGGTCACTTATTTGTATTCATTCGTTAATTCTTTTTTTGATATCCTAAAAGATAAATCATTATAATTGTCTTTTTTTGCTAGAAGTATCTCATATGGAACTAAAGTTTTCAATTTGAATTTGTGTATAATCAAATGTTTCTGGATCCTCTCTATTTGCCTTCATTTCAAGCTTAATGTATTGTTGGTCCATACTTCACACTCCTTAAGCACCCATGGTACTATCAACAATTCGAATATCACCAGGTGGTCTTCCAATCCTATAACTTTGCATTCCTACATCTATTTTGTCATGCAAAGAGTGCACTTCAATCTCTCATTATTTTTTCAATGTGCACATTGTCCAACTAAATTTGTTATTCAAATCTACAACAAGATATTTGTATTCTATTACTTCTAGGAGACACCCTTCAAATTGGAAGCTCAACTATTTTCTTTTTATTTGGCTGATGAAATCCCCTATATTGCTTTTGCTAGTATTTACTTGCATGCTAACTTCCTTGCAAAAGTGTTCTAAGGCCTTTAACTTCTCTCTTACCTTGAGATGTCCTTACAGTCAAAATCATATCATCTGCATACAAAAGGTAGCTTAACCACATAATTGCCCAACTAGACACCTTCTCCTCCACTTACACATAGCCATTCTTAACTTAACAGTATATATTTTTTGTTTGTTTAACTTAATAATATATCGATCGGATAAAATCAGGAACAATAAACATCCTTGTTTAACTCCTATGAAGCTTCAAAAACATTTGAAGAGACCTTCTTGTGCTTTGATTTTGGCTTGGATTCTACACCTCTTCATATAGTTTATGGACTGCCCTATAATTTTCTAGTATGTATAGTACTTGCATCTCACTCCAAATTTTACTTCTATACACTATGTCAAAGGTCTTCTTAAAGTTAACAATGTAGTAATATTCATCGCCTTTTACCTCCTATATTTTCAATGATGTCTCAATATGATGCAATGATATATTATTGAGTGTTTTGATCTAAAACTTACTTATCCTTTTGCCTTGTTTCCTTGTTCATCTACCCACTTGTTGATTTTACGCTTAACCATACTACCAAAAAGCTTTGCAAATAGAGGATAGACCATTATGGTTTGATAATTAATAGATTATCTACATCATCACTTTTGAAGAGAGGCATAGCTAAACTTGTCCAATCTTTCAAAAAACCATGTTGAATACCATTATTAAATAACATTTTGGAATGCAATGTTAAATTATTTATTTCCCATATTAAATGGACTTCTTTACTTGTTCTCAACATCTTAATACCCTCTTTGAACCCATTTATTGTGAACAAATATATTTTTATGTTAATTGTGGGAGAAGCATATTTTCCTTGATCACGTGCGTATAGTTGTTTTGCATACTCCAATCATTGGATTATTGTTGACCTCCTTTAACATAAACAAATATGTTATTATGTTGATTGTGGGAGGAGTATTTTTTCTTGATCACATTCATATAATTTTTTTGCATATTCCATCCACTAGGCCATTATGATATTATTTTCTATTTATTACTTATTTTCTTGAAGATCCTTCTAGAAATTATTTGGATCATGCTTCCATAGATAAAATCAATTATTTTCTTCTTAGTCATGTACTTTAATTTTTGTTAGCTTTTGAGGTAGATCGCAATGGGAGATGGCAATCACAAGATGCAAAAATATGAGAGAAAGTAAATTTACGAGATTGCAAAAATATGCTATAAATAGAAATGATGAAAATGAATACAATGTTGCTATGGAGGAAATGGACACTCCATGCAAGAAGCTACAGGACTACATTGTACTCCATCACTAATGGAGTTACACAGTAATTCTACTACTACCTACTGTCTCATCAATCTCTTACAATGAGGCCCTTTTATAATGGAAGATAGATTCCTTGGCCAACACTCTACCTAGTTGTACAAGGGACACCTTGCACATTTACAACTTGCACATTGACACTTGTGCATTTATTACATTGCATAAAGTAACTAGATAACTTCCCCCTAAAGTAATCTAATGTCCTAAGTATGTACCTAGAAAGGTACATTTACATGATCCAAATGATGTAATAGACTCTAACTCTAACACCCCCTGTATTACATTATTTGGGTATTGAAGACTTTAGTCTTCAATATGGATCTTCTTCTTCATCTTGAACTTTGTACTCTTCCTCTAGATTCTTTGTAACCTGTTCAAGAAAATGGTTAGTGTCTCTGTAATGTGTTACATTTTTTGATAGAGATTTCTCCTCATAATTTTCTGTGTGTTCCTCCAGTTCTTCAATTTCTTCTATCCTCTGAACCAGGTGTCCTTTATGATTCCCCTTTCGATACTCCAATTGAGGATAATTGGTTGGTCATTAAAATTGTTGTTGATGAGAATTCCTTTGATATTGTCATGGTTGAAATTGATTCCCATTGTTTATCTGATTTCCTTGATTCTGGTTTCTGGGATTGTACCTACAATAACTGGTACTATGACCTTTCTTTCTGCATATCTGACAATACCATGTTCTCCATCCTTTTGCTGATGAAGCAATATTTCCCTATGGATTATCTTTTGATGTCAATGCAGTGTTAGTCATCTCATATTTCACAGTGTGTTCCACCTCATATTCCTGAAGGATATTGACTAAGTCATCAAAAGAAGTATCTTTACTTAGGATTTGTAAAGATGTGACCAAATGCTTATAGTTGTCTGGAAGTGCTCTCATGGTTACTTGAGTAAGAAGTTCATCTTTAGGCTCTTGTCCAAGGGTTAACAATTTCCCCTTAATATCTGCTACCTTCCTTAGAAATAGTTCTATGCTTTCTCCACTACTCATTTTCAAGGAATGTAGTTGAGTTTGTAGATGAAGAATGGTGGCTTTATTCTTTCCTTCGAATATTTTCTCTAAGCTTGTCCAAGCTTCAGTAGATGTTTTTGTTGAACTGATATAAGGTTGTATTTCATCAGTGATAGCAAATGTTATGATCATTAGGGCTTTTGAATCATTTTCCTCAAATTTTAGAATCTCAATATCACCTGTGGTAGGTTTCTTTGTTTTCCCTTGGACAATATCCCAAAGTTTTTCATATACCAAGATTGCTTTTACTTTATTCTTCCAAGAGAAATAATTTGGGCCCTTGAGTAGTTGGGATTCGGCTAGGAAGAATTTGTTGGATGCCATTGAATTCCCTTTATCAACTCTTAGATTTTGTGGACTTCCTTATGTCTCCCTAATGATGAGAGTTCACAAACCTAATAAGATTTTAGGTTTTGTAGAAAGCTTACATCTATCCAATGAATTTAGAACTTGATAATTTTTTATGGATGCTAATATTACCAAGTTTTGTAGAATGCCTTATGACTCCCTAGGATGTTTTGGATAGGATATATGATCAATATAGTGCTTTTTGTAAATTGTAGTTCAATTTTGGGTTGATTTTGTAAAATTTTGTAAACACCAAAATCAACTTTTTTATCTCCTTATTACTCCTATTGAACTAAGCACTATTTCAATTTTTGAAGAGGTTTTGATGTTGGATTTATTTTTCCTCCTTTAAGTGTTTTTGAGACAACACTATTATAAAAATTCCAACCTTTGAAAATCTTTAATAAACCTCTTTAAATACCCCTTTTGGTTGATTTTTAATGTTTTCTAATTTCCAATTCCTAATTTGATGTTGTATTCCTTATAACTCCCAAATTTGGAAAAATTAGAAAATAATATTTGCAAATAATTTAAATTTTAGTAATAACCCTTATTCCTCCTTGGTTACCTTTTGCAAATATTAATAATTCTGAAATATGCTTGCTTAATAAATCACTAATGCTGAATATTGCAGTAGTAGATATAATGTACCCTTATAACTCCAAAGACCTTAGGTTTAAAGCAAGCTAATAATAAAATCAACCTTTACCTTAATAATCCTTCAATGTTGTGTGGTGGCAGATTCGTAGCTTTGTGTTGTGTAGCGCTCATGGGTAGTCAAAGCCCTCTTTGATCGGCGCTGGTTTCCTCCTAGGTTGGTGCTTCTTCTCTTCAGCAAATGGCATCAAAAACTCCTTGAAATACGCTTTGCAAGGCTCCTTCAAATGCAAGCGTTGGTTCATTGGTTTTATGATAATATCTTAAATGCTTCTCTTACACCTTTGAATGGTGTATGGCTTGAATTAGCCTTTTTCTCCAAGTGAGCTTCAATGCTTGACTTCGTTTGACTTCGCTATGTCTTCGTTTCTAGGATAGATGCCTTAAATAGGATGAACTTCGTTCTAGTCACTTGAAGCATTACAAGGTAGGTGTCTTCAATGTACCTTTGGTAATGATGAGGTTGGTGGTAACCTCCAAATATTCTTAACTCCCTCCAAATGTATGTAACTCCCTTTTAGGTGAGCGCTTGGGTCTTCATGAATGTTGGGATGCTTAGAGAATTTGTGCCAAGTGGCACTCAAGACTTGTGCATGTAACGCTTCAAATATGAGCTTGCAACCCTAATTCTTCCTTTATCTTTGCATCCTATGTGAGCTTGCTATGTTTCTTGAGATGCAAGCTTCCTTTTGCATGTTGGCTTGGTGAGGATGATGGATGGCTATAGCTGGATTGCTCCATGGTTCTATGGCACACTTTTGAGCTTTCCTTTTTGTGGATGTTTGCTTCAATGGATGCCTTAGGTATAGCTCCTTTCTCTTCACCTATTTGTAGGTTTTGTAGCTTGTTCTAATGTCGATTTGTGCCCTTCTTTAGTGCTTGAAAGATAGTGTTGTCTGTAATAGCCAATAGGTAGCCCTTTTTCTTGGCCTTTTACATAGATAATTTATCATTGAATGCTGCCCTTATTTCTATGTAAACACAAGTGATAATACCTTCTTTCAATGGCTCCACTATTGTAGGTGACGTGCTGCTTATAGGGCTGGATTTGATGGAGGAAAATGGTGTTTTTAAACACCTCGATTCTTGGACGTGTGAGCTCTTTGGTGGCTCCTTCCTCTTGTATTGGTTATGTGTGGGCTCTTTGGTTTTAAGATGTGTGAGCTCTTCGATGGCTCCTTCCTCTTGCTAAAAATCTATTGGATATAACATCCTTACTACCCCCTTGTAAATAGTAATACTTTTGTCCTTTCAAAGGAATAAAAGAGGTGCTTTTTTAATAGATAGATCTTGCACCAAAATGAAGAATTTTTATGTAATCCTTCTTGCTTCTTCTTCTTTGGATGATAGTCAATCCAAGCTAATGAAATGTTATTTTTGAATAAGGATTCTTGCACTCTGTATTGAAATGAAACCCTTACTTTCTCCTTGAATCTTGAGACTTCCAAGGTCTCGATTTGAGGCTTCCTTCAAGGACTTCAATGGTGGCTTTCTTCTCCACCTTTTTTCTTGTAATGGTGGCTTCTTTTGGCCATGAAAGTGCTACATATTTTGTGCTCATTTTTGTGCTTTTAACAACACAAACTAATTGAGAATAACTAGTTAAAAAATCAACTAGTATAGTGCTTAATAGATGCACTTTTAATGGTAATAATAATCTCACCTTATTGCTCCACTAATTTATCAAATATGCACTTAACAATTCCACTACAACCTTTCAAGCATAATTTGGAATGAACTCTTGCAAATTTCACTACAAACACAGTTGTAGGATCTAGTCTTCTTTTTCTCTTAAAGTATAAGGTAGTTGATAGATAATTGTAACTCTGAAATCTAATCAACTCCTAATGTGCAAATGATCCTTAAAAGGAATTTTTCTCTTTTGCACTTTTGAAGACTATAATTCAATTTTCAACTTTGCAATTTTGATCCAATATAAGGTGCTTTAACAAATCTGATAAGTAATCCAATTAATGAATCTACTTGCACCAATAGTTGCTTACCTTTTTGAAAGATTTTTGTAGAGGATGTAGATCAAGCTTGTTGCTTTAGATAGAGTTCTGCAACTTTTATTAGCTTTTCCAAAAAGCTCCTCCTTCACCAAAAAGTGGTCTCAAACTTTCTTTCATGAGCCTAGGGTTTGGTGGCTTGTTCTTCTCTTGTAATATTCTCCTTTCTGTTGTAGATTTGGAGAAATATTTATGCCTTCTTGTTGTGAAAGGTAATATTCAAATATTTTAGATTTGGTAAGCTTCTTCTATCTTCAAGTCTTCTTGTCGAATTCTGACTTCAAGCAGGATCTTCTTCTCAAGACTCTGAATGTCTTGAGGTCTTCTGTATCTTCTTTGGCACTCCTTGCCAATTCTTCTTCTCCTTTTTGGGCTTGTTGTTGGATGGTGATAATTGTCCCAATTCTTTCCCTTATCAGAAACTTTCTCCTTGATGGAGAATTTCTCCAATGAGTTCTTCTAGGAACTCTTTTGATGATCTTGCTTCAGTAACAAGGCTCTCCAAGCCTTTTTCCTTGAGACCTCTCCTAGGTCTTCGATTTTGTAGCTTCTTTGGTCTTCCTTGAGACCTTCTTCTTCAACTTCTAGAATTGAGATCTCCTTCCTGGATCTCTTGATTCTATTACTTCTAGATTTGAATATGACTCTCCTAGTCCTTCTCGTTCTTCCAAGAATGGAAGTTTCTTCAATGAGATCTTCACTTGATCTCTTCACCTTCAAGTTTGCTTCAGGTGTTGGATTGATTCTGAAGAAGATACTCTTCCTAAATTTCTTGTAGGAAGTTTCCCAACTCATTGAATCTTCTTTCCCTACAACAAGTTATTAGTACTAAAATCTGAATCTACTTCTAAATCAGGTACTCTCTTCTAGAGTCTTCTTCAAGATCAAGGCTTTTGTGGCCTTTTCTACTGTGAAGTTGACTCTTATCGATGGAGATCTTCAATCTCCAGACTTCACCATGACTCTTTCTCCTAGAGTCTCTTCTGTAGTATTCTTCTCTTGCAACAACTAATCTCTGCACTATGAAGGCACTCCGACCTTCGAGAAACGAAGTTGAAATCTCCTAGCTTTCTATTGTAGGAGGTGTCCCAATCATCTAAGAGTTAGTTCCCTACAATAAAAGAAACTTCAGGCAATAGTAAACTTTTCAGATCTCTTAGATGAGCTTCACTAGTTGATTCATCAAACTAGTGGATCAAATGTTGAGTCCTTATCTTCACGAGTTTTCCTACAACTCTGTGGGAAGACTCTGAGCCAAATGAATTTCACAATTTCTCTTTCCAGTCTATTCTACCAAACAATCTTAAGGTAATAAAATTTACATGCAATGGGTCCAAAGGAACATCCAGTTTGCAAAAATTGAAGCTATGGTGATTGGCCCAATTTTTAACAATAGTACTTTCTCAAAGCTCTCCCTACCACCTTGATTCTTCTAAATATTTTTGCAAGAGCCTGTGCACTATGGTGAATCAGGTTCACAAAAATTTAGGCTCAATAATAATGGTGGTTCTCCTCTCAATCTACAGTAGCTAGTTCTACTGTGACTAGATCTACCGTGGCTCTGATACCACTGTTAGCTTTTGAGGTAGATCACAATGGGAGATGGCAATCACAAGATGCAAAAATATGAGAGAAAGTAAATTTATGAGATTGCAAAAATATGCTATAAATAGAAATGATAGAAATGAATACAATGTTGCTATGGAGGAAATGGACACTCCATGCAAGAAGCTACATGACTACATTGTACTCCATCACTAATGGAGTTACACAGTAATTCTACTACTACCTACTGTCTCATCAATCTCTTACAATGAGGCCCTTTTATAATGGAAGATAGATTCCTTGGCCAACACTCTACCTAGTTGTACAAGGGACACCTTGCACATTTACAACTTGCACATTGACACTTGTGCATTTATTACATTGCATAAAGTAACTAGATAACTTCCCCCTAAAGTAATCTAATGTCCTAAGTATGTACCTAGAAAGGTACATTTACATGATCCAAATGATGTAATAAACTCTAACTCTAACAATTTTTTGCTCATAATTATTTTATATGTTTTTAATTTTCATGTTCTTTACTTGGTTCTTTCAAAATTTATTTTCTACTTTATATTCTTCATCCTACCATGCATTTGTCAAAAATTGTCTCTTTTCTTATTCTTAGACTTGAATTTTGGTACCCTTTTAATGCTTCTCGAATTATACACATTAGTTTGTGGCTCTTAATATCCTTATCTTGTTTTTTCCTTTATATTTTGGACTACCTTTGTACTACTTCTTTGAAGATGAAAGAATTTTCCTGTCATGAGAGAATTTCCTTGTACTGAGGATTTTTGTTGATTGTTTTATGGCTTATCTACTTGCTATTTTTTTCTTCGAATTGATAATTTATATAAACTTTATTGAATAATTCTCAACCTCTACCTTCACCATATTCCTTAATAATTTTGATGAGTAGATAACATATTCTATAACACTTGCACCATTTTAAAATTCACATGTGTATTTTTCATATTTCTTTCACTTATTCATATCGTTACAAATAACTAGCTAATATATGTCACACATAACCAAAAGTTATTCACTAAAATCAGTACAAACATCTTTACCCTTTAAGTACATTTTTCCAAATTTCATTTTTCTTTTCTTTTATCCATATCAAGTTGGTATCCATGTATAAACATCTAGGTTTGGGATTTAGAATTATTGTATTCAACAATATGGAATTGAAACAAATTCCTTCAAACCTTGGTTCCATCTTAAAAGTTCACATTTTAACCATTGAGTTCATGTCATTTGGTATTTTAAATAAATAATTTTTTTTTAATATTTTTTTATTAGGGTAAAATCTGGGTTTTTGAAAGGGCCCAAACCCTTTTACAATCCTAGACTGGTCTGTCTAGTCTTACCAACCAAAAAGCCTCATCTCTAAAGGCTACAGGACATTCAAAACATTGAACTACCTTGTTTCAAAACTCTACAGATTTACATTCATTACCAGTCTCTTTACATTCATATCTTTGAAGAGTCTCTAAAAAATGGAACCCTCAGTAGACAAGTCCATAGATCTCTAGAAAATGGAACCCTCAGCATACAAATCCATAGATCTTCAAAAAATGGAACCCTAAGTAGACAAATCCATAGATCTCCAAAAAATGGAACCCTTAATAAATCCCACAAAAAAAATTTCTCACTTGGAACCTCACAATGCTTCTAGAAAGTCACAAATCCACACATCTCTAGAAAATGAGACCCTCAATAGACAAGTCCATAGATCTCTAGAAAATGGAACCTTCAGTAGACAAGTCCATAGATCTCTAGAATATGGAACCCTCATAGACAAATCCATAGATCTCTAAAAAAGGAACCCTCAACAGACAAATCCATAGATCTCTAGAAAATGGATCCCTCACAGACAAATCCATAGATCTTCAAAAAATGGAACCCTCAACAGACAAATCCCTCAAATTCTTATAGCTACAAGTGACAAATCCCATAGATCTCCAAAAAAATGACCCTTAGCATACAATTCCACAAATCTCCAAAAAATAATTTACTATGGACATTCTAAAAATTGGAACTTTCACCCATTGACTTGACTTTCTAAATTTCCTCCCTCCTTTACCACTAATTGGAGTACATCTAGATGGATCCCATCTAGTGGTATCCATATTTTATCTTCCTCTCTAAGAGCTCCCCAATTGGCTAGCCAATCGACCACCCCATTTCCTTCTCTATACACATGTACCACTTGAAATTCTTCTAGTGAATTTAGGTATCTTAGTGTATCTGTTACTATGTCTGCTACTCTCCAACTCTCCATCACTTTTATTGAGGCAATTAACAATATTTAATGAGTCTCCCTCAATTATTAATCTCTTAGCCCCCAATTGAACCACCATATTTACTCCTACCAAGACTACTCTAGCTTCAACCTGATGACTAGTCATAATGCCCAAGTACTCACTCATAGCTCCGATCACCATTCCTTGGCTATCCCTTAGCATTGCTCCTCCTCTAACCTTCCTTAGATTTCCTTTAGAAGCCCCATCAAAATTTAGTTTCATCCATCCTTGTTTTGGTGGCTGCCACTTGGTCATGCTCCTCAAGCCTCCTTGAGGATTGTCATTCCCCCCAACTAGACTTAGGTTCCAATGTTCACTTAATTTAGCCTCCTCCAATGACTCTAGACTCTCATGCACTTTCAATGCTTTAAGATTCTCCACTATGACCGCTATGATGTGTTCTCTATTCCTAGTTGTAGATCTCTTCTCCCCTTTAAAAATCCTTCTATTTCTCTCCAACCAAACTCCCCATGCATAATGAAAGGGAATCAGATTCTAAATTTGATTCAATCTTGGGCTTTTAAATGGCTTCTCCCACTATTCTATCCATCCTACCATGTTATTAGGCATCACCCACACCACCCCCATCTTCTTTATTATATCATACAATATTTTGAGGGAGTAATTACATTCTAATAATATGTGACTCATTGATTCCTCATGAGCTTCACAAAGGTAACATCTGTTAGGGAATTGAAAACCCCTCTTATGCAGGTTATCTATTGTTAAAATCTTGTTTTGGACTGTTATCCAAAGAAAATTTGTTAACTTTGGAATTGCTTTCCTTCCCCATAATCGATCCCATTGAAATCCCCCTCAGGAACTACATGTGAAAGATCATAGGTTGATTTAATAGTGAACGACCCTTCTTGAGTAGCTCCCCATACTATTGTATCCTCAACCAAATTGGGGCTTACATAATATGCTCTTAATTTAGTTGTTAGCTTTTGTAGCTCTTCCTCATACTGATTATGGATTCTTAACTCCTTCCATCTTACCTCTCCTCCTTCTATAGCCAAATAATCACTCACCATATTCCCATAATTTTGTTCTAGCTCTACTTTGATACTTGCTAACTCCTCATCCTTCACTAATGGGTACTTCTCTAGCCATGCATCTTCCTAGAAGTGGATAGACCTACCATTCCCTACCTTCCATTGGGTGCCTTTCCATAGCATCTCTCTACCCTTTACTATATGGTTCCATAATGAAGATCCTTGATAGGGCTCTAGTGTGGTAAAAAATCTACTATCCTCTTGGTTGTCAAGGTATTTGTCTCTTAGAATTCTTGCCCATAAGGCATGACCCTCCTTCACTAGCCTCCATCCTACCTTTGCTACCAAGGCCTTGTTCATATCCCTTATTCTTCTAAGCCCAAGTCCTCCACTTGATTTATCATTGCATACTTTCTCCCAAGCTACAAGTAGAATTTTACTCTTCTCCTCTAGTCCTGACCATAGGAAATTTCTCTGAATACTTTCTATTGTATTAGCTACTTTCAATGGGATCTTAAACATTGATAATAAATATACAAGGATTGCTTGGAGAGTACTCTTAAGAAGTTGTAACTTACCTACTTGACTCAACAAATTCCCCTTCCAACTAACTAATTTACTCTAGACCTTATCAATCAACACATTCCACATCTGATCCTTGCATGCCCTAGTGAACATTGGCATTCCCAAGTAAATAAAAGGGAGAGTTGAAACACTACACCCAAGCTCTATTGCTATTCTTCTCTATCAATTCTCTATAATGTTTATAAAAACACCTTACTCTTGTCCATATTTATCATTTTTTGGGATGCTTTTTCATAGAGATTTAGTATCCTCCTAAATTCCTTTGCCTCAGCTATAGAGGGTCTCCCCAACAAAATTGTGTCATCCATAAATTGTTGGTGAGTAATACCTTCTATGGATATAGATGGTTTCAACCCACTTAATGCTCCTACTTATTTTGTTGATCCAATGCACCTTCCCAATGCTTCTACCATTATTATGAAGAGATATAAGGATAATGGGTCCCCTTGCCTTAAGCCCTTACTACTTCCAAAGAATCCAACTAAAGAATTGTTCATTATAACTAAGAATTTAGGTCCTCCATAATAATTATTCACCCATCTTCTCCAATGTCTATTGAAGCCAAACTTCTCTAGGACTCTATCTAGGAAATGCCATGAGACCTAATCATAGGCTTTGTTCATGTCAAGCTTTAACACCATTCCCTCCCTTTTACTAATTTTAATTGAATGCATGGTCTCATGGAGTGTGATTACTCCATCCAAAATCTTCCTACCTTTCATAAAGCCCCCTTGCTGCTCTACAATGATCTTTGGGAGAATAGACTTTAGTCTTAATACAATCACTTTTGATATTATCTTATAAATGGCATTACATAGACTAATTGGCCTAAAGTCTTTAAATCCCTTCAACCTAGGCTTCTTTGGAATGAGCACTAGGAAAGTATTATTGTATTCTTTTAACACTTTGCCTGAATGGTGTGACTCTCTTATTATTGCTACTACATCCTTACTCACTATGTTCTAGAAGGCTTGGAAGAAACCCACTTGAAATCCATTAGGCCCTAGAGCTTTATCTTTTCCCAATGAGAAGATCACTTCCTTGACCTCCTCCTCACTCACCTCTTTGACAAGTTTTGCATTCATGTCTCTAGATAGAATCCTTGGGATATGTTGAATTAATTCCTCCATAGCTTCTTGATCATCCTCCTTATCCTTTGTTAGCAATAATCTAAAGAAGTCCATCACCCCTTGTCTAATTTGATCTTCCTCTCTTATTACTTCTCCATCCTCTTTTTGAATTTTAGATATCCTTGTTACACTTTTATGTCTTATGGTAGAGATATGAAAGAATCTTGTGTTCCTATCTCCTTCTGTTAACCATTGGTTCCTTGAATTTTATCTCTAGTATGTCTCCTCCCTTGCCATTATTGTATGCAATTCTACCTAGATAACTTTCTCTCTATTAAAAAGGACCTGGTCCATCCCATTTCTACTTATTTCCTCTTCAATTTGACTCAATTCTTGCCTTAACCACTCCTTTTGCAAGAAGATATTTCCAAAGACCTCCTTGTTCCACTTTTTTACTTCCCTCTTCACATGTTTCAATTTCCCAACAACCACATACATCTTGGATCCTTGGATCAGATGCATCCACCATATTTCCATTTCCTCATAAATGCTTGGGTGTTGTAACCACATGAATTCAAATTTGAAGGGGTTATTTTTCTTTCTATCCTCCAGACTACACCAAAAGACAAGAGGGTTATGGTCTGACCCTATTCTTGGAAATGGTACCAAAGTATGCTCATAATTTTTCTCAAACCACTCCAAGGATAGCAAAACCCTATCCAATCTCACCTAGATCAAGTCCTCCCCTAACCTCCTATTAGTCCATGTGAATGCATTGCCACTCAAATCAACATCATAAAGACTTGATGTTGATATAAAATTGCTAAGGTCCTCCATACTCTCGATGAATCCTTGGGACCCCCCTTTCTTCTCACCTGGTCTTAATGGAGTGTTGAAGTCTCCTACCACTATCCATATTATCCCCTTGACCTATTGTCCCATCTATTCTAACTCTTTCCAAAACTCCTTTCTCAATCTACTTACATTTGGAGCATAGACATTTGTAACAAGGAAAGCCAACTTTGAAGACTTGATCAAGAAAAGAATTAATAATTGATTTACACTTCTAGAGATGACTTCTCCCTCATAGAGGTTAGAGTTCCATAGAGTTAACAATCCTCTTAAATCTCCTCTAGCTCCCTCTTGATAACTCTTACCCTTCTTCCATATTCCACTCTGAATACTTTCCCACCTTGCACAAGATAATTTAGTTTCTTGCAATAATACTATTTTAGGTTGGTGGTCCTTCAACATGGATCTCACCAATCTATGTTTGTTAGGGGCATTCATTCCCCTAACATTCCATGATATGAATTTCATTTTTTACTTCTTGTAGTGGGCTTCTTCCCACTCAAGACTATGGTCATCTGCTTCCCATATTTCAAATCCTTCTCTATTTCCTTTAAGTATTTTTCCTTCAAATATGGTCTACCCACCTTCTTTCCCTCCTCTACTCCTACATCTAGGCACTTCTTAGCACTCCTCGACATCCTTAGGTATGGTACTTTCCCTAAAGATCCTACATCCACTTCTTGATTAATTATACATGACACAACTTCTAGATCTGAATCTCCATGGGCCTCCATCTCCCCTACCATTTCTTTCTCCTTTTCTTCCATTTGATCCATCTTTTCTTCATCCTTTTTAGTCACCTCATCTCATGGTATCGGAGAGCTTATCCTTTGTGGAGCATCCTAGCTTTCTATGTTATTAGATTCCTCTCTTAGAATTAGTATTTTACCTCCTTCCATCTCCATTTCCTTCTATGAGTTTTCCTTACCTTCACCAATACCATCTTCCTTTATTTCTTCCTTATTCTATTCTGGCTCCCTCCTCTCCTCAACTTCCTACCTTTGAAACTCTTTACCCTTCTCCTTAGAGATCTACTCCTTTTTCTTCCATATTAGACCTTTTTTCCTTTCTTCATTCTTGCTCTAGCTTTCTCTGTAATTCCTCCTCTATCTGTTTGGGAAATCCCTTTCTAGATGACCCATTTTGGCATAGATTCTATAGCTAAAGGGGTCATTCTCATAAATTATGCTTTGATTCCACACCCCCCATCTTGAGACTAGATTGATCTCCTCTGGTAGTTTTTATCCTGATTCAACCATGACACACATTCTAGCAAAAAATACCCTTTTTCTTTCTTTGGTGATAAAATCCATTATGAGAAAGTACCCAAAGGAGTTTTCTATACTTTCAAAAACTTCCTCCTCCTAAAATTCTAGAGGTAAAATAAGTAGCCTTACCCATACTAGGGCCACATCTATCCTCTCTATGTCAAGGTTAAATCTAAGAGCCCATTTCTTGAGATAAAGGCTAGATCTACCCATAAACCATGGGCCTCCTAGAAGAGCCCTATGGCAATCTTCCTCATTGTTAAAAGAGATAAGGAAAAAATTTTGGTAGAAAGGAGAATTCCACATGTCCTTTAACTTTCTAGTGATTAGTTACCCACTTCTTGATCTGCTCCCTTGTTGGTCTTGAGCCTATGAACTTTCCTATAAGAGTTTTATTAAGTTTATTTTGTGCTCTTTCATAGACTTTATTAGGAATATTCAAAAATATTCCTCCCTCCTTAGTTTCAGAGGAGATTAGTAATTATTGTTCCTTATTTTCCTCCCCACTTCTCTTCCCCTTCAAATATTCTTCCCATGTTCTATTGTCCTTGTCTAGGTTACTACTCTCTTGCAATAGATTTGGGTTCTTCTCCTTTAGTATCAAGGGAGATGGATTTGATAGAGCATGAGCATCATCAACTCCACATTCACAATCCTTAGCATCAATAGGCTTAGCTATATCTTTCTAAATTCTTATCTATATTATAGAATCTTCAACCACACACTAATCCAACTCTTCAACTCCAATTGCATCACTCTACACCTCGAGTTGATTGTTACCTTGTGCTCTCACCTCCTACAACTCCTTTCTTGCCTTCATACTCACCATTAAATTACAAGCCCTACACCTCCTCTACACCTGCACTCTCAACCTCCTCCTCTATTTGAAATTGTCTACTTTGTTGAAGCTATTGATGATTGTCAAATGACACTTCTATGGAAATTTTGGTGATGAATTGGGCCCTAGACTATGGCTTCCTAGTGGCTTAAGGTAAATCTCACCGGCCACAAAGGTTGTCTAAGTGAGTACCACTCTCTGATTACCAATAGTATTCCACTAGGGAATAATTGTTGAGAAACCAACCATGGGTTTACCTCCAAATGATAACTCTTTGTATACTCTCTCAAGGTAACAAACTACTAATAGGGTGTGGGGCCATTGACCCTTTTCACTAGAGACACACTCAAACTAGTTACTCTGGGGTTCCTGGGGTACTCCTCAGAATGAGTTTTAGGGAAAATGTTAGCCTAAGTACTTCCCCTAGTTAAGCGGTCGAGACTTGCACCCAATCCTACAAGAGGTTATTAGCCTAATGCAGGTGCTTATTAAGCACCAAAAATAAGAACCAAATAGAGAATAGACAACCGTAAAAAAATGTAGCTTCTATAGAAAAACACAACCTTGGAAAGTGCTCTTTACCCCTATTAGACCCATGCTTCTCTAACTCTTAGATGTCCTTGATCTACAAACCCTAGGCTATGAATATTATTTTTTTTTTTTAAAACTCTACAAACCCTTTGGCTTACAATCACCACTCTGCACCCCTGCTCTACAAACTTTCTTTGCAACCCTAGGCTACGAATTTCAAATTTATTATTATTATTATTATTATTATTATTAAACTTTGTAAACCTTTGGCTCATGATCGTCGCTTTGCCAACCTGCTCTGCACACTTGCTCTATAAACCCACTTTGCAAACCTTAGGTTGCAAATTTTAAATTTATTAATTTTTCAATTTATTATTATTATTTTTTAAAACTCTGCAAGCCCTCTGGCTCATAATCGCTAGTCTTTACTTCTGTTGGATCCCTACTCCTCTGACTCTCAGCCACCACTCTACAAAACCTTAGTTGTAAATATTATTTTTTTTAAACTCTACAGTCCTTTGGCTCATGATCACAACTTCACAATCCAACTTTGCACAATTTTTATTTTTTTTCAACTCTTCAAACCCTCTAGCTCAGGATTGTCGCTCTACAAGCATGCTTTGCACAACCACTCTACAAACCCTAGGCTGTGAATTTTAAATTTATTTTTATTTTTTAAACCTTGTAAATCCTCTAGCTCGCAATTATTGTGCCCTTTACCCCTGCTAGATCCTTGCTCCTCTAACTCTTGCTACTCTACAAACCCTAGGCTATGATTTTTTTTTTTAACTTTACAACCCTAGGCTAGTTTAAAAGTAATTGATATAAATTTATAAGTAATTTAGGCTAGTTTAATTGCATATAAATTAAATTATAAATATTTGTCTCCTGTTATATAAAGTTACTCATATAACTAGTTTTGTTTGTGTAAACTTACTTTGATAAAAATAATTTATTCATATCAATGTCTAAAATAGAAGTGTAGAAAATGCCTATAGTTAAATATACTTAGTAAACATATCAATATCATTATTTATGGTAATTATCTATATAGTTTCTATCAAATGGCATTAGCTTAACCGATTAGATTCCTCAACTTTCAAGGAGGAGACCAGGTTTGAATATTTCCTAGCAATATATTCACAATTGTCAAGCGTGTTGTAATACCACCATGTGGTCATGATGTAATATGGGTGGGGCTTGTTTCAATCACATATAACCAGTGATATAATTACTTGAGCTAATACTAACATGGGGTAATATTAATTAATGATGCTTCACTACTATATTCACAAGCAATGTTCCTATTTATGGAGTTTAACAATGTATATCTTGATAAATAAAAGAATGTTTTCATGTATCATTTCCTCCCTTTCCTTAAGTTCATGTTTACCATTATTTGTACCTTTCTTATTGTTCTTAGATTTTGGTATTTGTTATCATCTACATCAATCTCCTGGATTTCATCATATGACTTTTTAATGTGATTATATCTTGGTAGTGTCTTCTTAACATCATATTTCCCTTATTTCTCTACATCTTTGCATATTTTTTATCCTTTTCCTTGTCTTGATTCTCTTCATTACATAGTTTTGCTATCACTACCATCTATTTTGTATGCTTTTGTCGACCACTCTTTGCTTTTAAATTCTTTCTCTTTATGTTCCTTATTTATTATTTTCATCATGTCATTCATTTATTTTCCTTAAAACCCTTCTTTGGACATTATATGTTTTCTCATACTTTTTTTAGTGTTACCATAGTCTCTTCAAGCTATTCTCACTCTTGAATGAAGTTTGAGTCCTTTTTTATAGTTTTGTCTTCATCTCTTATAGTTATTCTCACTCTTAAACCAAGGTTGAGTCCTCAAAAGTAAATTTAAAAGTAAAATGATCAATCTATATTCTTGTTAGATTTATTAATATATTTAGGAAATAATGAAATTAGCACACTATCTAGTAAGAAAAAGATAAATTCATATAAGCACAATATAATATGGAAAGGTTTTCTTAGACACCAAATGATCATAAAAATGAATAAATAATCACTACCAATCGATTAGAAAATAGATGGAATCAAGGGATATATAAACCCAAGTTACAAGTTAAATTAGGTTAAAGTTAGTGAATTGAGCATAAGGTTCATTACTATAACACTAAAATAAAACCATCTATAAAAGGTGTACAATGACCCATACTACAATATATACATGGCTACAATACAAGGTCAATTATCGCCTCATTGTAAATTAACACCACATATTTCAACATCCCCCTTAATTTGAGTGGGGAAAGCAAAGATAGAACCTTATCAGTCATCTCCCCTTAGAGGACACTCATACTCCAAGAAGCTCTCACAATCACACAAATGATGCCTTTGAAAAACTATGGATAGGATATATATTGTCTGCTTAGCTAAAAGTACATAGACTATATCAAGCATCCCATAATCATAAAACCATTAAACACAATGCATCCACACCTCAATGTGCTTCATCCACTAATGAAAGATAGAATTGATAATAATATTTATGGAACTTTATTTATTGCAATAAAGGGTCATTAGAAACTACTAAGTAAGACTCAATTGCTCTAGGATCATGAGCATCAATTAAAGATATTTGGAGGCCTCATTAATAGAATAAAACTCAACTTTCATAGAAGATTGAGATATTATGGACTCCCATCAACAACACCAAGAGACCAATTTGAAACCAAGATAGAACACAAATCCAATGATCAAATGTCATTGATCTAGATAACCAACACAATCTACATGAAAGAATCCTATTAACATTGGAGGATCCCCAACTGACTAGTGAAAATGCATCTAATATATACCTTCAATGTAGTGAAGGATCCACTTGGCCATTATCTAACGAGTTTTACAAGATTCCTATATATACCTCAAGCAATAACTAATAGCAAAGGCAACATCCAATAGAGTGTGGATAAGGTAGAAAAATCCCCCAAAACATTATTGGTACAAGGTGATATATAACAAAGGAATGGTACAATTGAATCAAAGTTTCAAGCCTAAAACAAATGGAGTCTAAAAGAGCTTACACTTCATTCAAAACCATTTTAGAATATCCAAGGCATATTTGGGTTGTAAGATAGTAATCATGAAGGGTGACTTGATCAATTTGCATTCCTAAGAAATAATGAAGGTCTAAATATATCATATAAAAAGTGTCATGAAGTCGTAAATTCATCGCTTGGATCAAGGATGTTGAGCTTTCATGATGAGAAGATCATCAACATATAACACAATGACCAAAGTTTATCTATCCTAATGGTCAATGTACACATCATGATCTGCATCATATAATAAAACCACGATTGAGGAAGAAAGAATGAAGCCTCTCATACTAAGCATGAGGAGCTTTCTTGAGCCCATACAATGACTTCTTAAGATGGTAAACCAAGGGAGTGGGCCTATCAAGCTCAAAACTAGATGGTTTTTGCATATAAATCTCCTCAAAAACTCCCCATGAATAAAGGAACTATTTATGTCTATTTAATGAACTTCCCATCCATATGAAATGACAATAGAGACAATCATCCAAACAAAGTCTATCTATGCAATAGGTGAAGAGGTTCCCAAGTGATCAATTCCCTCATAAAATAAACCTTAAATAAGAACTCATGTTGTATGCTTCTCAACCTAACCATTGAATGTGTACTTGGTCTTGTAGACCCACTTACAACCAATAATGTTCTTACCCTTAAACAAAGGAACAAGCTCCCATGTTTGATTCTTCATCAAGGACTCATACTTCACCAACATGAGATGTTCCCACTGAGGACATCCCTTGGCCTATAAGTAAGTGAGAGAATCTCCAAAATAATCAATGTTAAATATTAATGCTTCAGAGGGAGGAGGGTTCCAATGATGCTCCTAAGAAAAAATGGGTTGAGCATCCTAGAGAGAATACTGGGCCTACTTGAAAATCAAGTGTTCCATAAAAAGTTGGGTCACATCCTATGCAAAGACAACATTAAAGAAAGGATCTAAAGTGTCTATCACATATTCATTGTCAATCATATAATCCATCATTATCATACAATGAATAAGGGAATCAAGCTCATCTAAAGTAAGGTTAATAATCAAAACAAATATTAGTGGAAGGTTAAAAAACATTTACCATATCATTAAGAATCATTGGAGGACTCTAAATGATGGAATTAGAAGCTATAATTAGAGGATAAAAATCAACAAGAACCTATGGAGGAGGCAAAGGAGAAATAAGAACTTCTAGAGGAGGAGAGGAAGCAACAAGTGAGATAGGATCATATGCCAAGAACACCAAAAGTGGACTAGAAAGAGATGATGTAAGAACCTTATCAAAAATCACATCATGTTGAATGATGATATCTTGACTAATTAAATCATAAAGTCAATAAGACTTAAAAGTATTACAATATTCCTAATGAGTATAACAATGACTCTCAACATCGAGCTTGTCCTTTTTATCTTTAGGAATATAAGACCATGTAATAGAATCAAAAATATATAATTAGAAAACATCAAGCTTAACTTATGTCAATCCCTCAGAGGTATCATACCTTGGAGTACTCAAGCCAATATCCTCTTGATATATGTGTAGCACAAATCATGACTTTGTCCTAAAACTTAGAATCCATTTGCTTGGCATATAACATACATCTAGCCATCTCTAGAATAACCATGAGTTTTTATTGGTAACCCCATTTTGCTTAGGGATATAATGAATAATCCTCTTTAAAGTAATATTGTTAAGTGCCAAATAATCACCAAAAGCATGACTGACAAACTCACCACCATTGTAGTTCCAAAGGCATTGGCTCTTTCTCTCAAACTAATTATCCACAAGAGCTTTAGAGGTCTTAAAACTTTCAAAAGGATTCATTCTTGGTGTGAAAGGTGGATATCCACAAGTTCCTATAGAAATCATTGATAAATATGAGGAAATACTTATACCTAAAAAGAGAACAACAATCCATCAACCCATAAATATCATTGTGAATGAGCTCCAATGGTTGAGTATTATGTCTAGCCTTCCCTTTTGCAAAGGGATCTCAATGGTGCTTCCCCAAAACATACCCCTCATAAACACAGAGGTTAATGGAAGAAACACCCTCTATCATCTAAAATCGACTTATGTGCCTTAAGGATCCATAGTTGATGTGTCGAGGTCTATGATGCCAATGCTTGCTAATGTCATTTGTCTTAGTTTTCATAACAACACAATCTTTTATCTTGGAGGAAGAAGAATATTAAGGATGCCCACCAATATTATATATCTAATTAAACTCATAAAAATACTCTAATTCCACTATTTAAAACCATCATCAATGTCCTTAACCATCCACCTATTAGGTTAAAATTCCATATTTTTGTTAGTATGAGTGATGTTATAAATAGAAAAGAGATTAGGGTCCACACCTAGAACATGAAGAACTTCCCTAAATGATGAGTATCCAAGAATAACCTCATCACATCCAACCATCTACAAATAGTATTCATATCCAATTACCACATGCTCATAGGATGTTGTTTATTGTATTCAATCCAAAAATGGTGATGCTTCATCTTATGTCATGTTGTTCGTAAATTTGTGATCCATTCCTCGAAGGATGTATAAGTCCAATAGGCTAAAGGAACAACAACATATACTTATGAGGCATTTTCTCCATAATCAAAATCACCCTATACAAAAAATAGAGAGGCATCACCTCCCTAATTTTTGGCTATGTCCTCAAGCTTCTTGATTCATTACCAACAAATTTGCCTTATGATCTTTCATCTTGCAAAATCCACACATTGGCTTTTGAAGGGATTCTTATTGGATTTTTTCTCCCCCTAATTTTGCTTTTTTTTGTAGTCTTATCATAATTTGTCTTAGAAACTTCTTTGGCATGAGCTTTAATAGAGGAATAACCACACCTTCTATGCATATTTTAGATATATTGGTGGAGGAGATAGAAAAAACAATATTAAGACTAGGAATAAAATGAGTAGAAAATAACAATTGAAGCATCTCAAAGAAAGTAGCTGCCTACACATCGCTTTTTGAAATATTATTGAAGATCATATTGGGGTAGTCAACATCATCCTTCTTTACTTATTTGGTCCCTTTGGCAACATGGATGTCCTATATTCTCTTGAAATGGTTGATATATTTTCAATCGTCCCAAAGTTGTTCATACTCAAGTTAGCAAGATCTACTTCTAAATGACTAACTTGAGTGGAATCCACTTGGTTAAAAATGCTTTAGAGGCATCCAACAATCCCTTAGGATCAGAATGATGGATAATATGATTGTCATATATCTTGTTCACATAGAGAGCAATAACACCATGTGCTTCCTCCTTCTTAGCCTGACACGTGTCTTGCCTATCTTTATAATCATTCTCAACTTGAACTTCATTGACATATTTCCATAATCCCTTGTGGAAAAGAGCTTATATATTGATTTTTCATGAGGTATAATTTTATCATTGAGCATAGGCACATGCGATGAATAATTTATTGTGTTCCTAAAAAACATAGTTTCTTACATGCAAAACTAGCCAAAAACACCACTACATAAAGAGAGCTTGAAAACCATGCAATCTCAAAAGGACTCAAATGATTCTATACAAATAATTTATGGGATTTAGAAGTTTGACACTTAGATCACACATAATTCCATAAAAAAACTTTGAATTTTTTTAATTTACCTCTAGTGAATCCATTGTTTCCAATTGCCATTGAGGAGGGAATAAGGGGTGCCACTTGTGTATTGACTATGTAGATAACTAAACAAATAAGAGATCCCTTTAGCAAATCCATTGTTAAATGTCATCAGTCCAAAAAATAAGGGTATGCCATATGTTTGTTGCATTAACTAGGTGAATCAGAGATAATTGGTTGTGAGTTATCATTTAAGGATATGTTTTCCTCTGTTATATAAACAATACATTTATTTTGAAGCCTCCCAATAGGCACTTGTCAGTCCTGAAGCATGTGTAGGCCCCAATGGTCAACTATGACATCATTAAAAAGTTCAAGGTAAATTTAGGGGTGAGGAATTAAACCCTAACTTCTCGGGCACCTAAGACTTATACATTCTCCACTAACCATATAACCCAAAATCCAATTGAGAAAGGAAATAAACCATGTTAGTCTTAACATATATTCTAAAGTGGAATTGGGGTCAACACAACTTGATAGTGCTCATGCCCATGAAAAAAGGCATCTGTCTCCAAAAGTAAACATATATATTTTAAACCCATGCCCTCCTTGATAGGGATTAATAATTAGATATTAGTTTTAAAATCTTAGTTTTAGGATTTTAATTAATAGGATTTTTATTTGTAAGATTTTATTCTTTGTAGCTTGGTAATGATCTTTCAGAGAATGTAACCTTTTACCTTTTGTCAGTAGCTACAACCTTTCCATCCACCTTACTGATAAGCCCATTTAATACATTATTATATTATAAGGGCCTTTATTAGATTTTGTATAGGTCTAAATGACCTATAAATATGTTTGATTATAAATGGAATTAGTAGACAAGTATTGGGGCAATCTTATCCTGTATCATATAGTATAAAAGAATTCCACTCCTACTTGTGAGGAGAAACATAATTCTCCCTTATTCCTTTGTTTATCTTTGGTTTTGGTTTGTCAAAATGCAAGTTGTTAAGGTTGTAACCATTTGCATATTACTTTAACCTTAACCTTCTATGTTGATTGGTTGCTTTAGCGTCCCCATCTTCATGCATGCTTGAATCTATTTTTTCAGGAGACATACCTAGAGCTTTTATAGATACAATTCCCCTAAGTTAAGTTTTTACCAATTCATGTTCCTCATTGGAAAGTTGCTCTATCGGTTGGTCTTCATTTCCTTTCACATCTTCTTGATATAGATGTTTCTTGGATTCTTGTAATTCAACAAGCCTATCAAGATGTTTTTGAATGATTTTATCTTATTATTTTAAAAGATTTTTGTATTTTGAATCTCGTGTTCTCCTAAATACACTATTTCTCTCCTATAACTTTAATTTCCTATCACAACCTCTTCCTATAGTTATTTATGGTACATATAATTTTTGTAAGGTAATCTCAAGAATGTGAATCTTATATCATCCTTAAATATAGCTTCTGGAGCATATGATATCATCGAAGTAAGATAACAACTAGGATCCTTATGTTTTACTAGCCTATAGAAGATATCAAGCTCCCGCATGTCATCCTCCACCTGCAAGTATTTGAATTCAAAAAGTTATCGTTAAAAAAATGATGATAGAAGGCTTTATGGTGTTTTTATATTTTTCTAAAAATAGTGAAGAGGGGCTTGAATGCATGGTTTATTTATGTAGAGAATGAAAAAGGGAGAACATTGCCTAGGTGCAAATATAAGTTTCATATAGAGTATGCTCTGTCAAATTGCCAAATCCAACCTACCTAATACCTCTAGGAAGCTACTCCTTTAGATTTTTTTGAGGCCAAATCCACCTACAATAGCAAAAACCAGTGCTCTCTTCACCAAGAAAATATATTTTTCTCCCTCACTGGACACCACAAACTCTTCTTCCAGGCCAACATTGAGCCACCATTGGACTTCATGAATATTGATGTGGCATTATTATAGTACTTTTAGGGATGACTGGGTTGAACCTTGAAGCATCTAATCTATGTTCATTGTCCACAAATAATTGATATAGCACCCCATATCCCAACCTACACATTGGCATCAAATCGCATGTGAGAATTTATTCCTCTAGTTGTCGATAATTTGTTGCTTGGTTATACTTTCTCATGTGACAAGTTGCCTTAGGCAAAAATGCCCCTTCCTCCCACTATGATATCTCCATGCTAGACATATATTAGATAAAAATTTCTTCTATTTGAAGCTACTCATCGTGGGTGGCCTTTGCCAAGAAGCACATCATAAGGGGACATTTGTAAGAATCGTCATTATAGCTTTCAAATTTTAATACTGATGAAGGTCAAATTACACTCTAACAAATTCCAATCAAAGGTTTCTAGCACCCAAATTGATCCCAACATAGTGCTACATGTTCACCTTAGTAGCACCATCCCGTTATTCCCTTTGTTGCTTAAAAGTGAAGGCCAATCTCAAGTGACTAAGCCCTTGAAGGAGAGTCGTGTCTCTTCTCTCCTTGCAACTTGGTAGTAAAATGGAATATCAATTGACACACACCTAACTTTAGTTCAACTTTGGTAATTTCTATGGCATTTTACCTATTTATTTTCTTTTGCCTGCCTAAAGCACAAGTTGACTAGTGTTAACTATTACTGAAAACTTTTATAAATTTTTTAGTGCACCACATTATCCCACATTTGTTGTGTTGATTTTAAGAATAGCCTTTATTTATTTTTCTTTTTCATATATCAAATGCATGTAAATCAGCAAGAGGTCCACATAAATTTTTTAAAACAAAAGCATATTCTAGAGAATATTATGATGGAATATTCTTCAGTTGGCTTGCTTGTAAAAAAAAATCTTCTTCCTTTTTTACCCAATGAGACATTTTTCTCATACTTCAAGGCATCTATATTTTCTTGATTATAGGCTTATTTATACTCGTTGAAAAGCTTTTTTGTTCCTGATTCATTGGAAGTGATATTTTTTAGTTTTGTGACCATTTAATATGCTTAATTATAACTCAAAGCTTCTCTTGTAAAAAGGAGTGCATTCATGGTAGTACTTGAAACTTCTAAAATTAAAGTAGTGATCTACTTGAAATTTTGGTCAAATACCCTCCCTGACATTCATTAGAAGGGGCATGATTGCCAATTTAACAAAATAAATGACAACATTAGATAACATAATTAGTAATTTGGTAGATAAATTCAATAACATACATGTCCAACCTCCATCACCAACTTCTAGAATAAACACTCTTGATACTCGCTCTCATGCAAAATGTGAGGTCAAGATCTATGATGGGTTTAGGAATCCCAAAGTTCATAATACCTAGATCTTAGACATGGAAACTTGGTTTACCTACAACCAAATGCTTGATTATGACAAGGTCCCATTTGCTAAGTTGAAACTTTTTGGAGTCACTAAAGTCTTGATTATTGAGCAACAAGATACACAAAATCCCATCACCACTTGGGATCATTTGGTCATAGCCTTGAAGGCTATATTATATCCTTTTAACTATGATAGTTATTTGA
The DNA here is from genome assembly GCA_028583015.1 of Wollemia nobilis. NCBI lineage: Eukaryota > Viridiplantae > Streptophyta > Pinopsida > Araucariales > Araucariaceae > Wollemia > Wollemia nobilis. Next base: position 731,693 of record JAQPPZ010016766.1, on the reverse strand, counting down.
TCATCAATGGATTTGCTTGAGTTAAGGAAGCCACATGATTGTGCAAGACTATATCTATCAATTCAATCACTTATGCATCTTGCTCTGTGTACAAGACCGTACACCTACTCTCATTAAAAAGTTTAAGAGTGGTATCTGAATGCACCTATTTTAGGATTTAAAATATACTCCACTTACCACTATTGATGCAATATTTAATTAAACACAACTTGTAAAGTATAAGCTTGCTGCCTAGTCCCATGCACCTTGGTCTTCCTTCTCAGCAGGCCCTTTGATACCTTTGACTTCTCCAAATTAGAAATATTTCTTGGATACAAGGAAGGCATTTCCTCCTTCTCTCTCCCTCCTTATTTCCCTTCTCCTTCTATAGTTTCTTCTTTTGATATATTTTGTCATTATTGTAAAAATGGACATAAGAACTTTTAATGTCCATAAAAGAAAAATAAAAAATTGCTTATACAATCTCTTGATTAGGAAACTCATAATGTTTCCATTAAGACTTATGGAGAGGACACCACATATGATGAGTTAAATGATTGCAAAGTCTATTGTTTATAAATTATAACTATCTATGACCCTACATCCTCGTCCATACTCACTTAGATGGAAGGATATTGACACCACCTCCAATATCACACACACTTGTACTCTATCTTTTGCTTTTGGGCCTAAGTTTGTGGATATAGTCACTTGTGATGTGACTCTGATGGATTGTTGTGGTTTGTTGTTAGGTAAACCCTATAGTATGATAATAAGGCTTATTATTATGCATACAATAACACATACACCTAGCATGAGCACAAAACCTTTCTCATCCAATGCACCAAGAACACCATATACTTGGTCCATACAATATCCATTGGACACAAAAAGACTGTATTATTTTTTAGCATTCCACAATATGAGGATACACAAGCAAATGCCCTCTTGTCCACTCAACATACTGCACCACTTGAGAAAAAAATCCATAGAGCACCTATTCCTATTCTTTCTTTTGTTCCTATTCTTGCTTCTACTCCTATTCCTATTGCTCCTACTCCTCCTCTAGCTCCAAATTGTGTACATATTTTTTAATAGCCTACCCCTTCCACATTGCAGGATTTTTATATCCAAGAGGTGTTTTAACCAACTCAGATTCTTTAGGATGGGCATAATGTCTAGCTTAGAGGTAGCCCTTGGATATACTTGGAATCCATCATCTTGAAGATTCACCAGATCCACCTGGGTTCTTTTCAGCTTTCGCTTTCAACATGTTGGTTCACTTACTACCCAACTCATGATTCTCCTCTCTTTTTGTAAGCATTGGAGTCTAATGCTTTTATGGTTGGGAGGAATGATAGGGATTAATAATTAAATATTAGTTTTAAAACCTTAGTTTTAGGGTTTTAATTAATATGATTTTTCTCCATAATATTGTTTCTTTGTAGCTTGTCAGTGACCTTTCAAAGAATGTAACATTTTATCAATAGCTACAACCTTTCCATCCACCTTACTAACAAGACTATTTAATATGTTTATATCTTGTATGGGCCTTAATAAAAAAATTTAAAGTCCTAAATGGCATATAAATATGTTTTATTATCAACAAAATTGGTAGACAAGTATTGAGATAATCTTATTCTGTATCACTCCTTGTTTTAGAGCCTCTACACACCTCATGATGGTCACATAACCCATTATGTCATCAAGTTTTCCAATAGAATGGGTCGTCCTCAAGGGCATCCTCTTGTACCAGTGGAGGAGACACAGACACACTCACTTATACTCTTAGTGCCATGGAAGAGGTGCCATGAAACCCCACATAATCATTGACCTCTCATATGTCTCTTTCACTTATCCTATAGGTCAATAAACTTGCAATAGTCAATAATATTATTGTTTGGCATGTGCACAATACTCCTTACAATGCCTTAAAAGCAAATACATAGGAATTATCATGGGTTGAACCCACAACCTCCCACAAGATATGCCCTAATACAAACGACCCATGTAATTATACCATGATACATGATGGGGGCTAAACTTACCCTCCTCACACAAAGTTTGTCAACCACACAAAATGCATGCCAAACCTCATAACCATCTATTTACTATCCACTACAATATGGAATATTCCCATTTTAAAACTTTGGAATTCAAATTTTGTAGGGGGTAAAAATAAAACTTTGGATGCAAAAAAGAGGTATTAGATGAAAAATATTGAAAATTGTTGGACTAAAAATTTCACAAAGAATCCAAATTTTTTGACTATTTTTTCATACCTATCACATTTTCCTTTAACGATATTTTTTAGAACAAAACATGTCAAGGCATCCTCTCACTGAAGTAATATAAAAATTGTTGGGTCATTCTAACAACTTCATCAAGTAGCTTAGAGGTCTTTACTATGCATTAGAGTCTTTCCAATATTTTTTTGGTAATATGGAAGATCCAATAATATTTAACCTCTTCCCTTCTATCTCAAAAGTCATGTTGATTGTCCTCTTATTTGTATTACATCGATACCAACAAATCCAAAGTGGAGAAGGAAATGCTTTTTTTTGTAAAAATCTATAAAAGATGAATAAGGTTTGCAAGAAACCTAAAAAATACAATTTATTATTTTAGAAAAACTACTTCCTCATTTAACAAGACATAATTGAATTGACCAAAATGATCGAATGCTAAAGAGGGAAATATGGTGAACCTATCAATGAATATTTCCCTTAATCCAATCAATTGTTGTGATATAGAGATCCTCATGATCTAAGCTCCACTAAGACTTTTTGTTGAAACCTTAAAATTCTATTAAACATAAAATATATACCATAAGTTGCTTCTAATAGAATTCACATTGCTTTTGGAATCATTATAGAAGTGTAGACACGAAAAATTGACCCACTAAGGTGAGTAATTTTCCTTAGATCCCTTGTTTTCTTCTTGGAAAAGTAGGGTCATATTTGAGCCACATTTTCTCCAACCAAATCTTATCCATTCCTCCTAAATCCTATACCATTGGATCAGGATTGAAAATATCTTGCCAACGGTATATGATATGACCCATTTTGACTTTATTTGATCCTCCAAAATGCATTAAAACCACACGAGGGTTTGGTTGGTGCGATGTTGTCGTCTGTATTTTATGGAGCGCGATTTTGCATTTTAAGGTTTTCTTTTAAGAAAACCCTAATTTTTAAATTCGATCTTTTTAAGGTCGATTGTGCTTAGTTTTTCCCACCCATTCCTCTTTCAAATCCACTATATAAGGAGGGTTTGAAATTCATTTCTTCCAATCAAGTTCCAACCAAGTTCCAATCAAGTTTTCATCCAAGCAAGTTCATTTCTCACCAAGCAAGTTCATGATAACAATTCTTGATTAAAGTTATATTTTCTTGAGGTCTTCTTCTTCTTCTTCCATAAGCAAGAAAACTCATAAGTGTGAAGTGTGATATATTGAAGCTTTATTTTTTGCTACATTGGATTGTGTGTTGCTACTCTTGGTGGACAAGTGTTGAAGCCCTAAAAAGGAATATACTACTTGGAGGTCTCCATCCCTTTTGCTTGCTTCTTCATTACTACCAAGTTAATTTCACTCTTCTATACTTTTCATATTAGTTAGGTTTTTGATTGCACATCTATTTAATTCACATTTTCTAAGTTTTCTCCTAGCTTCTGCGAAATCGCGCTTGGGTCTCTACAAGGCAGGATTTCGTCGTGCGATATCGTGGTCGCTCCATATGGGGTGCAATTTTGCATAGACCATGTTTGGGGATAATTTGCTACCCCCAAACCCTAGATTTGTGTTATAGATTATATTTAGACCACATTAGGGTATTATGCAATCTATTTTATTATTTTGTTCTGCTACATTTTGTTATGCTTATTCATCTTCCAAAGGTCAATTTTTGCTTCTATTTTCAAAGGTCAGTTAAAAGGATCTAGGGGGCTTGACTGCTATGCATTCAAGCATTATTGTATAGCATCCTAAGCAGGCCCCCTAACCCTAATCCTATTTTCAAGTGTTTGTTAAGTTGTCTTGCAGGAACAAGAATTGTTGATAACATTAGATAAAGGGATAAAGGTAAGGATAAATCACCAAATAAGATAAGTGTTTCAATTAATATCTATGTTATTTTTTGAGTGCTTTTATTTCTATTGTAAACCCTAGATCTTATTTTATAGAAATATATTTAATTATGTTTTAGGCATTTGAAAAGTAAAAAGCATAATGTGCACTTAGGGTTAATTCAGTTTGTGCATCTCTTTTTGAGCCCTTGCTTAAAGGTTATTTTTTTAGAACCCTAGGTTAGAAAAGTATTCAAAGAAAAAAATCATACTAGGGTTAGCTCTTGTATTCCTACATATTTGTATTTCTACATTGTGCTTTATATTTCATCGCATAGATCTAGAAAGGCCAAATCTAGGTGGTTGTCTTGAATCTCATACATCAAACATTTCTAAAATTCCTGTGGACTTGGAGTGAGTTCTTAATGCCATTTCTAGTGAAACCTTCCCCCATCCTTCACACCTAAGTGTAGAGAACAACACATCCCCTATGGTTCACCCCAAAGACTTCTCTCTTGTGGATCCAAATTTTGGAAATTGTACACAGTAGGGCAGTTTTGGGTAGTTTTGGGAATTGCACTCAAAGTTAAGGAAGAAAAACCTACTAAGTCTCAAAATAAAAATAGACATATAGGAGGTGATAATGGAATGAATAGTAGGTCTATTAATAGTTTTACTAACAACCTACAAAAGATAATACTTCATAAACCTCCACAAAGGAATTTCATGAAGCTTAATATGTCTATGAAAGCAGTTTTGAAATAACTTTTAGAAGCCAATGCAATTAAGTTGCCTCCCATAAGGTAACCTGATACTACAGCTAGTTGGTACAAGGAAGGATAACATTGTGCATATCACAGAGTAGGACATTGGACAAATTCTTGTAGAAAGTTGAAACATGTGGTTCAAGATTTAATTGATGCAGGACGTCTTGATGTAAGAAATTCTCAATCTTCAAATTGTCAACAAAAATCCACTACCAACCAGAATGTACCTAAGCAAGGACAACAAGCAGTTAATAAGGTATATTGTAAAAATGTACCACATCATTATGATAACCATACAGTTGGTATGGTAACAAATACTTCAGAGCAACAGGTGCAAAATCGACAAATCCAACGATCTCAACAGGAGATGAGTTTTTTAGCGAATATTTATCTCTTAGAACTTTTACAAAACTCTCCTACTCATGGAGAAGCCTTAATAAATGTTCTAAAGCAGCAATCTATCCCTCCAGATATTTCCTCTAGTGATATGGCCAATGTTGTAAGCTCTCTTGGGACACATCACATCACATTCTCGAATGACGATATTTATTCCTCAAACCTACGTAGGGATTCTTCTCTCTACATTATTGCATTTATTGGGGAAACCTTTATCAAAAAGGTTATTATTGATAATGGTTCTTCCCTTAATTTATGCACATATCAATTTATCCAAAAGTTTGGATTAAAAGAGGAAAATTTAACTAAATCTAATGCAATCATAAAAACATTCAACAACGAGTCCCAAGAAGCTTGCAACATTATATCTCTCCCATTTAAAGTTGGACCTAAGATCTTAGATACAATATTCTATGTGGTACCTTGCCCTGCATCTTTTAATCTGCTTCTCAGACGTCCTTGGGTCCATGAGATGAAGTTTGTCCCTTCTACTCTTCATCAATGTTTGAAGTTCATATTTAAGGATCAAGTTATCACCATTTCAGGCGATACTCGACCGTTTGAATATTGTTCAATGGTTGAACAAGCTCAGTTTGATCTCAATGTTTGTCCTTCAATTTCATCATTTGTTTTTTCAAGTTCCTCATCTCAAAAATCTGAGTAATTCAACAATCTAAAAGTGAGTGAGGAACCTCTAATCAATTCATCATGGGATCAAGATAATCAGTTTCTTCAAGAACCTCTTCTGGATATATCTCATCAAGTTTGGAGCAGAGTAATGAGGATGAGGATCCCCCTTATCCCTCTAACATTTTTTTTTACAATGTGATAAATTCTATGTTTTATAATGGTAAATATTTTGCTTCTCATAAAGATCTTGCAAAGTTAGGAATTTATCCTTATGTTAAGAAAAATGGTTTTGTTCAATAATGTATAGATTATCATGTTATGGCTACCAAAGAAATATCTATGAAGGATCCTCTCCGTGATTATAATCATTGAGATGACTTACCTTCTAGATATTTCTTTGATAAAACAATCCCTTGTATGCCTATTTTTTTTGTTAAGATAAGAGGTACAATTAAAATGTGTGTTGACTATCAATCTGATTACTTGTTTAATAAAACATAAAATAAATTAAATCAATCATTAATTAGGTATGCATTTGTATTTTCTTTCCACCATACCCATTTGCTTGTTCATATTGCATGACTGCCTCTCATACTTTGCATGGTTGCCTAACATTCTATTCCTCTTGCATTTCTGCTTTTCACAATTGCATGGCTGCTTGCTCATGACTGCTTGATCATATAGCTTTTCGAAGATTCATGATAAAGGCATGTCATGATACCTAGTTAGGTCTTAGCTCATATGCATTACACTCTCACTAGGGTTCTGATGCCTAGCGAAGCCCCAACCTAGGGCTCATGCATTTTTGTCCCTTCTTCTCTTCTTGTCTTCCTTTGCTCTTTTCTTCTCTTCTCTCTTCTTCTTGTATTCCTTTACTTTGAAAGTTTTTACAATGACTATCATTTATGTCCATAGTCAAGGAATACAATCCTCTTCTGGTATATCCTTATCCTTTGCATAATTCTTTTTTTTTATTGTCTTCTTTGTTTAGATAAGGATATACATTCTTCTTTTCTTTGATTTACACATTTCCTCCTTATTGAAATTTTAATAGCTAAAACATCAAGTTGGGGGTACCATTGCACAATTATTTGCTCCTTATTTTTTCCCTCTTATTTCTTCTAGCACATGCACACACTCATTATGTTATGCTCATCTGATTTGGTCTATATACATATTTTTACACACCCCTGTCGAGTAGTATTTGCTAAAACATCATTCACATCAACAATGACATATTCCCCTATTGGGTTATGCTTCTTTTGACTTAGTGGGCTCAACACCCCATTACAGGATAAGCTCCTTGGCCATTTTAGCAGGCCTCAGCATACATCCTAATGGGTAATCATTCCATAGCAGTCACTAGTGAGCAATCATCCATAGCGGATTACCTTCCATTATTTGATCATTTGAGCAATCACCCATAGCGGGTTACACTCCATATTTTCCCATATGTTCATCTTAGCAAGTACTACACCTATAGCAAGTTTTCACTCCACATTTGGACCTTCTCGTTGGGCATAAAATCTTTCATTCGGGGTTCTTGATCAGATTCTCTCAATTTCTATGGTTAACCTTTTTGGAAGATGTTCTTCTCATTCTTATTCTTCTTTTTCTCTTCTCTTCCCTTCTTCTTTCTTACCCTTCTACTCATCCATGCATTTCATGCTAGCTACATTAGATTCATGTTGTACCTAGTGATCTTTGCTCTGCTATTTGTTTGCTTGCTTTGTTCTTTGTGTCTTTGTGTTTTGCTTTTTCTATCTTTGTATTTTTCGAGTTTCTTAAGGAATTTCCTTTTCTTTCAAAACTCTAGGGGGCACCCTAGCCATAGAGGCATTAATGGTAGTAATGTCTCATCTTGTGTGCAAAAGTCTAGAGTGTCCTTCATGATACCCCTTTTGCACCACCCTTTATCCAAAACTAGCCACCCATTTTCTGTGTTTGTTGTCTTCTTGCCCATAGGAGTCTACATATTTTTTTGATGCATTTACTTGGCCTTAAATGCATTAAAGAGGGGGTAAAATATAGATACAGAAAATTGACCCACTAAGGTGAGTAATTTTACTTAGATCCCTTGTTTTCTTCTTGGAAAAGTAAGGTCATATTTGAGACAAATTTTCTCCTACCAAATATTATATATTCTTCCTAAATCCTATACCATTAGATCAATCTCAAAAATATTTTTCAAACGGTATATGATATGACCCATTTTGACTCCGTTTGATCCTCCAAAATGCATTAAAACCGCATGGGGATCTGGTTGGTGCGATGTCGCAGTCCGTCTTTTATGGAGCGTGATTTCTTATTTTAGGTTTTTCTCTTAAGAAAACCCTAATTTTAAAATTTGATATTTTTAAGGTCGACTGTGCTTGGTTTTTCCTGCCTATTCCTTTTTCAAATCCACTAAATAAGGAGGGTTTGAAATTCATTTCTTAAAATCAAGCTCCAACCCAGTTCCAATCAAGTTTTTATCCAAGCATGTTAATTTCTCACCAAGAAAGTGCATGATAACAATTCTTGATTAAATTTCTATTTTCTTGAGGTCTTCTTCTTCTTCTTTCACAAGCAAGCTAACTTGTAAGTATGAAGTGTGATCTATTGAAGCTTTATTTTCTACTACATTAGATTGTGTGTTGCTACTCTTGGTGGACAAGTATTGAAGCTCAAAGGAGGAATCTACTACTTGGAGGTCTCCATACCTTTTGCTTGCTTCTTCACTACTGCTAGGTTGCTTTCACTCTTCTGTACTTTACTTATTAGTTAGATTTTTGATTGTGCATCTATTTTATTCGTATTTTCTGAGATTTCTCCTAGCTTCTGCGAAATCGTGCCCGAGTCTCTATGGGGGACGATTTTACCGTGCAATATAGCGGTCGCTCCATACGGGGCACAATTTTGTATAGACCATATTTAGGGGTAATTTTATACCTCCAAATCCTAGATTTATGTTATAGACTGCATTTAGACCATATTAGGGTATTCTGCACTCTATTTTATTATTTTGTTTTGCTATATTTTGTTATGTTTATTCATCTTCCAAAGGTCAATTTTTGCTTCTATTTTCAAAGGTCAGCTAAAAGGACCTAGTGGGATTGACTACTGCACCTCCAAACATTATTGTATAGCATCCTAAGTAGGCCCCCTAACACTAATCTAATTTTCAAATGTTTGTTAAGTTGTCTTGCAAGAACAAGAATTGTTGATAGCATTGGATAAGACAAGGATAAATCACTGGATAAGATAAGTGTTCCAATTAATATTTTGGCTATTTGTCGAGTGCTTTTATTTCTATTATAAACCCTAGATATGATTTTATAGAAATATATTTAATTAAGTTTTAGGCATTTGAAAAGTAAAAAGCATATAGTGTGCACTTAGGGTTCATTCTGTTTGTGCATCTCTTTTTGAGCCCTTGCTTAAAGGTTGTTTGTTTAGAACCCTAGGTTAGAAAAGCATTCAAAGAAAGAATCATACTAGGGTTAGATCTTGTATTCCTACATTGTCCTTTATATTTCATAGCATAGATCTAGAAAGGCCAAATCTAGGTGGTTATCTTGAATCTCATACATCAAACATTCCTGAAATTCCTATGGACTTGGGGCGAGTCCTTAAATCTGTTCTTGGTGAACCCTTCCCCCATCCTTCACACCTGAGTGTAGAGAACAACACAGCCCTCATGGTTCACCCTAAAGGCTTCTCTCTTACGGATCCAACTTTTGAGAATTGTACACGATAGGGCAGTTTTCCCCCTCTACAAGAAGAATGTATTCTAAAACTTAAGGTTAAGTAATGAAGATTCATACATACTTTGATACCATGTCAAATTTATCAATATATATAGGAACTAATAAAATCAACACATTACCTAACAAGGATAAATTAAATCTCATATAAACATAACATTATATGAATAGGTACCCTTACACACAAAATAGTCACAATAATGAATAAAAAGTCATCACCCACCAATAAGAATATAGTTGGACTCAAAGGGTACAAATACCCAAATTATAAATGACCTAATATCAAATATAAATGACCTAATACCCAAATTACAATAATACTACCTATGGAGGGTGTACAATGGTCCATAGGATAACACACAAGTGAATACAATACAAGTTTTGTCATGGCCTTGAGTGAATATTAACACCATATATTTTAACATTTCTTTTTTAATTTATTGTTTTATTGCCACTAGTTCTATAGCTCTAATTTGATTTTCCTAACCATCTTCATAATTTTTTTTAGTATTTTATATGGTGCCTTTTTATTGGTATTCATATCTCAATGTTGGTTTTATTGTTGGTGTAACTATATATATCTCACAATTCTTCAATCATGAGAGTTTCTTTCAACTTAAAAGAACATTCTTAATATCTAGTGTAGGCCTTTTTCCTTCATTCTTGTTTACATAGATATTACATAAGAAAATTAGAAAATTTATGATCTATACATTTAGTAGTAAAATACATGTTTTATTATATATTTTTTTAAATTATTATACTAGAGGAATTGGTAACTCGTTATAATTTTCTACTCCTCTTCGTGGGTTTGAATCCTACTCCTTACTGCCACTATAACCTCCAGTTGCATCGGGTAAACTTTTTAACATAGCTGACAATACTTGTTTTATTATCTTATTAATATATATAATCAAATATTTTTATACGTAAAGTTTGAAAATACATTAACTCTAGATCACACAAAAGTATAATAGCCTATAGTGCGCATAAAGGCCTAGCATGGATGAGCAAAAAATAATATTACTTAAAATATTACAACTAGAGAAAATTTAAAGGACGACACCATATTTTCCAACATAATTCTTCAATATCTTGATTATTTCCCAGTATTACCACCTCCATATATTTCAAAGCCCATATCACGTCATTTGCTTTTCTATAAGCCCTATTGCACTATCCCTTAACTCCTATTCCCCCTCCATCCATTCCACTCATGACACCACAAGGAGATGGATCATAGCTACCCCATGGTACCACTCCCTTGTTCTCTCCACTCAAGTCATACATTGATTGCTTCCCAAGGACAAGCTTCCACAAACTCATCATTGAGACTTGCCTTTGCATTGTTGACCAAAGAATTGCCTTTAATGTCTTTCTTTGTCCCTTCAAAGTCACCCCTCTAAAAGCCTCATTTGCTTCCTTGGTGCTATAATTTTAAAAAACTAAATCATTTGGCGTCATTTGCAAGGAAAACCAACCACCTTCATAAATGATACTAAGCCCTCCATTAATAAGTGGTAAGTACTCAATATCCATTGAATTATTTCCATGGGATATCACAAAGGTTATATCTTTACCCTTGGCTATTACTTCCACTATGACCTTCATTTACTAAATAGAGCCAATAGACTCTTCCTCTTTGGTGATGGTTGTGTTAAGTCACATCTCTAGTTCCTTCTTAATCTCATCATCACAATTTGAAACTAAACAAAGATGATAATTTGAAATCATCATTAGCTTCTTATGGGCCCCTCAAACCCCTATCTAAATGAGTCCATTTGTGGATTCTAAATCCAATCCTAGGCATAAATGCTTATTACTTTGATAGGGCTTATTCTATGCATACAACTTTGGCAACATATTTTTCAAGAAACGATAGTCTCACATGTATTGTGAGATGATCATTGCATGAATATTGGCATTTTATTTTTATAAATAAGATGATCTAAATGTATCATTCTTAACTTCACTTAAATAATCCCAAAAAAAATTAATAAGACATTAAATAATTGTAGTAGTTTGGATTTTATCACTGTACTCCAACAAAAGAACGACTATGAAAGAGTACTAAAGGAAGTTTTGTAACCCCAAGAGCAATATTACAAGAATAAATCTAGCAATATTCCAAAACTTTGGCAAATTGACAAATAATATGACTCATTCCAAATGGCCAAATTTGCTTGTCTAAAAAATGAATCACAACTTTAGAAAAAGAGTGAATCGTTCTCTAAGGATTTGGGTTAGAAAAAGGTTGCACAAAATCCAAGGAAATAACATGGAAATCAACTTTTTGTCCTTAACTAGCACTAACAAAGAGTTATAAGTTGTTAAAGGATTAATTTGAAGGCAATAAGATTTAATAAAATATTAATTCTGCTAAATTATGCTACTAAATTTGAGGATTTACTAGGAGTAGAAATTTTTTAATTCAAGTTTTTTTTTTTACAATAAAAAAGGCTTTGAATCTATTAAACTTGAGAAGATATTACAATACTTACAATACTTGACCACAAACAGAGGTAACTAAGACCTCGATCAGCTTACCCATGGAGCCGACAATGTTTGGCCACCAATCTAGCTAAAAAATATACAACTCTAAAAGGCCTGGAATAAAATCAACTACAACACACATGAGAGGTTGACAATTCCTCAACTCACATTATAGACAAAAAAAAAAATATTGGAAACCTTAGCCAACTCTTTCCTCCAAAATACTGCACTCTCTTCCTGAACAACAAAGGACAACAAATAGTCTAACTAAGTGAGTGAACAAAGTTCTAAAGAGTGATTCTTTATTTTTCAATGATCAATTAGAGCACTGGTAAATTTGAGATTTTTGACAGTTAAGTGCACGACTATCTTTTCTAATTGATCTGCATCCGAACTTAACTCCCTATACACATGATGAATTTGGAAGAACTTAAAGAACTTTGTCAATCTAATCACTTCCTCTTTCATGTCTTTAAGGACCAAATCATTAACTTTCCAATTTTTCTTTAAGGATTCTATGATTAACTTGGAGTCACCCTTGACAAAAATCTCTGTGATATTTTCTTGCAAAGCAATTTTCAATCCTCTCAATAGAGCTGTTATTTATGTATAGTTGTTTGTGTTCAACCCTAACCCTTTATAAAAGCAAATGATATTTTCCTGTAAGGGCCATACTAATTTCTCTCTACCCCTGATCTGCATGGATTTTTAAGAGAAGATCCATCAAAATAGAAGGTCACCACAGATTCTTCTATGGTGTTAGTACCTACTATTTGTCTCAGAGGAGCAAACAATTTTAAAATCAAACCAAAGACCTCCAAAATTTCTTTTTGCTCCCTAGAATAGTGTGCAATTGCTAGTACTTTAGTTGGAAATAAACTAGTATCTTGCTCACTTACATATCTGATTAAATTTTTCCATATTCTTCCTAATTTTATGACCCGATATCTAAAGCATTTTTCATTCCAAGCCTTCCATAACTGCCACATCAAGCAAAAAGTCATAGACCTGCATAGTTCTTTGATCGGTAAGCAATTAGTCATTTGATTCAACATCTCTATAATATCCATAAAGCAATTTAAGTCTCGAGTAGGACATTTAAATAGCTTTATCAACTTGGTCCATAAATCTACTAACACTAAACAATTAAAGATCATATTATTTAGAGTTTCTCCTTCTATTTCACAAAGGTGACATCTGTCTGGACCAATCACATCCCTCTTTCTTATATTCTCAGCTGTTAGAGTCACACTATGAGCCACCAAAGAAAAATTTTGAATTATTTTTCCATTTCACTTATTATAGTCTTAGGAGCTAAAAGTAAGGACATCCAATAATTGGGATTGCAAACAAAGTTGCCAAAATAAGTGTTCTTTTATGTGTTAGGTTTAAAAATTGATTTTCCCAAATACCTATTGTTCATTTTATTTTTTCTACAAGGCAAAAATACTCCATAGCTTTATGGTTGTGAGTTATGATAGAAATGCTAAGATATTTGATTGCAGAATTATCTTATCCTTCTTGGAATTGTAGAATTATGCAATTTTTTCTCTTTGAATGGAGAGGTGTATTGAGGAAAAAAATGATATTTTTTTCTTTATTTATCACACTACCAGAAGTTGAAGTAAAATCTGTCAGAATGTTTTGGATAGCCTTGGTTGTTTCAATGGTAGCTAAACCCATTAACAATGTGTCATTTGCAAAGAGGAGATGAGAGGTTGCTTTCACATTGGTAGTAACACTTAAACCTTGAAAATTATGTTTTTCCTGACTTAATTGGAAGGATCTGCTCAACCCTTTTGAGACTAAAGCGAATGATAAAGGGCATCCTTGACTAATACCCCTTGATGTCTCAAAGAAGGAGGATGGACCCCCATTTATTAGAACTGTAGCATTTGGATTACGTATGCAACCCTGCACCCAATTTGTCCATATATCATTAAATCCCATTTTCTTTAACACCTTGCTTATAAATTGCCTATCCAACCTATCATAGGTCTTAGAGAGATCCACCTTGATTGTCATGCTCTATTTTTAATTATCGCTGCAGAATATAAAGTTTCTTGAGCTATTACAATATTATCATGTATGTATCTACCCGGAATGAATCCACCTTGTTCCACTAAGATCAAATCATTTATGAAGGGCTTCAGTATATTAGCAATTAACTTTGTTATTATCTTATAAGAGGTATTGCAAAGATAAATAGGATGAAATCTGTCAAAGGCTACTGCATCTATATTTTTAGGAATGAGTGCAATGAAATAGGCATTGATAGCCCCTATTATTGCACCATTCGGTCTAGATTCTTCAACCATTTTGACAAAATATTCCTTTATGATTTCCCAATAGGCCTTATAGAAATTAACCTAAAAACCATAAGGTCCCAGGGCCTTATCCAAGCTCATATTCTTGATTGTCTCATAAACCTCTTCCTCTGTAATGGATTTCTCTAGTTTCTCATTCATTTGTGGTGTGACCAATTTTGGTATGCAGTTGAGAATTCTTTGTTAATATTTTTCATTTTTTTCTATCCCCTCATTTAAGACAAACTCAAAATAAATAATTGCTTCCTTCTTAATTAAGTCTTGATATTTTACCTCCTCTCCCTTTGAGTTAATCATGGAAATCTCATTGTCTCCCCTTCTTTGACTAGTTGCCTTGTGGAAGAAGGATGTGTTTATATCTCCTTTATGAATCCAAATTCTTCGATATTTTAACCTCCAAATATGCTCTTCTCTTTCCTCTTCCTTATCAATGATTTATTTCCATTTTTGCTCTTCTTGGAATAAATCATCATCCCAACCTTCCTCCAAGGCTTTTTCTCAGTTTCAAGTAATTTTTCTCTTGCCATTCTCACTTGTTCTTGTTGCTAAGATCCGATATTTGGAGTCTATATCTTTATACCTCTTTTTACATTAAGTAGCCTCTTATGAAATTGATACATTTGAGACCCATGATTAGGATCACCATTATCCCACCAAAAATTGACTCGAGGAAGAAACTCTTCATACTCTATCAACATGGGTAGAAATTTAAAAGGAGTATTTTTACTTTCAAAATGAATTGAATTTCAACAACCACTAGCCAATTATTAGAGCTAGTGCCTGAGACTACCCTTATTTTCACAATACTGGAGTCAGTAATTTAGCTTTTAGATAATAGAAATCGGTCCAGCCTTTTAGCAATCATCTCTTTCCCTTTTCTTCTATTATTCCAGGTAAACCAACCTTATTTGGGTGGAATGTCAACGAGTTCAAACTATTGAATTTCTCCAATAATAATGGATCATACTTGATCATTGTTGTTGAACCATCCTCCTTTCTTTTCATTCCTCTCTAGAACTGAGTTGAAATATCCACCCAAAATTACATGCTGATTTTGTAGAGACTCCACTAGATTCCACACTTGATGCCACATTTCAAGTTTTTCAGTAGTATTATTAGGTCTATATATGTTGATTAAATTGAAATTTAACTTTAGGGATGTTTCAAGGAATTTTAAATAGATCTAGTTGCTTCCTAATCTTATTTCAATAATTTTAAAAGTATTTTATTTCCATAGAATGGCTAAACCTCCTAACTTCCCACTTGCATTGATTGCCTTTGTTTTACTATCTTTTCAAATATGATCTTTCACTTGTATAAAATCTTCTTCATTCATCTTTATCTCTTGTATCATGATAATATATGGTTTTTTGTGGCTGATTTTTCATCTCAAAGATATTCTTTTTTTAGGGGATCCAAGACCCCTAATGTTCCAATAAAGGTATTTCATTTAGCTGATTTTTCCCCGCTCTTGTCCTGAGTCCTTTGTCCTCAAGCGTGATTTGGGTCCCATCAGCAATCGATTCTTGAGTTTGCTTATCCTGGATTGTTTTACTATTGGGTCTACCCACTATTTCAGGTGTGCCTCCTGTATCTATTTCACATTGTATTTTTGGGAGCCGTTTCAAAGTCATGAATAGTTTGAGGTGATCAGTTTGAATTGTTCACATTATCTAACTCAAAATTATTCTCAATAAATTTAGGGAAAGAGGAATTCAAACCTGGAACATGAGATGTTTGTCCAGATTTTGTAATGCCAGCCCACGACAAACTGAAGTCACTTTGTGCTCCTTTTTCTATTGCTTTTTGATTTATAGTTTCTTCATTTAGATCCTCTCCAGTTCCTCCTTTGTCTGGTTGAGTCCCTTTGTTGAGACTATCTTCAACTATTTCCACTTCATTTCCCCCAAAATGTTGTAAAGCCTCAAATTTGTTAAAATATTCCTTTTGAAAGTTTTATTGTGAGGTGAACAACCCTGGTTTGTTGTGTCTCTATCCTCTTTTGTTGTGGACCTACTGATAACCATCCTTATTAACCTTTTTTGCTTTATGTTATGCTAGAGGGATCTTAGGACAATAACGGAAAAAATATCCATACTCATGGCATGCATCAGAGATATTTTAAAGGAATACATTCATAATCTAATTTTACCTGGATAATTAATGTGAGTCACTATCGAATTAGCACCATTGCTCTTTGCACCTTTTATGAAGGTCCTTAAATTATTACCTATTTCCTCCAAGATTGAGTTATTTCGCAAAAACCTAGGTAAAAAGGGTAAACAGACCCAAACTGGCACTTCCCTGGGGTTCTCCTCTAACGGATTGAAATTGATATGCCATGGGGCTAAGTACAAACCACTTCTGCTCATGAAATAAGGGCCCTTCTCAAATACCTTTTATTTGTCCTCTAAGGAACTAAAAACAAATATGAAAAAGCCCCTACCTTCCATGGAAATTTCAATGCTTCCTTGCATCTTTGGCTTCCAATTAACATCGACCCAAGCCCTAAGTGCAGTATCTCTAGGTCACATTCCACATAAATGACCAATCAGTGTTTGGTTCTTAAAAATAATAATTTCCTCATTGACCTCTTGGATTCTCACTTCCACTGACGGATTACCATTCATATTTTTCATAAATACCTATTTTTCTTTCCTTTTTTCTATTGATTTTCCTGTTTGATATCTTTGAACCACCCTTTGTGCTTCAAACAAAGCCACACTTGATGAACCTCCTATATTTTGGGTTGGGAGGGGCACAATGACACCTCTAGAATCACCTTTCATAAGTTGAAGAGATCGAAAAAACAATGAACAACTCACAGACTTGCTAGGGTTTGCACCATCCTGCTCAACCTTCAAGTCCCTATAATTATCCACTTGTCAGAATTTTTTTAATTCAAGTTACTCTTACTTAAAAATTTTAATATAAATATGAGCTAAGGGCTCCATTGTAAACATTTTTTGGTCACTTGCAATAATCAAAGCTACACTTTGTGAGGTAAAATTGTACTCTTGAACTTATATTGTTATTAATAAAAAGACTATGCATGATATTTATGGATCAATTATGTCCTTTGACCTTTTGATTTGTGGATAAATATTACTTGTGGCATTGTTCTCTCACTTTCTATTAGTTATTTTTCTGTTGTTGTAGGATTATGCATGTATAGGATCACATTGATGTTATATTATTCCCTTCAAATGCTATTGATTGATCAACATTAATCTTGTTAAGACCATGATCGTATTTCTTTTATTGGTTTTGCTTTATTTCTCACATCCCTTTTCATGTTAGATTTACTTTACATGCATTAGATTAGTCTTAATTTAGCTAGATTAGTAGGAAGTTGGCCTGAATCTAATGGTTGAAGGAGTCAAATTATTTCCTTCCAATTGTTGAAATGAGACTCTACAAGCATAAATAGTTACATAGATCAATAGTTTTAGGCATACCAATTGGGACCAAGGGTACAATTTCTATAGGAGTAAGGCCTAGTCCACTCATATATTATCTTTAGATCTATGAAATTGGCTTAGAATTTCATCAAATCTATTAATGGGTTTGTTCACAATAATGAAGTAGTCATAACCTATAATTGTTCCATCAGATCTACTTGGTACAACTTAAAATTTATTCATTTTGTGTTATTCCATTTTAATCTACAAGGATTCCATGGAATGATGACTCCATTGTAAAAACTTAATATTTCACTTGAATTCACATTTCAAAATTATAAATAAAATTTTCATGAACCTCGATTAGATTAATGATTTCTTGTACATTTTTTAATCGATTATATTTTATAGGACTAAAAGGTGATTCATTCTTTTTGTTGTTTAAAATTTTTCATCAAATCCATGAAAGATAAATTCACTCTTTCATAAAAATGATTTACCTCTTTTTATTACAACAATAATATCTTTTGAACTAATTGAATGGTTCACTCAAAATTGACCAAATTTTGTCTTGTAGGCTCTTTTGTAGTGTCAAAAAGTTGATAGAATTATAAAATAATGATTCAATTTGGATAAAGGGTGATTCATTCCTCACATAGTGATCTGCTCGTCGCCTTTAAAAATGAGCAATTTTTTTCCTAAATGCTAGGAAGGTAATTTGTTCCTTTTGTGAAAAGGAAATTCACTCTTAAGAGATCAATTTGTTCCCTTTTGCTAATAAAAGGGTCAAATTTTTCTCAAGTAATTTAGAAGACAATATGCCCAAAATAGAAAAGGTGATTTACTCCACAAAAGAGTGATTTTCTCACTAACACCAAAATTTTGTTTTAAAATATTTTAAGCTTATTTTCCATTTTTTGTAGGTGCATTAAAATAAAAAAAAATGACATATGAATACAAGGTCTAAATCTCAATAGTCTTGTAAGGAAATTTAGCCAACAATACTTCCCACATACTGGAGAAAAGACACTAAAAGGAAGAATCCTACAACAATAGTTTAGATTTAATAATAAGAAGAGGCAAAAAAATATATAATTCAACCCCAAAGGAAAAACAAATAGTGACAATTTCAATTGAAACAAATATGAACCCAAAATTTTTTCAAACACCTCTATCATCATCCTCTATGACCCCTTTAATAAAATTTAACTTGCATACTACTATAGGGAAACCTTGTGGCAGGTGGTGCCTACACCCATGCAAACCAACCAAACCTAGACCGATACCAGTACTTCCATCCATATCATGATAACAAATCCCCTATTCAATATGGCATCCATAATGCAAACCTAGTTAAATATCATTAACCATCAACATAGTTTGGAAAGCTCCATTATGTGATGGACTATGATGGTCCAATCCCAAAATCAATAGCCTCATGCGTTGACTAGCCAACCAATAGGTGTATAAACCCAGTAGTCTATCCCAAACCACCAAGTTGGATCTAACTCACAAAGGAGCACTAGTCAACTTAAAGTTAGACTAAGTTAATAGGCTAATTTTCCAAGTCCACAAGTTGTACAAATCCAATTAAGGAGTCAAGGTCCACCTAACCTACTAAATCAAGTTATGAGATAGGCACATACATACAATGTTAATTAGTCCCTCCAAACTCTTAGCAAAATAAGAAAAATTTACAAAATTGGAAAATCCCACTTATATAATAGCGAGCTTCAATGGTTCAAGACACAACCTAAAATTAGCCATTCCCTCCCTATGCTCAACCTCCTCACAATCTACAATAAATTTGATAGAATCAACTAGTCATGCAATATTTCCAAAATTCTTAAAATCAACAAAATGTATCTAACCCAAAAAATATGCAAAACCCTAACCCAAAGGTGTATCCTAATCAATATTTAGTAAAATTACCAATGGCCCCTCAATATCCCCAACATGTGCCAAATCAATAAATGGTCCAATATGATCAAATGATATTAGCTAAACAGGTTATATTACTCAACTTTCAAAGAGAAGACCTAAGTTTGAATCTTGCCAAGCGATATATGTATAATTTCCAAGCTATTGTAATACCACTATGTGGTCATTATGTAATATGTATGGGGCTCATTTCAATCCCATATAACTAATTTAAAAATAAATGGTCCAATATATCTTGCAACTACAAGCATATACAGGCCCACCATAATACCAAATATAATACAACCCTTAAATGCCATACAAGAAAGGGCCTTAGTGCTATCAAATGTAGATGCAAGTGAGGCCACAAAATCAACTTCTAGCTTGGACATACCAAGGACCTTTAAATTTAATGGTCTGTTCTCCTATTCCTATTGTTGCATTAAAATCCCTTTTACCCTTTGATAGAAATGGCAGTAAGACCATGATGGATCACCTTAATGAGCTATCAACTATAAAACTAATACATTATATATAGGAGGAATATGTTATGATGTAATTGTTAGTATTCTCACTTAGAGATAAATCCATGTTATGGTAGAGACACTTAGATAATGTAATTACTAACTAGGATTCTAATATCGAGCCTTTCATGAAGAGGTTTGGTAATCCTAGAAACATATATTTGGTACTTTTTTAGTTGAATTCAATTCAAAGGAACATAAACAAGAATACCCATAATTATAGTATGACATTCATGAGGATATTATATCTCATACCTCCAAACATTATCCCCTTAGATAAGCAAGTATTAACTTACTATATAAGGGTTCTATAATTAAAATTAGCTTTGATGGTATGGAATGAAAATTATGTCACCTTATCTGAAGCATTTATAGAGATCACCCACACTGAATATATGTTGATTAAATAGGTAAAGTCACTACCTACTCTACCTATGGTCTATGCTACACATGTGGTTGACCCCAAACCTCATAGATACAATCCTCCACCATTGGTTGCACCAATTTCAAATGCTCAATACTAGTAGGTCCAAACCTACCAAAATACTCCATTTCTTGCCCATCAGATTACTTAGTTACTATCTAATATACTTGTATATTTACAAATAAACACTTCTCATATAATGGCTTTCCTAGGTCAAAGTGCATCGAGTATCATTACATTCCAACCATAATTACTAGCACTACCAACACCAGGTGTACCATTTAATATACCCATTATTCCAATAATCCAAAATGAAGCCATGTAATAACCTAATGAGGTAGATATTCAAATGATGAAAAATAAATTAATGAAGCAATTAAAATATTGGCTAACCAATAGATACTAGAGAGGAGACAAAATATTAGTGGCAATAATTACGAAATTAGTAACAAAGGTAAACTTTGCACCTCACTAAATACCAAGTCCCTTGTCATTCTAACAATCAAGCCATAAATCAGGTGTAAAATAATATAGCAAGTATAAATTCTAAAATAAAAACATTATGGTGCTTACCTATAATGCCAAGCATAATCTATTATAGTGTATCGAAGCAATGCATAATACTCAAACAATGATATAGAATCAATAATGTTAGGTGCAACAAGTAGTAATGGCAAGCCAAGCAATAGTAGTTCAAATGCCCATTATGAACCAATTTGTAAATCAACAACCCTTCATGGTGGACCAATAAAGGGTGATACAACAATCAATCCCAACCACACCTAATGCAAATAATGTAGTCTTTTACAACTTTAGGATACTTAAAGAAGACGAAAACTTTTCTTTGGAAGATAAGGTGGTGTTAGCAAACTGACTATAGGGAATTTACACAGAGTAAAAGGAAAGCAAGAGATGAAACAAAAACCATAAACTCCTCAATAATCTCAAAAAAATATCTTGAGTTAGGGAGAGGCACCACTAGTTTGACAAGGGTACAATTTTCTCTACATCTTAAAGATAAAAGACAAGTAATATATAAATAATACATAGGATGATGTTCAAAGAACTATACTAACTTAGGTCCAACAAATGAATGCTTCTAGAGCAAGCGATCCTATAGTGAAGAAATCTAAAACTAAGGATCCTAAAAATCAATATGAATGAGATAACCTACAAAAAGAAGTTGAAAAGAATCTAAAATATCCATCTATAACCAATGAAGATTGAGCCATTGCAAAAAGGTAGTTTAGGAAGTTTGTTCCACATGGTGAGAATATGTTGTCAAGTCAAACTTCAATATTGTTGATGAACTAAGGGAAATTCCAAAAAATGTAAACATGCTAGAGGTATTATCTTTTTCAAGGTAAAGGGACTTACTACAAGAAGCCCTAAAAAAGCAAAAACAAAACTATGTTAAAGCAAATCCAACTACATAGAAATAGTCCTAGTTGAATCCTATCAAATAATATGATCTAATAGTTGAAGACTCATATGATATTCAAGTGATTTTAATAGATATTTTGAATACTCCTAAGCCAAAAATTGATGAAATAACTACCATTCTGCTATACTCTAAAAAATTAAAAACTACTTACTACTTAATTGTATAATCTATTTGGCAACAATAACAATCGCTATCATGTCTAAAGTAGTTTGTGATGAAAAGGGTTTACCCTATATCAAAATTTCTAGAGGGATAATCTATATGAACAAAACAAGGGTGGAATTTGGTGGAGTTATAAAATATCTAGTGATGATAATAGTCAATCATTCAAAACTCAGAATAGTCCAAGAAGTGATTGTGGTAGACCTTCCTCCATACTTTGAAATGTTGTTGTCGCGAAAGTGGACACAATTTTTATTAGGAGCTAGATACTTGGTAATGGATTATACCCATATGAAAGTCCTAAAAAGGATAAAATAATTAGGGTTAAAATGATTCATCTTATACTTATTTGCTCCACAAGCTAGATGATGATGGGAGAGTTAATTGGAACAAGTTGCTTAAATTTATAGACAAAGAAATCAATGATGATGAACTTATTTCTAAATGGGACATGATTATTGGAATTCTACAATAAGACGAAGAAGACAACCTAGGTTGTATACATGAAAAAACTAACCTAGAAAGCTATCTAATATTAGAAGAGACAAGAAAAATTCCAACCTTAACTAGTAAACAAACCCAAGGGTCTAAGGGAGTAGAAATAATGCACTTTGACTAGAGATAGACTTAAAAATGGGGTAGGTGCAAGCATACAATTCATAATTCCATAGGGTGAACAAATTAACTATACATTTAGAATACTATTAAATCCATCAATAACATCACAGAGTATGAAGCACCATGTGTGAAGCTAAAAAAAGCAAAAAACTTGGCATCAAGAATTTGAGAATGCGATTTAAAACTAGTGGTCAATCAAGTGAAGTCAATGTGTGTTGCTAAGAATAAGTAGTTGATAGCATATAAAAATTTGGTGTGGGATCTACTCAAAATATTTATACATACGAGATTATAATAATAACTAGAGAGCTAAATGCAAAAGTTGATGAATTAGATTCTATGGAAAAATGATTTGGTCCAACAATGAATATATGGAACAAATCAAAGGAGCCAAAAATAGTTTTTAGACTAGCTCCCGATAACTCAAACAATTGTTAGGTATTTTTAAATGATGAACTAATAACTGAATTCCTAATTAGAGAGGCTCAACAAGTTCAAAATCAAAATGAATATGGAGAAGATATTAAGGATTATATGATCTGGTTGAAAACCAACTAGTTTTCTAGAGGCTTAATCATCTCAAAAAATCTATTTAATCCATACAATAGTGACAAGTCTTACTAAATGATTGAGATTGTTGAAGGTAAAAATTTGTTGTTGAAAAAATAATGCATAGAGGAAGGTATTGTCATGTTCAAGAGTTATGTTCAAAATTTGGTGATGTTATTGCATGGGGGTATTAAGACCTCAAGGTGTATGATACAAACATAATTAAACACACAATTGATCTTGAGCCTAAAGCTGATGCATTTTCAAAAAATAGAGGCCTAATCAAATTGAAAATAGAGGGTATAGTGAAAAGGGAACTCCTCAAATTACTTCAAGAATAGATTGTCCTTTTTACTAAGAACTAGACATGGGTGACAAACTTATTTTTTATGAGGAGAAATAATGGAGAATTTCCTTTATGTGTGAACTTTAGAAACCTAAATAGTGCATCCCTGAGATATCATTACCCACTACCTATCTATGGAACAAACATTATAGAAGGTGGTAGAGTCACAATTGTTATCAATGCTTAACAATTTTTAGGCTACAACTAAATTTGTACTAAAGATGATAATTAACATAAAATATTATTTACCACCAAATGGGGTACCTTCACTTATTAGACAACATTGTTAATTCTGGGGCGGGAGTATTACTCCTAGTTTACACTGCTCTTTTCCTTTGTCCACTTTCTTTCTCATTAGATCCTTCTAATTCCTCTGACTATTCCTATTTCTTCTTGTCTCAGGAATCTCTGCTGTACACCACTTTGTTGTATGTCCATAATTATTGCACTTATAACACTTAACGCTACTATTCCTTAGACGTGCAAATATCTTGGGATTTATCCTGTGAAGCCATATCTACTCCTGTCATGAACCCTGCATTTTTTTTTTTGGTAGATAAGATCCTATAGCATTAATACCGGGTTTTACAGGTTGACCCAAAACCTTTTACAAAAATAAGCCTAGGGCTATTGATGAACATATCCTTACTAAGGATCCTATATATGTAAAATCTACATGCCGCCAAAGCCATTACATCCGATAAGGCACATAGCCTGTTATCAAAAAGAAACTTCCCATACAACATTTTGGGTATACCCCGAGAAAACACACATGCATCATAATTACAAAAAAGAAACAAACACGGATCCCTTCCTTGAGACAATGGAGAAACAAAAAGCTGTAGACACACATAGCAGAGTACTGAAAAAACTCCCACAAGCTCTATATTGACAGTTACTCTTAATAATTCTTTGATAATTGCTTTCTTCCGTATATGACATGCTTTGGTACCACATACTATCTTGGCCAATCAGCCTTAGATAAGTGAACCTGTTGGCTAGATTTATGGTGGTGGTTATCTGGTGGTCCACGTGGCTTTGGTTCGAAGTCTTATATTGTCGTTTATTTCCTTCCCTGTGATTATCAACCAACCTAAAATTACTAAGATGACTAGGAGCCATGTTATCTGACATGTGACTGTCCCCATTAGTCTTTGTGGTATTTCCAAGCAGCATCTATGAAGACTGACAACTCGGATAATTTTTATTGTGAGTCCAATTCAAAAAAGAGACGGGAATACTCCTAGCCTTCGAACTTACAATGCCTTCCCTATTGGTAAATTTGACTATCATTCTTGGTATTCTTGTTGAATAAGCTCCTCTACTTCACTCGGGACACCGTGTTCCCATTTGAAAAGTCTGTCACCATCGACACTCAAATTGGCCAGCTTATCAGCAATTTTGTTAGCTTCCCAAAAGACATGTTGGGCTTTTCTGTCTTGTCTTCCCTAGAAAAGGATCCTAGCCTCTTCAAAAATTGTTTTAATCCTCCAAGGAGGTGTTTTCCAATTATTGAGGAGATTTATAACATGCATAGAGTCTCCTTCTACGATCAAATTGCCTTCTAAGTCTTGAGTCATTTGAAGGCCTCTCCACATAGCTCTAGCTTCAACTTCGTTGTTCATCCTTGTTTCCAAATATTCAAAAAATGCAAGCATCATATTCCCATTATGATCTCGCACAATGCCACCAGTGCCTGCTCTTCCAGGATTGTCCTTAGCTACTCCATCAAAATTAAGCTTAAACCAACCCGTAGGAGGTGGAGACCACTTAAAATTGGCTCTGGGGTTGAATACCCTAGGCACAAACTCATCTATAAAGGTTAAGCTTAAATATTGAGCAATCGTGGTCTCCTGTAGATGAGGTTTACAGCTATTAAAAGGGATAAGGTTCACATTCTCGTTGGCAAAGGATAGGATCCTGGCAATGATAGTTTGATGATCATGGATAGACTCATTAAGGACTCTATGGTTCCTTTCTAACCACACCTGCCAAAGATAGTGATTGAGACAAATTTTCTACATGTATCTAAGTCTTTGGCTTGAAAAGGGGCAAGGCCACTGGATGAACAAATCAAGTACGATTGCTGGTTTAACCAATGAAATATTGAAGGCTTGAAAAACCCCACTTAGGACAGTCAAGGAAAAAGGGCACTCAAGGAAAATGTGATAAATGGTCTCCCAATTAGCCCTGCACAGATAACAATGATTAGTGATACAAATACCTTTACGCATCATATTATCAATGGTTAGAATTCTTCCTTGGATAACCAACCATGAAAAGACCTGCAATTTTTGGAATTAAATTTTTTATCCAAACTAAGTCCTTTTGGAGGACAAAATCCTCGTCATCAAGCGTGCTTGTAAGCCGATTTAACAGTGAACTGCCCATTTTCCGTAGGAGCCCAGGTCACTTGATCTTCCTTGGGTCTCATGGGGATAAATTATTACCCGAGAATGTTACAAAGATCATTTGATTCCGCTTGAAATCCCTGAATTCTTATTTTTTTCCACTTCATTCTACCTCTGTCCTCAACCATATAATCGGAGACTTTTCTGCCAATCAGTTCTTCTGTGATATCTCTGATTCGGGATAAGTTAGGATATTACGTCAGTGGTTCGTCCTTAGCCCACCTGTCATTCCAATAATTTATCCTCTCACCATTGCATAAAACCCATCTTAAACCTTTTTTTATGATTTCCTTACAATTAAGAATTGCTTTCCAAAAAGCAGAACCTCTGATTGGAACTGAGTCACCTAGAAATTCCATATTTTGAAGATACTTTCATTTGATGATAACTGTCCATTCATTTTCTTCACCATAAATGAGAGGCCACATCTGCTTAGCTAGTAAAGCTAAATTTATATGAGCAATTCTCCTCACACCTAAGCCCCCATTTTCCCTGGGTCTGCACACTTTGGTCTATCCTACAAGGTGTATCCTTTTTTTCTCCTCTGATCCAGTCCATAAAAATTCTTTTGGAGTTTCTCAATTTTTTGGAAAACCTTCATAGGGGCTTTGAAAATGGAGAGGAAATAGACTAGGAATGCTCGAAGAGAGGCCTTAGTGAGGGTCAGCTTTCCTGCTTGAGATAGAAGATGACCTTTCCATCCAACAAGTTTTTTTTAAATTCTTTCAATAACCCTGTCCCGCATTGACTCTCTCGGAGAACCAATGAAAATAGGGAGACCAAGATACGAAGTGGGGAGGTTTGCTATACAACACCCTAAAATTTTTGCAATCCTTCCTTGCCTCTGAATGGGGGTGTTCAAGAAATATAACTTGCTTTTACTGAAATTAACTTTATGACCAGCAGCGTCCTTGTAGAGTTGCAGGATGTAATTAATAATTTTGGCCTCAACCACTGATGCCTTAGTCAATATAAGGGTATCATCAATGAAGTTTTGGTGAGAAACAACCCTAGTGAGAGATGTTGCCTTGATTCCCGATATTAGCCTTGACTTGCAAGCATTTTTGATGGTTTTGCCTAAAGCTTCTGCCACAATTATGAATAACATGGGGCTGATAGGGTCCCCCTGCCGAATTCCTCTGTGACTTTGAAAGTAACCAACAATTGTTCCATTAACTAGAATCAAGAACCATGCTTTAGAAATACATTCTTTGATCAAATTAACCCATTGGTGGTGAAAACCAAACTTAAGGAGGACAACAATCAGAAAGTCTCAATTTAGCCTGTCAAATGCTTTGTTCATATCAAGATTGAGGATAAAAATAGACCTGTTAGTCTTATGAGCAGAGTGTAGAGCTTCATGAACTATGATAACTCCATCCAAGATTGACTCGCCTCGGACAGAGCTTCCCTGGCATGGATCTATGATGCGGGGCAGAATATCTCTCATTCTATTTGCAATGGCTTTAGTTAGGATCTTGTAAGAAATATTGCACAGACTGATTGGCCTAAAGTCAGCCATAGCAAACTGATTACAAGAGTAGCAATACCCTTGAAATAGTTGCTTGTTCCTAAAGTTCCCATATTCCTATTTTCCATGTGTCTTGCACTATGAAGCTTTCTATCCAAATCTGTGACATGAGAAGCATCATCCATTGAAATTACCTTGCCTTAACCTTATTGGTCTTTTAGTTTCTTTTATCCCATGTTGGTTTATGTTCCATATGTTCCTCATTTATGCATTGTTCCTTTCCTTGTTGAACTTTCTATTGTCCAACTCTTCCTCAAAAGTCTTACTTTCTCTCACACTGTCTTCTTATGAAGTTTCTTCTTCTTCAAAACTTGATATTGACTCATCTTTTTGTTTCTTTTGTACCTGTTCAAAACCAAGAACTATTTTGCTTGATGTAGGTTTTTGTGTCTTGATATCTTATCCAAATTATTTGAGCTTTTTCCAAACTATGTAACCTGTCCTTAGAATATTTCACTTCCTTCCTTAGTGAAGCTACTTCATGCTCCAACCTTTCACATTCTATGATATTTGCTTCTAACCTATCTTTGAACTTCGTTGTCTTAGCCATTATCTTATTTAGATCCTTTATAAGCTTTCCTTTCTCTTCATCACATTCTTGAAACTGAAGCTTAAGTTCAGAGTTTGGCTTTCTTACCTTCTTTATTGCATCAAGAGCACAAATAATATCTCCCTCAAGATCAACTTCTCCCTTCTTTGATTCTTCCTCTATTTTTTTTACCTTTGAAAACATCTTCATTCTTTTTTGACTTGTTTTCTTTAGGATCACCTCCTTCTTCTAGTGCCATAAGAATATTCTATTATTGTCCTTCAAGTGTATCTTCATATTCATCATCGCTAAAATTGAAACCACTATTTGTACAACTATCCTCAAGATGACCAAATTTACCACATCTAAAACATTTGAGGATTATTGGTGTTATTTTCCTAACCACTTCTTTTCTTTTGCCAAAAATAGAACTTCATCTCTATCATTATCTGAGGAACTATTATCACTATCACTTGAGTACTTACTTGTCTTGTTTGCATAGACTTTTCTTGTGCCTCTGGAAAAACTTCTTCCCTTGTGTACCTTGTACATCCCTATTTTCTTTTGGTACTTGTGCCTTTCTGCATCCTTGTTCTTATGATCTTGTTTCTCATCACCACTACTATTTCCAGCTTCTGGACAATCAAATGCATAGTGACCATATTTTCTACATTTAAAACATCTAACTAATTTTGTACCTTTATATTTTCTTGAGTCCTTGTTTCTTCTACCATAATTGGCTTCTTCATCACTGGATAACTCATTGCTTGAATCTGAATTCTTTTTTTTTTGTGGAAAACATCCCAAAAGGGATGCCACTTTCGGGTAAGACCCAAGGAGGCAGGGGTATCCATTCCGCCAAAAATGCCCAGGACTCGGACCTGGCCTACCACCTTTGACATACTCAAGGAGCAAACAAACACACAAAACCAATTTAAAAATAAGTAAATAACAACAAAAATAATAAAATAAAATAAAAAACATGCTCCTTGAGTGTGTCAAAAACAAAAGCACAACCAAACACGCACAATAAGATAAAAGAAACCACAACACAAACCACATAGAAAAACACAAGAACCACATAACAAAACACAAACAAGACAAAAACAACAGAACACTACAAAGACATAACCCAAAAAAAACATGAAAAATAAACACAACCAAAACCTAAAAAATAAAAAATAAAAATAAAAAACAACCAACAACAGACAATAAACAAAAACAAAAAACATAGAAAACACTCACACATAAAAACACGAAATAACACAAACAAAGAGAAACCCAAGAACAAGAACGAAAAAAACACAAGAACAATAACAAAAAACATTAAAAAAAAAAACAACAAAAACACATGAACAACAAAAAACAACACAAAGAACACAAAAACAAAACAAAACAAAAGAACCCACCCACCTTAAAAAACTAAACAAAAAAAACAAAAAAGAAAAAAGAAAAAAAATTGAACATAACAATGACCTATCTAGACCAGAAGACTATTAAGGCAAGAATCAATAGAGGAAACAAAATAAAGAATAGAATGAGCTAGGGAACTAAAAAAAACTGAATGAACCAAAGAGAAGCAAAAAAAAAAAACAAGAAGAAACTAGGTACCTTCAGAACTGGAGCCATCCAAAGAAATGATAGAAAGAAGAGCTTCCCTAATTTGAGAAGCCCACCATATAGGAGGGTGGCCATAACAAGTAAGATCACCTTTGTCCAAAGCCCAATTAGCTAAAGCATCAACACTCTTGTTTTGATCTCTGACCACATGATTGTAATCAACTTTCAAAAATCCCATCTGGATTAATTGAATCTTCTCAATAATTATTTTTATTCTCCAATCCACCTTATGATTCTTAGGAGTCTTCAAGAGATTAATCATAAGTTGAGAGTCAGACTCAACTAACACCTTTTCCCATCCAACCTTAGTAGCCTCCTGAAGGCCTCTGAGGATACCATACCCCTCAGCAAGGTTATTGGAAAGAATACCCAAATTCTCAGCAAAAGTAAAAACCAGGGAGCCATCTGAAAGTCTACCAATTCCTCCCACACTGGCTTTTCTAGGGTTCCCTCTAGAGGCTCCATCGGTATTGACTTTTCCAAAATCCTTAGGAGGAGGTTGCCAATTTCTAGTCCTATCCATATTACTAATACTCACATTCCCTTTAAGTTGGTTGCCCTTAGAAGATTTAATCTTCAATCTTTGCATCACTTGATCCCATCTTTGGTGGGAGTTTTGGGGGTGATTAAGGAGTTGATGGACTGATTCAACTAAGTTGGCTATGGTATTTTGCCAAATATAGTGAATATCCTTCCTATCTTGATTAAAAATTTGGTTGTTCCTTTCATTCCAAATATTCCAAAGAAGAATGGTAGAACCCATCCAAACTAACCGCCTAATAAAATGATCAACACCCTCTTGATTAGGCCAATCCCTCCAAAGTTGTTCAAAAGTAAAAAAATTGGACCATTGTAAGCCAAGTAAAGTGGCCATTCTCCTCCATAGCTCAGAGGCTAAAGTACACTCAATAAAAATATGGTTGAGATTTTCTACATTCTCTTCACACATTTCACATCTAAAAGGGCCATGAAAACCACGCTTCATAAGTTGCTCACCGAGTAAGCACCCTACGATGCAATAAAAGCCAATTAAAGAACCTCACCTTAGGCCAGAGCTTTTGAGCCCACAATCGAGAAAATATGTCAGAAGAATGGTTGGGATTATTATGGCATAAGGTCAAATAACCTTGAGCAACTGAATACTCACCCTTAGTAGTGTTGTTCCATCCAAAACAATCTTTTTCATGGGACCAAGAGAGGGATCTCATATGAAGGATGCCTTGGATATCTTGTCTTTGCCTTTCTAGGATTTGAATAGGCCAGTCCTCAATAGGGATCCAATATCTACCAACCTTTGAATTACCAGTATGGTACCGATAGTAATTAGCCACCTTTATCCAATTAGCTCGGTGAAGCTCCTCCATCCAAGGCCTCCAATCGGGAAACTGAGTTATCAAAGGCTTGTGACCATCCCAAGAATCTGTCCAAAAATTTGCTTGTTGACCATTATGAATGATCCAAAATAATTTTTTCTTTATCAAATCCTCACCAGTCTTAAGAAATGCTAAAATGGGAGAACCTTTGGTAGGAAGTTGATAGCGAACAAGGTCTTCAGGACTTTTGTTCTCAGCATATTTAGCACGGAGATTATTGGCCCAAAGAGCATTGGGGTTATGCAACATCCTCCAATATAATTTAGCAGCTAAAGCTTTGTTGTTATTAATAGAAGACCGAAATCCTAACCCCCCTTCACTCTTAGGAAGACATAAAGTATCCCATTTCACCAAGGCCCATTTTCTTTTCTCCTTAGTACCACTCCAAAGGAAACGATGACTGATTTGATCCAATTCTCGAAGAAAAGCCTTTGGGATATTCAAAATGGAAGAAACATAAATAGGAATAGCTTGAAGGACTGATTTTACCAAGGTGATTCTACCCCCAGAAGAAAGCCACTTGTTGGTCCACTTTCCAATTTTCTTCTTGACTTTGTCCAACAACCAATTCCAATATTTATTTTTCTGCCTTTGAATATTTATGGGAATACCTAAATAAGTGATTGGAAGAGAGGTCTTCTTATATCTTAATTTATCCAAGACCATGGATTCTTGTCTAGCAGAGCGAGTGAAAGAAAATAACTTTAGATTTGTCTTCATTGATCAAGCTGCCCGATAGCCTTAGAAAAATAGCTAATGATTTGCTTAATATTAGAAGCTTCCTTAACCGTAGCTTTACCTAAAAGAGTAGAGTCATCCACAAATTGAAGATGAGAGATAGGTCTAGCTCCATGAGCAATGGTAACTCCCTCAAGGGTTTTGTTTTCCCTCTTTTTGGTTATAGTCCTACCCAAGCATTCAGCAAGAATGATGAATAAATAAGGGGATAGCGGGTCACCTTGCCTAATACCTCTGGAAGCTGGGAATGACTGAGAAGGCCTGCCATTGATAAGAACTAAGTAGGAAACTGAAGAGATACATCCCATAATCCAATCCATCCAATCCTTAGAGAAACCAAATTGCCTCAAAACTTTGATAAGGAAGTGCCAATCCACTCTGTCATAAGCTTTGGATAAGTCTAACCGAATGAACATGGAAGGAGAATTTTGCATATCCATGGAATGGATGGCTTCTGAGCAAGAACTATCTCATCTACTATTTGACGTCCTTCCACATAACCCCCTTGCTCTGGGAAATAATCTTATGCAAAAGAGGCTTCAACCTTTCTGCCATGATTTTAGTAATGATTTTGAGAAGAACATTACATAAAGCAATAGGTCTAAAAGTTGAGATATGATCAACCTCTTGAGCTTTTGGAACAAGAGTAATATAAGTTTTATTGATAACCTTCAAAATTTCTTTGGCTTTCCTGGCTTCTTCCACCACCTCTAATAAATCAACATGAAGGATATCCCAGAACTCTTGGTAGAACTCAATGGGAAAACCATCAGGACCCGGGGTTTTCCCTTTTTGCATTTTAAAAACTACTTGTTGAAGCTCATTGATAGTAACAGGAGCAGTCAAAATAGAGTTCTCCTCGAAGTGATAAGAGAAGGGATTGCTTGAAGAAAATTTTGTTGTGAAGCTGAGTCAAGAGGAGTAGCAGCAAAAATATTGGAAAAGTAATCAACAACAATAGAGTTCATGCCATCCCAAGTATAAACAACATCTCCAGAATCTTATTTTAAGGAAGAAATAAAGTTGTGAGATCTTCGAGCTAGAAGAGATTTGTGGAAGAAATTTGTGTTTCGATCTCCTTCTTTGAGCCATTGAATTCTAGATTTTTGCTTCCATAAGATTTCTTCTCTTTTTTCCCATTCCTCAAGCTGAGTTGTGAGTTTAATTTCATCTGCACTTCTCTTCTCTGTGAGGCCATCTAAACGGATTTTCTTATTCAAATTTTCAAGATGAGCAATAACTTCATGTTTTTTTATGAACATCCCCAAACTCTTTCCAGTTCCAAGTCTTGATTTTGGATTTAATGTATTGCAGTCTTTTGGCAAAATAGAACATCTTAGTCCCATGCCTAGGTTTACCTTCCTTCCACCATTGTTGCACACGAGGTCTGAAGGAAATGTCTCTAAGCCACATTAATTGAAAACGAAAAGGAGAGAAACTCACATTGGTTTTCCACATTTCCACCATGACTGGCCAATGATCCGAACCAGCATTATTAAGAGTCTTCACTTTAGGAATGTGACCATGGATTAAGAAATTTTTAGAGAGCAAAAACCTATCCAATCTCTCCATTATACAAGCTAAGCCTTGCCTTCTATTAGACCAAGTCATAAGGCCATTATCTGGTTGGATATCCACAAGATGGAGGTTTGCAATATATTCGCTCATGAGGTCGGTGCTTTTGTCCAAATTTCTATTTCCCCCCTTTTCTCATCCAGAGAGAGGATGGTATTGAAATCTCCTCCGATCAAGATCCAAGCTTTAGGAAAATGAGAGATAATATGAGTAATATCCTTCCACTTGTCTTCTTTTTTCCTCCAAAGAAGTCGGAGCATAAATAGTAATGTAGAGCATAATCTGGTTGGAATGTCTACTTTGAATAGCTATAGCCAACAAACCCCAACTGCCAACCATATGGTGAATAACTACCTCTTTTGGGTCCCAAAGACAAGCAATGCCACCCGAAGTCCCTTGGGAACTGAGGGAAACCACTTTTCCAATTGGCCAAATTTTATTGGCAATTGAGTCCATATCCTCCATTGACATCTTTGTTTCTTGAAGGAAAACAAGATGTGGATGATTTATCTGAATCATTCTTCTAATTTCATTTTGTTTTGAAAGACTCCCTTTGAGTCCTCTAATATTCCAAGTGATGATCTTCATTAATACCAGGGCTAAAAAATTTGGGAAGGGCATTAATCTTACCTTCCTCTACAAGCTTTTCACCTTCTTTTACCATATGATATTGATTGGTCTTGCGACCTACTTTTTGATTAGAATCCATCTTCAATTTTTTTTCCCTGTTTCTTGACTTATTCCAATTGAATCTGAGATGGCTTCTAACCTTGAAGAATGCTCGTACACAACCAAAATTTTACTAGATGGTTCAACGGAGTCTATATTGGGACCTGCATTATTTGAAGTTTTGACATTTGAAAGATTGTTTTTCTTGTGTAAATTTTCTCCTTTTTTTTTGTTGAAAACCTTTGATTTGTTGGTTTGTCTCTGAGTTCTTCCCTTCATATTTAAATTGTGTTTCTAAGATTTTAGTTTCCATTATTTCCTCTTCCTCACTTGGGACATCATTTGTGGAAAGGATTTCAAACATATTAGCAAGATGACTTTGATTGATCCTTCATAACTGGTTTTTTTTGAGTGTTCTTCTTCTTAGGTATTTGGAAACCTGCTTGAGTTTATATCTTCTTTCTTTTGATCGGGAATTTTATTTGGGCAAGCACCGGCCAAATGACCATATTCATGGCAAATTCTACAATGAAAAGGAATGTTCTCATAGTCCACTACTTGCTCCCAAGTGTCTTCCCCAAATTGTAATGTGATATTTTTAGGTAGGGGTTTGTCAAAATCCATTAAAACACAAATCCGAGCATAAATAATATGTTCAAAATTTTGAGTACAATCAACAATCATCATAAAAGTTCCTAAAGAGTTTCCAATTGAAGAAAAAATAGTAGGATTCCAAAATTCAATAGGGAGGCCAAAGGTTTAACCCCCCTTCTTATTAGCAAATAAAACAAGAAAATAACCATTTGGATAAATAGAGATTTGTAACTCACCTTTAGTTTTCCAGCTTTTTGCAGCCCAAAATTTGAAAGCAGATAGACTCGGACAAAAACCCACGAACCGACAAATTAGTCCTTTTTTTCCAAATCTTCAATGCCAGTCTGAATGTTACCCATATCAAGCTTAACAATAGGAGTTCCATCAGCTGCTTTAAGACATCTTGACTCCATTTTCCTGGGATCAATCTTAGGCATTCTTAGAGGTTTATGGGAAGCCCTAAGATTGATATTAGCATTGGGCTGAGGCTGTCCACCATGAAGGGCATCCCTAAAATTTATTTTTGGGACTGAGTCTTCAAAATTCTTACCCTTGATAGGGGTTTTCACAGTAGAATTATTTTGTGGGTGCACCTTAGCACCAGATTCACTTGAGATATGAGCCATTTTTTGATCAACTGCTTGAAACTTGTTTCGTGATCTCTTTAATCCTTGCCTTAGATGTCGTGGAAAGGTATGATTTTCACTTTTCTTTTGTGCAGCAAATTGGAAGTCGTTGTCACTCAAGTTCACAGTATGATCTGTTGAAAGATAAATTTCTAACCCATATTGGATCCCCTACAACATTTCTTGCTAAAATATTGAGCATAAACCACAAGGCCCTAAAAACCAACCTCTGGAGCTGCTTGCACTCAACCCAGATGAAACCCTCACATAGTCGCTTGCCAAATATCTCGTTCACACATAGGGATGCACTAGGATCTGTGTTGCTCCAAATGATATGAAAATTGGTGGAGACGTTCTAGGGTTTTTCAGGCATCTACCCTCAAAATTTTAGCTCAATCCGAGTCCGGATGAGTGAGATATGGCCAAAACGAGTTCGGTAGTTTGGGTAGTCCTATGAAAAATGTCTCGTGTCCTGAGATCCGATTACAACTTTTGAACAGCTGAAAATAAATTTGATTCTTTCGATGTCAAGGCTAATTTATTTAGAAATACACGATGCTTCCTTATAAACCAGTGAGAGGTTTAGAACAGTATAGTCTGACGAATTACATTCACCTTTGATTGTGTAAGCTTAGTCTCACATGAATCTAGTCAGTGTAGTTCCTCAAATTCCACCTCAGTGATAGCCGAGGTTCTCAAGGGTCAAAACGGCCTCTAGCCAATGAAATGCCCTTGAATATGACTTCTTACCCTTAGTCTTCATAGTGGCTTTAAATGCTACTTATTTTTGGGGAATAGGTTCCTCTATTATTCTTATCTTAAATACTGTGAGAAGCCATGTAATTCATATCTTGTCAAATGATCAATATCTTTTGACTCTTCTATAGCTAAAATATTTTCACTAAACCTTTTTGGGAATGATCTTAGAATCTTATCACATACATCAGGTTCTGAAACTTCAAGCCCAAGTCCTTGCATGAAGCTAACAACCTAATCCACATGAAGTAGATATCCTACAACATTTTCTTCATCCTTCATTTTTAGGTCTTCAAATGATCTCTTGAAATTTTGCAGCTTTACCCTTTTGATCTTTTTATCTCCTTCATATATACCTTGCAACTTATCCCAAATATCCTTTTCTAATTTTTAATGCATAATCTTTATAAACTTTGTTTCACGTAAGCCCTTTTGAATTGCATTCATTGCTCTTGAATTATAATGATGTAGAAACTTACCATCTTTATCTGTAGGTGGAGTTGTTGGTGGTGTGTATCCATTTTCAACTACTTCCCATACTTTATTTATGAGTGCCTTTAGATGAAACTTCATCCTTATGCTCCATAGTGTATAATTATTCCCATCGAACAATGGTGCTAAATTTCTTGAGGATCCACTTTGAGAATCCATCTGTGTTCTTGTAAGATTTTTCTTCAAGTTGTTAAACTCTTTCGAAGGAACCCGCTCTGATACCAATTGAATAACACGAGCTTATATTGAGAGAGGGGGGTGAACAATATAAGACCACTTCTTACTTTTCTTTCATAATCAATATTATACAATGTATCAATAGCAATATCAACAATAATAATAAAAGCAATGCACAAATCACCACACACAATAGAGACACCAATTTAATGTGGTTCACCCAATGTGGGCTACTCCATGAAGAAAATATTTCACTAGAATTTTCTCAACAAATCTCTTGGGAATCCTTTTCCTATTATAATGTTTATGGACCTCTATCCAAAGGAGACACCAATCCCCTAATAAAGTTCATGGATCTCTATCCACAAGAGAACTCTTTCTCCTTAGCTCTGGTTGGTGATCTTCTAGAATAACTGCTACCTCCACTGCACTGGCTTATGGATCTCTATCCACTAAAGACTCTTGTCCTCACCCAGAAGACCTATCTTCACTACTCTGGCTAATGGACCTCTATCCACTGGAGATTATCGTCCTCTATACTCTATCGCCTCCAAAGCTTGCTCTCAGATCTGTCTCAAATTTGCACTAAACACTGTCTTTTGGTCTAGCACAAATATTCTCAATCTCTTGTCCTCAAATCTGCACTAAACACAGTCCTTCAGTCTAGCACAAATCTGCTCAATCTCTGTCCTCAAATTTGTACTAAACACAGTCCTTCGATCTAGCATAAATCTACTCAATCTCTGTTCTCAGATCTGCACTAAACACAATCCTTTGGTCTAGCACAAATTTTCTCAATATATGTCCTTAAATCTACACTAAACACAGTCCTTTAGTCTAGCATAAATCTACTCATTATCTATCATTAATCCTTAACACAAAAATTGAATTAATCACAAATCAACTCTGCTAGATCTACTCCAAATCTTAACTCAAGGTTTGAACAAATCAATCAATCAACTCTACTCACAAGTCTTCTCAAAGACTTGTCTCAAATCTGCATTGTAAGCTTCCACAAAAGCTCACACTAATCTGTCCACAAGTCTTCACCAAGACTTGCCTCAACTCTGCTCCACAAGTCCTCACTAGAACTTGTTCAATCTGCTCAACAAGTCTTCATCAAGACTTACCTCAAATCTTCTCAACAAGTCCTAACTAGAACTTATCCAATATCATAGAAACATATAGAGAATTGTTAGAGACTCAATATGCTTCACACTCATCACAATGCTCAATCACTTCCAATCTCTTTTTCAAATCAAATTAGAATATAGAACAATTTGTAGAATTTGAACTATCACTTCAACACTTTCAATTGACTAGGCTCAATCAACTCCACTCAATCAATCACTCAAAGAAATACTCCTTGCTTACAAACCCTAGTTTTAGCATATGAACACTCACTCAAATATTTCCAACAATGCTTATTAACCAATCTCACATAACAATGATACTCATGTTCTTGCACAAACCCTAATCATGCATATAAAGGTTCAACCAATATTTCCAACAATGCTTATCAAACAAGGTTTCTATCTTCAACCTTTATTCCAGAAAACCTTGAAGCATTAATACAAAACCAAACTCAACAATGCTTACCAAACAATCCTTTTCACTCCAACTTAGTATTCACAACATCCAACAATTACTCATAAGAAAGATGTACCCATACCTTTTGTTTGATGAAGAAGTGACCTTAAAATTCTGTCTCAATTATAACCACTTTCCTTGCTAAGCACAAAGGTTAGATGACAAAAATATCACTCTAACACTTCTTCAAAATATTTTTTCAATACAAAAAACAACACTCAAATACACCTTATAATCTCCAACTTTAAAATAATATTCAACAAATTTCAATCTCTAAAATAATAATTTTCCTTACTACCTTATAACTCCTTAATCACTTAAAAATTCAACTCAGAAATTAAAGTTTTGCATTCCCCTTTTAACTCCCCTAAACAACTTATAATCCAAATTAATTATGCAAAAAACCTTAATTAAAATAAACCTTTGGAAACAAAAATAATTTTCCCCCTTTTATTTTTTGCAAGCCAAGTCAACCCAAATAATGCACATACCTCTATTATGTTGCCCAAAAGGCCTTGGCGGGATTTGAGCCGCCGATGACTCTCTCCCAAGCGCTTCCGCAGTGCTCACGCCCACCAACTAGGATGCATGGTTCCACAAGAGTCAAAAGGCACGAATGTGCCTTTAACTTACTCCTCAAACGATGCAAAAACACAACACGATATTCCCTTCGACAAAATGGAGTGCACAAGGTTTAAACCCACACCTGGTGTTCTCGAACGTGTCTAACGCAACCCTTAGCTGCCAACTCAGCTACGAGGGACTTCGAGTAAATTTCGAAGGCCACACAATCTTGTCCTTTTCTACACTCAACACACATGCAAAAATGCAAGCCTTTCTCTCTTTTGCACGAGCCAAACATCGTTCGCATGGATAATTTTCAAATGCCAAAACTTGGCATTATTTATATGCAAACCATAACATATTCCGACGTCGGCGAGCATTCAAATTCAAATTCGAATTCGAATATTATTTTTAAATATTAAATAAATATTTAAATTAAACCTTAGCACCCATCATTATTTAAATTAAACCTTAGCACCCATCATTATTTAAATTAAAATTTTAATCAAAGATTAAAATATTTTAATTTAAATTAAATCTACTTGTGGGTCTTTTTCAACTTGGTCCTTGATCTTCTTCAGCTTGATTTTTTGGCCCAAAATGATAATAAAAAAATATTATTATTTAATTTGAACTTGCTTCTCCTTCATTGGGTCTTCATCCT
Organism: Wollemia nobilis; assembly: GCA_028583015.1. NCBI lineage: Eukaryota > Viridiplantae > Streptophyta > Pinopsida > Araucariales > Araucariaceae > Wollemia > Wollemia nobilis. The sequence goes on along the minus strand of JAQPPZ010016766.1, from coordinate 691,993 downwards.
TTGGGACCTCCTGGGTATATAATATTTAAAAATAAATATTATAACCTATTGCTTTTCAAGACCTTGCTTTTGGAGGAAACACTTAATGTCCTCAAAGATTATGAACATAGCACAAAAATACTTTTGACATCAATGACAACAAACACTCCTAGAGAGAACATGAATATTACATTTGTTTATCAAACATGGGGGCCACTTTCTAGAGAGAAATGAAAATTACATTTGTACGATTTATTAATGAAATTATACTTGTATATTTGGATGATTTGATTGTATTCTCCAAAGATAGGAATGAGCACATAGAGCACCTAGAATATATTTTTAAACAATGTCAAAAATATAAGATATCCATAGATCGTAAGAAGTCAATCCTATTTTTCCACAAAGAAAAACTATTAGGACATGTGGCTTTTAAGGAAGGGCTTGCAGTTGACCCTAATTGCATCAAAGTTATCCAAGAGCTTCCTTTGCCATCTTCAGTTAAGGGGACTAGGTGCTTTCTTGGTTAAATCCAATTTGTAGCCAAGCTTACTACTAATTTTACAAAATTAGTTAGATGAATAACAAATATGCTCAGGAAAGACACTAGTCTCGCATGGATTGAAGAGATAAAATAAGCATTTTAGGGTATCAAAGATGCAATTACCAAAGCCCCAATGTTAACCCAAAAAATTTTAAAGACTTTAAGTTGTATATATTTGGGACATATGCCATCATTACAACAATAATGACACAAAAGGATGGTAAGGATGAAGAACACCCCATAAATTTCATGAGCCAAATACTTCATAATTATTGGAAAACATATACATTCATTGTGAAACAAGTATTTGATATCATGAAGGCATTGGAAAAATTTAGATACTACCTATCTCAAAGTAAGAAAATAATCTTTCTGGTTCATCTTGTTAGGAGTTATTACATTATAGCCCATATGAAAAGGTATGTGGCATAACCACCCATCACAAGGACTACGCATGTACTATAAGACAAGGGTAGTGTTATCGGTGCACAACTCACCCCAATTGGGGATCCACTTGAGGTTTTAAAATTTACACCAAGATTTTTAATTTACTTGCACCCATGTGTTACATTGGATTACATTAAATAAGTTTTTAAAACTTACTAGCATTGAATATTTTAGATTGTATTGGTTTTCAATTGGTCTTTAGAGTTTCGAAGATTTCATTTTTTGAAGTTATTTTTAGGATTTTCTGATTTTACCTTTTTTGTAGCTGCAAACCTAAAATGACTAAAACTTTGGCTAGAAAGCTCCATTTGATATGATTTAAATCCTAATAGAAAGCTCTTGACACTATATTTGTAATGATACCAAATTCACATGGACAACCCCAATATTTAAGGAAATTTGGATAAAATGTCATTTCAGCCACATTAGGTCCCCGTGACAGTCCACGAGCTTCAAATGACTATATCTCTCGATCTATAATGAATTTTTAATTATCTCAATTTTTTTGATACCCATTTGGCCTATTTAGGAGTGTGTAAAATTTTGTGAAATTTTAGACACTTTGAATTTTTTGCCTATTTTTTTGCACTATAGGACAAAACCGAGCTCCTGAATGTAAAAAATCTCGCTTGAGAAATATTGAAGGTTAAAAATCTCATCCGTAAAATATTGAAGGCTAAAAAGCTCGCCTGTGAAATATTGAAAGCTAAAAATATTGCCCAAGAAATATTTAATGTTAAAAACAAACCTCACCCGAGAATCATTTTTAGTCGTCAATCTTAGTTTGCCCGATTCTTTTAACCATTGATCTCACTACACTTTAATCTCATTGGCTGAGAAATGACTAGTGGGGATAAAAGGGGGTGCCTTTAGGCGCTCAATTTCCAATGATCGAAATTTTATAAATCCCTTCCCTAAGGTTTGAGGGTACCAGGCACAAAAATATTTTCCCCTTCGATCCTAGACTAATAGCGCCTCATAAATTTTTACCTCAAAAAGAGCTTATGTCGCATAAATTTTTTTTAAATCCCTAATTCTAAGCTCACATGTATTATTATTTCAAACCCTTAGGTCTATATATGTCATTTCCCTCCTATGATCCATTCCATAATGCCTACTACCAAACAACTCCCCAAAAATGATGTCCCCCATCATATATGTTTGAGGGTCCCTAACACATGTTTCCCCTTCCTTTAAAGAGCATTATGTAATAAAGTCTAATATTAGGACCTTGAATAAAAATCGTATCCCCTAGAAAAATTTAAAGTGCACCTAAGGTTTTACTGAAGAAAAATGTGTGGCGGGATGAACAAGGGTGACTTGAAGCCCTCAAATCCCATTGGACGAAAAATGATTGGCGGGGATTAATAGGGGTGACTTGAAGCCCTCAAACCTCATTTGTCATGACCCTCCCTAGAATGAATCTTTTGATTTCTATTGCAAATATTTTATGATCAAATTATTGTTCTATGTTTAATATTTCGGACCCCGTAAGGAATTTTTGTTGTATTGCAAGTACAAATTCCTAAGAGATAAATAGGAAATTATGGTGGGTGAAAACTTTCACCTACAACGAAATATTCACTATAAGCCAAAGGGCAAGAGAGCCTTGGTAGTGAAACATTCACCAGTGGCTCAAGGGTATATGAAAACCTTTATAAATGCATTCATGTAGGCGCATTGCGAGTATATGTATGCATATGTGTGAACTAAATGTTTGCTTGCTTTTAAAAATACTTCGACGGTAAGAAAAGTACCACAAAGCATGGGAGCTATTCTTAATAGGCAAATGACAACATTCTATTATCATTAGACTACCCGTATAAAAAGAAATATTGGAGGTACATAAATAAATATGTTTGATTTAAAATTACTTTTTAATTAAATCTTCATTCTTACATTTATTTGATGAATATATAAATAAAAATATATTATATATGAAAAAATTATTTAAAAGATTATTTACTTTATACATATTTATACCTTCATATTTTTAATCTTCAAGCCTTCCGTCTAATATAGTAAGCAAAAAAAACAAATCCCCATTATTAATGCCACTTCGCAATCCAATAACAAGAGGATGTGTCTTCCGGCATGATAAACCATTTGGATAGTTAAAAATCTTCTTTCCAAATTATATAAGGAGGATGATGGGATGAGAAGAGATATTCAGAGCAAGAGAAATCGCTCCTTAAAGGAGTTTCAAGAAAATTTAAACTAGAAGGAAGTATAGCAAAGACATATCGACTTAATTTCTAACTTATGTTATTTCTCTGCACTCTAGCCCTTCGCCATTCTTTGACTTGAATGAATAACGGAGAGTCAATTTAGCCGTTTGAATTTTAAAATGCTTCTAAAACGTTTCGGTCTTTTTTGTTGATTTGAATAGACAAATTTTGGCTATATAAATAAATAAATTTGATTGTCATTATGTTATAAAATGAACAAGAAGAAGTAATATTTATGAAACTTTATTGTAGAATGAATGTTTTGGTCTATTGTAAAGTTCTATTTATGGGAATTGAATTGACGACCTTTAAATATCTATCATTATTAATCTATGGATTGTTGTATACGTTTTTCTTATTCCCCGTGGTTTTGATTATTATTTTTTTTAAGAGCCCTAAGTCAGACCAATTACCCTATTTCTGATCAGAAGAATTGGGTATGCTTAATTAAATTAAAATAGTTAGATTGTGGACGTTTTTCTTATGCCTATTTAAGTTTCTGGTTGAGCAGTTTGATTTCCTCGTTGGGCGTCTGGTTTTGCTTTGGGAGATTGAGCGTTTCCTATCTAATTGATTTTTACATCAAATAAATTTGTTTATTTATTTTTCTTATTCATAGACAAGCACAACATTCCTTGGTGGATTAATTGATTTTTACATCAAATGAATTTGTTTATTTATTTTTCTTATTCATAGACAAGCACAACATTCCTTGGTGGATTGGAGACTTTAATTAATGTTTCTTGGATTACTATTTCATCCTTATGCTAGGCATCTACAATATTTTTAGGTGGTTTGGCATCTTTACTAATGTTTTATCGAATTAAAATCATATTCGTATGCCTGGACGTTCGGAGTTCGAATGGATATATGTATACATTTTTCTATGTATGACCCTTAAACCAAATTAACCGGATTTTTTTTTTATTTCTGCCTGGACACCCACAAACCAAATGGTCATATGTTTTTGACGTCCTTTAGGTTGAATTTTATTTACTGTTTCTTAAACGACTTTTATCATAAGTCGGGTCTTATATTTTTGTGTTATTTTCTTAAGTTTTTCAAGTGATTTTTAATAGGATCGAATTTTATGATTTTGCCTGAGTTTTTAGTGCTCTTAGAAGCTGGGAAAGGAAAGAAAATATTGTTCAAAAAAAAGAGTGAGACGTCCAATAGAAAAAGACCCTATAATTAAAAAAAACATGATTAGTCTTAAATTCTTAAGACTATATTCAGTGGTAAATATTTTACAATGTCTCATGTAACTGGTAACTTTAGATTGTTGCAACTGAAAACTTAATCGTATAAGGAATAAATAAATCATTTGTTGAATGTTTGTTTGCATTCTTTATGTGAATTTGAAGTAAATAAATAGAAGTGTTGATTGTACCCATTATGTAAATCATCTATGAGCCACTCTGATCCCACTCAATTCTCAATGCGAGTATTAACTCTCAATTCGGGCATAGCAGAAGGGTTTACAATTGGTGGCTTGCTGAAGTGAGACCATTATGTATTTTGTTGATTGGAAATTCCTACCATAATATGTAAAATAAAAACTATTACTGAATATTCTGAAACTTGTACCATTATGTTACTTATTTTTCTTACTTCATATTACTTAATGTATGTTATACCTCGGTCAATGCATGCCAATCTGGAAAAGACTTGTTTTGCTTTTTCATTCTTTGAATATGTTTCATTTTAGATAACTAATTGTCTTTCTTTTTAAAAGAAGTATCTATTATATGGTTTAAGAAAACAAACAAACACTTTGAATCTTTTAAAGTTTGAATTAAAATGAAAATGATGTTGGTTGTTGTTAAAGGGAACTTTTAATGAAGAATTGTTAATCGGTCATCAGCAAATTGGAGTAATCATGGATATTTTATAAATGGTTTAGTCTTGACTTTTATATATATATATATATATTTTAAAGTCCTGGCTAGAAAAGACCAAAAAGAAGGTTAGTGAAGATTAATCTTTTAATTTAAAAATAGCTACTTTTGCGCCGTGTGTATATATATATATATATATATATATATATGAAATATTTAAAGTTTATTTCTAGGAAAAAAAAGGAAGATTAATTCAATGTCTATGTTATTTTATTCCTAAGGAAGTTATGTGGTTTAAGGAAAAAATCATTTCTCTTTAAGTTTAAATGTCCAAAATTTTAGACACAGAGGAGTAATCACACATAGTTATTAATTGAGAATTTAGTTAATGTTTATTAGACATCAAACTTAGATAAATTAAGTTTAATTCTTTGAACGAGTTTGAGTTGAAACCGTACCTAAAAGACATAAGGTTGAAGTCATCGAGAAGGATGTACAACCAAAAGATTAAATACCCAATACCAGTGTTTATACGAAGGTAACATTTGTGATTCAAGAATGACTATTTTATGACAAGACAGGTCAAGATAAGTAGGTAGCAAGGGACGGTATGGGACGTCTCCTCTAGGTCGTTGTGCGAGTAGTATGGTTATGGTTCCTTGAACGACTTATAAAGGGGGACAAACTAGCATGAGACCTGGCTAGGTAATCCATGATAGTTGGTATGTGATAATTGTCGTTATTCATAATTTGTCAAGTGAAACCAGTTCCAGAGCTAGAGAAATAACATGGCCCTAGTTTTTTTAATGAGTTTACACAGGTTTTTATGAGGGATCCTGGCCACCTTATACTGAGTGGGGTTTGAACCTTGGACGTCTCAAAGAGAGGCCAAAGCCCTTACCACTGCAATAAGCTTACAACTAATGACATGGCCCTAGTTGAGTCCAGAGAAGTAGATAATTAACTAGGCACTAGACATATATGCTAAACACCCTTACATGTTATTTGAACAGATGAGTAAAATAAAACTCAAGGTTCCAATGTTAAGGAAGAGGAATTATACGTCCACCCTCTAGGTGTTATGGGCCCTAGAGGATAACCCCAAGCTATGGATATGGGTATTTATACCAGGATAGAGGATGAGACAGATAGATCCACTAAATGACAACTTCTATGAGATTTGGCCAATCTCGTCCACTTGGGGGTCGTCTGCAGCGACCTTAACCCAAAAGTGGTTGATTATACCTTGTACTAATTAAACATTGGGTGATCACTAAAATTAATCTAACTCAAAAAAATTAAGGACATGTCTAATCAATAAAGCCAGCAAAAAAAATCATTTTGATAAACGAGTGAGCTAGACTGGGTTGTACAACCGATGAGATAGAATCGGGTTTTTACATCATTGGTCGACAAACAAGTGGCAGGGATGAAATGGAGCAACCTCAAGCGCTCGAATCTCATTAGCTGAGAAATATGTGGTGAGGATGAAAGGGGGCAACCTCAAGCACTCCAATCTCATTGGCTATTTAAATCATTTGCCTTAGCTAATGATATTTTAATTCGAATACATTTTTTTGACATAATACTTAGGGCATGAGAACATTAAGTTTGGATTTAATACTTTTTCTCAAAATCTTAAGATAATGCTTTAATTCAATTAATATTTTTTTATATAACCATAAGAATTTAACCTTTGATAAATAATGAAAACCTTAGTATTAATTTTAATACTTTGGTATTGAACATTAAAATGGAATTGTAATGTTAAATTTAATACTTCCATCATTCTAATACTTTGGCATTATAATTAAAACATGATGAGCTTAACATTATACATCTTAATGAATAACGAAAGTCTTAGTTTTAATATTAATACTTTGACATTAAAATTAAAACATGAACCTTAGTGTTAAATTTAATACTTTAACCCTAAAATTAAAAGCGAAGACATTTAGCATAGAATTAAATGAAAAATTTTAAACCTTAGAGAAAGACCTTAGCATTTGATTTAATACTTTGACATTAAAATTAAAATGGAACTTTAATATTAAACCTAATACTTTGGACCTAAAATTAAAGAGATTAAACCTTAGAAGATTAATTAATAAAATTTAATAATCATCAACCTTAGTGAACAATAATAATAATGTTTAAAATAAAAAAATAGTATAATGAAAGCGGCCATATTTTTTTGAATATTTTCCCACCAAATTAAAATTAAAATTGATTATTGCTTTTCTTTTGTGATTTATAGGCGATAGAACCAGAGAATGGTGAAATTCGAAGACACGGGGGATGAAAGGAAGCAAAGAGAAAGTTTACTGAACCTGGATTGAATATCAAAGTTGGTGCATGATAACATAGACCACTTGGAGTGTGATGATTCAGCTGCCCAAAGCTTCATAGAGATGCTTCTAATCAGTTACATATTTAATGGCTGAAATTGAAGATCTGAGTCAACAAAATCCTCAATTGGACACCTCATCCTCTCAGTTAAAGACGACTCAGATAGCCAGTTGATTTTTCACTGCAAACCATTGAGAAATTCAAATTTGTAAGGCTATAAATAGCCATCGAGACCCCATTCCAAAGGGTCAGATTTCACTTTTAGCAATAGGTCATTTAGAATTTTCTTTCTTTGTAGATAATGGATATATGCGATCTTGACATAGTATCCACCTTGATTAATTTTTATAAGGTTATTTTTTATTTTAATGATGTTAGTTGAAGAATAGTAAATTTGAGGCTTATTAAAGTTTTTTTTAAGGATTTAAGTTTTTGTAAAATTAGAGATTCAAGGAGATAAAAGGAGTTAAATCATTGAGTTTAATTTTTGAAAATATTTTTTTAATTTGAAATTTTAAAGCTATTTTAAAGTTTTAAAAGTATTTTTTTTAAATTTGAAAACTTTAAAAACTTCGAATTTTGAAATTTTGCAAATTTATTTGAGGGAGTTAAAAGGACTTCTACATCAAAAGGATTAAAAATTTTTAAATTTGCAAATTTCATATTTGAGTGATTATTCTTAACTAGGGAGATATAAGGTTTACTACTTCAAAGAAATTAAATCATCAAGTTGAGTCACTAATTATTGGAAGAAATTATTAAAAAGAATTCAGTGAGGATAGTGAAGAAATGACGAACAATCTAAAGTTTTATTCTTAAAACTTAATAGATGATTTTGATGAAAAGAAGCAAATGAAAAATGTTTTAAAAGAAAATTTATTTTTATTTCTCAAGGATGCAAAAGATGAAAATTTCACAACACTTATTAGTTATCTTCATGAAAAACTCTTTAGAACATGGTGGAATTCACAAAACACCATTATATTTTCCTCAAAAGAATGTTTAATGATGTATTTATCATTACTTACCTTTGAGATCTTTCAAGAAAAAGGTCAAGAAAAGAAAGATGACAATGATGACTCATATAATTTGAATGAAGCCTATGTTAGCTTTAATGAGGAATCATTGAAATCCAAAATGTATTATTGTGATGACTTGCTAACCTAGTATTTAGAAAGCATACCATTAGGTACATCACAACTAAAAATGAAGAAAAGAAAAGCAAAGAAGAGGAAGAGAGGAATACGCAAAAGGAAGGAAAACAAAAGACATGAATCAAAAGCCAAAGAAAGATCATATATTGAATATTTAGATAAATACCTAAAGGAAGTAAATTGAAGACAAAGATGAAGATCAAGATTGAAGGTTAAAGTCTTCAATAACCAAATAATGTAGTACAGGGGGGTGTTGAGAAATATTACATTATTTGGTACATGCTAATGTACTCCCATGGTAGATATGTAAATGTGTAATAGATTAGGGGTGAGTATTTAGTTTAGATGGGTGATTTATATTTCTCTTTTATGTAAGTGTCAATGTGCAAGAAATGCACAAGTGTCATGTAAGTTAGAATGCAAGAGTGTATTGAGAGAATGTGCACAAGTTTCTTGTATGTAAGTATGCAAATATGTAATGTAAGGATGTGCACAAGTGTCTTAGATTAGGAGTGCATGTAGAAGTGTGCAAGTGCCATAGAGTCAAGTATAAATGCAAGAAAAAAGTGAAGAATCTAGTATACAAGTGGCAAGATGATAAACCAAAGGTCATGAGAGTTATCATATGGATATCAATAGTCAAGTACATGAAGAGTCATCTTCTATGTCTATATTATGGAGACAAAGCTCCATGAAGTGGAATTTGATTATCCAATTGTAAAGAGTAAGATACAAAAAGTAAGTAAAGCTTGTATATAGATTTTGAATAATTAATATGGTAATTTTTCTTCATGCATAGTACATGAATGATTTAAGTCATTTAAATTCATATTTGATATTATAAGTGAATGTTATTTTCATTGTTATATTAGCCTTGATATACATATTATATTACTCATATAGTATTCTACTCTTTATTATTGATATTTCAACCTTTAATATTGTGGCTTCTTTATATTGGGACCTATGATATTCTATGGTAGTAAGGCTTAAAAACCAAAAACACTTACACGATATACCAAATTTGGTCTTTGATGTGATAGGTTGACTTGACATTGGCAATGGTTGTTCACATGTCTCACTTTCATGCACATCATAAGGTGCACCCCACCGCAGTTGCTCTCATATCAAACTCATCCCACATACCATAAAATGTGTCAACCTATATTTGCTCTGATGTCGAACGCCCCTCCTACTCACCATCGAGCACACCAACTTACAGTTGCTCTAATGTTGGACTCTTGTCTCACATAGTGTTAAACACACCATCTTGCATTTGCACCGATGTCAGACTGTTGTCCCACTTACCATTGGATACATCAACTTGCAATCGCTCCAACACCCTATGTACTATGTTGTCATGCAATTCCTCACTGATGTATAACTCGTTCTTGGATGATTATGTTGCTATCAACTATGTCGTCATCACGTAATTTAGCACTCCTAACATGCAACTTTTCATCATTGTTAGGTAACTCTATAAATATCACGTAATTCACCACCACTGACATGCAACTCTTTGTTGTCGACATGCAACTCTTTCCTCCATCACGTAACTCTTCACCATAACATGCAACTCACCACCTTCGTCATGCAACTTTTTGTTGTCAGTATGCAACTCATCACCTCTATCATGCAACTTACAACCTGTGTCACACAACTCTCTACATCCAACATGCAACTCTCCATTGTTGTCACACAACTCTTTTTTGTTGACATGCAACTCACCACCACCAACACATAACTCTTCGCGTACAAACCCTTGCGTGTCTTATTCGTGCATGTCCACTTGCATGTTTGGTTGCACATCCACTTGCACGTATGCTTCATGTGTCAGCTCTTCATCAACATCAACAAAGAAGTCTGCATCTTCATATGCTTTATCAACTACATTGTAATCATTCCATTGTTGTCGTTGTGCACCTTCTCGAGTGATTTGCTCATCACAACTTCATGTCACCAAGCTTGACCCAACTTTGATCAGGCAACAACGCTAGAATGTAGAAATGGATTATCCAACTTCGAATAGGCAAAAATGCCAGAATGTGGAAATGGAATACAACATACTACAACACAATTTCATTACTACATAAATAAACAAAATATACAATGTGAATGACTTACCATTAAAATGCATACACTACATACACAACATATAACAAACTGCCTAGCACAATAGTTTAAACGACCTAACAAAACAATTCAGATGGTCCAACACAACAATATAGATGACCAGTATAACAGTCCAAATAGCATGACACAAGTATCTCACGAATACATGTCTAGTTACACCCAACTTCTACTACCACATGCAATGCCAACATACAACACCCACCTTTGATACAAAGCCTCAGTACCATGCCAACTTCTCTTTTCATGCCAACAACACGAATGAATGATGGAAGGGTCTTGTTTATACATCTAATGAGGTAGTTGCATCCTCCAACTTACTAACTCCTAGACACATAAATTTATTAAATTACATTTGACATGCATTTGACTTACATTTACATCTAATTTCATGACTCACTTTATGGCGCATCGGGGGCCACCCTCCCTATAAATTGAACTTGGATCTCCACAAGGAGAGCCCAACACCTTTACCATCGCAGTGTCCCAACAAGGACACATTGTCATATACAATATTACATCACAATTTTGATTTTATAATATCAAATATATCAAAACCCTTAATGTGCATGTACTTGGCTTCCAATGCACTTATTCAATTTGCCTACCTACATAGTTAAGCATCAATTTTGTTAAAGATGCTACTAAAATTAGAGGATATTAGGAATAGAAATGTTTTGCTTCAAGTTATTCTTCAGGTGAAACTTTAACTATAAATAAGAACTAAGGGCTCCATTGTAAACATTTTTTTGTCATTTGTGAAAAACAAAGTTATACTTTGTAAGGTTAAATTGTACTTTTGAACTCATATTGCTATTAATAGAAAAAATGTGCATGACATTTATGGATCAATAGTGTCCTTTGACCTTTTGATGTATGGACGAATAGTGTTTATAGAACCACCTTGTCACTTTTTGTTAGTCCTTTCTTCTGTTATTGTAGGATTATGTGTTGATTGGATCATATTAATGTTGTTTGATTCTCTCCAAATGCTACTAATTGATCAACACTAATCTTGCTATGACCACAACCATATTTCTTTTATTGTATTTGCTTGATTTCTCACATCCCTTTTCTTGTCATATTTTCTTTACATGTATTAGATTAGTCTTAATTTAGCTAGATTAGTAAGGAGTCGACATAAATCTGGAGGTTGGAAGGGTCAAATCCTTACCTTCCAAATATTGAAATGCAACTCAGCCGACACATACACTTAATCTATCAATAATAATCAAGTATTGATTTGAATAACCATGATGTATTTTTATTAATATAGATGTGTGAAAAGTGAGGTTGTTTGGTTAATTAGGTTTAAACCTACAAATATGGTTAATATCAATGTGGAAAGTGAAAACAATTAACAATTAGTCTTAAGCCTACAAATATAGTTATCAAAGTGCTTGATTGTAAAAATTGTTTGAATACTTCATATCTTATCTTGATTTACAATGGCAAAGACAAATAATAGTTTTTTTTTGGAAAATGCAAAGGCCCTAGACCTTGGCTAGAACAAAGAACACACATTTCCTGCAATTTTCGAACCTACATTTCAGTTATGGCGTGTGATAGATTAATTATATAAGAATATAACAAGATTTAAGTCTTGATAGCCTTAAGAGCATGTCTACATGCACGCTTTGTTTATTTTTGAGTATTATCAGTCAAATCTATGATAATGCAATTGCTAGTGTAAACTAACATAGGTGCACGCATGTGAAGGTTTTGTAGGTTGCAGATGAGAGGGAACGTCGTCCAGACGCATAAATTGTACATGGGAGGGAATATCTTTCAGGCACCTAAAATGTTGTCGATGGAAGTAATGCTCTAGAAGGTCATCAGTTAATTATCTACAGGGATCCAGTGTTGTAGGTGAGTGGGAGTGGGAGTGGGAGAGGAGAGGGCAATCCTCAAGGGAGATCCCTCAAATCTCCACCCTGCCACCTTGCCAAAAAGTTGAATTGGGTACCCAAAATCCAATTGATAATGTTGGTGCGAACCCATGATAGTGGTCTCTCAAAGCGACCCCGAGGGGTTTTTAACTTACAAAAAAATGATTGAATAGGGGAGACGTCAGTAGATGAGATTGTGTAAGTTGGCAATGGTTGACAAGATGACAAGAAAGGGGGCCAAGGGATAGTGCGACAGGGGTGATTAGCATCACAATTGGTGGCGATGACGATATGGCCATGTGGTCGAGGCCAGACCCAGAGACAAGCATGTGGATGGCCAGAGGAAGGCTAATGCATACGCGATGGCAATTACTAGATGGAACAAAGATAGCAATATCACCTTCATAGTGAAGTGACGACCTTGTTGGGTGAGCACGCCTAGTGGACTTCCATCGATCAAGAAGTAGCAGCCCATAAAACGAAGCAAACTTAGAATCGCATTGAAGCTTATTTAGAAGGATCAAAGATTTTTTTCATAAATAAGGTTGGTCTGGTGAGGCCACAATTTTTAAACCAATGGAACTGGGCATAGAAAGATATGCAATTTACTTTGTTTAAGGTGTCACACTCTCATTTGGCCTTCAACGGTCTTGTCATTCATCGAATTTGATTCTCTCTGGTAACGATGGGAATTACGGAGCTCTTGAATGAATTAATCTGGACGTAGAAGTCCATTTGCATATAAGCATGTTAAAAGATCAATTTTAACGGAGCCCATGGTACCAATCAATTAATCAATTAATTAATATTTTCTATAAAAGGTAAACGTTTGCCTAAAAACATGACAATAAGAAATAAAAGCATTAAAAAGATGGGCAACAAATCCATGGGTTTAGCTATTGGACAATCCGATGTAGTTATCAAGGTCGAGCACAAAAGGTTAGGGTTCTACTTCTGTTTAGATGTGTTCTTGTTTAATGTAATTTGATAGATTAGTTGTCGTTGTTCTCTTTTAGGTGTTCTACTCGATGTTGGACAGGGTCAGAGGAGGCAGTTTCTAAGTGTGGGTATTTTATCTTAATTCTCCGATGTTTTACTGACATTAATTGAGTTGATTTTTAAGATTTTAAGAATTGCAATTGGGTTGTGTAATTTTGTATAGTTTGAAAAGTGATTGGAAAATGAGTCATATTTTCGAAGCATCTTTGAATCATACATAGTCAGAGCACAACCATTGTGCCTTCGGGGAATGCAACGAAAGATGGTTGGCTTGCCTTAAAAACTTTATCTTTGAGATCGATGATGCCTCATGTTTACTGATTGCATCCCAGGTCAAAGATCTGTCATTTTTCTGTGTTAACTTTTATACTTTCCGCAAGACTTGGGATTTTAAGAATTCAAAATGGACAGCATGCCCACAATGCCCCAGATTTAATTGGGGGTATATAGCTTCTATGCATGTTGAGCCCCAGAGTGAGTAAATGTGTTTGATGTAATTCTTATGAATAATGCTGATTGAATTTTGATTGAGACGTCTGTAACAACAACAAGCGTGTGGGACATAAGAGCACCTGCGAAGGTTGTCAGATCCAGTTGGGCCTAGGTTTATACCAGGTAGGAATCCCCAAGTCACCTTTGATGACTGGGGACAAACACATGGCTTTAGCTATTGCAGAATTCGATAGAGTGATGATGACCAGAGTTGTCAGACCGTTATGTTATTATTTTTCCCTTGTTTGTATTGAATGAATGAAAGATTTTAATTACGTCCGCGAGACCCAAATATGGTCTATGGGACCTCAAATATGGAAGTACAATTACTCAAATCATATCATATGATCTTTAATATCTTTGAGAAGGTTGTTCCTTCTCCTGTTGATTTGTGTTAGCAATTCTCCAACTTTTTTTATTTTCTTGTCTTCAAATAAATCTGTAATAAACTCGTTCCCAAGTGTTTCTTTGTATTTGTCACGGATATCTGAAAAACTCGGGCATTTATAGATGAAGTGTTCCTCTGTCTCTCTTGCCCCTGTCGTTGCATAGAGTACATATTCTTTCTTCCCATTGTTCTTTGGGCGTTGTCCATCTCCCTGTTTCACATCTAAGCCTATGAGAGCTAGTCCTTATCTGAGCAATGAGTATTTTTTCCTTCCACTTGATTTCAGCGCCTATATACGCTTTTTCCTTGTGGTCATACGTTGGGTTAAAATTTGCAATATAATATTGTCTTTTCCTGCTTGCATTTTTCCACATTCCACTTATGAACTTTTCATTCACATAATTTTTAATGTCTTTGTTGACATTTGGGCATTCATTTATGTTGATTTCCCAACGTTTCATCCATTTCTGATTTTGTTTCATCCACGTATTCTTTCGCCTATGTAACTCTTCGTCCCCTAAGCTGCTCTAGGCCATCTATCATTTGTCATGTTTTCTGTTTTTTTCAAGTAACATAACGACTTGGTCATAGCAATTGCTTCTAAAGGGAACATTCCGAGTTTCGGCTAGAATAATTTCATAAGGGGTTGTGGCCTTAATTTTGAGAAAGTTTGTGATTAGATATTTTTGAATCCTTTCTATTTGCCTCCATTTTGCATTTGTTGTGCCACTAGCCCACACCTCGCAACCATACAACGGAACCGGTGTAACAAGTAGGCCAAATAAGACCTTGGTGGTCTTCCGGTCCCACAACTCGGCATTCCTACACCTGTTTTGAAGTGCATATAGTGCTCTCCAGCCACTTTGAGTTCTTTTCATCCTACATGTATTCCAATTAAGTTTGTCATGAAAGTCTATGCCCAGGTATTTGTATTCTACTACTACATCAAGCGGTTCTCCTGCAAACTGAAATTTGAGTTGTTGCTTCTTCTTTTTTTTTGAAAAAATCATAATTTTTGTTTTGCTCGTGTTCACATGCATCCCAACTTCTTTACAAAAGAGTTCTAGAGCTTGAAGGTGATCTTCTAGATCTTTGGCTATTTTGGCAACAAGAATTACATCATCTGCATACATGAGGAGTTTTACCACATATTTGGCTAAATGCACACCCTCTCCCCCAAATTTGTTTATCCATTCTTCTAACTTGTCAATGTACAGACCCAAATAAGGTTGGAGATAGAGGGCAACCTTGTTTGACACCTATGTCACTACCAAAACATTCGAGATAACCCTTCTTGTGTTACGATTCTAGCTTTTACATGCTCATATAGTCTGTGAACTGCTGCCCTGTAGTGAATTGGAACCTCTAGCTCTTCCATTCTGCTCCATAATTTTTTCCTAGGCACTGTGTCAAATGCCTTTTTGAAGTCTACAAAACAACAAAAAGCCTCCTCTTTTTTGTCCCATATTTTTTCCACTATGTGTACGAGCGTGATACAATGATCAATAGTTGAGTGTTTGGGCCTAAAAACTGCTTGCCCCTTTGCTCTCTTTCCCTTTTCTTACTGCCCATATGCTTGATCCTACGCTCTATCATACTCCCAAACAACTTTGCAAAGAGAGGGTTGATCATGATAGTTCGATAGTTTGAGGGATTATTTACATCTCCACTTTTAAACAAAGGAATGGTCAAGCTAGTTGTCCACTCGGTAGGGAAGCCATTTTGTATGACCTCATTGAAAATTTCTTTGATTTGCGGTGCCAAGATATCTACCCCCCATTTTATATGCTCTGCTTGAAGATTGTCTATGTCACGGGCTTTTCCGAGTTGCTAACTTTTTTATCCCTTGAATAATGTCTTCAATTGTGAAAAGTTCTTTCTTGACAATGATAGTAGGGGGTGTCTCCTGTTGGTTACTACGTCTGATACGAGTTGTTTTGAATACTCCAACCAGCGATTAAGCTGTTATGTTATTTTCGGTTTGCATCCTTTTCACGCTTAGTTCCTTCCAAAATTTCTTTGGTTCATGCTTCCCTAAATAAATAAATTCTTCCCTCCTTGTTTTAGTGTATTCTTCTTTTTTTGCCCTTACCGGTTTCTCATATGCTTTTTTGTTTGCTCTTGTTTTACCCGTTGGTTCCTTTAGTAATCTTCGCATTTTTTTGCAATCTTCATCGAACCATGGGTTGGTTGGGAAGCTATTCCTTTCTTTCTTTTTAGGTTTAGCTCTCTTGCATTTGTTTAGAGCTTCTTGAATAACTTGCATTAACCATTCACTCTTCTTGTAATCTCTACTACTTGTGATGTAGTTCTTCCCTTTCCTGTAACTTATTATTTAATCTTTGCTCTAAAATTTTGCCGATTTTCATCTGTTAAGAGAATGTTTCCCTTGTGAGGATATTTATTTTGATTGCCTTGCAAGTGTTTTTCCCTTGGTTTGTCTCCATGCATTCGAAGTTTCATAACAATTGGGTTGTGATCCGACTTAAGTTCCACTGGAGAATCTTCCACTTCTAGCTCCTCTATTTTTGGTATGTAATTATGTGAGCATATTACATAGTCTATTACACTTTGTCCCTTATATGTTTTGCATGTATACTTTCCTGAATTTTTCCATTTGTTCATCCCATTGCAAATAATCAAATTGTATATCTTTGCAAAGACCTAACAACTCTTCTCCATATTGCGTGATAGCCCCATGCTCATCTTACGAAGTCCTGGTCCACTTTGTTGATTTTCCTCTTCGGCATCCAAAGAGGATTAATCTCAATATATTCGTTACCTTCTAGAATGTTAGCTTGCTTATTTGCTGTCCTTGCATTGAAATCTCCAATTAATATAATATCCCCCAACTTCTTGTATATTGAAATGTCTCTTTTTAGGGAGGAGTATGGGTCTTCTCTGTTAAGGTCATGTTTCTTATAGAATTTAGAATTCTTGGGAGCAAAATAACATCTTGCTATGCTAATAACTGACTTATTTTCTAGGATCTTTATCCAAATGTATTGTTTGTTTTCATCTTGTTTTTCAATTTTAATGACCCTATCCCATTCCTCTTTTATTAAAACTATAATACCCCCATGCCCTTTGCCATTTTTTCGTTGCTTTATTCCATATTGCTATTTTTTTTGTATCCCACAAATTTCGGAGTCCTACATCCATCGTGTTCATGTGTTTACGTCAATATGATTATATCTTTGTCTCTAGCAATGGGCCCTAACCCGGGTCCTCTTCTCCAAGGGAAACCTCTACGAGTTCCAACTTACCATTGTAAGATGTTCCGGGCGGAGCCATACTCCCTATTTATTTTGGATTTGTTTAGATGTGATGTATGCCTTTCCATTTCTTAAATATGCTGTTTCCCTTCATTCCTTGCTGCCCTCACCTTTTCCCATTCCTTATTTCTTTCTTCCTGCTGTAAAAATGTTAGGTCATCATCTAAATAAAATTGTGACCCTCTCAGCATGCCTCTGTTTTTAAGTAACCTTATTTTATCCTCGTAGCTCATCAATGTGACCCGAATATGTCTATCTCTGCCTCCTTCTCTCAGCCTGCCAATTCTGCTTACTTTTTTTATCTGACCCTTCCATTGTAATCGATCTGACAAGAAGTTCCTGGTTAAACGATTTGTGTCTTCCCTGTCCCCATAATCTTTCAACCCTTTGATGATTATATTTGTTAACTTCTCATGTCTTTCTTTCTCTTCTGTTATTTGAATTTTTACTTGCTTCTCTATCAACTCTTTTTGTTGATTGATTGGTTCTTTTACTACTTGAGACCATGTCTTTGTCTTTGCTAATTCATTTCGTAGCTCATTTTCTCTTGTTTCAATGTTTTGGAGTGTTTTTTGTACCTCTTTTATTTGATTTGCATTTGTTTTTTCCACCTCTATTGCATCATTGATTGGGGTATGGATGGCTTGTTTGAGGACATGCCATTCACGTTGACCCATGTTTGCAAGGTTTTGTAGCTTTGACACTTGCTCCTTGAGTTGGTTGTTTTCTTTTTCCAGCCTCCGAATGGTGTTTATAACCTCATCTGATTTAGTTTCTCTTAATTTCTCCCTCCTTTCCATGCTTTCAAGTTTCTCTTTCATCTTCATTAGCTCTTGCACATAAAGTCTTGGTGCCCACATGAGTGGTGTAGTTGTCGGACTGTAAGTTTCTTCCTCATCCGAAAACTCATTTTGGTGATTTGCCTTTGATTGTTCCTTATTCTCCACCTGTTTATGTGGTAGAATATTTTTTATTTTTATTTTTTGATATGCCCTTTTCATTGTTGTTGCCCTTGCTCGAGCTTGTCGACGCCTTAATATCCTCCAATACTGAGGAGCAAGTTGTTTTCATTAGAACAACTTCAAGATGCCCTAGTTAAAAGTCAAGGGCTTACATAGGAGCAAGTCTTCCAACTGCGGGCACAACTGCATCTACAAATAGGCAAAGTGAAAACTAGGCCTTTAACTAGTGATTATTCAATTTTATTTTGAAACGATTTGCATCAAAAACACTCAAAACAATTCCCTCCAAGTGATTGTATTTAACATTTTCTCTTTTATAATTTCTAATTCCAAATGCTGTAACTAAATTATATATAAAACTAAAACATTTATAAATATTATAATATAATTAAAACATATGGGGGTTCTATTGCACCAAGGGCAACTACTAGTTAAGTTTTCATTGAGAGCCATGCCTTGAGCTGCAAAACGTTTTCAACCTTGAAGTGTCCCCTTCTACCCCTTCAATGACATCTAAAAAGAGAAAATCCTCCTTAGGCCCAGCCCCATCAACCACAAAAATTCGTCCATCTCTCCTCTCAGATTAAGAGCGGAAAGTAGTTATGCCTGCAAGAAATTCATTAGATATGTTGCTTCTCCAAGATGACATCAAATGCCACTGCCAAAGGATTTTTTGGGTTGCCACCTTGCCTCTACACTTAATCTCCTTCCAATTCCAGATATGGTCTAATCTACTCAAAGTAATCTCAAATATAGATAATGCATCCAGGACATATATTCATCAAACGGATACATCCCAACATTATATGATGTCCCTATCAAATGGCAATAGCTCAACCAGTTAGATTCCTTAATATTCAAGGAGGAGACCCAGATTCAAAACTTGCCAAGCCATACATGGATGATATCCAAGTTGTTGTAATACTACTATATGGTGATGACATAATACAGATAAGGCCCACTTCAATCCCATATAACCAATTGGAAAAAAACATCACATGATGTCCCATATATTGCTACTTGGGCCAACACAATTACTGCCTTTGCCACCAAATGTTCCATTGCCCTATGCATTGGAAGACGTTTTGGACCAGGAAAATATTAGCACCTTAGCCTTCTATAATCCATGATAAATCTTGCAATGAATAGTTACGTAATTTTTAACTTAATATGGTATTTGATAAAACAGTTACTTTTTGTTTTGTTTAGTATTACTAATACATACATGAATATGAATATATATTTTATCTTCTACAATCAATGACTGAGCATTATTCCTTAGGCCTGACTCTTGAGCCATTAGGCCTCTTCTCTTGGGCTTGCCATGTATTCCACCTGTGCCTTCCCATTCATCCCCTTCACACACTACAGCCATTCGTTCCACAAAAGCAATGAGTCGATGTCAATTACTCCTTTCAGGTTTGCCATGCATTCCATCTGCTCACCCATTCATATCCCCTCACACACTACAGCCCTTCCTCCCAACAAAAACAATGAGTCAATGTTAATTACATTAATTATGTGAGGTTGTTGCAATACAAAAATAATTTTAGCATGTTAATTAGATGCCTAATTAGGGTTATTTTCTTCTAGTAGGATCAAGCATGTCAAGTTCCTTTCTAATCTCATCCTCCGATCATTTCTAAATATTGTAAATACCAATGCTGGATCTAAATTTTATGTGAAGCTAGAGTGCTCATGAATTTATTGTAATTTTCTTCAGACAGATCCCTTCTGACAGTCATACTGCATAAGAAACCTCTATAGAAAGCAAAAGCTTATAAAATCTTGCAATTTCTGTCACATGGCATTGTTATTCATATACAAACTCAAAACATTGAAAAGAATCAGGTTAAAATATGTGAATGACAATATTACAGAAACAGAAAACCTTCCTTAGGACCCATTAGCCTCGTGATCAAGAGCAGAAGCAGCAGATTCAACATGCTGAAGCAGGAAACCATATATTTTCCTCTTCAAACAATCAACATTTTCTATCAGCTTAATGTCAGGTATATCTTCCTTCTTCTGCATGAGCTGATCTAACCAGTCATTAACATTTTTAAGTTGAGACAACATTGCTGCAATTTGGCTGTTATCTTGTTGCAACAGACTTTTGGAAGTTAAAGCAATTACATGAAAACCAGCATCCAATGCATCATCCATAAATTTCAAAAACCAATTTTGTGCTTCAGCTTGCAGACTCTTAGCTAGACCCATTATTTCATTCACTCCACTTCCTTTGACCCATTCTGTGCTGGTAACTGGTGTTTGTGGACATACTTTATTTGAGACTTTAATGTTATTTGTCTTTGCAGGCATACCAAAAGACTGGCACTTCAATGCATTTGTCTTCAAAGGCGAAGGCTGTCTTCTGTCTCCCTTATCAGAATTGTTATGCATTCTTTCATTGTTAGTTTGTGATATAGACAACAATGCAACCCTACCATGAACTTTGTTACCAGATGATGGAGTAGATCTTCTGGATGGCATAGGCAAGCACAACGATGCCTGATTCGTAGATGTCTGAAATTTCGAATGAGTATCTAATACAGTACCATATTGGTTGCTTTGACCACCAGATTCTGAAGTTTCTTTCTTTGGTGAGTTCTTGAAGCTGTAATTAAAACCATACTTGCTGAAAATGGATATTGATGTCAAGTCAGTTGCCAATGCAGCACCAATCCATTGAGAAGCATTCTTTGCTTTCTCTGTTGAAATATTGATAATTCTATCAGGCAATCTCTCTGCAATTGGAGAATCTTTGTCTACAGTGCCACTTGCAGCTAGGGCTTTAGCAACAGTTATTGATTGTCCAAGCATCTGGTGGATTTCGAAGAACCGATCAATTGAAGGATTGGGATTGTCTGTTTTCGCAGAAGAGCAGAGCTCTGAGAACATACTGCAGGAACCAAAAATACAGGTTAAAAAATACCTACAGCCATAAGAATCTTTCTATCCTCCTCTTTGATGCTTTGACAAAAGAAAGAAAGATTATTACTATAAATTTGCAAACACAAACAACAGCACACCCATCTTGGCAGAAGAATCAAACATGAAAGAAAACACAAAAAGAAAAGCAGTACTTGAAAACCAAGCCAATAAATCACCAAAGAGTCAAACATTTGATATAAAAACAATCATGAAAATAAATCACCTTCAGGCCCTGGGAATGGTTCTTCATTCATTGAATGACCAAGAAAGTCCTTGGCCATGATCTATGCAGAAGTTTGAATAGCCTTATTTTTTTGAATGGCTCCTAACCTGTCTTGTTATAAAATTATGCCAATGGCCTTTAGCATTTTCGTCTTAATAGCTATAAGTTTGTATGATTTTTTACAGTTATTATTGGTTATGACCACTAATGGCATATGATTATATTTGAATCCCTGGCATTTTCTTGTCAGACATTGGGATGTTTATATTCGATTATATAAGCACAGTTTTTTTTTTTTGCTACACAGGGGAATCGGCAACAGTCTCCGTCATATTATCCCCGCAAGCACGGTTCAAGTCCGGAAAGCTACCACTATAACGCCCGCCCTACCTCAGTAAACTTTTACTCCAAGTGAGGGGGACCCTAGAGGGGCTTGGGATTGGAACTGCCGACCTCAAGCTGGCAAACACTCAACGCAAACCAGTCAGTCTAGCACAGTTTTGTTCCAATGGAAGATGTTTTCTTTAGATGGATGTCGCCACATGACTATCTGCACCTGTTAAGATATTTCCTGTGGAAGTATATACCTTTTAGATATAATTAAAACTTTATAAAAACAGAAAAAGTACCCTGTACTCAAAAAAGTGATTCTCTCTTTTCCTTGTGCTTGTAGACTCTAGCTGAGCAAGATTCATTTATATTTCAACCTAAAAGAGCTAATGAATTTACTGTACTTTAATTCTAAATATTCCAAGTAGTTTGATGTGCACATAAGCTCATTAAAACAAAAGAATTTAATTTTAACATCCAAGAAGTAAAAGGCTCTCATTTACATTTAAATTACAAATGAACACAACACAATATACAACCTTTGCTATAGAGCTCAAACACAAATTCTGTACGACAGAAAACCTCATACTACAGGGCAAAATCTAGTAAACTGTACTTGTAAATTGGATCAAGAGAAGAGCCAATGCATCAATTAATTGCACACAAACATCTGAGCTTATTTTAAAATGCACTTAAAATTTGTCTTCCCTTGACACACATCACAAAAACAGAGGACTGTAGTGTTAGCATTCAACTACTTGAAGTTCTTTAAATTAGAGGATGGCAATACAACGTAAATAATATCTAGCATAGAGATCAAATACATATTACAAGGTCTCTTAACATGCAATTTTAAACATCAAATGGTATTACCTCAACTGGCTAGATTTCTTAACTTTCATGGAGGAGACCAAGGTTCAAATCTTGCCAAGCGATACATGCATAATTGCCAAGCTTGTTGTAATACCACCATGTCGTCATGATGTAATATAGGTGGAGCCCGTTTCAATCCCATATAACCATTTCGAAAAGAAAATAAAACATGCAATTTTAAACTAAATGTGACTAGTCATTAGCCCTCATTCTAAGAATCTAAAGTTTAAAGTTGAAAATAATGTACTAGTTCCCCAACTCTCCCATATCCACAGCTTGGAACTTCGGATTCTTGCTGCACATGCAGGTCAAAATAAATAAATATTACATTTTACAGTAGAATATTTTTTAGGTGTATCTTTATTTACCAAAGTCTCTCTTCCTATCAAAGAAGATCTCAGAATAAAAAAAGTAACATATATTTGCTTTTAAAATGCTACCCAAAAATAAATGATAAATTGTCAAAATAGTACTACCAAATATTAACAGTACTAATTGAACATGAACAATCCCATGCACATATAATTGAACTTATAACCTTGTAATCATGAATATTGATCCTTTAGCAAAATCCTACTCTGAATACCTTGCACCTGTGAAGAATGAACTTTTATACCTCCTTTCTATGAAAATTGAATTTTGTTGACGTTGGGAAACATTTACTTATCATATCAGAAAATAATTTTCCCAGTCCTACACTCTCACAAGCATATATGCAGATATGTGTGTGGCTTTACTTATGTAAGCACTTTTAGAAACCCATTAATGCATTCAAGAGCACCTTACTCATAAAAGCTACGAAGTGTGAATAACTGCTTCTGGCAATTTGGCAATGCACCAACTCTATCACATAGCTATCTTCAATCTAAATGTTGATGATTTAAAAAAGAATGAATCCTTCATACTACTTTCTAGCATGTATTCAATTGTAGAATCCCTAACAAACTGTAAAAGCTCACCTGTGACACTTGAAAACATTATGAACAAAATTGTCACTGGATACCCATGATATTGTCTTGGAGAAGCAACAAGCATTTGGATAATAATTGGAAAAAAAAAACTACAAACGTAGGGGCAAAGCTTGTACACAAAATACAATTAAAGAAAAGGACACAGAAAAGAATAGCACGTAAAGACAGTTCATTGAAATGTAAAACTGACAGTAGACACAGCACCGGGTTTCCGTATAGTTAAATATTAAAGGCACAATAGCTCCAAACATGAAGAAGCTGCATCATGGTTTAACTTTCCAGTATTGCTTACACATTACCTAGGCATCACGAAAGATTGCTTAAAAATGATGTAAATGGTGAGAACCCAAGAACATAGTTTAAGAACATCTATATGGAACATTTTTAAGTTTTAGTGGTATTAACCAATAAAACACCAAAGCATAAAGCATGAATCATAAAGGTATTCATGTCTTCTTGAGCCTTCTACACAAAGCACTCCTATTGATTACAATACCCGAGGCCTGACAAGCACATATAAACTGCTTTATAAAACAAACAATAAAAATTATATACCTCAAACTCCTGATGACGGTTTCGGCAGCAGAAGCTTCCTGCAAAGCTTCAGCTGCAGCTATGGAGGCCATATTCCGCCTTTTCAGAACCTCCTAGTAAAATAAAACAATGTTGCCAATAAAAAAATAAAACGATGTCAGTATGTAGTGCTCAGCAGAATGCATATAGATCTAGGGTGATCTTGAAATGTCCAAATGTTAATCAAGACTCGGCTCAAAATGTTGTATACAGAAGAGAGTAAAAGATTAAATTCCACCTGTCCAAGTTCTACTAGGTTGACAGTAACAGAATCCCACGGAACACTTCCATCAGTCCATTTCCTATCATGAACCATTATTTGTGGTGCATTATGGCTTGACTTCTCACTGGCAGATGCAGATTTCGTAGATGAGGATAAATCTTTATTTTCCAGCTTGGCATTCTCAAATGTATCCTTTATGTTGGAATCTTGTTTTATTGATATGTTTTTAGCATCACTTAACCTCCGAGCGAGGGCCACCTACATTTTGTAAAGTATGCTATTAGTGAGATGTTAACTTCCATCAGTCTCCAAACAAAACAAGCTTCGAAGAACAACAATGTGGGTTTTATTTGTAAAGATTTTTTCAAGTGGCATTCAAAGTAGATGGCAATTTGGAAAATTCTCTCATTGTTCTGCTTCCAATACATACACATCCATAGTGAGATGTGCCCAGCAATCATGCTATTCAACAAATCTGATATGTATTTGAAGCAATCGAAAGCCATGGCTACTCTATTGAATGCATTTTTTTTGTTATATAAACTAGTTGCATTAAAATATAATGAAAACAAATAGCTTCCAATCCAGGAAATGTTGTAACCACCATCATATAGTAAATACCAGGTATGCAATATGCTGAAACATCTCTCCTCTAGCATTCGCTTAAAACACATTTGAACCATAGCCACAACATGGAAGACATCTGTTCTATCATAGTAAAGCAGTAACAAAAAGGTAATTAGAGCATTTATTTACATTTAAGTCCTGTAAAAAGGAACCCAGTCTGGTCTAACAGCAAGTGAGTCAAACGATTTCCCCCCTTGTCTTCTCTTCTTGCCCATCAATGACTCATTATCGAGAATATCTAAAATAGATTGAACAAATGGATGTAAATATATGACCTAAGGTTATAGAACAATATGAGTTGAGCAGGAAAAAGAACACTTGAATGAAACAAAATATCAAATGGATGAATAAGTGGGATTTTGATTTAATAGAATGATCAAAGAACAAGGATAAACAGGTCTATATAACGGATAAGTTCAGGAAAGCAATTTGGACAAAAGAGCTAGGAAGAAAATCAAATGGTATGAGTTGACTTTCAAGGAGGAGACCTAGGCTTGAGTCTTGCCATGCTATATATGTTGTGATACCATTATGTGGTATTGGTAACACAGTCATGATTTAATATGGTGGGGCTTGTTTCAACCTCATATCATATATTTAAATATAAAAAATAAAAAATAAAAAGCTAAGAAAAAAGAAGGTGCACTACCTTGCTGAGTTCAAAGCTTCAATCCCTTATAAGAGCATCATAAAAAACAAATATAAATACAAATATCAAATGAATTGCGAAGATGCTTATAGCCTAACTAAGGATAGATGAAAGAGATCTAAAGAGAAATGACGACAAAGAATATGCACCTATTGCACTTTAGGGGCAGTGGACATACAGTAATAATTTATCTTGGAATGCAAAGCCTAAAATAATATTAGTGATAGTTTTGCTGGCACATTGGCATTGCATTATGTCTGAATGTTTGAAGAAACAAGAATAGAGATGCTAGAAGAATTTATCATTGAAATCAGTTCTTCACAAATTTAATATCTAAGCTTTGATGTCCCATAGATTGATTTTGGCCACAAGGTCATTAAAAACTTTCTTCTACTTCTTCAATACAAAAAAATGACAATTTCAATGTTTGTGAATGGATCAAGAAAACACACCTGAGCACGCAAGGTCGCCTTCAGATCCATTTTGTATTTTGAGGCAGCCCCGCCCTTTTCTTTTTGTTCTTTCACTAGCACCACAGAAGCTGGTTCTTCCCAGCTCTTTCGCAAAACGGTTTTCACAGTGGCGGACACGTCTGCAACCTTTATACCAGTAAATTTCTTCTTAGAAGAGTCTCCTCTGAGAGACGGAGAATGAGAGGGAGAGGGCGCCCTTCTTCCTGAGGCGGCAGCTGGGGACAAAGAAGCCCTCCTTCCAATCCCAAGGATGGGCATGGGAGACCCTTGAACACCCCCAGCCCTTCTCCCACACGGAGATGACTGAGGGGTCCTCCTCCCTCCACTGGGAGACGCCTGTCTGTACCTCGATGGAACATAATAAACACCTACACCTGAACGCTCTTTCACGGGCTGAACCATGTCATTATTGTTATTCTCTCCCTGGGCCATGACGAGGCTCGGCACAACACATTTTGACGGCACCACCACGGGAGACGAAGACCTACGACCACTCCTGCTTGCAGGTGAACCTTCTCGAATACCCTTACTACAATTATTGCTCTTCCCTAACTTCCCTGCAGAAGCAGACCGCTTTTCAGCTTTACCCCCCTCCATTGTGATCCCTTGGGAGCCCAAATTTTCTGATGAAGCCATAATAGGCCTCCCAACTTTCTCAAATCCCTTGCTACCGTAATTATTATTATTATTAATAATATTATCGTTAGCGCCCGTTTCTGAAAATTTAAAAGACTTGGTTTCGCTTGCAAAGTTGTCGGGTCTAATCTGAGTAACAGTGGCAGTGTTCCCTGCCCCTCCTTCCATTGAATTTGGATGTGAAGTAACGGATTGAATAACAAATCCGTTGTGGTGGGAGGGAAGGACCCTAGCAATGAGATCCTCAGGGGTACCAAAACAGGGGTGCCTACCTGGAATTGGGCGGACTCCGAAGACACGTGGCACCGGATTACCTGACTCCAGCCTGTCCACGTAGACAAACTGTCCGAGCTGAAGCTTATCTGCGAGAATGAGCTCGTTGTCCTCGTCTGAAAGCGAAACGTAGGTGGAGTGCGTGGAGTCGGAAAGCCTGACGTAAAATCCCTTGTTGGGCCAAAGCTCGCTTCCTGCCAGCGCCGGCACGATGCCTATCACCTGTAACAGCACCGATCGGTGTTCTCCTGCCACCTTCACCTCTGAATTCATGCATTGCAACAGCTTTAACAGGATCCCTGGTGTCAAAGACGCCATTAAACCCTAAATTCAAAGAAAGGACATACGCCTCCGAAGGATGAATGCAAACCTGAGCTTAAGCTATTCTGCCAGGCGACATTTGCCCAGGAGATCCGACGCAGGATGAATGTCTACTTGCAGGGGAATGCAAGCACTTGGAAGGCAACAGCTATATATCTTTGCATTTAAACACGCAACGTTGCGCTCGACCAGATTTCAAATTTCCAAGACGCTTCTCCTGGAGCTCCGTTTCGTTCCGTTTCGCCCGAGGAAACTACCCGTTGCATCTACTTTTCAAATTGCGTCTTTCCCGCCTGTTGCCCACACAAACGGGCAACTTGGTATCTGTAGCCTCCTCGATATTCTTTTACTAGTATTATTGGATAAAATTTAATTAGTTTATGATGCATCGGGAGGTTTATTATATATATATATATTTTTTTAATTTTAAAATTTTATTTCCTATCAGATTTGAATATTAAATTTTTTATGGAGTTTTATAGTGTTTACAGTTTCACGTTTATTAAGACGCCTAATTGGTATGTCTTCGCACTTTTCGCTCAGTTAGAAAGGCATGGACCCTTGTATCCTAATTAAAAAATATAATCTTTACGGTTACCCAAAACCAAATTCAAATCATAGGAAGGGTGAGGTCACCATTTAAGAAATGTATGGGTTATTAAAAAAATTATATATATATATATATTTTTTTTTGGGTTATATGGGAGAGTTGGTCACAATCATACTATTTTTTTGAGTAATTAATAAGTATAGGGTTACAAAGGTTGCTTCCATCAAATCTATTCTAAAAAAATATATAGTCTTCACAATTAAACGTATTTGAATTATAAAAATAATTGTTTTCTACTCTTTGTCAATGAGATGATAGGCTTAGATGTAACAAGCCCTAAAATAAAATATAATATATAAATAATTAATTAATTATATATAATTAATTAATAATTTATTAACGAGGGTGATAACAAGGCCTAAAATATAATATAATATAATATAATATATAATTAATTATATATTATATTATATTTTATTTTATTTTAGGGCTTGTTACGTCGGTAGGCATCCTACACCTTGCCGTAAACAATATTAATATTTTATTAAAAAAGCCATATTAAGAAAATTATCCGTCGACATTAAGTGTTACGGTCGATTTAAACTAGCTTAGATATAATATATATATATATATATATCTATAAACTCGGAGAGTTATCAATCTCGAGGTGCCTATCTATCACACCCCCAAGAAATGAGATAGACGCCTCGAGATTGATAAATCCCTCGCGTTTATAAATATATATATTTTATATATCTAAGCTAGTTTATTAACGAGGATAGATCACCCTCTTGTTTTTTAACCAATTCATTTAGAGACTTTTCTTCTCTACA
Organism: Wollemia nobilis; assembly: GCA_028583015.1. NCBI lineage: Eukaryota > Viridiplantae > Streptophyta > Pinopsida > Araucariales > Araucariaceae > Wollemia > Wollemia nobilis. The sequence continues at coordinate 662,830 of JAQPPZ010016766.1, read as the reverse complement.
AGTTGTAATGTTGTCTCATACAAGTTGGTTATTTCCATGGCATATTCCCATTCATTCCACTTTAATATTTTTTTTACAATCCATTGTTTGGTGACATATTTTTTATGATGGAATTTTTTTCTACCTAAATGTTTGTTTTTCCTATTATTTATAGAAGAATGTAACCAAAAAAAATTGAATGTAAAGGTCTAACTTTTAATTAATTTAAAAATACAAGTTTAAAAAAAAAAAATGGATAGACACATCCAATAGGTAATCACACTAAGTTTGGCAGAATGTAACAAATTTATATTCTCTAAGAATAATGATTAAAGGATAAATAGTATTTGAACACCAAAATTATATTATTATTAATTAATTTATATTATTTAATTGTTCTTTAAATGATAAAATTTTGTAAAATTATTATAAAAATTCATCCATTCTATCATGATGGTGTGTGTTAACAAAAATAAATAAGAATTGTGTAAAATCATGGAATTGAATTTAAATATTTTATTATAGTTGCAAGCTTTACTATAGTGGTAAGGACTTTGGCCTCTCTGTGAAAGGTCCAAGGTTCAAACCTCTCTCACTATGAGGGGACCATACCCCTCATAAAAACATGTGTAAACTCATTGAAAAAAATTATAAATTGGTTATGTGTTATCATAACAATCCTATTTGTATTACATCATGATCATATAATTGTATTAGAACAACTTGATAATTATGCATGTATCATTTGGTAAAATTTGAAGCTAGATCTCCTTGTTAATTGAACTAATACTATTTAATAATTTGATTTATATTTTTTAATATTAATTTTTTGTATCCGCATCAGGTACCTTACGGGCAAGTTCCCTCAATCCTTGGAAGGAGGTTTGGGGTTCAAGCTTGGTGGCCTACGTTGGATACACAAAAAACCCCCTAACTAGCCTGAGGGGTATACTCAGATGGGACAGACCTTGTGGAATGAAAAGTCTTGGCCCCTAGGAGATACGGGGAACGATTTTCCTTAATTAAGGTTTTGTTCAAACCCCACTCCGTATGAGGGGACCATGACCCCTCATAAAAACATGTGTAAACTCATTGAAAAATCACACTAACCTAAAATTTGAACACTTACCAAGAAGAGACCTAGGTTCAAACCTTGGGGGGAAGCCAACCCTTTGTAAAGGTAGTAGTCTACTCTGAATCATCTGAGTGCATGCCAGATCGATGACGATGGTACGAACCCCAAAAATCGGTGGTCCCCATCTCACGTCAAGTCAACAAGAACGAGACAGATAGGTTTGTTGGGAGCAGTCCCTGTGGTTTGAACCCTATGTTGGGTTGGCCAGTTACTAAAAATAGTGGTTGTAACCAACTCTCCTATGTAACCAAAATATATATATATATATATATATATATATATATATATATATATATATATATATATTTTTGTTTTTATTGACTTTGTAATAGATTCATAGAATATTAACATAATTGATTATATATCATTATAAGAGTTGCATTGGTCGTAGGGTTCCTATTGAGTGGTGTGGCAGTGGGATATTATTCTATGGTAGGGTTTATGTACTATGATAGGGTTCTTGTTAAGTGGTGCAGCAATGGGATATTGTTCTATAGATTGGATCGAAAGGATGGGAGAATACGACAAGGAGCAACAGTTGGAGTCTTTGGGTAGTCAAGAAAGAAATCTTGGGGTAAGAATTTTGAATGCTACCAGGGCGGGAAATGAGCAAGCCATTGAGGTTCAAAAATGGTCTTTTGACCCCGAGGCGAGATCTTAGTTGCTTGCAGTGAAAGCTAAACAAAAGGCCCATGATTGTAATTTTAATATATCTTAGGTAGACAAAAGATTAGTAATTTTTGACGAACTAGTGAAAATTTTTATGGCTCAAGGCGATCAATATTTTGTTGGTAAGTTCCTTGGCATAAGACCTGAACTAGATGTTATACGAAAATGGACAATGGAGAAATGCCATCCTCTATGGCACATGGATATCATGGTGATGTCCATAATTTGTTTTTGGTTTGACTTAATTGTGAAGAGGATTTGGAATGAATTCTCTAGCGGGGACCCTGGTTTTTTTAGCATCATAGTCTCTTCCTTAAGCAAGGGACGATGGATTTTGACTTATACACGCAAAGAATCAACCAAGCTCGAGTCTATATTAGGTTGCCCGAGCTTCCTCTCCACTATTGGCATGAGGAAATATTTGAGAGAATCTTATGAAATATATGACAACTTATAGCAATCAACCCTGCAACGATGGCAAGATCATGACTTATCCATGTGTTTTGAATGAATTGACTGAATCCTCCCTTTGTTTTGAATGAATTGACTGTTCAAAGTCATTTTGTCTGCCTTCAATACTCAATAGAGGAAAAATATCAGGAAACTCAAATTATGAAAATAGAACATGAACAAAACATCACTATGATGGTAATCCAAAATATAAACAATACTCCACTTATACTGGAGGGAGGTGAGGAAGTGCATGATAAATATCCTAGAGGTAAAGAATCTAGGAAAGACCAGGGCAGCCCTAACAAAATTACTAGAAGTTTAAGAAAAGTAGGGGCAGATGTAGGTTACGATCCCAAGAGTGGCAAACCTTCACAATATGTAATTAGATAAAGAGAAATAACTAGAGATGTAGCTAATGGAACACAATTGACCCTCAATTTGGATAGGAAGAAACACTCAACCAAATCTAAAAAATAAATATCATTTCCTAGAATATCAAGGGCCTCAATGCCCTATCCAAACATCGCCTTATTTTCTTTGTGTTTTGCTCCTTCAATTTGGTTTATTGTAGAAGAATAATTTGTGAATTCAAATATTTCCTTAATAACGGAACACAATTGACCCTCAATTTGGATAGGAAGAAATACTCGATCAAATCTAAAAAATAAATATCATTTCCTATAATATCAAGGGCCTCAATGCCCTATCCAAACATCTCCTTGTGTCGTTGTTAAGGAAATATTTGAATTCACAAATTATTCTTCTACAATAAACCAAATTGAAGGAGCAAAACACAAAGAAAATAAGAAGAGCTATCTAGAAGGAGGCTAGTTTTGTTTAATGGAAGAAGTGACAAAGGTAAGTCAACATCCTGAGAATCCCCCTTTGTTTTGAATGAGTTGATTATTCAAAACCATTTTGATTGCCTTCAATACTCAATAGAGGAAAAATATCAAGAAACTCAAATTATGGAAATGAAACATGAACAAAATATCACTGTGATGGTAACCCAAAACATAAATGATACTCCACTTATCCTGGAGGGAGGTGAGGAAGTGCATGATAAACCTCCTAGAGGCAAAGAATCTAGGAAGGACCAGGGCAGCCCTAACAAAATTACCAAAAGTTCAAGGAAAGTAGGGGCAGATGTAGGTTACGATCCCAAGCAGGGCAGACCTTCACAATCTAAAATTAGACAAAGGAAAATGACTAGGGATGTAGCTAATGGAACACAATTGACCCTCAATCTGGGTGGGAAGAAACACCCGACCAAATCTAAAAAATGAAGATCATTTCCTAGAATATCAGGGGCCTCAATGCCCCATCCAAACATCACCTAGTGTCATCATTGAGGAAAGACTTGAATCCACAAATTATTCTTCTACAAGAAACCAAATTGAAGGAGCAAAACATAGAGAAAATAAGAAGAGCTATTTGGAAGGAGGCTAGTTTTGTTGCCAGTCCTATGACTGGAGCCTCAGGTGGATTGTTGTGCATGTGGAATCACAATAATGTGGAGGGGAGAGTAATCTCTACCTCAGATAGATTGACTAATGTGTTTTTCTATTGCAAGGAAACTAAGATAAGTTGGGTGTTGACTAACATTTATGCCTCAAATACTAGTATGGGAAGAAGACAACTATGGACAGAACTGAGTATGATGAGAAGGGCGTTCCAAGGAATTGCTTGGGTCTTAGTTGGGGACTTCAATTCCCCTCTATTCCCATCAGATAAGAAAGGTGGAAATCCTAATATTACAAATGGAATGGAAGACTTTGAACAATTTGTAAATGAGAATGGGTTGATGGATGTGGACCTCAAGGGGGTCAAATATACTTGGAGTAATAGGTGGTTAGGTGAACAATTAATCCAAATTAGACTAGATCGATTCTTGATCTCGCAAGAGGGCCTACTCATATTTGGAGATGCTACCTTGAGTGCGCTCCCAAAAGTTGGTTCAGACCATAATCCCCTTGTTTTGGAATCATAGACCAGCAGAAGGAAGTTTTGATGTCCCTTTCACTTTGAAGCGATGTGGCTGAGGCACGAGAACCTTGAATCTTGCATAGCAAAATGGTGGAAGAATGATTTCATGGGGCCATTGATTTCATAGGTTGCCAAGAAACTCATATTCATAAAACACAATCTGAAATCCTAGAATAGAAATGTCTTTGGACATCTATTCCATAGAAAAGTAGAACTAAAACAACAACTCATGGAGTTTGAGACAATTATCAGTGAAGGTTACTTATCACAAGAAATTAGGGACAAGGAAAAGCAGCTTTTATCATAATATCATAATACCCTAGCGTGTGAGGAAATATTCTGGTGATAAAAATCAAGAGCTTTGTGGCTCAAGGAGGGGGATCATAACACTAAGTTTTTTCATGTGTCCACCCTTAGGCACAAAAGTCACAATAAGATAAAAGAAATCCTCCAGGAGGATGGCTCAAGTACTGATGACATCATAGAAATCTAGGAGGAAGCTATAAACTTCTTTAAGAATCTTATTGGCACTATTGAAAGGGTGGAAGAGACTACAATGAATGACCTTCTTTAGAACATTCCGCCCTTAGTAACTGAGCAACATAATTCTTATATGACCAACCCCTTTAAAGAGGAAGAGGTAAAAAGTGTTGTTTTTGCAATGGCTGGTGAGAAAGCCCCTAGGCTGGATGGCTTTCCCACAATATTTTTTCAAATATTCTAGCATATTATTGGAGTTGATGTGACTGCAACCATTAGTGAAGTTCAAAAATCCCACCACATCCCAAGGGATGTTAATTCAACATTCCTTGTGCTCATTCCCAAGGTAGCAAGGGCAAAAGAGTTTAAGGATTTCAGGCCCATAAGCCTATGTAATACTCTTTTCAAAATTTTAACCAAGGTAATGGCCAATAGAATCAAAGTTATCCTCCCTTTCATCATTGATTCCAACCAGGGTGGCTTCATAATGGGTAGGCAGATCTTAGATGGGATAATCACCATTCATGAAGTTATTCATTCAATGGACATGAGTGGAAAAGTTGGTTTGTTATTAAAATTGGATATGAACAAGGCCTATGATAGGGTTTCTTGGAATTTTTTATCAGAGTCCTTGCTAAATTTGGCTTCCACCAGGAATGGATCAAGTTGATCATGGAGTGTATATCCTCCGCAATGTTCTTGATGATTGTGAATGGAGTTGTGATAGGGTACTTCAAGAGTCAAAGGGGACTACATCAAGGGGATCCCCTATCACCCTACCTCTTCATAATCATGGTTGAGGTATTGGGCAGGGCAATCACAATGGCCATATCAGCTGGTATAATTGAGGGAGTTTGCCCAACTACTACCCTAAACCCAGTTTCTCACCAATAATTTGTGGATGACACCATACTGGTAACCAACTCCTCAATTCCCTAGGCTAAAGAGATTAAAAACTTGTTGAGCATCTATGAGAAGGTTGTTGGGTAGAAGGTCAATTTCTCTAAAAGCAAAGTCTTTTTCCTCAACACCCCCCAAGGAGGCAAGCATGGATTACAAGAATTTTTGGTTGTGAAATAGGGGATCTTCCCTCCACCTACCTAGGCATGCCCCTCTTTAAAGGGAGAATGAAAGAAAACCTTTGGAACCTAGTAGTGGAGCGAATTGGAAAAAAACTTGCAGGGTGGAAGGGCTCCCTCCTCAGTTAGGCTAGCAAAGCCCAATTGGTGAAGTCTACCCTTTAGAGCATACCTGTTTACTTCATGTCTCTATTCAAAATGCCTGTTAGAATATGTGAGAAAATTGAACAAATTTAGAAGACTTTCCTTTGGTCAGGAGTGGAAGAGAGGAGAAGGATGGCTTTGGTGGCCTAGGACTAGGTTTGCTCTAGAAAAGAGGTAGGAGGACTTGGTTTCAATAAAATGCATAGAATGAACCATGCTCTCATGGCTAAACTAGGATGGAAGCTACTTATTGAGAATAATATTGGATGGATCCAGATCCTTAAGGCAAAGTACCTTAGACAGGGTAGAAACCTCATTGAGGAACAAAACCCTCCAAAGGGCTCTTTCTTCTGGAATCATCTTCACAAAACCAAAACCCTGCTAAAAAATAGAATAATATGGAGAGTAGGTGATGGAAGGAAGATAAAATTTTGGAATGACAATTAGATCAAGAACACTCCGCTGATTGAAGATCCAAACTTGGCCATTTTAGAACCTATAACATCTCAACACTTTGGCATTTGGGTTGTAGACTTCATTGTTGAAGAGGAGGAAGGGAAAAATGGAAGACTATCCATCTAAATGGACTAGATTCCAGAAGAGAACAAGCACTAAGGGAGCTAAATAAGATGTTGAGATCCCAAGTCATTAACCCTGACAAGGTGGATGATTCAATGATTTGGAAGGTGCATAAAGGGGGCTTTACACTGTTAAATCAACCTACTATCTTCTTGAAGGAGATGGCTAGGGGTGGTTACCTGTCTCCAAAGTATGGCTCAAGAATCTAACTCCCAAAATCAATTTCTTTTACTGGCTTGTAGTACTGAACAAGGTCCTCACCATAGATAATCTTCTCAAAAGAGGAATGATGATACCAAATAGATGCTACTTATGTGAAGAGAATTGGGAGAATGTCCACCACCTATTTATTGAATGCCCTTTTTCTTAGGAGGTCTTCAATATGATCCTAAGCAAATTTGGTGTTTCATGGGTTCTCCCAAACAATCTCACTGACTTATGCATCCAATGGGAACCACCCTTTCAAAGTAAAAGGCTCAAAACACTATGGAATTTTAGCCTCCCCCATTTCCTTTGGGGGATATGGAAGAAAAGAAATAATCGGACCTTCAAAGATCATAAAAGAGATCCTAAATCGGTTGAGGTTAGAGTCAGTAATGCAATGACAAAAAATGTACAAGTGATAAATTTCAAAGACTCCTAGGAAAATGATAGTGAAAGAATGGTTGCTTCCCAATGGGGATTAGCAGGGGTGACAAACTCCTCAGGACCTCCCACACAACTCACTCGATCTCAAACTAAATGGAAGGCTCCTCCATTGGGTTGGGTAAAATTGAATTTTGATGGGGCTGCAAAAGGTAACCCAAGGAAGGCTGGAGTCGAGGGGTGATCAGGGATGATAAAGGTGACATCTTACTTGCTTATGCTAAAAATTTGGGAGTTCAAACCAACCACTTTGTGGAGGCAAAGGCCCTATATCAAGGCACCCTTCTTCTTGATAGGCTAAACATAAAAAATGTAATCATAGAAGGGGACTCGCTAAATATCATCAATTGCACTAAAGGCATCCTTGAGGTGAGCTAGAACATTGAAGACCTGATTGGAGTGGTGAAGCAAAAAATTCAACTCTTGGATAATTCATAGGTGAATCACATCTATAGGGAGGGGAACCAGGCGATGGACCTGATGGCTAATATGGGCATCAACCAAGAAGAATTAAGAATTTGGGACAAGGATTTCCCCCATGAGTTGTTGAGCATTGCAAATGAGGAGAAATAGGATGCAACTAGGGTGGATACCAATACGTAAGACTATGGTTGGAAGAGATTAGATTTGTTGGGGCCCACATTGGAAGCATTGTCAACAATGGCAATTTGGGCCAATCATGCATCAGTTCATTCTATTCGAATATGCCTTAAGGAGTAGTCAAAAACTTCCTTTCTTAGAACAATCTTTCCCTTTTAAGTTTTTTAATACTAACTCTCTTTTTGTTAGATTTAATACTATCATCCAATGGATTTCAAGGAGTATGTTGACTAATCACATGCCTACTAGTTCCAAGGAGATCTCATTCGCACCCGATTACACTTGTGAGTGTCCAACTGGTAGCTTTCAATGGACGCAATGCATGCAAAACTCAGCATCAACCTCAAGGTGAATTATGGCATGTCTCACATGCAATCCATGTCCACTTCTCTTCTTAATACTCACCACCTCATCAGGCCTGTGCACAGAGAACCAACTCTTAGTGAGGAACGACAAGCAGATCCCAAACCGGTTAGCATTTCTCAATCTTGGTGGCAAAATATGGGGGGACCTTCTAAAATTGGATTTTTGGCCTTTCAAAGGTTACTCATTCAATGTGTTTACTAAGTAATGGTGTCTGTGTAAGGCTGCATGTTTTGTATCTAATTTAGTAGCCTTAGTTTTAATTCAGTAGGACTAGTCTTGGGAGCTTAATGTTAGATCTTTCTTTCAGTTTGTAAAAGGGTTGGGGCCCTTTCAAAAACCCCTTTGCAACCTTAATAAAAAAATTTATGAGACTTGCATTTCAATGTATTTTTTTTCTATATTATATTTGTTGTAAATATGTTTTTTCCCTATAAGTTGCATGTTATTTCTGGTCAAGGATTATTATTGTTATTTCTATGGAACAAGAGATTTTATTTAAAATCCATATCCATCCTTAGACAAAGTGATTATATGAGCTAGCCTAACTTGGTGCCTTAAAGTGATCTATTGGTATGGGTCATTGTTTTTTAAGGGAGAGAGCATATCTAGAGAGAAGGCATTTCATTTTTAATCTCAAACAGGGGCAAGGGTCTATGCGGTTTCAAGGAGGAATGGATAAGGACCCATTGCAAGATGATGACTAGACTCTAATGGAAGAGAAAGGGGAGAATAAATTTGTGGGCGTGGTCACATTTGTTAGTTTTATGTAGTTGGATTAAGACAAAGTGAGAGTCGAAGGGTAATCCTCTATAAAAAAATGTTGAAGTATTTTTTTCAAGTTGCCTTTACTTGCTTAGAAGACTTCCAAAAGGCTTTGATAGGTGGTTTGTGGTTCTTAGAAGTGATACAACATTTTGTTAAGTTATAGAAGCCCAATTTTAACCCTAATATGGAATATATGAATAAGGTGCTAGTATGGGTGTGACTATCAACTTGCCTTTGGATTATTGGTCCCAAGAGATCTTTGAAATGGTTGGAAATTTCCTTGGGATTTCCTAGTTGTTTCACCATCTATGATAAGACAATCACTAGTAAGATATTCTAGGTTTTGCATTAAGGTGGACTTGCAAAAACCACTCTCGAAATTCATTACCATACCTTTAAAGTTGGTAGTGCATGTCTATGACTATGAGAACCTACCCCTTCATTGTAAGGTTTACCATGAGTATGGTTATCTGGATTGGGACTACTCTATGGAGTCTCTCCTAGTAAGAAGGTTGAGCAAGGGAATCAAAGGGAAGGTGATCCTTCCTAGATGGAGAGAAAGAGGAGTTGAGGTCTAGGACTTCTCAATATTAGGACCCTAAAGTCCTTCTAGAATCTCCATAAGAGAAGTCAATACTTATGGAGGCTCCTTAGCTAGAAGGAAATGAGGTAGAGGAGAAGGAGGATGCACTAGAGAATGAGGAGGAATCAGTTGTTGACCAAGTAGCAAATCTAGCCTTGGCAGATTCCTCATTAAAGAGGTAAGTGAATCAAATCATGAGTATGTTCTCACTTACCTTTACTTTCTAAAGAGGGTGGACTAGAGGGGGAAATTTTTTATTAGCTCTTTTTAATAATAAAAATAAGACTAAAGAAGTGCACCCATACTTGGGAAGAGATCCTAAACAAAAGGCAAACCCTTGGATTTGAAAACAAGAGCTAGATAGACTAATAAAAAATTACATATGGTAAACAACTAACACTGCTAGATCTAAAATTAGGAGGGTTTAAACCCTCTATAAAGGCACCTAAATGAAAATGAATTCCCCTAATAAGAGAAGGGTTTTTGTAATGTGATTAGAAGTCATCAGCCAAATATTTTGCTCCTTCAAAAAATAAAACCATTAGTTAGGAACTTGGAGAAAATTAGGGCTTTTTATTGGAATGGTAGTATAATGTTTTTAGTTGTAGTAGTAGGTACTATGAGAGGTTTAGGTTTTATTGGAATTCATAGGCTTTTTATGAAACTTTTTTAGCTCAAGATGGTAGGTTTATCTTAGTGGAGCTTAGGCACTTAACTTCCAATACAATAGGTATTGTTAATAATGTTTATGCTCCCAACTTGAGAAGCCTCAAAAAGGAATTATGGGAAGAGTTTCTTAATTTTGGTAACATAATAGAGAACAATAAATAGTTTATAATAAGGGACTTCAACACTACCCTCAAGCTAGAAGAGAAAATAGGAGGAATAATTGAAATTACAAATTCTATGAATGAGTTTGGGGATTTTATTACTAATGTAGGTTTAGTAGACCTAGATCTGAAAAGACTTAAGTTCACATGGACAAATATAAGAGTAGGAAATCAAAACATCCAAGTGAAGTTATATAGAGCATTGCGCTCTACCCAATGTTTTTTAGAGGTCTTCAATACAATATTGATATCTTTGGCTTGGGTAAGATTTAATCATTCCCTTATAGTAGTCAAGTTAGAAATGGGTAGAAAGAGACTTGCTTCATTTAAATTTGAGCGAATATGGTTACAACATCCAAACTTTAAATCTCTTTTGAAGGATTGGTAGGTCGAGTTTGGGGAACTAGTATGTTCAAGCTAGCTCAAAAACTTAAACCGGTGAACAAATAATTAGTAGCATGGAATAACCAACATTTTGGTAATATTTTGAACAAAAGAAATAATTAGAAAAGAAAATAAATGATCTTCAAGGGTATGTGGAGGTGAAATATTAGATATATGAACTACTATTAAAATAGAAGCAGATTCTTAGTGAGTACCACAATGTCCTAGCAAAAGAGGAAGCTTATTGGAGGCAAAAATCTAGGTTTACATGGTTGGAGAAAGGGGATCAAAATACTAAGTTTTTCACATTATAACCTCAATCCATGGAAACAAGAATACCATCAAATAAATTGAGAACAAGCAAGGTCAAAAGCTCCAAGAAGAGGAGGAGATCAGTGGAGAGATTTTGGATTACTTCAAACACCTTTTCTAAAGATAAGGTTCAAGGGAAGATGAATAGATTTAGGATATTTTAGAGTTTATAACCAAGTTGGTCACTCAAAAAATGGATGAAAGCCTAAATATCCCTATATTTGAGAAGGAAATTAAGAAAGTCTTTTTTTCCTCAGGGAGGGATAAGGCTCCAGGGCCTAATGACTTTCTTATAGGTTTCTTACAAGAATGCTCAAACATTGTGGGGAAGGATGTGGTTTGAACAATCAAGGAAGCCCAAAGAAGTAGTTTATTAAGATAATTAAATAACACCTTTATAGCCTTAATTCCTAAGAATAAATATCCTCACAGATGTATTGACTTTAGACCTATAAGTCTTTGTAACTCAGTGTAAAAATTCATTATCAAAATTATGGCTAAAATATTAAAACAAGTTTTGCCCCACATCATTTTCGATGAATAGGGAGGTTTAAATCAAGGAAAACAATGGATGGTATAATTATAGTATATAAAATAACCCATTCTATTTATAAGAGTAACCAAGCAGGTATGGTGCCTAAACTGGTCATGTTAAAAGTCTATGATAGAGTTGATTGGAACTTTCTCAATAGGATCTTAGACATGTTTGATTTGATAGAAAGTGAAGAAATTGGATTATGGGGTGTATCACTTTACCAAGATTCTAAGTCCTAGTGAATGGATCCTCTCAATATTTCTAGAGGTCTCAGCCAAGGGATTCTCTTTCCCCCTCCCTGTTTATCATCTTAGCAGAAGCTTTAGGGAGAAGTATAACAAATCACACATAGAATGGGAATATAAAAGGTTTGATAGTCACTCATGACTTAAGGCTAGTTACCCAACAACAATTATGGAATCCTTTAATGGAAAGGTTATAGAGGAAATTAGTCAATTAGAAAGGCAAGCTTCTTTCGTATGCAAGAATGATGGTAGCCCTAATAATGTTGGGTAAAGTTCAACATGATTTACAATGGAGGTAGCACTCTTTCTTATGGGCAAGGATAAAATGACAAACACAAATTTCCTCTTGTATTTTGGGATCAAGTATGCAAACCAAAGAAAGAAGGGGGACCTTTTTTGTGGAAAACATCCCAGAAGGGATGCCACTTTCGGGTAAGACCCAAGGAGGCAGGGGTATCTATTCCACCAAAATCACCCAGGGCTCGCACCTGGCCTACCACCTTTGACATACTCAAGGAGCAAACAAACACACAATAAGATTTAAAAAATAAATAAATAAATAAAAATAAAAATAATAAAATAAAATAAAAAACATGCTCCTTGAGTGTGTCGAAAAGATAAAGCACAACCAAACACACACACAATAAGATAAAAAAACACAACACGAACCACATAGAAAAAACACAAGAACAACATAACAAAACACAAACATGACAAAAACAACAGAACGCTACAAAGACATAACCAACAAAAACATGAAAAACAAAAACAACCAAAACCTAAAAAATTAAAAAATAAAATAAAAATAAAAAAACAACCAACAATAGACAATAAACAAAAACAAAAAACATAGAAAACACTCACACACAAAAATACGAATTAACACAAACATACAGAAACACAAGAACAAGAACAACAAAAACACAAGAACAATAACAAAAAAAAAAAAAAAAACACAAGAACAACAAAAAACAACACAAAAAACAAAAAACAAAACAAAAAAAAAAACACACACCTCAAAAAACTAAACAAAAAAAAAAAAAAAAAAATGAACACAACAATGACCTTTCTAGACCAAAAGACTTTTAAGGCAAGAATCAACAGAGGAAACAAAAGAAAGAATAGTTTGAGCTAGGGAACTAAAATACCCTGACCGAACCAAAGAGAAGCAAAAATAAAGCAAGAAGAAACTAGGTACCTCCAGAACTGGAGCCATCCAAAGAAATGATAGAAAGAAGAGCTTCCCTTATTTGTGAAGCCCACCATCTAGGAGGGTGGCCATAGCAAGTAAGATCACCTTTGTCCAAAGCCCAATTAGCTAAAGCATCAACACTCTTGTTTTGATCTCTGACCACATGATTGTAATCAACTTTCAAAAATCCCATCTGGATTAATTGAATCTTCTCAATAATTATTTTTATTCTCCAATCAACCTTATGATTCTTAGAAGGAGTCTTCAAAATATTAATCATGAGTTGAGAGTCAGACTCAACTAGCACCTTTTCCCATCCAACCTTAGTAGCCTCTTGAAGGCCTCTGAGGATACCATACCCCTCAACAAGGTTATTGGAAAGAATACCCAAATTCTCAGCAAAAGTAAAAACCAGGGAGCCATCTGAAAGTCTACCAATTCCTCCCGCACTAGCTTTTCCAGGGTTCCCTCTAGAGGCTCCATCAATATTGACTTTTCCAAAATCCTTAGGAGGAGGTTGCCAATTTCTTGTCCTATCCATCTTACAATTACTCACATTCCCTTTAAGTTGGTTGCCCTTAGAAGATTTAATCTTCAATATTTGCATCACTTGATCCCATATTTGGTGGGAGTTTTGGGGGTGATTAAGGAGTTGTTGGACTGATTCAACTAAGTTGGCAATGGTATTTTGCCAAATATAGTGAATATCCTTCCTATCTTGATTAAAAATTTGGTTGTTCCTTTCATTCCAGATATTCCAAAGAAGAATGGTAGAACCCATCCAAACTAACTGCCTAATAAAATGATCAACACCCTCTTGTTTAGGCCAATCCCTCCAAAGTTGTTCAAAAGTAAAAAAATTGGACCATTGTAAGCCAAGTAAAGTGGCCATTCTCCTCCATAGCTCAGAGGCTAAAGTACACTCAATAAAAATATGGTTGAGAGTTTCTACATTCTCTCCACACATTTCACATCTAAAAGGGCCATGAAAACCATGCTTCATAAGTTGCTCACCAGTAAGCACCCTACGATGCAATAAAAGCCAAGTAAAGAACCTCACCTTAGGCCAGAGCTTTTGAGCCCACAACTGAGAAAATATGTCAGATGATTGGTTGGGATTATTATGGCATAAGGTCAAATAACCTTGAGCAACTGAATACTCACCCTTAGTAGTGTTGTTCCATCCAAAACAATATTTTTCATGGGACCAAGAGAGAGATCTCATATGAAGGATGCCTTGGATAGCTTGTCTTTGCCTTTCTGGGATTTGAATAGGCCAGTCCTCAATAGGGATCCAATATCTACCAACCTTTGAATTACCAGTATGGTACCGACAGTAATTAGCCACCTTTATCCAGTTAGCTCGGTGAAGCTCCTCCATCCAAGGCCTCCAATCGAGAAACTGAGTTATCAAAGGCTTGTGACCATCCCAAGAATCTATCCAAAAATTTACTTGTTGACCATTATGAATGATCCAAAATAAATTTTTCTTTATCAAATCCTCACCAGTCTTAAGAACTGCTAAAATGGGAGAACCTTTGGTAGGCAATTGATAGCGAACAAGGTCTTCAGGACTTTTGTTCTCAACATATTTAGCACGAAGATTATTGGCCCAAAGAGCATTGGGGTTATGCAACATCCTCCAATATAATTTAGCAGCTAAAGCTTTGTTGTTATTAATAGAATATCAGAATCCTAACCCCCTTCATTCTTAGGAAGACATAAAGTGTCCCATTTCACCAAGGCCCATTTTCTTTTCTCCTTAGTACCACTCTAGAGGAACCGATGACTGATTTGATCCAGTTCTCGAAGAACAACCTTTGGGATATTCAACATGGAAGAAACATAAATAGGAATAGCTTGAAGGACTGATTTTACCAAGGTGATTCTACCCCTAGAAGAAAGCCACCTGTTGGTCCACTTTCCAATTTTCTTCTTGACTTTGTCCAACAACCAATTCCAATATTTTTTTTGCCTTTGAATATTGATGGGAATACCTAAATAAGTGATCGGAAGGGAGGTCTTCTTATATCTTAATTTATCCAAGACCATGGATTCCTTTCTGGCAGAGCAGTGAAAGAAAATGACTTTAGATTTATCTTCATTGATCAATTGCCCAGTAGCCTTAGAAAAATAGCTAATGATTTGCTTAATATTAGAAGCTTCCTTAACTGTAGCTTTACCTAAAAGAGTAGAGTCATCAAAAAATTGAAGATGAGAGATAGGTCTAGCTCCATGAGCAATGGTAACTCCCTCAAGGGTTTTGTTTTCTCTCTTCTTGGTTATAGTCCTACCCAAGCATTCAACAAGAATGATGAATAAATAAGGGGATAGCGGGTCACCTTGCCTAATACCTCTGGAAGCTGGGAACAACTGAGAAGGCCTGCCATTGATAAGAACTAAGTAGGAAACTGAAGAGATACATCCCATAATCCAATCCATCCAATCCTGAGAGAAACCAAATTGCCTCAAAACTTTGATAAGGAAGTGCCAATCCACTCTGTCATAAGCTTTGGATAAGTCTAACCGAATGAACATGGAAGGAGATTTTTGCATATCCATGGAATGGATGGCTTCCTGAGCAAGAACTATCTCATCTACTATTTGATGCCCTTCCACATAACCCCCTTGTTCAGGGGAAATAATCTTATGCAAAAGAGGCTTCAACCTTTCTGCCATGATCTTAGTAATGATTTTGAGAAGAACATTACATAAAGCAATAGGTCTAAAAGCTGAGATATGATCAACCTCTTGAGCTTTTGGAACAAGAGTAATATAAGTTTTATTGATAACCTTCAAAATTTCTTTGGCTTTCCTGGCTTCTTCCACCACCTCTAATAAATCAGCATGAAGGATATCCCAGAACTCTTGGTAGAACTCAATGGGAAAACCATCAGGACCTGGGGTTTTCCTTTTTGCATTTTAAAAACTACCTGTTGAAGCTCATTGATAGTAATAGGAGCAGTCAAAATAGAGTTCTCCTCAGAAGTGATAAGAGAAGGGATTGCTTGAAGAACATTTTGTTGAGAAGCTGAGTCAAGAGGAGTAGCAACAAAAATATTGGAAAAGTAATCGACAACAATAGAGTTCATGCCATCCCAAGTGTAGACAACATCTCCAGAATCTGATTTCAGGGAAGAAATAAAGTTGTGAGATCTTCGAGCTAGAAGAGATTTGTGGAAGAAATTTGTGTTTCGATCTCCTTCTTTGAGCCATTGAATTCTAGATTTTTGCTTCCATAAGAGTTCTTTTTTTTCCCATTCCTCTAACTGAGTTGTGAGTTTAATTTCATCTGCACTTCTACTCTCTGTGAGGCCATCTAAATGGATTTTCTTATTCAAATTTTCAAGTTGAGCAATAACTTCATGTTTTTTTATGAACATCCCCAAACTCCTTCCAGTTCCAAGTCTTGATTTTGGATTTAATGTATTGCAGTATTTTGGCAAAATAGAACATCTTAGTCCCATACCTAGGCTTACCTTCCTTCCACCATTGTTGCACACGAGGTCTAAAGGAACTATCTCTGAGCCACATTAATTGAAAATGAAAAGGAGAGAAACTCACATTGGTTTTCCACATTTCCACCATGATCGGCCAGTGATCCGAACCAACATTGTTAAGAGTCTTCACTTTAGGAATGTGACCATGGATTAAGAAATTTTTAGAGAGCAAAAACCTATCCAATCTCTCCATTATACAAGCTAAGCCTTGCCTTCTGTTAGACCAAGTCATAAGGCCATTATCTGGTTGGATGTCCACAAGATGGAGGTTTGCAATATATTCACTCATGAGGTCAGTGCTTTTGTCCAAATTTCTATTTCCCCCATTTTCTCATCCAGAGAGAGGATGGTATTGAAATCTCCTCCGATCAAGATCCAAGCTTCAGGAAAATGAGAGATAATATAAGTTATATCCTTCCACTATCTTCTTTTTTCCTCCAAAGTAGTCGAAGCATAAATAGTAATGCAGAGCATAATTTGGTTGGAATGTCTACTTTGAATAGCTATAGCCAAAAGACCCCAACTGCCAACCATATGGTGAATAACTACCTCTTTTGGGTCCCAAAGACAAGCAATGCCACCAGAAGTCCCCTGGGAACTGAGGGAAACCACTTTTCTAGCTGGCCAAATTTTACTAGCAATTGAGTCCATATCCTCTATTGACATCTTCGTTTCTTGAAGGAAAACAAGATGTGGATGATTTATCTGAATCATTCTTCTAATTTCATTTTGTTTTGAAAGACTCCCTTTGAGTCCTCTAATATTCCAAGTGATGATCTTCATTAATACCAGGGCTAAAAAATTTGGGAAGGGCATTAATATTACCTTCCTCTACAAGATTTTCACCTTCTTTTACCATATGATATTGATTGGTCTTGCGACCTGCCTTTTGATTAGAATCCATCTTCAGTTTTTTTCCTTGTTTCTTGACTTACTCCAATTGAATCTGAGATGGCTTCTAACCTTGAAGAATGCTCGTACACAACCAAAATTTTACTAGAGGGTTCAATAGAGTCTATATTGGGACCTGTATTATTTGAAGTTTTGACATTTAAAAGATTGTTTTTCTTGTGTAAATTTTCTCCCTTTTTTTCTGTTGAAAACCTTTGATTTGTTGGTTTGTCTCTGAGTTCTTCCCTTCATATTTAAATTGTGTTTCTAAGATTTTTGTTTCCATTATTTCCTCTTCCTCACTTGGGACATCATTTGTGGAAAGGATTTCAAACATATTAGCAGATGACTTTGATTGATCCTTCATAACTAGTTTTTTTGAGTGTTCTTCTTCTTAGGCATTTGGAAACCTTCTGAGTTTATATCTTCTTTCTTTTGATCAGGAATTTTATTTGGGCAAGCACTAGCCAAATGACCATATTCATGGCAAATTCTACAATGAAAAGGAATGTTCTCATAGTCCACTACTTGCTCCCAAGTGTCTTCCCCAAATTGTAAAGTGATATTTTTAGGTAGGGGTTTGTCAAAATCCATTAAAACACAAATCCGAGCATAAATAATATGTTCAAAATTTTGAGTACAATCAATAGTCATCATAAAAGTTCCTAAAGAGTTTCCAATTGAAGAAAAAATAGTAGGATTCCAAAATTCAATAGGGAGGCCAAAGAGTCTAACCCACACGGGAGCTGTAGAAGGCATCTCTTCTTCGACTTTAAATTTAGTATGCCAGGGCTTCATGAAAAGCCCTACCCTTCCAAAGAACCAGGGACCCCCTTGAAAATTTTTCTCTCTATCTTCATTATTAGCAAATAAAACAAGAAAATAACCATTTGGATAAATAGAGATTTGTAACTCACCTTTAGTTTTCCAGCTTTTTGTAGCCTAAACTTTGAAAGCAGATAGGCTCGGATGAAAACCCATGAACCGACAAATTAGTCCTCTTTTTCTAGATCTTCAATGCCAGTCTGAATGTTACCCATATCAAGCTTAACAATAGGAGTTCCATCAACTGCTTTAAGACATCCTGACTCCATTTTCCTGGGATCAATCTTAGGCATTCTTAGAGGTTTATGGGAAGCCCTAAGATTAATATTAGCATTGGGCTGAGGTTGTCCACCATGGAGGGCATCCCTAAAATTTATTTTTGGGGCTGAGTCTTCGAAATTCTTACCCTTGACAGGGGTTTTCATAGTAGATTTATTTTGTGGGTGCACCTTAGCACCAGATTCACTTGAGATCTGAGCCATTTTTTGATCAGCTGCTTGAAACTTGATTCGTGATCTCTTTAATCCTTGCCCTAGACGTCGTGGAAAGGTATGGTTTTCCCTTTTATTTTGTGCAGCAAATTGGAAGCCGTTGTCACTCAAGTTCACGGTATGATCTATTGAAAGATAGATTTCTAACCCATCTTGGATCCCCTGCAACATATCCTGCTAAAATATTGAGTAGAAACCACAAAAATATTGGCCGCTAGGGCCCGAAGGCCCCGAAAACCAACCTCTGGAGCTGCTTGCACTCAACCCAGATGAAACCCTCGCACAACTGCTTGCCAAAAATCTCGTTCACACATAGGGATGCGCTAGGATTTGTGTTGCTCCAAATGATCTAAAAATTGGTGGAGACGTTCTAGGGTTTTTCAGGCATCTACCCTCAAAATTTCAGCTCAATCCGAGTTCGGATGAGTGAAATATGGCCAAAACAAGTTCGATAGTTTGGGCAGTCCTACGAAAAACGTCCCTCCTCTAATCACATCCTCTTAGCTTGATTTCATCAGAAATAAGGGGGACTAGGGATAAGGAGTTTGAAATAAATTAATGAGGCCTTGGTGGTAAACTATGGTGGAGGTTTGGGCAAAAGAATGCTTTTGGGGTCAACATTTGGATAAGGAAATACTAGAGACAATATGAAGAAAGAACATTTTTGTTGTAATGTGAAACAATCATTATATTAATATTAACCTTTTATTATTATCAAATAGAAGATCAAAGACCATTAATAACACAATTTAAATAATATTTACACCACTAATCACATAAAGAGATCTTCATCATAATATGATTATGACTTTTTGGCTATTCAATAATTAGTTTTTAATCTTATGATTATAGTTATGAGAAGTCCAAATTTCTTTATTGTGGGTAATCCATATGTGAAATAAATAGTTTTAGGTTTAAGTCCCCAAATGGAGTTATGGGAGGGGTAGATGTGAAATAAAAAATCTTTGCTCTTGCTTTATGATTTGTGCAGTTTCAATCACTTCAATTTATTTTTTAGTATATAAAGCTATATGCCTTATATGGTGCTCCAACCATATTGTGCTTTTGTTGAAAATTAAGAATATGTTTGTTGGATATTTGTCTTCAATTTTTCTAGTTATGAGGCTTGTATTATTGCATGATACTAATATATAAAAAAATGACATGTATTTTTGTATACCTACATTCACTCAACTTGTGTAATCATAGTTTATATTTTAATCTTGCTTTAGATCTATATGTTGAAGGAAAAACCTACTAAGTGAAAGCATGACCACTTATATTACATTCCAAGTCAAGTCTTAATTATTTATCTTATTCTAAGTTATTTGGTCTATATGGAAATGTAGTCTAAGTTTACATGGAAAATTCAATGAAACAACTTAATTGTTAGTGGAAATGTAGAGTCCAAGATTCACTGCTAGTTGAAATGCATGGCATATAAGATGTATTTGCCTATATGAATACAACAAGTAATATTAATGTGTTGGTGGAAATACACCTTATGGTAAGAAGGCGTTATCTATTGACAATTTGGACAATAATGTTAAGCATTTATGTGAGAATAAGTTAATATGAAAGTTGTAGAAGACAGAAAAATAATTTTCAAAGAACCTAATAAAAGAGAAAGTGGCTTTAGCAAAAAAATAGCAAGTCAAAATGAATGGTAGGAAGAGTGTGTAGAATATTTAAGTGCAACAATTAATATGGTTGTCATTGAAACCATGACATTCAATAATAGTGGCTTGGCTTCTACTATAATTGTCTAGGTCTTTTCATTATTGCTTTCTAACAAAAAATGGGATTCTATAAATGGAAGTTAGTCAATATCCGCTAACATTGAAATCAATATAGTTTGTCAAAATTTTCCAAAGTAACCCCAACCTTCATTGTCCTAGGATAATGTCTCTTATGAGACACCTACCATATCAAAATTTATCTAGGAAAATGATGACATGAAACAACCAATATATTTACAATTGATTAAACTTGCATAGTATTCTAATTCAAGGGATTTTATGAATATGATTTGATAGTATGTAGATTAAAAAAAAAGAGACTTATGCATGGCATGGACTATAGATATCAAATCTTAACAATTCCAACAT
The DNA here is from genome assembly GCA_028583015.1 of Wollemia nobilis. Taxonomy (NCBI): domain Eukaryota; kingdom Viridiplantae; phylum Streptophyta; class Pinopsida; order Araucariales; family Araucariaceae; genus Wollemia; species Wollemia nobilis. Next base: position 642,054 of record JAQPPZ010016766.1, on the reverse strand, counting down.
TTTTTTTTGCTAGAGAACAAGGGGTTGTACTTGGGTCCCCCACCCTTGACAAGTCACAACTCTCTCCTTAAGAGCTTGAGATTTTACAAACATATTCAATTCTCATCTCAATTAAGTTTCTATAGTTAGATACCTATATCATTTTTCATAAAATGCCTAAAATCTTAATTTTCATTTTATGGATCTTCTTCAATTTTTTGTGAGAATACAAATATTCTAGAGTTCAACATCCTTCTTAGCATTTTCCTACAACAGTATTCACAATACCAAAATTCCACCTCTACTATCTATTGATATGGAATAATATGAAGCTAATTATTATTTGAAAACATAGGACTTAAATAAGTCCAAAATGTAAACCGTAATCCTGGAAATCATCAACTGCTCCAAGGATTTACGTACAAAAATCAAGGAAAGGCTAAAACATAAGCCCTACAATAACGAAAAGTAAAACACCTAGACTTAGACTATTCAACGGAGCTTATCAACAACTCACGTTGATTATTCTTATGACTAAGCCTAATTAAAATATCCTAGGTCTAAAAAGAAATTAGCCCCTAGGTCTAAATTTCCTCATCATTCGTCCCAACAAAAGAAGCATTGGACTCCAATGCTTTTAACAAAGAGGGAAAATCCCGGGACAGAATGTGAGCAGAAATCCAACGAGCCTGATGTGGAAATTGGCCTCGTCGGGCCACAAGATATGAAGTAGAAGCACCTTGGCGTGTTTGTCGGGTCTTCGTATCAAAGACTGTATCGGCGTCAAGTGGAAGCTGAGCATCAGGAACCACATCAACTGGATGTATGATGGTTGGAACTGTTTCCAGTGTCGAATCATAGTATGGTTTGAGAAGATCAACATTGACGACATCGTGAATGCCAAGATGAGCTGGAAGGTCCAAGCGAAAGGCATTCTCAGAGATTTTCTGAAGAATAGTATAAGGCCCATAACGAAGAGGCTTGATTTTGCTATGTGCCTTATCTGCAAATCATCGTTTGTCAAGATGAAACCATACTTTGTCACCAACTTGAAAGGAATGAGGTGTGCGGTGCTTGTCCATCTGTTGTTTCTGCTTTTGCTGAGTCTTCTAAAGAATTTGAACCACTTTGGCTTGAAGACTCTGCAAATGCTGTACAAAAGAGTTGGCCTTGTCTTGTTCCTTCTGAATGTGCATTGTGGCTGAAGAAGGCAAAGACAAAGGTAACTCATAAGGAGCAAGTGGTTGAAAACCAAAACACACTTCAAATGGAGAGTGCCCGGTAGAACTGTGGACGGCCCTATTGTAGGCGTGCTCAATGTGAGTGAGGCTTAAGTCCCACTTGGCTGGAGTGGAATGATGGTAAATCCTCAAACTCTGCACTAGAGTACGATTAACTACCTCTGTCTGCCCATCGGATTGAGGATGATAAGCAGTAGAGAAGTTAAGAGATACTCCCAAAATCTTCCAAAGTGATCGCCAAAAGTGACCCACAAAGCGTGAGTCACGATCAGAGACAATGCTGGTAGGAAGACCAAAAGAATGCCATACCACCTCAAAGAAGAGTTGGGCAAGATCCTGTGCAGTACTTGTCTTGCGACAAGGAATGAATTTGGCCATTTTGCTGAATCTGTCCACCACAACAAAGACACAATCATGCTTGCATACTGTCATTGGAAAACCGCTCAAGAGATCCATGGAAATGCTTTCCCATGGACGAGAAGGAATGGGCAAAGGCATGCTCATTCCCAATGTCCTATTGGCTGATTTGGAGCGATTACAGATCGCACATTGTCGCAAGAAGCGAAGAACATCTCTTTGCATGTGTGACCAAAAGAAAAACCATCGAATATTATGAAGAGTTTTCTACCTACCAAAATGTCCCCCATAGAGTGTGGAATGAGCCTCCTTTATAAGAGACTCCATGTTCCCATGAGGAACACAAATTTTGTCCAATTTGTACAACATTCCATCCCGAATATGAAAGTCCCGAAGAGCTCTCAAATTTGAAGAAGAAGGATTGGAAAGTTGGTGGAAAACTTTGCCAAAATCTGGATCCATAGGATACTCGTGTAGGCCAAGTTTGGAAGCCAAGATGAGAAGTAGTGACAATTGTCAAAACAAGAGTAGAAGGAGGACGACTCAAACAATCAGCCACCGCATTGTTTCGTCCTTTCTTGTACTTGATTACCAAATGGAATTGTTGCAAGTACGATGCCCATTTCATGTGCCTAGTTTCCTCAATTTTTGTTTGAGATTGAAGAAACTTAAGGGGCATGTGATCCGTATGAACAATTGTTTCTTTTCCCAAGAGATAATGCCTCCAATACTTGATTGCTTGAACCAAAGCATAGAACTCCTTATCATATGTAGAATAGTTCTTCTTGGCCTCTAAAAATGTTTCTGAATGATAGGCCACTGGATGGCCATTCTGCATGAGCACAGCTCCAAGTGCAACTTGCGAAGCATCAGTTTCTATCTCAAATGGTTGAGACAAATCAGGAAGAACAAGAACTGGTGCAGTACTCAATTTGTGTTTCAATGTGTCAAAGGCTTTTTGTTGATCCTTTGTCCACTGAAACTGAACTTTGATCTTCGTCAAATAGTGTAAAGGTGCAGCAATAGAAGAATATCCTCCAATGAACTTGCGATAGAAATTAGCAAGTCCAAGAAAACTCCTTAACTCCATGACTGAAGTAGGAGTTGGCCAAGAGAAGATAACTTCAACTTTGGAAGGATCTACTTGCACACCTTTTTCACTAATTACAAATCCAAGATAGGCAATGAATGTTTGCCCAAAGGAACATTTAGGAAAATTTGCATACAATTGGTTCTTTCGAAGAGTTTGAAGAACCGTTTCCAAGTGTTCCAAATGATTCTCCCAAGTAGAAGAATATATAAGAATGTCATCCAAATAGATGATTACAAATTGATCCAAACAATCTCTGAATACTTCATTCATCAACCGCATGAATGTAGTTGGAGCATTTGTAAGGCCAAAGGGCATGACAAGCCACTCAAAGAGCCCCATTTTGGTCTTAAATGTTGTTTTCCAAGTGTCTTCTGCTTGAATTCTCACCTGATGATACCCACTTTTGAGATCAATCTTGGAGAAGAATTTTGCACCTTGCAATTGGTCCAAGAGATCATCAATGCGAGGAAGTGGATAACGATTCTTGATTGTAATCTTATTGAGTGCCCTGAAATCAATGCATAATCTCCATGTGCCATCCTTCTTCAACACAAGCAAGATAGGAGAAGCACAAGGGGAAGTACTGGGTTTGATGAACCCTTTAGTCAACAATGCTTGAATTTGCTTTTTAATTTCTTCCATTTGCACTATTGATTGTCTATACATTGAAGAATTAGGAAGAGAAGATGCAGGAACAATCTCAATACTATGATTAATCTGTCTTTCAGGAGGAAGACTTGTGGGTTCTTGAAAAACATCAAAAAATGATTGAAGTATTGAATGAACTGAAGAACTCCTGTTATTAGTGTGCTTAGGTGCTTGCTTTTCTTCTTGAATTGGTCTGATGAAGATGAGTGCTAATTCCTTTGCTTGATTTACAGCTTTGCGTGCTTGTCTACAACTCAACATCAAATTATGTGGAGTTTGTTGTGTACTTCTGATTATGAAAGTTTTATTGTCTTTGTGCAAAGTGTATGTGTTTTTGTACCCATCATGTATAGACCTCCTATCGTATTGATAGGGTCTTCCAAGCAACAAGCCACAACAATCCATTGGAGTTACATCGCACACAACCGAGTCCACAAAAGAAGGACTGAAAGAAAAATTCATAGTGCAAGTGTGTGTGATGTCGGATGTAATCCCATTTTCCTTCCATCCCAAAGGATAAGGATGAGGATGGAAATTCATCGGTAACTTCAGCTTTGTCAACAACGGACCTCGCAATTAGATTTTTCTATGAGCCGCTATCGATTATACAATCAACCATAAAGGTGTCACTGAGATGGACCGTAGTCACAAACAAATTCTCGTGATCACCTTGTGAAGTATTCATAAGGGTCAATTTGTTTAACCCTACCAATTCCTTATAAGGCTTACGTTCCCTTGTAGCCTCAATGGGACTTTCTTGTGAGTCCTCATTGGAAGGCTTTACAACTAGGGATTGTTTCTTCACATTTTGCAACTTAAAACACCTCTTTTGAGTATGTCCTGGCTTTTTACAATAATTACAAATCAAAGGTGATTTAGAAGAAGAAGATTTTTGTGAAGAAGAAGAAGGGGAAGATGAAGAAGAGGGAGAAGGAGAAGAAGAAGATTTAGCTCCCTTGGAAGGTTGAGGAGAAGCCTTCTGATTTCCTCCTGACGTAGAAGAGCGAGTCCCACGCGATTGCTCCCTCATTTCCTCCTCAACAAGAAGGGCTTGATTGAAAGCCATGTCAATGTTAACAATCAACTTGTATTTCATCTTCCCGTAAATGGGTTCCTGCAAGCCACTTTTGAATTTGTTAACAAGTTGTGCTGCATTATCCTGAACAGAATTCAAAATCCGCAACTTGTTAAATTGAAAAATATAGTCATGAACACTCATATTGGAGGTTTGTCGAAGACGAAGCCACTTGATGTCAAGCTCAGTGGCATAGTTTGAAGGATAAAAATTATTCTTCAAAACTCTTTGCAATTCATCCCACGTGTCAATGGGATTTTGGGTCCGTAGTCGATCAGTGACAAGGACCTTGGCAATGCTGAAAAGCTTCAACTTAGCAAAGTTAACCTGCTGATCCTTTTCTATCTTGGTATACTCAAACCAACTGTCCATGTCCAAAATCCAACTGTTGAGGACCTCTGGATCTTGTGAACCAGTGTAAATTGGAACCTCACTGTTGCGGGCCAAACAAGGTGAATGGTTTCCTATTTTTGTCACATGCCCGTGCATTTAATTATCAACCCAGGGAGCTTCGTAAACTTGCGAAGAGTCGAAATTAGGTTACTACAATACCACTGGAGGGTGAATCTGCTAATCCTACGTTTGGGGGGTGTTCTTGAGATGGTTGTCAATCATTCCCGCACTCCTCAATAAATTACGTAAGAAGAACATAAATAAATCTACAGAAATAAATCATGTATACATTCCTGGAAATAAACCTACTGCAAAATACGAGAACTAGTAAATTAATGAACGTTTCTATGAAAGCAATAAACTGATAAATAAACAGAAAGGAAATGGGGAAGAAATACTGGCTTGGAGTGGGCCCAGGCTCCAGCAGATTCCTCCCGATCGAACACGCGCTTAGAACTTCTGGAACTGGAATATATTTATCAACGTATTACAATCTATCTTCTGCAATTCAAAATAGATCTTTATTAATTATTTCTATATATCTCTCTATATATTTTCAGAATGATCTGCGTGTGTTTATATAACACACCCGTAGAACTTCTGTTACAAAAGTGGTTACAACAGTCGATTCTTCCCAGACTAAATTAGAACAGTCTGGCGAATGCAATCGACGTCTGGCATTCTATTCTGAAGGCGGCGTGTTCATTTCGGTTCGTGCTTTGCCTGGCATCGGTAAGACGTTTGGGTACGTTAGGTGCTATCTCCAATTTAGCTCTGCATGATGCAGAGCTGGAACTGCACCAGCCGCTGCCGTCCACGTCGTTCAACTCTGGTCAACGGGCAAAGAATCAGTGGCGCCTTCCGGTTGTAGGGAGGCGCTTACCCTCTATTAGCGCCTTCCGGTTGTAGGGAGGCGCTTACCCTCTATTAGCGCCTTCCGGTTGGAGAGGCGCTTGCCTTTGGTTGGCACCTTTCGATTGTAGGGAGGCGCTTGCATTCGGGCCTTAGGGAGGCGCTTAAGGCCTTGATGAGGGAGGCGCTTGTATTCAGGTGCCTTCGATAGGGAGGGCTATGTTCAATGGGCTTGAAGGGAGGCGCTTGTATTCATTGGGCCTTCAGAGGGAGGCACCTATGTTCAATCGGCGCCTTTCGACAGGGAGGCGCTTGTATTCACTTGGCGCCTTTCGAAGGAGGCGCTTGTTCCCTTGGCACCTTTCGATTGCAGGGAGGCGCCTATGTTCTCTTCATTGACTCTCGATGAAATAAAGTGCCAGGTCCATCGAAAGGACCTCGACTGTTCCAAATCTAACTAAATCAACTGCAATTCCACAAAACATACTAAAAGCACACAAATTAGATAACACGCATAATTATATCAAATATCTATATAATCATTTATAAAAGTACGCAATCCTTATTATACAGCCGCATATTGATCCAAGAAATATGTACAAAATATGAGCATTTCTGGTGCTCATCATCCCCCCATGCCTAACATATGCCACGCCCTCGTGGCATCCAAACTGTAGGTAGCCCTCGGACTTTTCATCATCGCCATCTCTTGGAGGATTCGGCTGCCCCTACGGCCCGAGTCTGTCTTTTCGTGCCGGCATGTGAAGGTGTGGTTCGCCTCTGCCTATGGGAAACTATGGCTGTTAATTGTCCCCTTCTTGTTCTGGCCGCTACTGGTGGTGGTCTAGCCAGCGTTGTTCCTGCCGATTGAAATGCAGCTTCGACAGCTTGCCAGAGGTCGTCATCTGGAGGTTTGACCACTGCCAGAGGGATATCCGAGTTATCCTCTCTAGAAGGCACTACTTGGGCCTTGTATAATCCGGCCACTTCAGGGGTAAGCCCTGCATTCTCCTTTGCAATTGCAGCGGCCTCCAATTGTGGGCCATATACTCCCCACCATTCCAAGTACCTCCTCATCATGGAAGGCCACCCTCGGGATGAACCATAGATGTCCCAAAACTGGTTGTCTTTCATCGGATTGACGCAGATGCCAGAATCTCCTTTTATCCTCGAGGATGCCTTCCTGGCCGCCTTGGCTGCCTTCATTTCTTTGCGCAGCCGCTCAAAATATTTTTGCCTTTCGACGAATGGCTGCATGTCCCATTCATCCTCCTCTGACTCGACGAAGGTCACTTTCACCTTCTGTCGAGCCGTCCTGGGCCTCTTTGCCTTGGCCTCTACAGAAAATGTGGTGGCTCGGACAGGGGTCTCTTCTTTCTCCTTTGGGGACTTCTCTTCACTCCGAAGGATCGGCTGTGCCGCTATCTCCGGGGGTGATCCTTCATCCTCCTGTCTTCCTGGTGTCGACCCCTCAGGCTCTTCTCCCTCTTCAGGCCTGGGGAGGTCCTCCGTATCCTCTGGTCTTATCTGTTGCTGGAGGCCTTCGTCCTGCTCTGTGTCACTCAGGACAATGACAGGGGGCATCGTAGGACTTCTTTCATTTTCACCCCTAAAAATAGAGGAATCCTCCCCTGCCTCCGGGCTGCTCTGTCGGGCATCCGATCGAATCTCCCTCGAAGAGAATACTCGTTCGACGGATGTGGGAGAGTTCATCGGCACTGCTTCTGCCCAATCAGTCTGCGTGGATGCCTCCTGTCTTGCTGTTCCTCTGTCCTGAAGTATTTGATTTTCCTCCTGCAACTGCTGGACCAGCTGCTCGAGCTGAGCGATTCTTCTATCCTTTTCCTCCAATTCCTTTTGATGCTGGTTCTGGCAATCTTCTAGAATCTGTTGTGCCATCCAACAATCAGTTTGCCAGTCGAGCGCCTCCTCCAAGGCCGCATTGATCTGGTCATTGCTCCCGAAAGTTCCCTCATTTCGTGGGCTCTGGTTTGTTAATTCTCGAAGGGTTTGGGTGGCGACGTCTATCTCTGTGTCACTCTGTTCTTCCTCTATCGAGAGGAATCACCATAGATGTTTCCTCCTAGGAATTGGTTCGTCCTCACCACCAGCGAGTGGCGCTCCTTCCTCCTCATACTCGGGCACTAGGGAATGCCCTCTATCCTCTATGTCTCCGGGCATCGGTGACTGCTCTGCTCCTCCTAGAAAATAGGGCAATGCCAATTGCCCAATGTTTGCTATCTCCTCTGTAGGGGATGCTTCACCTTGCCCTAATTCGGCAACCGCATTGTGTTGCCCTATTTGGCCGCCATCTCCCTCTGCATCGTGGTTCTGTCCTTGTGCTTCTGCATGGCGGACCAATGCCGATATCAGCCCATGGTGGGCTAAGGCGGATGGTGCCCCTTTCTGGTATCGAGCCGCTTCATCTTTCAGAGCACTCGCTAGGTAGAAAGGTATATTCAATTTCCTCCCATGCACTAGGTGATTGAGGAAGTGCACATGATTAAGGTGCAGATGGGTATACTTCCCTGTGCATGTGAAGAATCGAGCAATCTGCTCGAACATCTTTCGCATATTCATGGGGAGACTATTTTTGAGTAACCCCTCCTTGTCTACCTGCACATTTCCTCCTGATAGTAGTATTTCGACGTATACTTTTAACACTCCGCCCTTGTATATACATTCCCCCGTGAGAGGCAATCCAGTCGCCTGTGAGATGAACTCAGGGGTGACTGGAATTTCCATCCCTCGTACTTGGGCCACATCGCCCCTCAAAGAGGTGGCAAATTCTCTAGCTGCCTCCACGTCCTGGCCCTGACTGACCAGGGTGCAGTATTCGAGCCACCCCTCGGCTTCGAATTGGGTCTTTACTGCCCCTCTGATCCCATCTGTGTCACTGGGTTCATTCTTCTTGATCGCGTGATTCTTAGACCTTCCTCCCATGGCGCCTTCTACTGCTGTATTTTTTTTGTCCTTCCTTCTTCAGGAAGGCACCTTCTTATAGAAAATATGCCTAACCCTAGTAGTTATGGAAGGCGCCCTCTCATTGGCACGCGTTTTTGGCTATGGGGGGTACGATCTCTATGACAACTGTATTTTTTGGTACTGCGTATTTATAAATAATTATATAAAAGATTTGATTTAATATGCACGTACCTGATTCGACATTCCAGTTGTCGTGGTAGCCACTGATTTGCTGACTTGTGACACGAGGGAGGGGTGTGGTCATTTGATGATGCTTATTCGTGCGATGCTTCGTTCCGCTCGAGGCATCCGATAGATGTAAATGTTGCACGCGGGAGGCATTCTTTGGTACCTTCCCCATGTGGATGGTGTCCATGTAGCACCTTTCCAATGTTGTCGGTGCTCGTCTTCGAACGAATGCACCTTTCGATGCCTTCTGATTGGTGGGAGGCACTTTTGCCTGCATGCGTCTTCCCAATGTGGGGGCGCCTCCTTCTGGTTCGTGCCTTCCCGATGTTGGAAGGCGTTCGTCTTGATGAATGCGCCTTCCCGATGTTGGAAGGCGTATTCGGCTGGATGAATGCACCTTACTAATGTTAGAAGGTGTATTCAACTGGTTTTTTTTTTTTTTGGTGCCTTCTTGCCATGGAAGGCGCCTATTATATATATATATATATTTTTATATTTATATATATATATATATTTTTTGGATGGGCGCCTTCTGATGCAATAAGGTGCCTTCTTCTGGATGGGCGCCTTCTGACTGTAGTAAGGCGCCTTCTTCTGGATGGGCGCCTTCTGACTGTAGTAAGGCGCCTTCTTCTGGATGGGCGCCTTCTGACTGTAGTAAGGCGCCTTCTTCTAGATGGGCGCCTTCTGACTGCAGTAAGGCGCCTTCTTCTGGATGGGTGCCTTCTGACTGTAGTAAGGTGCCTTCTTCTGGATGGGCACCTTCTGATTGTAGTAAGGCACCTTCTTCTGGATGGGTGCCTTTGATGCAGTAAGGCACCTTCTTCTGGACTTGGCGATTTGACTGGAAAAAGGGTGATCAAACCTTCCCAGTTTTTCATGCTGCCCAGATTCTATCTATGAGCCGGTGTCGAAATGTTGAGCCGAATCAGGCCTGGTTTCCCAGATACCTATCCCTCGTGCTGTCAGGTCCTCCACCTACAAAAAGCAACCAAAAAAAGAAAGGAAAATAAAGGCAGTTAGACGCGTTCCGTGCCTGTTAGGCCCTGGATTAGGATGCCTGCAGCTTGCATGCGGGCGTCGTCCCTGCAAAAAAACACACATTAAAAAAAACTATAACTAACTAAACAAATTGGGTGAGCACTTTCATGCCCACCATTTCACCTGTGAGAGTTCGGTCCAGATCTAGCAAGATGGGGTCTCCCCCACGCCTACTCTGGATTCCACTTGTAATGTTTCGGACGTATTATAGGGGCGTAGTCGGTGGCCATTGACTGTGAACATGGTGTTGCTGCCGTCAATTGTCTTAACGCGCACAACCCCATTCCTAATGAGCTCTGCCACCTCATACGGCCCCATCCACCTCTGCATAAGTTTGCCCTTCCTTTCCTGGAATCGAGAATCGTACAACAGTACCCATTCCCCTACCTGGAACTTCTTCAGCTTGATGTGGTTATCATGCCACTTCTTTCTCTACTTTTGTATAATCTCTGTCCTCTGCAAAGCATCCAGTCGGATTTCGTCCAGCTGATCTAGCTGGCGAATCCTCTATTTTTGAGCTTCGTCCAAGCTCAAATTTAATTCTGAAGCCGTCCTCAGAGTTTTGATTTCGAACTCGATGGGCATCATCGCATTTTTTCCATAGACCAGTTGGAAAGGTGTGCATCCTGTGGTGGATTTCCACGTGGTGTTGTATGCCCAAACTGCCTCCGGCAACCGTGTGGCCCAATATTTCTTGTGTTGCTGCACGGTTTTGGTCAGGATGTTTTCTATCTCCCTGTTTGTCACTTCTACTTGCCCGTTCGCCTATGGATGGTAGGGCATGGTTTTATTGTGCCGAACTCTATACTGCTCCATCAGCTCCTCAATCAATTTGGAGGTGAATTGGGGCCCTTGGTCTGTTGTTATCTCCCGAGGAACCCCAAATCATGTGAAAATATGGGCAAATAAGAAATCGGTGACCGTTCTTTCCTTTGAGTCCCTTAATGCCTGCACTTCCACCCATTTGGTGACGTAATCCGTGCAGACCAAAATAAACCTCCTTCCCATCGAAGGTGGATTAAATGGTCCCACGAAGTCCATGCCCCATTTATCAAAAGGTTCCAGGTGTACCTGGGGCTGCAGGGGCATTTCATCTCGGTGGGTTGGTCTACCCATCCTCTGGCACTCGTCACACTTGTTGGTATATGCTGCCGCGTCCTTGAACAGAGTGGGCCAAAAATACCCAGCCTGTAGGATTTTGTAGGCAGTTCATTTCCCTACAAAGTGTCCTCCGCATGGCTCATCGTGACATGCCTTGAGCACTTCTGAAAACTCCTGTTCTGCTACGCATCTTCTTATAATTTGGTCCCATCCTATTTTAAATAGGAGACCATCCATCCAAAGGAATGATGCGCTCTTCTCTATGACCGCCTGCTTTTCTCTGTAGGAGAGAGCAGGTGAGGTCCTTCCGATGGCCAAGTAATTGGCTATGTCCACATACCACGGAGTTTGTTCACTAATAGCGAATAGATGTTCATCCAAAAACTGATCTTCCACTGCTTGATGATCTGCTGGTATCAATCTGGATAGAAAATCTGCCACGACGTTGTCCTTGCCCGGTTTATCGACTATAGTGATGTCAAATTCCTGCAATAGCAACAACCATCTGATAATTCTGCCACCAATGGCCGGCTTGCTCATCAGATACCTGATAGCCACATGGTCCGTATGGACGAAGACCTTGTATCCCGTTATATAGTGATAAAATTTGTTTATTGCATGGACAACTACGAGGAATTATTTTTCTGTCACTGTATAATTGAGTTCCGCTCTCGCCAAGTTTTTACTGACATAATAGATGGCATAGAATTCTTCATCGTCTTTCTGCCCAAGGACTACTCCGATCGCACCGTTAGATGCATCGCAGTAAATATGGAATGGTATGGCCCAATTCGGTCCTCTCAAGACCGATGCAGATATCAATTTTTCTTTCAACAATTGGAATGCTTCTTCGCAATCTCCCATCCAATTGAACTCTACGTCCTTAGAAAGTAGGGTGTGCAGTGGTTTGGCAATCTTACTAAATTCGGCGATAAATCATCGGTAGTACCCGACTGATCCAAGGAAACTTCTTGGCTAGGTAGGTCTCTGATGACCTCGATCTTCCTCTTGTCTACTTTTATTCCTTCTACAGAGAGGTGGTGTCCCAACACGATGCCTTCCTGCATCATCATAAAACATTTTTCATTACTTAGGGACAAATGATTTTCCTTGCTCCTGTCGAGCACTCTTTCCAGATTTGTCATTGCCTCCTCGAAGGTTTCTCCATAGGCGGTGAAGTCATCCATGTATACTTCCACCCCGTCTCCTATCATATCAGAGAATATGCTAAGCACCGCCCTTTGAAAGGTGGTCGGTGCGTTGCACAGTCCAAAAGGCAATACCTTATAGGCAAACGTTCCCCATGGATAGGTGAACGTTGTTTTATCTTGATCTTCTTCCCCTATCTGGATCTGGTTGTAACCACTGAAACCATCCAGAAAGGAGAAGTATTTTCTTCCTGAGAGTGTGTCCAAGACCTGATCGATGAACGGGAGCGGGAAGTGGTCTTTCTTAGTCACCTTGTTCAACGCCCGGTAGTCCACGCAGATCCACCATTTCCCATTCTTTTTGGGGACCACCACTAATGGTGATACCCATTCACTGTCAAAAATTGGATATATGAATTCGGTAGATAGAAGTTTGTGCAGTTCTTCTCTGACAATGTCTTTCATTGCTGGGTTCATCCTTCTCTGTGGCTGCCGACTAGGAGTTGCCTGGTCATCTAAGTAAATCCGATGGGTACATATTTTTGGGCTGATGTCATGCATATCTACGTAGTCCCATGCAAATGCTTGCTGGTGTTTTACCATAAGCTCTTCCAACTTTTCTAGTTGTGTGGGCATCAACCTGCTGTTGACGTTTAATGTCCTCCCTGGCCCAACATGTATTTGTTGGATGTGCTGATCTTGGGCGCCAGTTAACGGTGATCCAGGTGCGGGGGTGGATGATTCTCCATGGAGAAACTCCATGATAGCACCATCCTCATCCTCTTCTGCCACCTCCTCCAAGGTCATCATCGGCTGGATTATGGACAACTCCGTAGTTCCATGCTCGGTGATCCTAGGTTCTTCTATCGAGTCCATAGACTGAGCTGGCGGTGAAATGGTTAGCCTTTTGACGTTTTGCCCATTGGAGATGGTCATTAGCCCATCCCGATAGCTGATGTAAGCATCAACTATTGCCAGCCATGGCCTCCCCAAAATGAGCGGGTAACCGCCCAGCCTGGTCTTGGTTTGCAAAACTAGAAAATCGGCTGGATATTCCCATGCACTGACTGTTACGATCACATCTTCCAGCATCCCTTTCGGTGATACGGTTGATCGATCGGCTAACTATAGCACTGTCATGGTTGGCTTCAGGTTCGTGAGCCGCAGCCTCTGCATGGTCTCTTGAGGCATCACGTTGATGGCTGCCCCGAGGTCAACCAATGTGTTGGACAGGGAATGTCCTCCAATTTTTATGGTCAGCACTGGGCTGCCTGGATCTGCATACTTTGGATGATGTGTTCTACCCATCATTAGATCTACCAGTTTACCCACGACGTTGATAGTCTGGGTAACTTTTCATCCCGGTCTCCTTAGACACATTTCTCTAATTGCCTTGGTGTAAATGGGGACATCTCGAATTGCTTGAAATAATGGGATTGTCATCGTGAGATTCTTCAAGCTCGACAAGATGTCAAATTTTGGTTGTGTTGTTTTTCTTTGTTCCTACAGTCGGCTAGGAAATGGAGCCTCCGCTCTCTCAAGTGCTTTTCCTTCTTCTACCAGAGGTGTCTCCTCTATTTTTGCCTCCTCTTCTACTAGTGGAGGTATCTCTACCATTTCTTCCTCCTCTTCTACCAGAGGCGGAGTCTCTACTCCTAGCTGCCTACCTGATCTAAGCTGAATATTGTACATATGGTACATCTCACCTTCTACGTTGTATGTCGACTGATTTACTCTGTTGTTCGGGTTTGTTGTCGGTTGTGCTGGTAGCTACGTAGGTCTCGCTACTGGCAATGCTGGTAAGTTCTGTTGGATGTGAGCAGGAGCTGCATTCTATGGAGTCTGATTCCATGTATTGTGGCCTCTCCACTGCTGCCCAGGATATGGATATGGCATCCATGGCTGCTGATTCGGGAATGCTGTTGGGGGTGCGTTCGTCCAGGGTGACGGTCCCCACCACCCCATATTAGGTGGTTGAGGGGGTCCTTGGTGCATGTATGACCCTCCCCCATATGTTGGCATTTCGGTTGGTATATTCCCCATGGGGGGCTATGGCCAACTCTTCCTATTGCCTATGAAGTAGGCCTCCGTGCTCTCAACCGCTTCCTGGTTATTGGGCGCTTGTGGGCACAATCGAGTTTTATGATTCAGCCTACAAACTGCGCATACTCTGACCTTGTTTTCTGGGCATGCATTCTTTGCATGCCTTCCTCTGCATTTTGGGCAGAAATAGGCTAATGCTGCATCATTTTCTTGTTTCTTCTTTTCTAACAACAGCGTATCCATCTATAGTGCTAGAGATGAGAGCATTTCGCTCTTCAAATCCTCCAGCATGTTGCCTATCTCTATTTTGGTGACTGAAGCAGTCGCCTTCATGGTCCTGGGGGTGATTTTGCCTCGCCTTCTCGAGTAGTTCTGGCATAATTTCTGGATGTCATCCATAGCATGCTGATAGACATCACCTCCAGAGATCATGTTGAGAGCCTCCAATGACTCATTGGTAAGTCCCCTCAAGAAGATGCTTTTGAGGGACTTATCAGATAGCTTCGAGTGAGGGGACCATTGAAGATTAAAGTTGAATCTCTCCCAATACTCCTCGAGAGACTCATCTTCTCTTTGTGTCATGCTCAGGACCTCCTCCCTGGAGTCTCTTGCTCTCCCAAAATCTTGATATTGCTCTAAAAAGAGCGTCTTCATCTGGTCCCAGGTGGTGATGTGTTTGTCTCCCAGACCGATGAACCATCGTAGAGCTGCATCGTCTAATGTAGAAGGAAATAATTTCAACTTCTGCGCATTTGATTTGTAATCCACAGACCTGCACAAAACATCAAACTTGAATAAAAATAGGTCAAGGTCCTCAGTCGGGTGTCCTCTGAAGGACGGGAGGTGAGCAGGGGATATATTTTTCATTTTGGTATCTCCTACTCCCTCCTCTATTGGGAAACTAAAGCCAGATGAGACTTCATCGTTATCTACCATTTTTTTGGGAAATGTGGTTTCTAATGCAGCGTTTATGGCCTTTCGATCGTTTAAAACTTTCTGAGTCAATGCTCTAAGGTTGTCTGGTGAGATCGTCTGATCCTCCACAGCCTTCCACAATAGGGCTTCCTCTAGAGGAGTCCTATTAAATAGGGGATTTGTGATGATTCATTCTTCCCCTTGTTGATGGGATGAGGCGGCACTTTGCACAAAGTGCGGTTCCTCACTCCAATGGACTGCTGGTAGGTCGAGCGAGTCTAACTCAAATCCAAAATGCTCGACTGACTCAGGTCCTGATGGATTAGTTCTTATAAAGCGACCGTCAGGTCCTCTTCTTCTCGAAGAACTCATGCAAGGTCAGATGAAGGTTTCAGGGTATTGTAAGTAATCTAATTAAGACGCTTCCCCGACAACGGTGCCAAAATGTTGCGGGCCAAACAAGGTGAATGGTTTCCTATTTTTGTCACATGCCCGTGCATTTAATTATCAACCCAGGGAGCTTCGTAAACTTGCGAAGAGTCGAAATTAGGTTACTACAATACCACTGGAGGGTGAATCTACTAATCCTACATTTGGGGGTGTTCTTGAGATGGTTGTCAATCATTCCCGCACTCCTCAATAAATTACGTAAGAAGAACAAAAATAAATCTACAAAAATAAATCATGTATACAGTCCTGGAAATAAACCTACTGCAAAATACGGGAACTAGTAAATTAATGAACGTTTCTATGAAAGCAATAAACTGATAAATAAATAGAAAAGAAATGGGGAAGAAATACTGGCTTGGAGTGGGCCCAGGCTCCAGCAGATTCCTCCCGATCGAACACGCGCTTAGAACTTCTGGAACTAGAATATATTTATCAACGTATTACAATCTATCTTCTGCAATTCAAAATAGATCTTTATTAATTATTTCTATATATCTCTCTATATATTTTTAGAATGATCTACGTGTGTTTATATAACACACCCGTAGAACTTCTGTTACAAAAGTGGTTACAATAGTCGATTCTTCCCAGACTAAATTAGAATAGTCTGGCGAATGCAATCGACGTCTGGCATTCTATTCTGAAGGCGGCATGTTCATTCGGTTCATGCTTTGCCTGGCATCGGTAAGACGTTTGGGTACGTTAGGTGCTATCTCCAATTTAGCTCTGCATGACGTAGAGCTAGAACTGCACCAGCCGCTGCCATCCACGTCGTTCAACTCTGGTCAACGGGCAAAGAATCAGTGGCGCCTTTCGGTTGTAGGGAGGCGCCTACCTCTATTAGTGCCTTTCGGTTGTAGGGAGGCACTTACCCTCTATTAGCACCTTTTGGCTATGGAGAGGCGCTTGCCTTTGGTTGGCGCCTTTCGATTGTAGGGAGGCGCTTGCATTGGCCTTGGAGGGCTTGTAAGGCCTTCGAAGGGAGGCGCTTGTATTCATTGTGTGCCTTCGACTAGAGGAGGCGCCTATGTTCAATCGGTGCCTTTCGACTGTAGGGAGGCGCTTGTATTCACTTGGCGCCTTTCGATAGGGAGGCGCCTATGTGTCAATGGATGCACTTCGTAGGGAGGCGCTTGTATTCAATCGGCGCCTTTCGACTGTAGGGAGGCGCTTGTTCCCTTGGCGCCTTCCGGTTGCAGGGAGGCGCCTATGTTCTCTTCATTGACTCCCGATGAAATAAAGTGCCAGGTCCATCGAAAGGACCTCGACTGTTCCAAATCTAACTAAATCAACTGCAATTCCACAAAACATACTAAAAGCACACAAATTAGATAACACGCATAATTATATCAAATATCTATATAATCATTTATAAAAGTACGCAATCCTTATTATACAACCGCATATTGATCCAAGAAATATGTACAAAATATGAGCATTTCTGGTGCTCATCACTCACATTGTTGTTGAACTTCATTAGAAGTAACCTTATCAGCCAAAACGCTGACAAGTTGCGTTACTTGAGCCAATTTTTCGGCCAATTCAGAAGCCATTTGACCCCGAGTGATCGCCAGCAAAAATTGTCACAAAAAGACAAGTTACAAAATGTGCAAAAATGAAATGTGCCCAATTTAATTTGCAAAAATTGCAAATTTACAATGGAAGGGCAAAATAAATATTTGCACAATGGTGCAAAAATATGCTTGCACAATATTTTTTTTTTTAATCAATATATCTAAAAGATATTGATGTGAAAAGCATAAAATGGTAAGTGAGTTTACCAAAGGAGCTTTAACCAAGCAAAAATTTTCGCTTGGCCGTTGAAAGAGTTTACGCTTCGAGGTGTGGGGTAGTACAAAACGCATGGACCGCGCATGACTGACCACTGCAATAATCGCATGGCAAATGCAATGACTGTGAAGTGGACAACAATATCTGCGTGGCATGGAGTGAACGAGTCCACCACCAGAGAAATGAACAGGGACACTTTTTGCTGGACGTCGCATATGTGGCAGTCAAAAATAGAACTCTGAATCACTGAAATCAAACTGCAGTTGAAAAGTACTATGATGAATCTGTGAACAGGGACGCTTTCTATCAGACGTCGTGTATGTGGCAGCCAAAAATAGAACTCTAAATCACAAAAATCAAAACAATAATCAGAAAATACTACAGTGAACGGTTGCAATCAGCCACCTCGCGATTTTGTCATGGTGCCAGTATCATGGAAAAGGCGCCAAAAATTTCACTATGACGTTCTAAAAATAGAACCTCTCTTCGATGACAACATTTCGGTGACAGCTTCAAGGTAAAACCAGCTTTCTCGAGATCATTACAACAGACGGTAATAGAAAAACTGGCACGAAGAACGCCAAAACTTGACTCAACCGACCAAAACTGCAATTTGCAGATCGCGGGGCTGATATTAAACTCGCGTGTGCAAAAAAATTTTCATCGACGTGCAGCGGCGATGACCGATCATGGACAGACAAAGATGTTCAACACAACAAGCTGTGGTTCACAGCTGCAATATCGACAAGCTAAAATATCCAGTGCAGGTGGACGTCGTCGAAAAAAGAAGAAAATTTTTTCGAACACGACGGCAGATCGTGCGGCGCAGAAGAAATTTCGCCGAACACGATCACGTTTTTTTTTTAGTTTAAAAAAAAAAAAAACTTTACAGTCGTTCGATGCGAGAATTGCAGCCGGGAATAATTCGTCGAGATAGGCGAATCCTAGGACTGCTTCAATTGAAAAATCAGAAAATCAAAACTGTCTGTCTCACGAACAAGTTGTGCGGCCCAAGAACAACTGAACAAATTTTTCGACCAAGGCGTCTCTTCAAAAGTTGACGAAAGGTATTGACGATTGTTGCAACAAGAATTTATCGTCAACAAATTTTCTCAACAACAATGGAAATTGGCAGCAATTTTCCTGCCAGAATGGCAACAAAAATTCTGCAGTTTCCCTGGGCTTCAACTGGAACAGATTATGGAGGTCGAAAATAACCCAAAACCTCCAAAATTACCTGCTCTGATACCAATGATATGGAATAATTGAAGCTAATTATTATTTGAAAACATAGGACTTAAATAAGTCCAAAATGTAAACTGTAATCCTGGAAATCATCAACTGCTCCAAGGATTTACATACAAAAATCAAGGAAAGGCTAAAACATAAGCCCTACAATAACGAGAAGTAAAACACCTAGACTTAGACTATTCAACGGAGCTTATCAACAACTCATGTTGATTATTCTTATGACTAAGCCTAATTAAAATATCCTAGGTCTAAAAAGAAATTAGCCCCTAGGTCTAAATTTCCTCATCATATATGCATTGCATCTTAGTAGAGTAATATTTCTAAAACATCGCACTATCATAGTCTACTTTACCAAATATGGATTGTTAGTTTCCTTCCTAAAGCATAAGTGCAACCACAAAATTGTAATAAATAGTTTATATGAGAACACCTTAATATTTTTTTATAAGGTAGAAGAATGGGTTTTGAAAGGCTCCCCAAACCTTTTACATCATACCAGAAGAGAGAAGCAAGAAATACAAAGGAGAGGAGAAAAAAAAAACAATCCAGAATCAACCTCCAAAAAAGGGATCCTAGAAGAGGAACAACAATAAATTAAAGTCAAATAATCCAAAATGAACAAGACTATAGGTGATGAGCACAAGAACCACCAACAAGGGTCATCTACACCACTTCCTTCCTAGCCATAAAAACGTGGGAATCCTGATCTAAAATTGATCCAAAATCATCAAAATTTTTCTTAAGGTTGTCCAGGATATGTGAAGCCTTATCAACATAAGTTTTCATCAAGTTGCTCATCCTCCTCACAGAGGTAATGAAGTCATTGACGCCAATGAGGTGAGATCACCTTATTGTTATAAAATAAATCATATATATAATATCCGATGGATATAGTCAAGAATAATATTCGGTAGGGCAGTTTTCCCCTTTCTACATCTAGTGGTCTTATGCAATTAGATGTAACTTTATTTTCATTAATAACAAGAATATAGCAAATCAATTCTAGAATTGTTAATACCACCATATGTGAAGTTGGTCAAATTGAATTTTGATGGATCATCTAAAGGAAATTCAGGACCAACAAGAGGAGGAGGAATAATTAGAAATAATATAGGAGAATTTTGTCTCATTATGATTTCAATAGTGGATTTAAGACAAATAATAAAGTTGAAGCTTGGGTGTCTTTGGAAAGGTTAAAAATATGCAAACAAATGAAATAGAACAAAGTATGATTGAAGGTGATTCACTCAGTAATAAATGCTATTTTGAGGAAAGCAAAGGCTCCATAGAACATACAAGAGATAATTTTAGAAATTCAAGATCTTGCTATAGAGTTTGAAGAAATCAGGTTTACATATACGTTAAGGGAAGGAAACAAATGTGCATATAGGCTAGCCAATAGAGGGGTTTTAATAGAGGATTGTGAAGTTGAATTCTCTTTTCCATGGTTAGAGGAAGTAGTAAGTTTAGTTGAAGTTGACAAAAAATGTTGACTACCTGAATCAAATAATGATTAAGATTTACTTTAATATTTTTCATTGGTAATATTTGCTTTATTTTTCCAATGGGTCCTTGGTTCAACAGTTGGGACAAATAGTTGATGTAACCCACACCAAAGTTCAAATATCGACGGTACCAAATAGATCAATGTGACTAAGTTAATGTAAAAGGGAAAGGACAACCCTTTCAAAATCCTACTTTATATATATATATATATATATATATATATATATAAACAGAGTCCCAAGCATAAAATTATGTCCCTAATAGTGTTGTTAGGATTAAAAATATAATTTTAGGTATTTTCAAGCATAAAGACATGTTGCAAAAAGGTCATATACTTGAATAACTCATCCCCTTTTAAAATCAATAGTTTCCATTGCATCAACTTTTGAAATTAGATGTGTCTCATGAGGGGTACCATAGTGGTATTTATTTGGGTTTTCATCTAGAAGACCCAAGTTCAAATCTCGATAAATGGGGATTGGGACCCCTTTAAAAAACCTATGCTTTACCCTAACATTTTAGTCCCATGAGGGATATTGTAGTGGTATATTTTTGGGTTTTCATCCAGGAGATCCAAGTTCAAACCCTAGTACAAGGGGATTGGGACCCCTTTCAAAAACCTATGATTAAAGAATAAGTCCCTTGAGTGATACCGTAGTGGTATGTCTTTGGGTTTTCATCCAAGAGATCTAAGTTCAAACCCTAGTACAAGGGGATTGGGGGTCCTTTCAAAAACCCTTGATTTACCCTAGAATTTTAGTCTTATGAGGGATACTATAGTGGTATGTCTTTGGGTTTTAATCCAGGATATCCAAGTTCAAACCTTGGTATAAGGGGATTGTGATCCCTTTCAAAAACCCATGCTTTACCCTAAAATTTTAGTCTTGTGAGGGATACCATAGTGGTATATCTTTGGGTTTTCATCCAGGAGATCCAAGTTCAAACTTTGGTACAAGGGGACTAGGACCCCTTTCAAAAACCCATGTTTTACCCTAAAATTTTTAATCAAAGGGCATTAGTTTAATCGATTAGATTCCTCAAGGAGGAGGCCTATGTTCAAATCTTACCAAGTGATACATGGATAATATCCAAGCTCTATTGTAATACCATTACATGGTGATGATGATGCAATACATGTGGGGCCCGTTTCAATCCCATATAACCAATAAAAAATGATATTATGTGTGGAAATTATTTCTTTATATAATTTTTTGTGTCATTCCCCTTGGTGATGAAGTTGTATTACCTTGATCACTTTATACATTTGAGTGGCCTGCCTTCTAGTGGTCTTGGTCCATATGTCAATAATCTAATCCTTCTTCACTAGTGGTAAGCTATCTAGATTGAGTTCTTTAATGTCCAACTATTTTGCTACTATAAAAGTGTCCAACAAAGATGGGTGATAGGGATTAATAAGTTCAACATTAAAGATTAGATGAAAACCAAGATTCAATTCAAATGTATTTTCTCCCATCATCTTGGTGATGGTGTACGATCCATAGAAAAGAGTTCTATCTTTCTTTGGGTTCCTATAAGTCTTTTTTTTGAATACATAACCATACCTTATTTCCAACCTTGAATTGATGTGGGACTCGATGTTGTTTCTTGTATTTCTAATTTTTCCTATCCAAGAGGTCATGGACCTGTAATTAGATGTGTTGAACCTATTCCAAATAATATGTTACCTTTTCTACTTCTTTTTGTCCATTAGGTGAATAATCCACGGGTTGTATAGGGAGAGCTACATCAATGGGTGCCACGGGTTGGAAACAAAAACAAACAGAAAATGGGATGTGTATGCTAGAGTTATGCAGATATTGATTGTACCCATGTTAAATGTAGAGGAGGCTCTCATCTCATATGTTGGATGCTTAGAACTATACATTTGAATAATATGTACAATTAGTCAAATTATAACAAAGTATGGATTGAAGGTGATTCACTCATAGTAATAAATGCTTTTTCCATTTTCTAGTTGGTTTGAATTACAAAAGAGCACCAAATTCCTGTGACTGTGCATCAAATATGAAAAATGCATAAATTGGCCATACAAATTCCAGCCAGTTTCCAATAAATAGCATGGCTTGGAATTTGTCAACCAAAGCATGTGAAATCTATTGGAATCATATTCTAAGATAAAGGGCAGACATCATACCTGCATTGTTGGCTATTTTTATCGCACTTGAGCATAAAGAAGTTGCACGATCGAACATTTTGAAGAAGCTTCGGAATGAGGGGAAAATAAACCAATTTTAGCCAAACAGAGAATATAGCGCTCAATTTAGTAGTAAAAGGATATTTTTATATGGAGACAGGTGTATGAGACTATTTCTAATATTTTCCAACTCACTCCCACCATTGGGGATGCATCTCAAGGACCAATGAATATCACTGCAGTAGTTTTTGTCCTAATTTGGAATAAGTTAGTTTCAAAACTGATAGCAAATCACTGTTAAGCAGTAATACAACTGATATTTAGGAGATAAATATAATAGAATAGTATAAATAGTATATATCCCTCATTGGTTGAGCTAGTAGATGTAAAACATGTGATAGCTAATAGGAAATAGATGTTGTAACACATTTGTAGCCAATAGCAGGATTTTCTTGTAGTATTGTAATGTATTGTTTCAGTTAATAAAAGTGTAGTATTTTTAGTAAAATTCTGTTCATGAGTGAGTGTGAATTATAAGTAGTTAGTAGCACTTTCCAACCTTCTTCTAGATCAGAAAGCAAGGGCCACTTTCAAGCCTAGAAGGAGGACTAACTGGTGATAGGTTCTTCTGATAAATTTTGCTGCAACAAATTTAGCAAGATACTTGTCCATTATCATTTCTTGTTGATTACTAACCCTTATTTTGAATCAATGTAATATCTTCATGTTTTCAATTATGTTTTTAAGTAGTAATTATGTGTGTGTCAATGACTAAGTAGCATAGACCAGTGATTCCTCTATTTTCCCTATTTTTTTATGCTTTAGCAACTTTTCCAAGTTTCCAACATTTTTCATTTTATTGTCAACCACTATAGTAGAAGCCTGGCAACCTTCTACAATAGGACACTGACAGGTGTTCTAGCATGAGTGTTTTATTTTTAAGCAAACATTTCAATTATGTTATTTCAATTTTACAAGAGTAAATTAGATTTCAATTCTGCAACATCCACATCCTGTAATTCCAATTATTGCAAACATAGTTAGAATTCAATTCTAGGTCTTAGAAGCAGTTTTTAATTCTTGCAAGTAATTAGTTTCATTTTATGCAAAATAGGATTAGAAGTGACCTAAAACCCCCAACAAAACTTGTTCCACCAATAAAAACCTACTATCTAAATAAGTTGATCTCCAATTTGCTTAAACCTTCTCTTGTATATAGCCTTGAACACTGTCCTGGATTGACAAATTATAAATATTAAATGATGTTATTAACGACACACATCAACTCTTATTTATGGAACCACTTGGTGGAGGCTAGGGAGACCTTATGGAAGGGTGTGAAATGACGTGTTGGAGATGGGGCCTCTATAAGTTTTGGGGAAGATGTCTGGTTAGATGACAACCCTTTAGCCAACAATGATATTTTTTCTAACATGAAAGAGGATCTAGAAGATAGATATGGTAAAAAAGGTTTGTGATTACATGAATTTATTGAATAACCAGTTGAGCTGGAAATATTTAGAGGTAGACCCTAAGGATTTGGAGGATTTAAACCTCTTTAAAGCTAAAATAAAGGCTTATTACTTAGGTGTTGTTAGGTATAGAGACTCTGTGGTTTGGAGCATAACTAAGAATGAGGAATTCAACATGAATATAATATATGATATTTTGGATTCTGCTCTAGATAATGGTTTCCCTTGGAATAGAATTTGGGGTTAGAAAGCTATTCCTAAACTGGAGATTTTTCTTTGGGAAGCAGTCCAGAATAAGATCCTAACAGTGGATAATCTTAAGAAGAGAGATTTTCAGTTTCCTAATAGATTTAGTTTATGTGAAAAGGTAGAAGAATTAGTGGAACACAACTCCTTGGAATGTACCTATGCTCTAAATATTTTCTAGCTCCTCATCAATAGGATGGGCATCTCTTGGGTGATGCCTTCTAATATGGTTCTATGGTTACAATAATGGGAGAACCCATTTTTTAGTCCTCATCTTAATGTAATTTGGAACCTGATTCCATTTCATTTTGTGTGGGAAGTTTGGTTAGAGAGGAATAGGAGAATTTTTAGAGGGGAAAAAAGGTCTACAATGAGAAATTTTGGAAGTATCACCCACTTTTTAGAGGAAAATGTTAAATCTATCAAGTACCATATCAAGCCAACGAATATTGAAGAGACTATGATAGCTAAGGAATGAAATTTATAATCTATTAGTGGTGGAGAGGTAAATATTTAAGTTAGAACTGATGTAAAATGGAAACCCCCTTGAGATGACTGGTTGAAGTTAAATTTTTATGGGGTAACCAAAGGTAACACAGGTAAGGCCGGAGCAAGAGTAGTTTTGAAGGACAATCAGGGTATATTTGTAGGGGCAACCTGTAAGTTTTTGAGAATTACTACTAGTCATAAAGCTGAAGTTAATGCTTTACATATGGGTGCAAAGCTAGCCAAGGATCTAGGTGCTAAAAAAGTTATATTTGAAGGAGACTCCTTGAATATTATCAATATTTTGAAAAATGAGGGAGAAGATAATTGGCAAATTGATTACATTATGCAAGATATTAGAGAGATTGTAAAACATTTTGAATAAGTTGACTTTATTCATGTCTATAGAGAAGGTAACAAACCAACAGACTAGCTGGCTAACTTTGGCACCATTAAAGAAGAGGATACAAGATGGATCCTCCCTAGGGTGGTCCATGAGGACTTAGAAAATTTTATGATGGAGGACTGCAACTAATTGGGGTCTAGTATGAATATTGTTTATCTTGCGTCTAGGGGATCTCTGGCTATTTGCCCTTGAAAGCTATGTAATTGATGGGCTGAATTTGTGTTGTAAAAAGGGTTCAAGCCCTTTCAAAATCCTGTTTTTACCCTAATAAAAAAATTATTATTGGGGCATTAGGTTTATTTTTTATTTTAAAGGATAATCTCTCTCTTGGTTTTAAAATTTTCTTATGGCCCATAATTATAAACTAAATTGGGATAAAATGGAGCATGCATTCTTGAGTCAATGGGACCCATATAAAAAGATAGCTAGTTTGAAGGTCTCCATCAAAGGATATGAAGAAAAATAAATAGGCTATAGGATGAACAAAAAAAATTAAAAAAGAGAGGTAGAAAAATTCAAAGAAGTGGTCGAAGGGAAAAAAATTTCAGTGTACAGACTAAAGGAACCACCTTTGGTGGAAGATAAGCTAAAAAGTGGACAAAGGGATTTGTTTGAATCTAAAAATTCTATTTTGTAGGTTCATGGATGCATTCAAAAGGAAAAGGTTATTATTTCCATTAACACTAGCAGTAGCTAATTTTATAAATAATGCTTTGGCTAAGAGGTTGCATGTTCAATCAACAAAAAATAAGGACATATAAGTTGAGGGTGAGAATGTTCATATCTTTGAAGATTTGAATATCACCATGGATAAATATTTTTGACATTCAGATTTTCATGCTATTGAGATGGATAATGTGGATATTGTTCTTGGTTATCTTTGGTTAGATTTTTTGGGTATTGTTAACATTAGTGTACAAAAGAAGTTTACCAAGTTATGGTGCAAGAAAAAGAAGATAATACTACAAGATATTTCTTAGCTTAATAAGGAACCAAGGAGAAGCAAGAAGTAGTTATGGTAAAGGAACAAGTTAAAGAACCAATAGAAGAATCAAAAGTTGAATTTACAGTAACAACAACAACAACAACAACAACAAAGTCCATGGAAGAAGCACATAAAAGCACACCATATGAAGGGTACAAGAGATAAGAGCATGAGAAAAAATTAAAAATAGAGAAATAAAATATTAAGAATAAAAGGAAATAAAATGTCAAGTTAAGGTTGCATCATATTGCCACCCACACCACCTTGAGCGACAATAATCTTGGAGGCATGACTTAGGGCATAAATATTATTATGGATCTACATGGAGTCAAAAAGGCATCAAGTATGATGGTGTTTGCTAAAAAAATATAATGTTTTTAGATTTTAGAGTGGTACAACAACATCAAGGAACAATAGGATCAATAATTTAAAATATCAAAGTAGAGTAGCAAAAGCATGGAGTCAACAGAGCAGTTATGGATATTCAAATTATATAGTGGTAGCTTGACATCATAAAAAAACATAAAAAATCAAGATTTCACTTGGATGGATGGATGATCAATATTGATACCAATTGTCAGCATTTCTTAGAAGATCATATCATTTAGTTTCTTCTCATGTTTCAAGGATAAAATATTTGTAATGAGGGTGAAATGTTATGGTACATAGGAATAGGTATATGATATTATATTATGTAAGGGTATTATGGATAGTTGGCATGGGGATAACATAAACCAAGGTAGATTATATTATTATAATAATGAGTTGGGATGAGGGTTTAGTAGTCAATTTTCCATAGTAAAATTAGAACATGGGTATATAAATAAGGGATATTTTTTTTTATCGGTAAAAAATTCATTAAAAGTGGGGTTTGAAAGGGGCCCCAAAAACTTTTCACAAAAGGTCAACAAACCATCCAAAGGGCCAAAGGGTAGGCCTTAAGAAAATCAAAAGGAGCATAGGGGAACGGTCCCAGAGGGACCATCACCAACTGACTAAACAAACTGGGATGCGGGATCATCCCGTACGTGGGATCAAACTGGGATGCGGGATCAACCCGTACGTGGGATCAAATAGGGATGTGGAATCATCATGTATAGAAATAATTCAAAAATAGCCCGCTAAAGGAGCCCAAAAATCAAAATGAAGAATCCCACCCATGCTGGAAAAAAATTGAAATTAAAAATTCTGCCCATGCAGGAGAAATTTTAAAATTTAAAATTTAAAATCTTGCCCACACTGGGAAATTGAAACTTGCCAAGGATAAACCTATACATAAATAATTCAAATAAGACCCACCAAAGGAGCCCATAAATCAAAATGGAGAATCCCATCCAAGCTGGAAAAATTTGAAATTAAAGATCCCGCCCATGCTGGAAAGATTTTAAAATAAAAAATTTAAATCCTGCCCAAATTGGGAAACTAAAACTAGGCAAGATGAGAAAAAGCAACCATGAAGGAGAAACCCATACATGAGGGTATGGGAACAACATAAATTGCCCCAGTAGAGAATATATCGACCAGAAAGCCATGAGACGACCAGAAACTGTCTCAACAAGGAAGATCTCAACTAGAAATCCATGAGACAACCAAAAACTGTCTCAATAGATAAGATCTCAACCAGGAAGCCACGTGACCAACAAAAACTGTCTCAGTAAGGAAGATCCTGACAAAAAAGCCATGGGACCAACAAAAACTATCTTAGCAAGGAGGATCCCAACTAAAGAGCCACAATACCATCATAGACTGGAAAAGCAATGAAAACCCATCCAAGAAGACACAAGAAAACCAAAACCCATCCAAATGGGTAAAATTGAAACCCCAACTGTAGCAAGGAGAGTCCTATAAACAGTTGAAGGAGAAAAAATGACCTGGAAAGTGGATCAGTAGATACTAGAGATCTCAATAGGCCACAAAATCTCTCTGCAAAGGAGACTAAATACGTAAGCTAAAGAGAGTCTAGAGACACCAACCACCAAGAAGACCCATGACTGGGGTAATCCTAGATTTAGGGATTGTCAGTAGGACCTGATAGCTACAAAAATGATAAAACTTGAGGTCCCCTCCTAAAGACCATAAAAAAATGTAGAGCCAAGCCAAACAACCATCCATATCAGAAAAACACATAGTTCCATCGGGCACAACAAACCCTGGTCTGGAGCAGGACAGGATGACCATCTGTGGATAATAAAAACAAGGCTCTCCCCAAGCCATGAAAAAATATAGACTGGGATACCAAGCACAAAAAACATGAATCAAATGCCTAACCCTTTTCTAGAAGCCATAACCCCCCAACTGGGCAAACCAAAAACCAACCAAACCAACCAGGGAAAACTAGGGCAGGATCACTGGGATGGTCCAAATAGCTGTGTATAAATAGTCAAACGCCAGAAAACCAACCTGGAAGGATCCAATGAATCTTGGAAATAAGGTAGAGGAGCAGGGGAGCGATAAAATGGAATGGAGGCATCCCATCGGGATGGAAGCAAGGGATATTTTCATCATAATAATCATCATTCATATGAAGTGTTACTTGTAATTATATTTTCTCATGATGTGGTTTATGAGACATTTCCCCCTCTAATTGGAGCTCTTATCTTGGGAGGTCTTATGGAACCCTACCCTAAGGGTATTATCTATCTTTGTCTCATTGTGTGGATTATTATTGTGGATGTATGATTTGACATACATGCATATTGATGAATGATTTCAATTAATAAGGATAAAGTTTTGTAACATATAAGGAGTATGAATTACGACCATTAACTATCATAACTATTCAATTTGTGTAGTAAGAGCTTGAATTTTAAGAGGTATAGGGTTTGGATTTTGGATATAATGTTGATAAATTGGCTAGGATATTTATGGTTCTCATTGAAGAGTTTTTTATTGATAAGTGATTGGATGAAAAAATGGATTTGATGTGGATAATATGTTGGTTGTAAAAAAGGAATTGATTGAGGTTGATAAATTGGAATGAAATGATTTGAAGTTGGTATAGATTAATTTAGGATTGGATTAGATGCTCCTAGGATTCCCAATGTTAAGGGATAGATTTTTTGTAGACTAGATTGAAATGTTAATAATATAGGATTAGAAAGAAAAAGATTTTGATTAATGTTTGGGTTAAATTTGGATTAGGATTTAGATTGAGAATTGGATTAGGGTTTGGATTAAGATTTGAATTAGTGTTTGGATTGAGAATTAGTTTAAGGTCTAGGCCAAGATTTAGCTTGAGAATTGGATTAATGTTTGGATTAATATTGAGTTAGGAATTGGGATTTTAACAACTCAACCTAACACTCTAGGTGTTGGAGGGATAGGGTTACTTCACATTTTGGAAAGATACTCTAAATTTGAAATACAGGTCTAGGGAACAAGTATAAACCAAGGAGAGACTTGAATGATGTTTTCCATAGAAACTATAGTGATAGGGTTATTGATATAGTAGAATTAGGTAAATACATGTGTATACTTTGCAAGGCTACATTTATGAAGAATGGGATTTCTCTTCTAACCCACATGAATCTTGGATTAAAGTTATAATTTGGGTTTATATATGAGTGAATATAACACTCACGATTATTCAA
Organism: Wollemia nobilis; assembly: GCA_028583015.1. Taxonomy (NCBI): domain Eukaryota; kingdom Viridiplantae; phylum Streptophyta; class Pinopsida; order Araucariales; family Araucariaceae; genus Wollemia; species Wollemia nobilis. The sequence continues at coordinate 612,677 of JAQPPZ010016766.1, read as the reverse complement.
TAATTAATTTAGATTCTTCATCGGAATGAATGCTTATCCATTTTTTGGCGCTTTCAGCAGCGTAAAAGGTTTAAAATGATTGTGGAATGGTGGTTATAGGGGCAGACTGCATGAAGATATGTGTGGCAGCTTCCAGGGCAGACAATGTAGAATACTGTGGTGGCCATAAAAATCAGACAGCTTGCTTGGATTCGTGGTGGCTATCGATTCCACCATGTAAATTTAAAAAATAAAATTAATTTAGATTCTTTCTAGAATTTCTCAAACACTTATCTATTTATGAATTAAATAATGTATAGTTTTAGATGACTCAAAAGTTATCTTACTTGCTTCATCATGAGTAGGCCTAAATGGACTCGAACAAGTAGTTTTATCTTTAACTATACTAAAATTTGAATTTTTTAAATTGACGTAAGGGTTTTTCAAATTTTCTCATCTTAAGATTGGTTGGTCAAGTTGCTGAGCTAAAATCCTCGTAGCATGCCTCCTTTTATCCATTATTATGAAGCCTTTGAAAGTGATTCTAATGGATTTGGTTTGATATATTTTTTATGTTTTAATTTGAGGAATAAAATAGATTGATATTTTGTTAAGTTTAATTAATTGATTATAAAGTTTTATTAAATGAGAGAGAAGAAGAATAAGAAATAAGTTCGTTATAACTCCAACTCCTTTTATACCAGAACCTATTGATATACTAGAACCTCTTGATGTACTAGAACCTATCAATATATTAAACCTCTTGATATATCTATAAATTTATGGAAGAGAAATGGTACATGAGAGCATAATAGTATGTGAAATAATTACTTATATGTAAGTAGCAATTGATGGACATGGAATAATTGCTAATATATGAAAAATTATAATTTATTCTTATGAGCCCCACTAACTCACCAATATATACTTCCCAATTAATGTAAGTAGTTGCAATAGAATTTGTATGAGAAATTTGTAGCTTGGGCTTGCCATATGCCTAATATATCTAAATTATTATTATATTGAATGTTTAAAGGTTTGAGAAGACCCTTAGTAGAGTTAGCAAATCATTCCTTCATTGATTTTATCTTTTTAATATGATATAATTTGTTCAACAACCACAAATTATTGTATAATAATTATTAAAGGTTCCTAATTAGTCCTTTTAGTTTAGGTTTAATTCCTATACAATTAATATACTCAATTGGTATTCAAATTGGGTACACCAAAGATATAGATGACCAATCATAGTTGGCTTAATGGATCTAGTGGGAAATTGTTTCCATGAGTATGATGCCATAATTTAATTAGATTGGATTTCTAATGTAACGTGACTAGATGAATTCAAATGTTTAGAACATGACTAAGTCCTTTAGTTGAAACTTTAATCCATCTAAATAAGAAATATCTAATTTAGGATTTCATTTATTAACTAAATATAACTTAAGATGAAATAATGTACTTAAAAAAGAAATTCAACTTTTAATTTTGAGGTGCTTAAGTGATTTTAGAATTTTATGAATGCAACCTTAATCATACAAATGTAAAATAGAATAAAGCAATGGTTTATGACAAAAAATCTAATTAGACTGATATCTAATGAAAGTGTGAAAGACCTATTATACATACTTATTTATGATAATATAAATAGAAGTGCATAAAATCATGCCTAAAGAGCAACACTATTGTTCAATATCCTAAGAAAGAAAGATACAAAACAAAAAGTAAAGTAACTACCTAACCGATGTAGGTATAAAATAAAATAGAGTGATAGTTAATGCTAGCATTGGTATTGTTGTGATTTTAGAAGTACTATTGCAAGGTGATGTTACTAACTATTATAGCCAAGGTTGAAGATCCAAGTTGAAACTTGTAACAAATATTAATGCAAGAGCCTACAAAATAGAATAAAGAAGCTACATAAACTATTCCAAATTATTATAGACATAATTTTAATGAAGATTTTTTTATTTGAAAGGTAAACAAGTTAATACATGATAAACTAATTTATAAGAACAAGTTAATCTATAAAAGACTAAAAGATTGAAATAATATTAAAAGGAGAATTTAGGAAGCCCATCCAAGACACATGTATCCTAAGAACTTCTACCATAATCCATCCATAAAAACACATAGCAACTTGACTTCTTACTTCAATATTCCTCAAGCTCAACATGAAACAAAAATCATTAGTCAATCCAACAACACTTTACTATCAATGAATATTGTATCAATAAAGGATAATTGATGTCAAGTTATAGATGAGTTAAGGACTTGGAATGAGAAAGTAACCAAGTCAAGAGGAGGACTAATATATTATTAAATTGAAAATATTACTTTGTTGTTCAAAAATCAGAATATTATCTTATTTGAAATCTTGCTTAGTTGGTGAGGATGCATTTTCCAAGTTGGTTAGATTTATATTGGAAGGCATCCACGAGGGATAGAATTGGTAAGTTCTTGGTAGGAAGTCAATGTAAGTTGGATGCCTACTTTTTCTCTTACTTTTATTTTTAATAAAAGCATGGCTCCTCACTATTTCCAACAACTCTAATGAAAAGCAATGCAAATGCTTAAATGACTTTGATGGTTGATTGTCATGCTCAGGTATCAATTTAAGAATTTTAAATTTTGAACAATAGCATCACTCATGTCACAATACCATATCCATGCTAATGCTATGTTATTGAATCTATTATCATAGAGTTAACATATTTCAACTTTAATAAAATTGTATTAATTGTTATGTTTAAATAAAATCAATTATTTGATAGCTTTCAGTGACTATTTAGCCTTTGATGTTTGATTGATGCATTAGATGACACATGACACATCTTTTGAACTTTATTTGAGAATTTTGGATTGATTTGATACTTATTTTTTAGATTTATTATGATGATTAATATTTGATAAGATAAACTTTAGATGCCTACACCTTTCACCATATTGTATGTACCAAAGGGTTTTCACTTTTGAATTCATGAGTGTTGTCATTTAATATGTATTCCCATGGCCAATGATATGTGATAAGAAAACATAAATATAGGAAGTCATAATATCATTTCTCCTAAATGACTTGGATTAGTTGTTATAATCATACACTACTCAACCCTAGTCTCATACACCTTGATGGACAAATATGAACAAAAAATGGGACATATTAAAACTTTTCAAGGGATCCACACCCTTTTTATTAGTTTGTGGTACATCCTATTAAAATTCAAAGGGACTCATTCATCCATGTTTAGCTAGAAACTCCTATAACAATAAATAGTAACTCACCCTATCACAACACATAATTAACATCATTTAGGGACCCTCTCAACCTCATTTTCACTAATAAACATAGAATTCAAGTAATGGATACCATACAAATTACTATTTATAAATAAAAAGGTGCATTTCTTATAATGCATATTCATTCTCAAATTCTTAGTAACAATTATTCTATAACACAAGACATGCAAGCTATAATAAAATTTAAATAACAATATGCACACATGTAAGATAATAAACCATGATATATTTATCTTTTAAGACCTTAATATAAATTTACCATGCATATCCTATAATACCTTAATCTAGGTATATATGTATGTACATAATACTAAGTATACTACCTCTAGGATAACATTTCAACATATAATAGATGTCTATTAATATGAAACAAATCATAAAAGATCAAGTGCAAGATTTAAAATATTCTATATTTAATTTTCTCTTTCCATCCCTTATATTTACCATACAGATCAACATATATATAAAGGACATGAGTTTGATGCTACCTTTAATCATCCCAATGATGGTAGACTTATCAAACGTTTTCTTGAATTTAATAATTATCCCTTTTCCTACATACCTCTATCTCTCTTTTTCTCTAAACTTGTCTAGAATTAGTCCCCCCTTTCCCTATTAAATATTATACAAATATGTCATAACTAAACTAGAAAGTCCTCTAATTTGAAATTTATCTGATTGAAGCTCTCTTTAAAATAGGAAGAGGAAAAAGACCACTCATATCTAAAATCCTCATTTTAATAAATATGAGAATTCTAATTTAAGTAGTTTTTTCAAGTGATGATTTATTAAATAGTAGATTGTGGTTATAACTAATTGATGCAAATAAATAAATTTAAATCCTAATGTTATCAATGAAATAAGGGTCTAACCATGAATATGGTACACTTTCTATAAATTATTATTATTCTCCACAAATATGAATAAACATTATATTTTTTCTTGATATATTAAAGAATGTAAAATATTTCAAACACAACCATGTAATGGTAACATCCAAAATGTAAAGTCCATATATTGTAATATCTATATAATGTCTAAAGTAAGGAAATATAAATAATTATATGAAAACTATATTAGATGTCCAATGCATATTTGTGTACAAAGTCAAGAGGCTACATCTATGGCACAAGGGTGAAAATTTACATATTGTTGAATTGGGACATTGTTCGAGTTCTTACGCATCCTCAATTCTAGTTTCAACAAAGTTATATAGAAGGGTTTAAGGCCTTTTTCAACCTTTAGATTCAGGCTAGATATCCACTATCCTTACTAAATTCCAAATAAATATAATCGAATTATATTAAGTTAAATTCTGAAAAGTAAAATGCATGAAAGAAAATTGTGAAGTTTACAAGGGATTAAAATTAAATATGGTCAAAACCATAGCAACGAGAGTGTGTGATCAATCAACACATAGAAATTTTAAATAAATATAAGACATTGCCATTCAAATGAGTTGAAATTATGAGAGGAATGACAAAATTGGAGGATAGTGCCATTGATGGAGAGCAAAATACTTATCAATTCCTTTCTAATGTCATGAATTACAAGAGCACAATGTGGGCTTCACAAAGTATAGTTTTAAATTCCTCAAGGCCAAAATATATTTACAATGAAGTACATGAATCCTATTTATAAGAAAAGTTTATCCTTGAGTTACCTCATGTGAGAAACTCTCACTCCTAATAAAAGTAAATATTTGGGGGCATCTCTAACAAAATGGCGCACCTCAAAATATTACATACCTTTAATTATGTGCTCAAAAATATTAGAATTACTCCAAAACGAGTTATGACACCACTGCATAACAAAATATTACTTTTCAAAGACATTCCTCAGGATTTGTGCTTCTCTTTTTATCCCTTTGTCTATCAATGAGTAATTCACTCTAGGATATGAGTGAATTACTCTAGTTTGCTAGTGCTTTTTTAATATTTTCTAGTACTTTGCTCTTCTAAGCCAATCACCCCATCTTGCTCCTAGATTGGTCCTTGAGCAAATTAGTCCTTATTACTTAGGAAAATTTGAGGGGTATTCAAATATTTTAAATGATTGATCCAAATTATTTTGTAACCTCCCAAAATTATGAAATTTCCAAGGTAGTGGCTTGTCATTATATGTATGATAGTGCATTTATTGAAAAGCCTCTAAATGGAGGACTATGAGGAATTATAGAATATTTTAATACTTATCCTTTTTCATGGCTGAACTTTGGATTATTATTTATCCTTATCTAAGGGAATTATATTTTAATTGGGATAAGCTATGATGTGTTAAAGAGATAAGGGTTTATAAAGAAAAAATATTGTGATTATTTTCTTTACACAAATTGTTGGTTTGCATTTTGAAGTGTGGAGATTATAAGGTGTAAAAGAGATTTATTGCTATGTATGGTGAAATATTTTGAGGGATCAAATTGAGTGAATGATTGAGAAGATATTGCTACCTAACCTTTGAAATTGGCAAAGAGTGAGTGTGATTGAGACAGGTTTTGAGAATCAAATCTTCTTCAAAACAAAGGTATGGGCATATCTTCCTTGTGAGTGAAATATTGTTGGATGTTGTGAATGCGAAGTTGGAGTGAAAATGATTGTTTGATAAGCTTTGTTGAGTTTGGTTTTGAGAAATCCAATGTTGATTGATGTGGGTTTTCTAGAATGAAAGTTGATACTAGAAACCTTGTTTGATAAGCATTGTTGGAAATATTGAGTATCATTGTTATGTGAAGTTGAGAACTATCTTGAACTAGGGTTTGTGAAAGATCATTGTTATGTGAAGTTGAAGAACTATCTTGAACTAGGGTTTGTGAAAGATCATGAGTATCATTGTTATGTGAGGTTTATTTGATAAGAATTGTTGACTAAGCTTTCATTAAGTGATTGGTTGAGTGGAGTTGATTGGGCTTAGTTGATTGGAAGTGTTGGAGTGATATTTCTATGAAACAAATTATTCTTTATTTTTAAATTGAGTTGAAGGAAATATTGAAAGTGATTAAGCATTGTTGTGAGTGAAACATATTGAGTCTCTAACAATTCTCTATATGTTTTTGTGGTAAAAACAAGAGAGAGATTGAAAGTGATTGAGCATTATTGTGAGTGTGAAGCATATTGAGTCTCTAACCATTCTCTATATGTTTCTATGAGATTAAACAAGAATATGAGTGAAGCTTGTTTGTGTGATTGAAGAAGTTTTTTGTGATAGATTAAATAAGCTTTTGTGAAAGCTAGTGGATATATTTGAGTATGTACTAAAGTGGACTTAAGGATAGATTTGTGTGAGCTTTTGTGGAATATTACAATTATATTGGACAAGTTATAGTGAGGACTTGTTGAGAAGATTTGAGGTAAGTCTTGGTGAATACTTGTTGAGAATATTGGACAAGTTCTAGTGAGGACTTGTTGAGAAGATTTGAGGTAAGTTTTGGTGAAGACTTGTTGAGTAGATTGGACAAGTTCTAGTGAGGACTTGTTGAGCAGATTTGAGGTAAGTCTTGGTGAAGACTTTTTGAGCAGATTGAACAAGTTCTAGGGAGAACTTATTGGATATATTTGAGATAAGTCTTTGAGAAGACTTGTGAGTAGAGTTGATTGATTGATTTGTTCAAACCTTGAATTAAGGTTTGGGGCATATATAGCAGAGTTGATTTGTGATTGAGTCAAGATTTGTGTTAAGGCTTGAGGATAGATTTGAGGACAAAGTTTGATTTAGATTTGAGGACAGGTTTGTGCCAGACCAAAGACATAGATTGAGAATATTTGTGCTATAATGAAGGACTATGTTTAGTACAAATTAAATATAGATATTGAGCATATTTGTGCTAGATAAAAGGACTATATTTAGTGTATATCAGAGATAAATATTGAGCAGATTTTTGCTAGATCGAAGGACTATGTTTAGTATAAATTTAAGATAGAGTTGAGTAACCTTTGGAGGTGATATAACAGAGGATAGTAGTCTCCAGTGGATAAAGATCCATTAGCCAGGGCAGTGAGGATAGAGGTCTTATGAGTGAGGACAAGAGTCTTTAGTGGAGAGAGATCCATAAGCCAGTGCAGTGGAGGTAGTAGTCTTCTAGAGGATCACCAGCCAAAGTAGAGGAGAAAGAGTTCTCCTGTGGATAGAGATACACGAACCAACTAAGAATATTGGTGTCTCCTGTGGATAGAGATCCACAAAATTGATTAGGGTATTGGTGTCTCCTTTGGATAGAGGTCCATAAATATTGTAATAGGGAAAGGATTCCCAAGATATTTGTTGAGAAAATTTTAGTGAAATATTTTCTCCATGGATTAGCCCACATTGGGTGAACCACATTAAATTGGTGTCTCTATTGTGTGTGGTGATTTATGCATTGTTTTAATTATTGTTGTTGATATTACCATTGATATATTGCATAATATTTTTTGAGAAAGAAAAGTAAAAAGTGGTCTTATACTGTTCAACCCCATTTGACTATAAGCTTGTGTTCTTCAAAAATCACTCCTAACCACAAAAGCATTTCACCAAAATTATATATTTTGGACACAATTGGAGATTGCACTCCCAAAGAAGAGGATGGCATTGAAGTCGAAGTAATAATGAATATTCCAGAAGAAAATAAAGAGTATAAAATAGAAATTTCCTTTAACGCTCTCGTAGGATGTTCAACTCCACAAACTATGAAGGTTAAGGGGTACTTTAAGAAACAAAACCCCATTGTGATCTTAGACTTTGGCAACACTCATAATTTTATAGATCCCAGGTTGGCCAAACAAGCTAATTGTTTTATATATCCTTGTAATAACTTCGAAGTCATGATTGGCAATGGCAGAAAAATTGCATGCAAAGGGAAATACCAAAATATCAAGAGCTATGGGAGATTATAACATGAAAGGGGATATATATGTACTACCATTAGGAGGATGTGATATCATTTTAGGAGTACAATGGCTATGAACGCTCAACATAATTCAATGGGACTTTGAAGAATTATGGATGCAATTCACACAAAAAGACAAAACTTACACAATTAATAGGTTAAAAATAGGCCCTTCACAAATCTTAAGTTCCCATAGAATGGAAAAAATTATTTGCAAAGGAGGAAAAGGCATGGTTTCCCACCTATTTTCCTTGCAAACCACTAACGAAGAACAACCAGAGGCACTTGAATTACAAGAACTCCTAGAAGGACATGATACAATATTCAACAAACCAGAAGGATTGCCTCCACAATAGAGCCATGATCATGCCATTCAATTATTTCAGGGCACCAACCTCCTAATATTAGACCTTATCGATACCCATATTTACAAAAGATAAAAATAGAAAAATTAGTACAAGACCTACTTAGGGCAGTGGTCATTAGACCTAGTGTAAGTCCTTACTCTTCTTCGGTCATACTAGTAAGGAGGAAGGATGGATCATGGTACTTATGTGTTGACTTTTATGCCCTCAAAAAAATAACTATCAAAGATAAATTTCCTATTCTTGTCATCGATGAATTACTAGATGAACTTCATGGGGCTGCATATTTTTCCAAACTTGATTTATGATCAGGCTACCACCAAATTCGAGTTAAAGAAAGTGATATACCCAAAACGGCCTTTCGTACTCGCGAAGGACATTATTAATTTTTGGTGATGCCATTTGGTCTTACCAACACCCCTTCCAAATTTCAAAGTCTTATGAACAAGGTATTTCACCCTTTCCTTTGAAAATTTATTTTAGTTTTCTTTGATGATATTTTTATTTACAGTAAAACATGGGAATATCACTTAACCCATATAGAGCAAGCACTCAATGTATTGATCGGACAATTAATTATATGCCAAGAGATCAAATGCTCCTTTGGAAAGCAAGAAATTAAATACCTTGGACATATTATCTCCAAGGAAGGAGTTAAAGTAGACTCTCGTAAGATTGAAGATGTGGAAAATTGGCCTATTCCAAAAATATTGAAAGGGTTGCATGGGTTCTTAGGACTAACTGGCTATTATCACAAGTTTGTTAAGGACTATGGAAAAATCGTGGCTCCCTTAACAACACTACTTAAGAAGAATGCTTTTTTATGGTCTCCAAAAGCTAATGAAGCCTTCATTACCTAAAAAAAATGCCATGTGTACCACCCCTGTCTTAGCCATGCCAAATTTTACCAAACCATTTATTATTGAGAGCGATGCGTCAGGATTGGGAATGGGAGCCGTACTCATGCAAAATGAAAAACCTTTAGCCTTCACTAGCAAAGCATTCTCAAAAAAGAATTTACCACATTCCCCATATGAAAAAGAAATGCTAGCTATTATTCATGCTATCCAAAATTGGAGGCCCTATATTATTGGTAAACATTTCATTATCTGCACCAACCACCATAGTCTGAAGTACTTACTGGAGCAACGTATAACCACACTAGAACAACAAAAGTGGGTTACAAAACTACTAGGTTATGATTATGAAATCATATATAAAAAAGGAAAAGATAACATGGTCGCGAATGCACTTTCTAGAAAGTTTGAGGAAATTTCCCAATTACATGCTTTTTCCTGCCTTATTCCTAAATGGATATACCAAGTCAATGAAGAGTGGTTTAAGGACCCTACCACACACACCATAATTGAACAAATTCAACAAAATCCAATGAGAAAACCTTACTATTATTGGAGAGATAACATACTACATTATAAAGAATGTCTTGTCCTTTCTCCTACATCTGCCTATCACACAAAGATTCTTCATGAGCTACATGCTACACCCACTGTAGGACAATCGGTATTCCTAAAAACTTATAAAAGAGTGACTAGATATTTCTATTGGGTAGGAATGAAAAAAGATATCAAGAAGTTCATAAATGAATGTGAGATATGACAAAGAAATAAGGGCAAAACAGTGGCTACACCAGGGCTTCTTCAACCTCATCCCATTCCAAAAAAAACATGGGCTAATATTTCCATGGATTTTATTGAAGGACTTCCAAAATCTATAGGAAAAAAAACCATTGTAGTGGTGGTGGATCGTTTATCTAAATATACCCATTTTTACCATGGCCCATGCTTATACCGCTAGTACAATCACTAAATTTTTTCTTGATAATATCTTTAAATTACATGGCATGCCTTCTACTATAGTTAGCAATCGTGATCCCACTTTCACTAGTAAATTATGGTAGGAATTATTTAAAATCCAAGGCACTCAACTTCGTATGAGTTGTGCTTACCATCCCCAAACCGATGGTCAAACCGAAGTTGTCAATAAATGTTTGGAAACCTACCTCCATTGATTTATTTCTACTCAACCCCTTCATTGGGTAAAATGTTGTCGTTAGCAGAATGGTGGTTTAACACCTCATATCATATGGTCATTAAGATGACTCCATATGAAGCCTTATATGGCCAAACACCACCATCCCTCACTTATTATATTCCAGGAAGTACAAAAGTACCAATAGTGGAAATGGAAATTTCCACTAGAGATGACATTCTTCGCATTCTCAAAGAAAAATTACACATTGCACAAAATCGCATGAAGTAACAAGCCGACCAACATCACATAGAGCATGTTTTTCAAGAAGGAGATATGGCATTTCTTCATCTTCAACCATATCGTAAAACATCTCTCAAACTTAAAGGTTCTCAAAAGTTCACACTCAAATTTTATGGACCTTATAAGGTTATCCAACGTATTGGACCAGTTGCTTATAAGCTAGAGTTACCCAAGATTTTTAAAATACATCCGGTATTTCATGTCTCCTACCTCAAACCAGTAATTGGTGCAAACATCACTACACAAACTCAAATTCTTGAGTTCACAGAGGATGGAGCACTCATGATGGAACCTAAAGCAATATTAGATCACTGCTCTCGCCACCTTTGCAATCACAACATCAAGAAAGTTTTGATTCAATGGAAGGGTCTAACTTCAGAAGACGCCACATGGGAGACACTCTACCATATCTAGCAACAATTTCCTAATTTCCAGCTTTGAGAACAAATCTCCTTTAAAGGAGGGTGGCATGTTAGGACCCTAATCCTAACATAATAATCATAATAATTATTAATTATACTTTATTATATTTCAAGGACCAACACGTCCTTTCATCTCATAACCATTGGTAGATCTAAATAGGTATTCATAGGATATATTTAAGACATCCATGATTATTTGAATATACTATATACCTTTTTTGGGTTTCCCTTACATGAAACAACGATTCTTTTACCAAAAGGTGATTCTTCATTTCAATTCTGCATTTTAATTATGAACTTACTGCTTAACATTCGAGGTACATAGCAGGTTTATAAATTTTTTTAACCAGACTGATCTCTGATGGAAGTGTGAAAGATCCATTATACATACTTATTTATGATAATATAAACATAAGTGCATAAAATCATACCTACAAAGAAACCTTATTATTCAATATCCTAAGAAAGGAAGATACAAAACAAAAAGTAAAGTAGCTACCTAACAATGTAGGTATAAGATAAAATAGAGTATTAGTTAATGCTAGCATTGGTATTGTTGTGATTTTAGAAGTACTATTGCAAGGTGATGTTACTAACTAGTATAGCCAAGGCTGAAAATCCAAGTTGAAACTTGTAACAAACGTTAATGCAGGAGCCTACACAATAGAATAAAATAGCTACATAAACTATTCCAAATTATTATAGACATAATTTTAATGAAGATTTTTTTATTTGAAAGGCAAACAAGTTAATACATGATAAACTAATTTATAAGAACAAGTTAATCTAGACTAGACTAAGAGATTGAAATAAAATTAAAAGGAGAGTTTAGTAAGCCCATAGAAGGCACATGTATCCTAAGAACTTCTACCACAATCCATGCATAAAAACACATAGCAACTTGGCTTCTTCCTCCAATCTTCCTCAAGTTCAACATGAAACAAAAATCATTAGTCAATCCAATAACACTTCATTAACAATGAATATTGTATCAATGAAGGGTAGTTGATGTCAAGTTATAGATGAGTTAAGGACTTGGAATGAGAAAGTTCTCATTCCCAAGTTAGGAGGAGGACTAATATATTATTAAATTGAGAATATTGCTTTGTTGTTCAAAAATCAAATATAGGGACCCTCTCAACCTCATTTTCCAATAATAAACATAGAATTAAAGTAATGGATACCATACAAATTACTATTTATAAATAAAAAGGTACATTTCTTATAATGCATACTCATTCTCAAATTCTTAGTAACAATTATTCTACAACACAAGACATGCAAGCTATAATAAAATTTAAATAACAATATGCACACATGTAAGATAATAAACCATGCGATATTTATATTTTAAGACATTAATCTCAATTTACCATGCATATCCTATAATACCTTAATCTAGGTATATATATGTATATAATACTAAGTATACTACCTCTAGGATAACACTTCAACATCTAATAGATGCATACTAATATGAAACAAATCATAAAATATCAAGTGCAATATTTAAAATATTCTATATTTAATTTTCTCTTTCCATCCCTAATATTTACCATATAGATCAACATATATAGAAAGAAAATGAATCTGATGCTACCTTTAATCATCCCAATGATGGTAGATTTATCAAACCTTTCCTTGAATTTAATATTTATCCCTTTTCCTACATACCTCTATCTCTCTTTTCCTCCAAACTTGTCTAGAATTAGCCCCTCCTTTTTCCCTATTAAATGTTATACAAATATATAAATACTAAACTAGAGAGTCCTCCAATTTAAAACATGTCTGATTGAATCTCTCTTTAAAATAGGAATACGGGAAGGCCACTCATCTCTAAAATCTTCATCTTAATAAATATGAGAATTCTAATTTAAGTAGTTTTTTCAAGTGGTGTTTTATTAATAACTATATTATGGTCATAACTAATTGATGCTATAACTATTTTTACATCCTACTGTTAAAGGGTCTAACCATGAATATGATACACTTCTTATAATTTATTATTATTCTCCATAAAATATGAATAAACATTACATTTTTTCTTGATATATTAAACCATGTAAAACATTTCAAACAAAACCATGTAATGGTAACATTCAAAATGTAAAGTCCATATATCGTAATATCTATATAATGTCTAAAGTAAGGAAATATAAATAAACATATGAAAACTATATCAGAGGTCTAACGTATATTAGTGTCCAAAGTCAAGAGGCTACTTCTATGGCACCAGGGTTAAAATTGACATATTGTTGAATTGGGGCATTGTTCAACTTCTTACGCACTCTCAATTCTAGTTTCAACAAAGTTAGATAGAAGGGTTTTGTTGGAATATATTACATTATTTGGTACATGTCAATGTACCACCTTGGGTACATTTTAGATTAAGAGTTTGTCTTAGATTAGGATTTGAGTATTTACTTTATGCAATGTAATAAATGCACAAGTGTTAGAATGTGCAAAGTACTTGATGATGTAAATGTGCATGTAGTCCACATGTCCATGAGTCATAGAATAGGAAGATGAAGAGTCATAGGTAGGTGAAAGGCCAAGAGACATATCTCTTTATATATAGGCCTTTGATAGAAGTGAGAGATAACATATAGAATTGTAGAGAATAGAGATGAGTAGAGAAAGTAGATACAATGTAGAGCATGTATGAATTATGGAGTGTTTGAGACCTCCATTATACACATTGTACTATTTTCGTGAGATTTCATTAATGGCAATTTTATGAGTTATTGTAGAAGTTTCTTATTAGTTTTTCCTACATATTATATTTCCATTATCATATAGTTAATATTGCTTGCTCATTTTAGTTCTTGTGGTTGCATTTCCTTAAATATATAGCATCAAAAGCTAAAAGTGGTATCAGAGCACAAGGTAGATTGATAGGAAATAGAGAAAGCCACAAGAGATATTGAGAGGAGATAGGGAGATTTCATTTCTAGAAGTTTCAAAAAATTTGGAATTGCTATTTGGCTAGAGTCTTTCCATAGAGTTGCAGAAAAACTTGTGAAGACTAGGACTCAGCATTGATTCCACTAGTTTGACAAATCAACTAGTGAAGTTCATTATATTTAGATTTAAATATTTTCTATTATAGTTTTCTAATACTTTGTTGCAGAGAAGAATTGATTCAAATAAAGTTGAGAAGCTTCCTACAATAGCTAGGAAGAATATCTTCTTTGGAATTGATCCAGTACTTGAAGCAACAAATTGAATATTGAAGGAAGAGAAGACTCAAGGAAAAGAATCCCATAGAAGATTAGAGATTGGATATTAAGGAGACCCAAGAAGGAGGTTCTCATAGAATATTGAAGACTATAGATTGCAGATTGAAGAAAGTAGAAAGTAGCTCTAGAAGGAGGAGACCCAAGAAAGAGGTCCCATTGAAGAACTTCTAGATTTGGAAGATAGAAGATTGAATATTTAAGATAGAGGAGGACTAGGAAAAGTCCTATTGAAGATTTGAGAAGCTGCAAAATTTGAAGATCCAAGAGAAGAGGTCTCAAGAAAACTTGAAAGGAGAAAGAAGAAGGCTAGAAAAAGCCCTACTGAAAAGTTGAAGAAGTGGCCATTGGAGAATATTTGAAGAAAGATCCAAATAAAGAAGAATTTGGGACAATTATCGCCATCCGGCAACAATTGCCCAAAAGGAAAAGGATTTGGAAAGAAGTTTGCCAAATTTTGGAAAGGATTCTAGAAGACCTCAAGACATTCAGATTCTTGAGAAGAAGGCCAAAAAATAGGCCAAGTTTGAAGTTAGAATTCAACAAGGAGATTGGAGGAGAAAGGAGCTAGAAGAGGCCACCAGATTAGAGAAATTTGAAGATTGCCATCAAAAGTTTGAAGGTTGATTTGAAAGAGAATATTAGTAGCAGAAATTTAAGAGTCAGCCAACAAATTGAAGGTGACATAGAGCAAATTGAAGGAGTTTCCATAGAAAATTAGAGAGTTTAGGACAACAAGAGGGTATTGGGCAACACTAATAGCTGCAAATTTTAGAGTTTGAGAGAACAAAGTTGGAGGAGAATTGGAGCCACAAAACTCAGATTTTTGGACAGAAAATTAAAGGCTAAAAGGTAAAAAAAATAGGGTAGAAAAGCACAAGGAATTGGAGCTACAAAATTTATAAATCCGAGGCAGCAAATAGGTGAACCAAATCACCAAGAAATATTGCTACAAAGGAGGCCAAAATAAGGTTTGAAAATTGGTGTTATTAAATTTTTTTATCCAAGTATTATTTAAGTTTCTTGAAAACACCATATTAGAGTTATTAAAGGTAGCAAAAAGGAGTTTAAGTTTAAGGTCTTCAAGTCAAGAAAGGAGGTAGCATTATCATCTTGAAACCTACAAAATACATCAACACAAGATAGAGTTAAAAGTTGCTTGAAAGGAGTAATAAGAAGAAGTAGATAGTGCTTAATACATGTTATCTCTGAGAGCTACCAAAGTGCAATATTATTAAGCAAGGGAAGGAAGAATAGTGCACAAGAACAAGGTTGAGTTAGAGTGTCCAAAGACACCATTAAGCATAGGTGAAAGTTGCAACAAGTCTTGGTTGCAACAAGTATTGCTACCAGAGGAGTAGTAAAACCACCAAGAGAAAGAGGAGGTGCCACCATATTAAAACAAAAAGGGCCATTTGATAAATTCAAGAAGGCAAGCTACAAAAGGAGACTTAAAAGATCTCAAAATTTTGGTGCAATAAAGGTATTTTATCTTAGTTTAAAACAAATTCATTTCTAGTTTATAAAAGCACCATATTTGTCTTTTCTAAAGTAGCAAAAGAAAGACAAGATTTGAAGTGTCTAAAGACACCAAAGAGGCACAAAAATTTGCAGCCATTAGTGGTAGGATCACCAAGTGAAAAGGAGAAGCCACGGAGTGAAGAAGAAAGAGCCAAATAAGGGCTCAAAGCTAACATATTCAAGGTGTCTAAAGACACCAAATAGGGTGCTAAAACTCCAATAAGGTAGCGCCCACATTGGATCAAAACCTATAGCAAGAGAAAGAAGACAAATATAAAATAAGGACAGAGCTAAAGCAAGGATAAAAAGGTGCAAGTAGTAAGAAAGTAACAAGGTTTTACCCAAGCAAAAGAGGCTTGAACATCTGGTAGAACAGCGGTGAAACAACCACCAAGGAAATAAGCATTGAAGCACCACCAAAGGAGGAGCCACCATCGTTGAAGAGGAGCATCCATTGAAGGAGAAGAGCCACCACCATATGTTGGAAATCAAGAAGCACTCAACAGTTGCAAAAGGAAGACCAAACAACTTGCAAAGAGTTGGCAAAGAATGTTAAGAAAAAGAAAGGAACATTGAGCGCCAAAGAAAGGTTACATGCAAGAGAAGAGTGGAGCCACCACTTGTCATGGTGGTTAAAGAGACCATATGCCACTTGGCACAAAAGAGAAGAGCACCAACAATATTTAATAACACCTCAAATGAGCACTCATTGAGAAAGGAGGGAATACATTATCAAATAATGTCTACACTATCCAAGATTGGAATAACGCCTACATGCTATAAAGTAACGCCTACACCACCTAACAGAGAATAGCAACAAGAAGTAATGTACAAAGTTTATGTTGAATGCCATGTGGCATGCAAGGCAAAGGATATAATCAAGTATTAAAAGCCCAAACCATAAGAGAGTGTGCATACTAAGCATTCAAGTTAGAGAACATTGAAGAAGCATAAGAAGGATAATCAAAAGTGGAAGAGAGCACCATAAAAAGGAGGAACAATAAATGCAGTGGAAGAATATTGCCAAGCCTTGAAGACTGAGAAGAGAACAATGCCCAAATTAGCGTGCAAATTACAGTCAAAGGAGAAGCCAATCAATACGTAGCACCTCACCTCCAAGAAGGTATATTAACATCCAATTATTATTTGCATTCCATTAAGTTTAAGGAGGCATAAGGTTTATCATTTCTAAGGTTAAGTTTAGTTATTTGAATGCATGGAGATATAAGGAAATAAATTGGTAAATTGCAACCTTATATGATTTATTGATTGATTAGAAAATCTATTGAAGTAAGGAGAATATAACTTGAGAGCCTTTTTGAAAATTGCATTAGTTGAAGTTCAAGTATTGAAATATTTGCAAATAATTTAACTAGGAGGAATAAGGTTTTCTACATTGAAATTGAAACATTAAATTTGCAAATATCCTTTATTTTCTAAATTTCTAATTAGGGAGATATAAGGAGTTCAACACCAAATTAAATATCTTGAAATTTAGAAACCATATCATTGAGAATTAAAGGATATAGGAAGCAAAACATAAAGTATTGAAAAGTTGGAAAACTAAATTGGAATTAGTCTCTTGCTCAAATTAATGAGACAAAAGAAATCCAACTCTAAAGTCTTGAAGATAGAAAATTTCATCAATTGAAAGTGCATTAAAATTATTTTTAGCTTTCTATTCACAAATAGGGAGAAATAAGGTGAAAAATAGTAGTTGAACATTAGGGAGATAAAAGGGATTCAACTCAAAGGAAATCTAAAGAAAGCTAAGCACTTTATCAAGACCATAGTACATTCAAAATACTTGGGAGATACAAAGTATTCTACAAAACTTGAAGAATTGAAAAGATATTATCATATACTCAAAACTAGGGAGTCATAAGGTAGTCAACCTCAAAGGTTTAAAGTTTTTAAATTGTTCTTTTTAAACCAAAGAGTTACAAGAAATATTACTTTAAAAGGAACTATGGAAAAGCTTATTAAGTATACATGATTCAAGGAATCAAAATGGTTCAAAGACATACTTGATTCTAGAAATGATAATAGGAAAGATGCAATTAGAAGAGAAGAACCAATATGGCATAGAAATATTTTTGAGAACTCACAAGCTAATAGTTTGGCAAAAGTAGATTCTATAGAAACATATTCCAATGACATGATGAAAGGAATTGATGACAACTATATTAATGGAGATATTGGGAATAAAATAAAAAACCATACTCAAAAGGTAGAAGAGAATATTGATCAGAAAGACATCCTACAAATCTATGAAAGAAGTAAAGGTAGAGTAGCTTCAGTTGTACACAAATGGTTTTACCATTTTATCAAGGAAATGGATGAACTTGAATTTCCAAAGACAAGTAACAAAGGAGTAGGGATATCTTCACAATGTACTTATTGCAACAAGACAGGTCATGAGAAAGCAAACTGTTGGAATTTCCATCCATGTAAATATTGTGGAGGAAAATCTCACTCATCTTTTTTTTGTTACTATAAAGATAAGTACTATAGAATATTTGAAGAAATATTGATATTCAGATTAGATTATCTTTTTCAAGTTCTAATTTTTGAAGCATCTACTAATAATGAGTTCAAGTTTGAAGTTTTTGAAGAACAAGAAGAAAGGTCATTCAATCAACAAAAGGAAATAAAATGGAACAATTCTGATCCACTTAGGACTTGCAAGATAATGAGATCCCTTGTTCATCAAAGACACTTGAATAAATTCAAGAATGAAGATCTTATCAACCACTTTGAAATACAGAGAAGCAGTGGAATGAAGAAGACAAGAAAAGATAACATGAGCTCTAAGAATAAAATGAAGACTGAACCAAAAGAAGAAGAACCTGATCAAGTTGAAGAACATTTGAAAGATGAAGATCCATATTGAAGACTAAAGTCTTCAATAACCAAATAATGTAATACAGGGGGTGTTGGAATATATTACATTATTTGGTACATGTCAATGTACCACCTTGGGTACATATTTAGATTAGGATTTGAGTATTTACTTTATGCAATGTAATAAATGCACAAGTGTTAGAATGTGCAAAGTACTTGATGATGTAAATGTGCATGTAGTCCACATGTCCATGAGTCATAGAATAGGAATATGAAGAGTCATAGGTAGGTGAAATACCAAGAGATATATCTCTTTATATATAGGCCTTTGATATAAATGAGAGATAAGCATATAGAATTGTAGAGAATAGAGTTGAGTAGAGAAAGTAGATACAATGTAGAGCATGTATGAATTATGGAGTGTTTGAGACCTCCATTATATACATTGTACTATTTTCGTGAGATTTCATTAATGGCAATTTTATGAGCTATTGCAAAAGTTTCTTATTAGTTTTTCCTGCATATTATATTACCATTATCATTGCTTGCTCATTTTAGTTCTTGTGGTTGCTTTTCCTTAAATACATAACATCAAAAGCTAACAGATTTAAGGCCTTTTTCAACATTTAGATTCAGGTTAGATATCTACTATCCTTACTAAATTCTAAATAAATATAATCTAATTACATTAAATTAAATACTGAAAAGTAAATTCATGAAAGCAAATTATGAAGTTTAGGGTACAAGGGATTAAAGTAAATATGTTCAAACCCATAGCAACAAGAGTGTGTGATCAATCAACACATAGAGAGTTTGAATAACAATAACGCATTGCCATTCAAATGAGTTGAAATTATGAGAGGAATGACAAAACGGGTAAAAGAGTTGTACCACAATTACTGTACATTTTGTAATCTTGGAGGATAGTGCCATTGATGGAGAGCAAAAGACTTATCAATTCCTTTCTAATATCATGAATTACAAGAGCACAATGTGGGCTTCACAAAGTATAGTTCTAAATTCCTCAAGGACAAAATATGTTTACAATGGACACCGTGAATCCTATTTATAAGAAAAGTTTATCCTTGAGTTGCCTCAGGTGAGAAACTCTTACTCCTAGTAAAATTAAAGATTTGGGGGCATCTCTAAAAAAATAATGCACCTCAAAATATTACATGCCTTTAATTATGAGCTCAAAGAGACTAGAAGTTTTCCAAAACGAGTTATGACACCACTACAAAATAAAATGTTACTTTTAAAATACATTCCTTGGGATTTGTGCTTCTCTTTTTATCCCTCTATCTATCAATGAGTAATTCACTCTAGGAGATGAGTGAATTACTCTAGTTTTCTAGAGCTTTGTTGATGTTTTCTAGCACTTTGCTCTTCTAAGCCAATCACCCCATCTTGCTCCTAGAGCAAATTAGTCCTTATTACTTAGTAAAAATTGAGGGGTTTTGGAAGATTTTAAATATTTGATCCAAATTGTTTTGTAACCTCCCAGAATTATGAAATTTCCAAGGTAGTGGCTTGTCATTATAGGTATTATAGCGCATTTATTAAAAAGCTTATAAATGGAGGACTATGAGGAATTATTGAAGATTTTAATGCTTATCCTTCTTCATAGCTGACCTTTGGATTATTATTTATTCTTTTTTAAGGTTTTTTCATCATTCCTACTCTCTTTATATATGTATGTTTTTATAGATTGTTATATTTTTTTGGCATTTTTATTTGTTTTTCTTATTAAAATTATATTCTTTGTTACTACCTAATTTTTTCTAATAGGCAAAGAAGCAATTGTTTTCTCCATGAATTGGACAATAGGCTTCTCTTGAACAATATCATAATTATATTTTTCAAAATAGAAAACTATTATTTTTTTCCATTAAATGTATATTGGTGAGAAAAGATAAATTATCTTGAATTTTTAAGTTCAATAAACTCATTTTAGTTATATACAATTAAATCCAGAATTCTCATAAAAAATACATTTTTTTTATTGTATTCTTTTGATTCTACTACAACAACACTTGATCAAAGTAATAAAATAATTACAACTTTTAAAAGAAATACGCTTTTAGGACGAATTGACATAAAGAGTAAAACACAACCACCTTTCTTAACATCTTTCCAACTTTTGTCAATAAAGGAAAAAGAAACATTTTATCAATAAAGGGAAAAAAAAACTTTTCAGTACTTATTCAAAAATGAAACTTTTCAAATAGGATGGAAATAGATTAAAAATAATGAAAGGCATATTGCATATAACTGTATAGACATATGTGGGAAATAGAAGCATGAGAAATCCCACATAATTGTTCTATAAAATAATTTAAATGAATTTGATTTCATGGACTATAACCATTGCTAGAAACGAACAATTGACATTCTTAACGATACTACATAAGTTTTTTTAATTACTTCAATGCGATCTTTAGTATTTTTTAAATCGCTGTAATTAAGGGGTGGCTTAAAAATATGCAAAACATTCTAAATATTAAAATGCCGTTTGTATGACAAAACTACTTCACACACCCTTTGTGTTTCTTGCACAAAGAATTTCCTTTTCCCTTCCATTCTCTTTTCACCTCAACT
Organism: Wollemia nobilis; assembly: GCA_028583015.1. Classification (NCBI taxonomy): domain Eukaryota; kingdom Viridiplantae; phylum Streptophyta; class Pinopsida; order Araucariales; family Araucariaceae; genus Wollemia; species Wollemia nobilis. Next base: position 591,262 of record JAQPPZ010016766.1, on the reverse strand, counting down.
TTACCATTTATCTTTCGATCCATAATTCAGGCATGAGCCACTCACGCCAATATTGTCCGCTGCGTGTCGTTGAACGAATTACCAGTGACATTCACTACATATACACGATATGTGTGCAACTCTGCTTCCATGAACAGACATTCTTCTCATCCAAAGAGCTCGCAGAATCCATTTACATTCAATTTTAATCATGGGAGATCATCATCAAACTGCAAATGCCGCGAGAGACGACGAAGAGGAGATCATTTTCCGCAGCCCGTTTCCAGCGGTTGCAGTTCCAGAAAACATGAGTGTTCCCCAATTTGTTCTCGGAAATGCAGACACAGACGAATTCGCTGATACTGTGGCTCTTGTGGAGGCATCCAACGGGAAGTCCTACACTTATCGCCAAGTAGTTTCTCTCAGCAAAAAAGTTGCAGCTGCTCTCCATCACACATTGGGCATCAATAAGGGCGATGTTGTACTAGTCCTTCTTCCTAACATGGTGGAGTACCCAATTATTGTCTTGGGAATAATGTGGGCAGGGGCGGTGTTTTCCGGCGTAAATCCCTCTGCCCACGTTACAGAAATTGAGAAACAGATAAACGATTCCGGGGCAAAGCTGCTTGTTACGATCTCCTCCGTTTATGACAAGGTAAGAGGAGTTAAATTGCCCATTATCATGGCGGATAATTGCGGCGATATAGAGAAGACAGTCCCATTACAAAAGATTTTCACGACAGATTGGGACGTCATAACTCCCGTCCAGGTTTGCGACAACGATCTGTGTGCGTTGCCCTATTCATCTGGCACCACTGGGGCCTCAAAAGGAGTCATGCTTACCCACAGGAACCTTATTGCCAATTTATGCTCCACCCTCTTTGGTGTAGATCGGTCTCTTGTCGGAAAATTCACCACGTTGGGTCTCATGCCGTTTTTTCACATATATGGGATAACGGGCATATGCTGCGCTACGCTCCGCAACAGAGGCAAAGTCGTGGTCATGTCCAGATTCGATCTCCGGCAATTCATGGAGGCCTTGATCGCCTATGGCGTCAACTTTGCGCCCATTGTGCCGCCCATAATGCTCGCCTTGGTTAACAGTCCCATCGTCAACGAATTTGATCTCAGTCGTCTACAGCTGAAGGCCATCATGACGGCCGCTGCTCCTCTCGCACCCCATCTTCAGCAACAGTTCGAGCACAAGTTCCCTGGCGTCGAGGTTCAGGAGGTAGCCTATCTATTCCCTCATTTTGTCCTTGGTTTCGTTTATTGGGGACTCGTCACCTAGAGTCCAGCATGTGTGGGGTAGTTGGTCCTCTTGTTTTTTAACCTGTTCATGGGAATCTATTCCTTCTTTCTTGTCCTTGGTCTCGAGTTCTCACCCCTCACCCCTATTAACATTGAGTCGCAGCATGTGTCGGGTAGTTGGCCCTCTTGCTTTCTAACCAGTTCATGTGATGTTGTTTCCATTACACGCTGTTTAGTGGAGACCCCTATTAACATTGAGTCACAACATGTATGGGGTAGTTGGCCCTCTTGCTTTCTAACCAGTTCACGTGATATTGTTCCCATTACAAAAATGACATATTCCTATATTAAAATTTAGTTCACATAATTTATTTTTCATTTTTGCATTAATTGTTTTAATGAAGCATTGCTTTTCTAAGGTGGGTTGATGTAATGTTTTGGTTTAACAGGCTTATGGACTTACTGAACACAGTTGCATCACTCTTACTCACTGTGCCCCTGGAAACATCCGTGGAACAGCAAAGAAGAATTCCGTTGGTTTTATTCTTCCCAATCTGGAGGTGAAGTTCATCGATCCTCAAACTGGCAAGTCATTACCCAGAAATTCCACTGGAGAGCTTTGCGTTCGGAGCCAGTGTGTTATGCAAGGTCACTCCTCAACACTCACTAACTTCCTTTAACATAGGCTATACGTAACCATACACCATGTTTTTCATAGAGTGTATATAACCATTAAGAGTTTTTCAAGTGGAACCTTAATGCAGGGTACTACGATAAGCCACTAGAGACGGAGATGACAGTGGACAGCCAAGGGTGGCTGCATACTGGCGATGTTGGTTATATCGACGACGACGACGACGTATTCATCGTCGACAGAATAAAAGAACTCATCAAGTACAAAGGTTTCCAGGTACGATAGATTTATTTATTACAAACTTCGATTGATCCTCGTTATAATCAACTTATCGTTATAAAAAAACGACGCAGGTTGCACCTGCAGAGCTCGAAGCAATTCTGCTTTCTCATCCATCGGTAGATGACGCAGCGGTGGTTCCGTAAGTGCACATGCATATAAACACATAATAGTGTTAGTTTCAATTCAGATAATCAAATTCAGATAAATACAATCAAGGACATAATTTGTTTTCAAATGGTTTTGATAGGCTAGTATTTCAATTCAGATAAATACTAGAGATAATTTGTGTTTTCAAATGGTTTTTATCTGCGATAATAGAATTTTTTGGAAAAATTTGTTGTTTGTCTTGATCGGTTATTATTACGCAGCTTTGTTGTTTGTCTGTCTTGTGGATTTGACTATTAGGGAAAATTTGTTGTTTGTCCTGATTGACTATTATGTAACTTTGTTGTCTGTCTGTTATGCGGATCTTTTTGGTTTCCTATGTTAATATCTTTATTCCTTGTTTTTAGCTGGTTGATTTATCTACTCTTGTAAAAAGTTTGAAACACCTTTCAAACCCTCTTCCTCCATCTTATCAAAAAAAAAAAAAAAAAATAGTCATTGAGTTGGGTCCTTATTTTTGTTCCAGGGTACCAGACGAGGAAGCGGGAGAGATTCCAGGGGCATGCGTGGTGAAGGCAACGGCAACGGCAGAAGACACGGCGATGACGGAGGATCAACTAATGGCATTTGTTGCGTCGCAGGTGGCGAGTTACAAGAGAGTACGAGTCTTGCGTTTTGTTCCCACCGTCCCCAAGTCATCCTCTGGCAAGATCTTGAGAAGAATTGTCCGAGACAATCTCCTCCAACGTCTTCAAACCAGAGCATAAAGCACCTACGGGTGCTGCTTTTCCTTAGCTTACTATGTTGTGTCTTAATATTTTATATCGAGCTGTTGTGAGATTTGAGACCTTTTGTATGAACTTCTTCAGTTTGAATAACATATATGTTTGCCGGATCGATGGCTGAGGCTCTCCATTAACTTGTTTCAACTGCTTCCCCCTTCTCTGTATGTTGGTTTTCCTCAAACACATCCCAGCAAAATCAGTTTAAACATGTCTTTATTAAGATATACAAGGTAGTGTGATTTTAAACTTCTTTTCCTTCAACAGAAATATACAAATAAAACGATTGTGGAGACAAACTGCCAAACTTTTTAAACAAAGTAGTGTTATTGTTTTCAGATGCTTGTAGGACAAGCACGAGTAACCGACAAGTTCACATCGAGTCAAGTTTAAATCTTACAAGTGAACATTTTGTGAGAAACAATCATTATATTTAAAATCAATTAAAACTTTTGATATAGGTTTAGGGTTGAGGGTATTAATATTATAGGATTGAACATTTGACATGTAATCAGGATTGAGTATATCAATTTTATGGAGTTCGACTTTTAACATAGATTAATGTTAAGTATGCTTTTATTATAGATTTAAATTTATTTGTAAATTGTGTAATGTCTAATGTTAATTTTAGATATAAATTTAATTTTATAAGTTATTTTTAAAGATGTTTAATCTTGTGGATGTAATATTTATTTTGGTATTATGGATGTATAAAGTTTATTTTATTATATTTAATGTTAATTTTAATATTTAATTTAAAGTATTACGAAAGAATAATAAAAAAAATACATTGTGATGAGTTTTTTTTGTTATATTAGTAAAATAGAGTTTTTGAAAGGGTGTGAACTCTTTTATAATATTAGATTGGTTTATTTAGTCTTATATTTTATTTTTCCTCTTTAAATTTTTTTTAATACATATTGAAAATTTTATATACATTCTTACAACAACCCATAATTTATATTCCTTTTATTTTAGCTACATCAAAACTATTAAAATTTTAATACATTTTGGTGCATTAGATCTTTAATTTTTTTGACACATAAACGATGTAACATACTCTAGCATAGCGATAAAATTCCACAACAAAACCTATTCGAGACTAGATCTATCGAGCTCTATAACAAAGTCTTATAGAAAAACCTATCTAGGATCAAGATCATATGAGCTATAGAATAAAATTTCATAGCAAAACCTAGGATAGACCAAATCATACAAGCTTTGTAATAAAATCCCATAGCATAACCAAAGAGGATCCAGATCAAATGGGCTCTGCAACGAAATCTAACAACAAAATTGAGGGGTCAAATTGTATAGGATTTATAATAAAACTCCTTAGTAAAAACTAAGAGGGACCAAAATGAATGAGCTCTATAGTAAAATCCTATAGCATTTTCCAAGAGGGTCCAAATCATATGAGCGTTATAACAACATTCTACAACTAAAACTAGGAGGGACCATATCAAACAAGTTTTGTAAAAAAATCCCACAACAAAACCCAAGAGAGACAAGATTGGACAAGCTCTGCAATAAAATCCCATAAAAACCTAAGAGGGGTCAAATCAGACAAGCTTTATAATAAAATCCCATAGCATAATCTAAGATGATCGAAAGTGGACGTGCTCTATAATAAAATCTCTTAGAAAAACCCATAAAGGACCATATTGGACATACTCTACAATCAAATCCCATAGCAAAACCTAGGAGGGACCAAATTATACGAGCTCTATAGTAAAATTCCATAACATAACCCAAGAGGGTCTAGATCAAATGAGCATTGCCCCAAAATCCCATAGCTAAACCCAAGAGGGACTAGATCAGACAAGCTCTACCATAAAATCCCATAGCAAAACCCAAGAGAAACCAAATTGGATAAGCTTTAAACATACTATAATATTTATATACATTCTTACAACAAAGTACACAAGTATTATTCCTTTTATTTGAGCTACATCAAAACTGCCAAATATTTAATACATTCTGGCACATTAGATCTTCAATTTATTTTGGTGCATAAACACTACAACATAATCTGACACATCTCTCTTATGAGTATTTTAGAATGATCTGCTATATGTATTTTGTTGCACTTTTGTTATAGATATTCCATCGCACTCCTACTATAGACATTCCAACGCACTTTTATCAACAAAATTTCTCCAGACACATTTTTCATATTATAATATATTACACCCTCTAATATCAAATATTTCCCTTTCCACTAGCTGACTTACAACTAGATGAACAATATTTGGAAAAATCCATCTTTTATCCTCTTCACAAAGAGCCCCCTAGATAGTCAACTAATCCACTACCCAATTTCCTTCTTTGAATACATGGACCACTTCAAAATTCTCCAATGAGTTCAAGATACTTAAAGTATCTATTAATACTTGACACCCACAAAGTCACCATAGCCCTCTTATTAAAATATTTGATAATGTTAAGTGAATATCCCTCTACTATAAACTTTATCACTTCTACACGTCTTTCCAATTTTACTCCAACCAATGTTGCTTTAGCTTCTACTTGACGACTTGTTATATAGTGCTTAAATACTCACTAAGAGCTCTAATTAGTATTCCCTTACTATCCCTTATCATTGCTCCACCCTTATCCTTACCAATATTCTCTTTATATGGCCCATAAAAATTGAGCTTTAGTCATTCCTCCTTGGGTGGGTATCATTTTAAACTTCTTCTTGGATATACTTGGATATTATTCTCCACCCCTACTGGGCTCACATCTCATTTTTCACTTATCCTTTTATTGATTTTGGTTTTTCCTTTATCCTCAAGGCTTTAATGTTTTCCATTATGGAAGCTTGGATATTATGACTATTAAATATTTTTTGATTTTGCTCCAACTATACACCCCATGCATAGTGGAAAGGAATCAGGTCCCATATTTGATTTAGTCTTGTACTCTTAAAGGTTTTTCCTACCGCTCAATCTACTCTACCATATTGTTTAACATTGCCCATCTAATCCTCATCTCCTTGATTAATTATTGAAATATCTTGAGGGAGTAGTTACACTATAACATTATGTGTTTCATTGTCTCTTCTTGTGCTTCACATAGGTAACATCTATTTAGAAATTTAAACCCTCTCTTATGTAAGTTATTTATTGTAAAGATATTGTTTTGTATAGTCATTCATAAAAACATTGCTATCTTAGGTGTAGCCTTCCTTCTCCACAATTTTCCCCATTGAAATACCCCTTCTAGTGGTTCTGATGTTAGTGACTCATAGGTCAATTTAACACTAAAGGAGCCTTCTTGAGTTCCTCTCCATACTATGGTGTCCCCCATATTAAAACTTACATGGTAGACCTCTAGTCTAGTTTTGAGTTTACATAATGCTTCCACATTTTGGTTATTGCTCATATGTTCCTTCTATCTTACCTCTCCATCTTCTTGGTTTATGTAATTGTAAAACAAACTCCCACACCTTTGTTCTAGGTCTTATCAAAATTTGACTATCTCCTAATCCTTACTTAATAGATGCTTCTCCAACCATGCATCCTCCCAAAAGTGGATCAACCTACCATTACCAATTTTCTATTAGACACCTTTCCATAGAACCTCTTCCCTTTAGTATATGGTTCCATATAGAAGAGCCATTATAGGGATCTAATGTGGTTATGAATCTATTTCTTCTTGGCTATCTAGGTACTTATTCTTTAGAATTCTATCCCATAATGATTGACCTTCCTTTATTATATTCCATCCTACTCTACAACTAAGACCTTATTTATGTTTCTTATCCTCCTTAAAATAAATATAATGATTTTATAGATAATAAAATATAAAAATTAGAAATAAATAAATTTTAATAGATATTTTTTAAGATTAGTAATTCATTATTTTTAACTTTTCAATATTATCTAAAAAGTTAAACATGTTATCAAATGATGTTGATGTGAACTCAACCAATTAAGTTCAACAAGTTTCTAGGAGAAGACTTGGGTTTAATTGTTAAATGATACATGCATGATTGCCAAGTTATTATAATACCACTATGTGGTCATAATGTAATACAAGTGAGGTCCATTTCAATCCTATATAACAATATTTTAAATAAAAATAATAAAACTTTATTATATTATATACAAACTTTCTAAAAGTAATTGAATAATAATAACAAAATATTTTTAAATAAATATTCCATTTATATTTAAAGGCTAGATGTTTAAGAATTCATCCCATTGAGTAGACCACTAAATAACATTACAACATATTAGACCCCCAAGGATTGGACATTTACCAAGAAGAGATCGAGGTTCAAACCTTGGGGGAAGCCTATTGTAAAGGTAGTAGTCTAATCCAAATCCTTTGAGTGCGTGCCATATTAACAACAATGGTACGAATTACAAGCACTTAGTGGTCCATTTCATGTCGGCTATAAAAAAATGAGGTGGAATAAGTTTGGTGGATGAAGCCCATGTGGTTTTAAGCCTCCACTTTGCAGCTACTAAAAATAGTATGGTTGTAACCAAAACAAATTACAACACATTAACTTAATAAAAATTTTCAATTCTAAAATTTAATTAAATCTTATTGTTTTGAATTGTAGTTTTAGAGGCCATATTTACAATAGTTACTTGCCACTAAAAATAGTGTGGTTGTAAAGAAAAATAAACATTACAACACATTAACTTAATAAAAATATTCAAATATAAAATTTAATTAAGTCTTATTGTTTTGAATTGTAGTTTTAGAGGTCATATTTACACTAGTTAGTCGGTTGGGCAGTGGTAGTGTAAGGGATGAATATTATTTTATTTATACTTTAATATACTATAAATATCAATATAGAATTGCTCATGGGGTTTAAACCAATTGGTGAGGATGAGAAGTTCCACACCCAAGGTTTAAATTTTGTATGTTAACTTTAACATTTTATTATGGGTTATATAACAATTGGTATGAACTAGCTTAGATATAAATGATATATATCTAAAAACGTCGAGAGTTATCAATCTTGAGGCACCTATCTCATTTCTTGGGGGTGTGATCTCCAAGATAGGCGCTTCGAGATTGATAACTATCGATGTTTTTAGATATATATCATTTATATCTAAGCTAGTAGCATCCGTGACCGCACAATTATTATATTAAAATATTTTTCAATAACATTTAAAAAAAAAAATATAAATGTATTGATAAATATAACATGCCAAAAATATTTAAAATAGCTTTGAGTGAGATGAAAATGCTCAAGTGATAACAAATATGAATCCCAATATGCGATGTTGATAAACACTTTATTATTTCAAAGATTGATGTTGATAAACACCTTATTATTTCATAGATTGGCTAGAGCCAATCATTTAAGCTCCAAAGACTTTAGTCGCTCTTCTTCCTTTCTCTTAGCTTTTTTTTGTTTGATGCTTAAGCTTTCATATGGATAATTTGAAGTGGTATCATCAGGAATGAGCAAGCCATTTTCCTTCATGAAGGTTAAATGTTGTATTGCTTTTTTTGTGTAATCTTCTCCTTGATATTCTATATTCCATGGCGCAAGTTTATCAAAATATCTTCTTCCAAGCATATCTATTTCACTTACGTCCATGAGTTGCCCACGGTATAGTTTGGATATAATTTCCCATTCATGTTCAATCGTGTTTTGTTGTACCACTCCAACATCATTATCTTCAGATTCATTATAATGTTCTTCTGTATTGTTTTGCCTACTTATCCTTTCAACATGCCATGGGTTGTAATTGAATGACTCCCAATTTGAAATGATATTTCCATCATCAAGTCCAATATCTCTCTCTATATTTTTGAATGGTTTATAAAGTAGCAGCTCTGACCAACAAAACTCAACAAATTTTTCTGATTGTCATTCAGGAATGGTGATAAATCATGGAAATACCCTCACAATAGCTGCTTCTTTTCTAGCTTTCCATTTGAAGTCATTTTTTCTCTTAGGATTATATATCCAAGATTTAGCTACATTTATAAGTGAAACACTTTCCATGTTATAAGGTCGTTGCATATATCCGTCAATTAAAGATTTACCTTCTCTTTCGGTCTCATCTTCATCATTATGTTCCACCTCCTTGAATACTTTTCGTCCAACATTTAGAGGAACAAATACTCGACTACATTCAACTAATGGAAGCTCTAATAACATATGACATGTTTCTTGTGCTCTTATATCTCTCTCTATAAGTGTTTCTGTTAGAAGACGTATATATGCTCTTGTTGCTGGATCATCATTATTCTGCATATTTGCTATTCGCATCAACATTTGTTGATAAGTTTCTGAGCTTTTTTTAGCTTTCGCAACATACTTGGCAATATAGTTTATAACTACATTCTTTGAAAGAACAGGTTGCCAATCTACATTTGCTCTCCATAATTGTAAAATATAATTATTATATGTGTTTACTCGTTCATCATTTCTTGTTGGTTCATACTTCTTATCTATTGTTTCAGGATCTTCGTATAATTTTGAACCTTCTAGATTTAGAGGCCATGGTGCATTGTACCTAAATAAAAGAAATAAGATAAATGGTATTAGTTACAAATTTTTTATGTATATGTGGAATAGTTGAAATACTTTGAATTACCTCTACATACCTGCAAACCGTCTTCTCTATTTTTTTTCGTAAGCAAGCACTCTCTCTACATAGCGTGTGGCGCTCTACACAGTTGAGAATCTCTTCGTAATCTAGATTTGCATCAATTTGCATAAGTTGTGTATTTCTCAAACATGGATGTTGACCAAAACTTTGTAATACCTGTAATTCACAACTATATAAATACAAACCTAAATATAAACTCATATAAATATAAATCTAAACAGTTATTTATATTTACCTATATATTCCGTTGGTGAGGGTCTCCTCGAGGATTCCATGCATGCACAATATTATAAAAATATCTTTGTGAATTTTTAACTTGATTTTTATTTTTCCAATCTAAATTTTCCATATTTGGAGCTCCCTCTAACCATAAGAAACCATGGACATGTGGAGAGCCTCTATGTTGCCATTCGTATCTACACCAAAATTATTTTACTTTCATTTTTTTTTGCAACACCTCCTTTCAAAATGTGGTGTTTCGAATATGCATGTAATAAGCTACAATATGAGGATAGTCAATAATATTTTTTTTTCTCCATTTTTGTGCTTCATGAGGATCAATTGGTGGAGTTCCGGCATCAATGCATGTAGGTCGGGCCAATACAAATCAAGCTGCACTTAAGGTGAAGAAAATAGTGGGTGACCCAATTTGATGTAATAAGTCATTTAACTCAGCACGACACTTTGTCCAGTAAGATCTTGTGCCTCTTAACGATGTACCAAAACACATTAAGCGATCTGCAAGATGGGATTGAGGGATATTTTCCATATGTTCACATAGTTCATTGATTGTAATGGGTAAGTCTTGAAGACTCTTCTTTACAAATACTGTTGAAGAATTCTGTGCACGATGTCGCATAATCATGTTCATCATGAAATATCTAAATATTGGATGTTTTCCAAAACGATGATCTCTATATTGAATTAGATGTTTTACGAATTCATGTAGATGAAGTTTTTTCATTCTAGGCTACAACCAATCACAATTTCCATCTGCAAATAATGTCGAGAAGGCCATATCCAGTAACCCTTCTATAACATACTCATTTATAGGAGATGCTCCAATTCCAGGCCAATCAATAAGTATTCCAGGATCCGCATTAGGGTTGTTTACCCATGCACGAATGAGTTCCATCTCCCTCGGAGCATTAGGCGGTTTGGAGGCCATTGATGTGGTGTGATAAATTATATTTCCTTCATCAGTCTCTAGAATTGGACCCATAAATACATATTCATTCATATCAAAATTGAACTCCATATGGACAGAATTAAGTTTATGAAAGACATTTGTAGTGGTGTCTGTTGGGAGTTCACTCAAAACATTTTCATCAATTTGTACATCCTTATAAAACTTATCATGCTCAACCTTATACTTAAGAGCTTTGTATACTCTCTCTTTATTCACTGTAAAATTATAATTTGTACCATGTTGATCTTTTCTCCTAACAATAATGATTGGCAAATCACTTATTGAATGAGGCAATACCTTAGCAATTTCTTTCACCTCTTGAGGAAAACTTATTGTGTGCCCTTTATACTTGTATTGGCCTCCCGTAGCATGTGTTACCTGTAATATGGGATTAACACGGGCTATCAAAATTTCTTCAATTTGTGTCAAATTTGCAAGTTCAGGTGGTTGTAGTCTAAGATCCATATTATTCTCTACATAAAATTGATTAGGACCTTTTTCTTGTCGACACCTATTACATATTGGACCTTTGTCTGTCAAACGCACCTTTATTCCAGGATAGCATTCATCACAAATATAACACATCGATGGTGATGCAAGACTATCTAATTGATGTCAAAATATAGTATGCGATTCATTGAAATCCACACCATATGTTGGAATTTGTTGTATATTTATTGCTATACCTTCAATATTTCCTTCTCTTCGAGGCTGCTATGTCCTTTCTTGATGCATCTCCATGTTAATATCATTGCATCCGCTTTGTGTCTATTGAACAACAACTATATTTGAAGCATTTCTTCTAAGAAAAGAAGATGCTTCAGATGCATCCATTTGTCGTACTACTTCATTGTTTTCAATATTTTCTCCATTACCCTGTTGCCTTTGTCTATCTTGGTTAGATCGTCTAATTCTCTCAAGTGTTTGATGGAGGATTTGAAGTTCATTATTCACCTCGTTATCTATGTCTATCATCTATTGGTGCTCTCTTATGTCTTGTTCCTGTGTCATTTGTGCACGAGACATTATTTTTCGTTTTGTTTGTTTTTCTCTTTCTTCTTGTATCTTTTCAACTGTTGATTTTGTCTTGCGTTTTGCACGATTTTGTCTTTGTTTCTCATTTTCTCTTTCTCTTTGGCTAACTGTCATCTGTGCACGTCTCTGTCTCTGATATTCTCTTTGATATGCCAAACGTTGTTGCTTCTTTTCCTCCTTTGATATATTTATTTTTGGTGTATTTTCCATTTGTTCCTGTAAAAAAATATTTTAAATATTATTAGTTTAAATTAATAAATATTAAAATAGTACAATATATATATATATATAAACTGATATTAGTATTCTATAATAATAATATACATTATCATAATAATATTATAATAGTATATTATATAATACTATAATATATATATTATAATACTATAATATATAATATTAATATTATATTAATAATACTATAGTCCAACTTATAATACTAATATTAATATTATAATAATACTATAGTTATCATACATTCCGATAAATCAATGAAACCCTAGAAATTAATACTTTATATTAATACTATAATATATATAATACTATAATATTATATTAATACTATAATATATAATATATACATTTCGATAAATCAATGAAACCCTAGAAATTAATAATATAGTATTATAATATATATAATAATATAATATATATATAACAATATAATATACTAAGTCAATTCTAGTATAAAATGTTTTGAGCGGTATCGATTGTGTGCATTTTTAATTTCAATGATGTTAAGAATTTCCAATTATGCTACCTGGCACCATCTGCAGGATTACATCTTTGCACCTGCCCAACTAAATAACGCTGGTGAATGTAACTCTATATCATTGTTCAAACCTTTATAGAAGCAGTCCCGAATGAATTTCTTGCTATTCGCAATTTACAGAAGCAGCTCAAAATAAATTGCGCTGTGGATTGTTTTTGGTATATTGCAATGGATGTTCATGTATTTATACAATATTTTATTAAACGGTTGGTTAGTCGACTATTTTAGTTTAAATATTTTAAATGTTTGCAACGGTTGGTTAGTCGATTGTTTTAGTTTAAATATTTTAAATTTTTTGTTAATGTTGGCTTTTTTAATTAAAAAAAAATTGTTTACGGTGTGACATGTATGACCTCTTTGCCTTCCACCCCCTGTACGCCATTGTAGGAACACCTCCTCTCGGCGTAATGAAAATTTTTACACCCTAAATTAAGGTTGATCTTATGAGTAAACTTTAACATTTAATTAAATGACATAATCAATTTAATTCCTCAACTTTTAAGGAAGACATCCATATTCAAATTTTGCTAAGCAATACATCCATAATTGTTAAGTTGTTATAATACCACTATGTGGTCATGATGTAATATAGGTAAGACACATTTCAAACTCATTCAACTAATTTTTTTTTGAGAATTGTAACTGAAATTGTCATAAGCATACATCATAGTAAAAAATAAAAGTAAAGTAAAATAATTTTAAATATCCATGAGGCCATAGGTCATATGGAACTATCATAGTGAAGGATGTGGTTTATCCAATGTATGATTATTTGACCATACCCTAGATGCTGATGCATGGTGTACAATCATACCCCTACATGATTCATGCCTTAGGATCTCCTATGTGTGTATTGTTAGTGATATGCATGTTATCCCCTTAGTAAACCATAATTTGTTTTTCAAAATATTGAGAGTGTAACTAGAATATATCATTTTTTACATTTTGAACTAAATAATCATTTTTATTTAAAATGAAGAATATGACACAATGAATTAAAGAATATATTTTAAATTCAAAGCAATTTTTTAAATTAAGATATTTATACAAACAATTGTATGAAAAAATGGAGGCAACCATATTTTTTCTTATATTAAATATAAATATTTTATATAGTAAACAATGAATAATCATTTTAGAAATGATAGAAATTAATACTTGACCTTGAGTTACATAAATCTAGGATTTATTAAGATGATTAACTAAATTCTTATTGTCTAATGATCTCAAAATAGAATTATCATTCCCAAATTAAAATAGACAATCTATGTATTATTCTTTAAAAAATTAAATTATATTCAAATTTAATGTTAAAATATATCTAACTAAAAAAGGCATTAACTTACTAGTAATATATACCCTTTGTGATTGTCAACTAGGAACAATGTTTTTTGCATATTACTAGGAATAATTTTAACTAAGAGGTAAAAAAATAATGTAATTTAATCTAAAACATACAATAATATAATTTACATGAACAAAGAGACATTTTCCTGAATCAATTTATATTATTTCTTCAAATGAATTCATGGTTATTGGAAACTCTATGATAGATAGACAAAATGCTAATGATACCTAACTTAGCCCCTAAGTAATGCTTTCATATATATAAATTGAATGCATCATCCATTTTCAAGTTGCCAATATCTTCATGAATCAACCAAATTGAATCGATCATCCTCATGATCAAATTAAGAGCATTTATTGCTCTAGAAGTGAAAGTGTCAAGGCATAAGTGAAGCATTGCCAGTGCTTTTACCTTCTAGAAAGAACTTTTGCAAAAAATATCAGTCTTTATTTCTAATATTTGATCTATAATGGTCATTTTAGTATAAGCACCAACATGGAAGTGCTGCCAACACTTTCATCCTTTAACACATTTGATTGTCGTGTACCAAAATTTTAAAAAATAATTGTTGGCTCCTTTCAAGATGCCCACCATTAATGGATCTAATCACCAAGATCCAGTTCATAGCCCTAGCAAAAGTTTCAATCCCAAAACATACCATTTTAAATCTTCCTCCACTAATGACATCTTGATCCCATTTCAAATTCTTACCCATTCTAATCCTATCAACTTCAATATAATCCTTCCCTAATTAAGCCATGTGTAACGGACCAATAGGTCTATTGTATAAAATCTATAAAAGATATATGAATAAGAATATGATGTGAATTCCCTCTCCATAAGGAGATATATATCTTATCCAAGGGTTATATTATAAAGGGACATAACCTTTCATACCCACCCTTTATTAAATAACCATTTAATAGGTTATTAATAGGATAAGTTATATATGGGATAATATTAAAATATAATATTAGAGAATATAATAAGGTAGTGGTTAGGTTCACTACATATCCTTCTAGCTAAGAATGCTTTGTTCTCAAAGCATAAAAGTGAAGGATGAGTAGAAACAAAAGAGTGGGACTCCCATGAAGCTTCTTAAAGGTATTTGGTGATGTCTCAAGTACGTAAGCATCATGTATGAGTATCTAAAATACATCTAGGTTCAAGTATAAGTCAACCTTCCTCATCCAAGATTGAAAAGTTCAATTTAAACTAGAGTATGGATACCAAACTTTTATTTTAAGCATAAAATATTAAAAACATCATGGATGCAACCTTTATTTGGAAGTTCAAGAGAATAGGCAACATGGTTGATATTCCTTTGAATATGATAAGGACCATAATATTTAGGGGATAAGTTTAAATTATTTCTACTATTTTTTAGAGATATTGCTTGTATGGATGAAGACACACATAAACCTAATAATTCTCTTAGACTTCTCATTCAAAATAATGACTATCAATCTATTGCTTCATCCTATTTTAACCCATTCTAAGTTAGTTTTTAAGGCTCATACAATTGCAGATTATTCAAGATAATCATGTACAACTGGAACCATTATATGATTAAGCACAAGGTCTCTAGTTCGTGGAGGTTCATATCCGTATAAGGTAACAAATGGAGTCATTTTGGCTAATGTATGATAAGTTGTGTTATACCACCATTGATCTAGAGGTAACTAGTTAGCCCATTTTGGGGGTTGATCTAATGCAAAATATATTAAAATTCTAAGCATTTATTTACAATATTTATTTATCCATCGGTTTGAGGATGATATGTTGAACTCATTGTTTGCAAGATCCCTATTTGTTGGTATAATTCTTTTAAAAAATTACTAGTAAATAATGGATCATGATCACTTACAATTACCTTTGGAAATCCATGAAGCTTATAAACATGGTTGATTTTTTTCTACCACTTGAGATGTGGAACACATATGCTTCATTAGAATGAAATGGAAAAATCTGGTGAGACGATCTATCACCACAAAAATATTATCATATCCTTTGGATATAGGTAGTCCATAAATAAAATCCATGGATATTTATTTTTATTTTTATTGTGGTATGTGCAATGGTTACAATAATCTTGGGTGTGCAAAATTCTCACCTTTATATCTTTGGTATATATCACACTCAACCACATACTTTTGATTGTCCTTTGCATACCTTTCTAAAAGAATTATTGCCAAGCATTATAATATGTTTTAAAGAAATCTACATGTCTTAAATTTGGAGAATCATGACTATCTACAAGAGTTTTTAGTATGAAATTTGAATTTCAAGGTAGTTGTATATGATTATGAATCCATTAGATATCATTTTTCTATGTAAATTATGGATGTTCCTCAATATTTGTAATGATGTCATGGAATTCATTACTTTTGAAATATTTATTTTGCATGTCTTTAATCCATTTTGGAATAATTACTAAAATTGCACAAGTGGTTGCCTCTTCAACCTTTCTAGATAAGTCATCGACAACCTAGTTATCTTTACCTTATGTAGAATTTCAAAATCAAATGATTGAATCTTAACCACCCATTTCTATTGTTCAATTATCAATGTTTTCTATTGAAGTAGATATTTAAGGCTATCATTGTTAGTCGACCAAATTGAAAACTTACTACCAATTAGATATTGCCTCCATTTTGCTAAAGCATGCATAATTGCAAGCATTTCCTTATCATAAATAGACTTGATTTTCTCATGTGGTTTAATATTCTAACTCTCATATGCAACTAGGTGACCATATTGCATGAACACAACTCCAAGAACCACTCTAAAAGCATCACATTCAATGATAAATGGTTTGGAAAAATTAGGAGTTGTTAATACAAGTGTCTTTTGATATGATATGACCTAAATATTCAAGCTTTGTATTTCCAAAACTACACATTGTTTTGCATAAAAAATATTTTCTTGTAAGACTGTTAACATCTTTTCCACATGCTTAAGATAATTTTCTAATTTTGGCTAAAGAAAAGAATATCATAAAAGAATACTAAGACAAAATTTCATAGATAGGATTAGAAGATTTTATTCATTGTAGTTTGAAAGGTAGTATGTGCATTATTAATCCAAATGGTATCACTATGAACTCATAGTGGCCTTCATGAGTTCTAAATGTTTTTTGGGGAATATCTTCTATCCTAATTCATATTTGGTAATATCCTAATCTTAAGTCTAATTTAGTAAAATATTTAGCACCATGGAGTTCATCTAGCATTTCATCGATAAATGAAATAAAAATTGATTCTTGATTGTGATTTTATTTAAGCCTTGAAAGTCAATACATAGGTGATAAGATCTATCCTTATTTTGAATGAGTATGATCGATGTTGAATATGGGCTCTTACTAGGCGTGATAATACCTGATTTTAATAGTTCTTGGACTAATCATTTGATTTCAATTTTATGGTGGTGTAGATAACGATACAATTTGATATTTAATGAAGGTGCATCTAGATTGATTTTAATAACATACTCAATATATTATTTGGGAGGTATTTCTAAGGGTAGATCTTGGAATACCAAAGCACATTTATTGATGATTTTATCCATTTTATTATTTTTTACATCATTTATGAAAATAGGATCAGTGGTAAAACATCGAGCAATCATTAAAGATGCTTCTTTTATTAACATATTTTCCATTTATATGAAGACACTAATAATGATGGAGGAGCATGGAATCCTTTTAAGGTGTACTTTTGGACTTTCCATTTGAATTTGAATTTTTTTTTTCAAGGCTACATTTGAAAAATCCTAGGGGAGTTAACCATTCTACTCGAAGTATTACATCCAATCCTCCTAATGGCATAGCATAAAAGCTATTTTGATATTTATAATCATTCATATTTAACTCCACTTTGTCACACTTAGATTTGAAACTTAGGTAACTACCCCTAGGAATTGGCACATTAAAGCATTTTGTTGGATAGACAAATAATTTGAGTTGCTTACTAGTGGCAACTAGGTGTGTTTTTATATATACTTGTATTTTTAAGGTTTGTGGGTATTGGATTTATATTAGTGCAACTATAGATATTATAGGGTCATTTGGTTTTGGTAGAGGTTCTCTTTTTGCCTTAAATACATCTTCACTACTAATACTACTCGCATCCTAGATTTTCTCTTCAATGTTCCTTCACAATTATAAAATTTCTTTCAATATTTAAGGTTTGATGGTTTAGGGAGATCTTTATTTCCTTTGTTTGATTGATATTCCTTGTAATTAGAGTTTTGTTGCTATAGAGGATTATATCTTAATGATTCTATCATACTTTCATTTCTTACATCCTTACCAACTTGAAACCATGTGTTACGATGTTTTTTGAATGTCTTATTTTCATATTTTTGAGCTAACCTAATAGATGGAGGCAAGGTCAAATAATCCGTAACTTGAAGTTCATATTTTATATTAGGATTTATTCCACCCACATAATATTGAACTAATTGACTATCTATTATGTTGATTACTAATTTTACCAATGTTTCAAATTTAGAAGTGTATCCATCCACTGATATTTATTGTCTTATTTGAGTTAATTAATTGAAATAATTGGTCTCTAGTGGTTCAAATATATTATTAAAAAACTACAAGGAATCCTTCTCATGTTTGTGTAGGCCCTTGTGTTTTTTCATGCAACCAAGTATATCACTTTCATGCTTTCCCTTCAAAATGGAGAGACACTACTTTAATAACATCCTCCTCACTATTGACATGAGTTAATTCAAGGTATTTTTTAATGCTCATACCCACTCAATATATTCACATAGATTTTCACCACTAAAATTTGGCACATCAATTCAAGTATTTGTTTTCAATGATCTATTATAATGTTGATTCGATTGTAGAGGATGAATAGTGATGATTTCTAGCATTTGCTTAGGATCTGATCTTGATGTTTGTGTAACTAGAGAGTTAACACTCTTGAGGGTTTGCTATTAGTGGTCAATACCTAAATGTTGGCTTGCATATCTTTAATGAATTCCTCTGATCTATTAAATATTTCTAATTTGGGATTTCTAATTTAATTATCCACTATCATTTGACGTTTTGAAATATTTTGTTTGGTATTGATTAATTTCATGCCATTCGTTTGTATTAGGTATAATGATAAAATGTGTTAATTTATAGAATTGAGTTTGTGATTGGTTCCAAGAAAAAGGTTTGATAAAATTATTCTTTGCCTTGTTGGACATATAGGAATTCTAACATTTGTCAAGTGAAGAATAATTCTACCTAGCCTTTTATCTGGGTACAAGAATAAATCACAAATTTGTAGGATGTTTTTTTGGTAGATAAGATACTATAGCATTAATACCAGGTTTTACAGGTTGACCCAAAACCTTTTACAAAAATCAGCCCAGTGCTGTTGATGAACATGTCCTTACTAAGGATCCTATATATGTAAAATCTATATGCTGCCAAATCCATTACATCCGGTAAGGCACATAGCCTGTTATCAAAAAGAAACTTCCCATACAAATTTTTGGGTATACCCTGAGAAAACACACATGCATCATAATTGCAAAAAAAGAAACAGACACAGATCCCTTCCTTGAAACAGTGGAGAAACAAAAGGCTGCAGACACATAGCAGAGTACTGAAAAAAACTCCCACAAGCTCTGTATTGACAATTACTCTTAATAATTCTTCGGTAATTACTTTCTTCCGTATATGACATGCTTTGGGACCACATCCCGTCTTGGTAAATCAGCCTTGGAGAAGTGAACCTGCTGGCTAGATTTATGGTGGTGGCTATCTGGTGGTCCACATGGCTCTGGTTTGAAGTCTTATATTGCCATTTCTTTCCTGCCCTATGATTATCAACCAACCTCAAATTATTAAGATGACTAGGAGCCATATTATCTGACATGTGACTGTCCTCATTAGTCTTTGTGGTATTTCCAAGTAGCATCCACCAAGACTAACAACTCGGATAATTTTTATTGTGATTCCATTTCAAAAAAGAGATGGGAATACTCATAGCCTTCGAACTTACAGTGCCTTACTTGTTGGTAAATTTGACTATCGTTCTTGGCATTCTTTTTGAATAAGCTCCTCTACTTTGCTCGGGACATCGTGTTCCCATTTGAAAAGTTCGTCACCATCAACACTCAAATTGGCCAGCTTATCAACAACTTTGTTAGCTTCCCGAAAGACATGTTGGGCTTTTCTGTCCTTTCTTCCCTGGAAAAGGATCCTAGCCTCTTCAACAATTGTTTTAATATTCCAAGGAGGTGTTTTCCAATTACTGAGGAGATTTATAACATGCATAGAGTCTCCTTCTACGATCAAATTGCCTTCTAAGTCTTGAGTCATTTGAAGGCCTCTCCACATAGCTCTTTGTAGGATGTTGATACAATTATGTTTGTTATCAATTATGATGTAAGCCTTTTATTTGGGTACAAGAATGAATCACAAATTGATAAGATGTTGATACAATTATGTTTGTTATCAATAATGATGTATGATAGACCCTTATATCAAAGAAGAAGATTTGACATAATAATTCCTCACTTTTTGGGCATATAGGAATTGCTAACCCCTACCAAGTGATAAATAATTCTACTAAACTTTCTATTTGGATATAATAATGAACCATGATTTGATGAAAATGATCTTGTTAAGAATGGAATTTTGATGAGATTGATATTTCTAATAAATCCTTTCATTGAGAAAAACAATTATAAAATCATCCCATGTTGTTGGATGCTTTCTAATATTTTCAAGCACTTTCCAGTCATCGAATAATCCTATGATATTTTTTTGGGTGAAAATATGAATAAAAACATGTGATGATAAAAAGATATTGTAGAAGAGATATGAAGATTTTTGCTTAGGGTGTGACTTGTTAGCTCAAATATGCTCTTTAATATGCCACACTTAGATTTCATCATAGAGTGCTAACAAGTCTAGCAAAAGCATATAAACATAGGCAATTAATATTGTAGTAGACAAATGCATGAGCAAACAAGGTGATGCACATGAGTTATTTTAGAAATATTGGATTCTTAGACAAAGAAGCTAGGTTGTCTAGATATAGTCAGGTCATAAATGGTGATCACCTTATGCTTGTCACAACCTAAATTTTTTTCTAAAGTTCAAAATATCCGAAGGACATGATGAGATTTTAGGAAAGTTGTCAAGGGACTCCACTAGCTCAATGACCTACTACAAGTGTAATGCAAGTGATATTTTTTTAAAATAAAGGGGTAAAAATTTATTGATAAAAAGTATGGATTACAGAGTACAACTGAGCTTCCAACCAGGACTCAAATAAATAGCCAAACAAGGCTAAAACCACTAGACTAGAATGACACCCAAAAAAGACAACAAGAATAAACCACATTAAGTCTGTACATCCTTGTGGATCAACTCCCACAAGCGTTGAGAGTCCCCAGATGGGAGACTCTCCCAATTATCGATACTCCAAGGATACAGCAGCTCAAAAGCCCTTTTGTCTAGGTAATCAGCAACCACATTCCATTCCCTTGGAATGTGCACAAAGGATATAAATTTGAACTCTTCACTCATTATGAGAATCTGAACAACTACAAAGGCCAACTACCAATTAAATTCCTCCACCCTTTTACTATTTAAAATATTAACCATAATTTGAGAGTCAGAATCGTAGATAATCCTATGCTAGCAAAGAGAAAACCCCCTCCGCAAGGCCTCAAGAATTTCAAGAGCTTCCATAAAATTGTTGGAGTGAACACCTTTATAAATGGAAAATAAAAAACTGACACCACCAATAGAATATCTCCCAACATCGCCAATTCTAGCATGTCCAGGATTACCCCTGGACGATCCATCTGTATTAATTTTTAAAACTCCTCTAGGGGGTGGCCTCCATCTACCATCTCTCCTAACATTCTTATTGAGCTGAGGAACCCTACTAGGGCTAGAAGAGTTCACACCATCCCCAAAGAGACCAAGGGCTTGCTGTACCTTCTCCTCCCTAGAATCCAAAAGAGGGTCCACATCACATTTGTTATGGATGGTTTCCTGAACCATATACATGATCCTTTGCCAGATCTGTTAAACAACCAAATAACTGCCTTGAAATATGCATCGGTTCCGTTCGAGCCAAATTTTCCAAATGATGCAAGAAGGGCCCAAATTCCAAGCCACCCGAAGGAAGGGGGCCTTGGCCGGAGGTCTGCCCAGAGTAATGCAAGTGATATTATTTCCTATCTAGGATCATCATTGCTTCATTGTAGGATTCTCCCTCATGACTTTATGGGATGAATAGGTAGACACAAGCAAATAAGAAATTCAAGCATATGATGGCAAACAAAAGATGTTAATTTTTTAAAGGTTATTATTCATACAATCAACCATGAAATCAGGCACATGACCAGGAAAATATGCAAATTAAAGCATAATATCTTCTTAAATACATTATATTAATAGGCTCTTTATGTTTATTTCCATCTATGGAAGCTAAAACATAAGCACCTGATCCAAATTTGGTTGTTATGATGAAGGGACCTAACTAGTTGGGTTCAAATTTACCCTTAAGGTCTTCTTTAGCATTGATGTTTTTTTGGTTTTCCTTGAGGTTAAGATCTCCTACTTAAAAAGAATGAGGTCTAACTCATTTTCCATAGGATTTCTTGAGTCTTTGGTGATACACACATAAGTGTTCTAAGGTTGAGTTTATCTTTCGTTGAGTAACTAAAGTTGGCCAAGTCTTACATGGTGATATTCATCACCAACTATTGCATCTTTTAGAAGGATCCTAAGAAATGGAACTTTTAATTCAAAGGGAAAGATGGATTTAGTCCCATAAACTAAGGCATAGCACTAGTCAGAGTTTGAACACTAGTGCGATATGCTCATAAGGCGAGATATAGCTACAAATGCCAATTCCAACTTGTTTTGCTTACTAGATTATTTAGGGTTTTGATTTGTGTCTTGTTAGAAGCTTTAGATTGGCCATTACCTTATGGGTAATATGATTTTAACCACTTATGTTGAATTCTAACTTTAGCACAAAGTTTGGCTACATCCTTATTTTAAAAAGAGTGCCATTATTGGATATAAGCATGTTAGGAATATCGTAACATGATAAGATCTAATTTAGGATAAATTTGGAGACTTGAACACCAATAGAAGAAGCTATAGGTATAACTTCTATCCACTTGGTAAACTATTTAGGTGTTGTGATGATGAATTTATGTCCATCAGATGACATTGGGTTTATTTTATCGATAATATCTTATCCCCAAGTAGAAAAAGGCCAGGGTGATGTGATTGACTAAAGTTCTTGAGATGGTGCATGAAATAGGTTATCATGAATTTGATATTTATGAAATTTGCATACATGGATATGAGAATATTGTTCCATAGTCAACCAAAATAGCCCATACGAACAATTTTTTTAGTGATGGCCCATTGAATTCCCCACCACATGTCCCCTCATGGGCATCTTGAATGACTACATTGACTTTATCTGCATTGAGGCATCTTAAAAGCATACCATAAAAAGTCCTTCAATAAAGGATATCTACAATTATGATGAATAAATAGATACATTTCCTAATATTATTTCACTCATTGCAGTTCAACCCTTAAGGAAAAATACCACTCTTAAGAAAACCATAGATTTCCTTATACCAAGAATCAAGCATCGATGCTTGTTAAATTGAAAAAATAGTCAATGAGAATGACAAAACATGCAAAGAAACATCTAAATCTAGGATTGAAACCTATGAATAAGGTAGGAATATATTTATTATTGGAGAAAAGAAGACAAGAAGCAGAGAAGGATATAATAGAAGGAATGCAATCAATAATAATTATGGGTGGGCAGAATCCCACCAACAATTGGGTGAAATAAAAATGATAACATGGAATGTTAGGGGAATTAATTCCCCTAAAAAACAAATGTTGGTGAGATCCATGATAAGGGATAACCAACCAAAGATACTCCTTCTCCAGGAAACTAAAATGAAAGTAGTAGTTTGGGAAGGAGTTAAACAAAGTATTTCGAAGAAAGGCAATAATACGTATATAGAAGCAATTGTGGCTTTAGGAGCCTTAGAAATTATGTGGAATTTTGAAATTTTAGAAGGATAGGTAGTGTTCAAATGGAGAAATCAATTAACTATGATGTTTACAATCAAAACAAGTAAAATGATTTGTTTAGTGATAAATATATATGCTCCCAATAATTGTAAGAAAAGGAAAGACTTGTGGAAGGAAGTGGAGAAAATAAGAGAATATGCAATAGGAATCAAGTGGTTGGTAGTAGGGGATTTCAATACTCCACTTATACCTAGAGAAAAGAAAGAAGAAACTCAAGGATACTTAGAAAGTATGGAAGACCTAAGTAACTTCATATCAAGAAGTGGTTTGATAGATATGGAGGTGGATGGAGCAAAATTTACATGGACCAATAGGAGACTAGGAGATAATATTATTCAAGTGAAGCTAGATAGAGTGCTCCTATCACTAGAATGGTATGTGGATAGATTAGAACATTCTTTGACTACATTACCAAGATTAGGATTAGACCACAATCCATTGGTCCTTTGGATAAATTGGAAAACCAAGAGGAGTTTTATGCCTTTTAAGTTTGAGTTCATGTGGTTACAACACCTAAACATATTTGAAGTAATAGAGGAATGGTGGAATTATCTAGTGTAGGGATCAAAGATGTATGTGGTAGTAGCTAAATTGAAAAATATTAAAAAAGAAATCAAAGTATGGAACAAACAGGTCTTTGGAAATATATTTAGACAAAAAGAAGCCCTTAAATAAGAAATATCATAGTTGGAAGAAGAAATTGGTCAATGTATGCAATAGTATATTAGTGAGAGAAAGAGCTACAATAAGAATTTCACAATATACTAGCAAAAGAAGAGGCTTATTGGAAGCAAAAATCTAGAAATAATTGGCTAAAGGAAGGGGATAGGAACACAATATTTTTCATGTTTCCACAATAAAGCATAGAAACTCAACAAAGATTAAGGAGATACAAATGGAGGATGGTCAACTCACTAAAAATATTGATCAAATATAGCAAGAGGTTATAAGATACTTCAAAATATTATTTGCATAGGAGAGGGAAGAAGATATAGAAGCCATTGAGAGAATATTGGATCATATCCCAAGAATGATTACAAATGAGGATAATGAGGGACTTATGAAAGAAGTAAAGGAAGAAGTAGAAGAGGTAGTATTCTCATTAGGAAGAGAAAAGGATCCAACAATAGATGGATTCCAAATTGGATTTTATCAAGCCTTTTGGAGGATAGTAAAAGAGGACATGGTAGCTACAGTGCAAGAATCTTTGAGGTTAGGTAACATTCTTAAGGAATACAACAATACCTTTATAGTTTTAATCCTAAAAAATAAAGAATAAAAAGTTTCAAATATTATAGACCAATCAACTTGTGCAATTCCATCTATAAAATCATCACAAAGGTGATAGCATTAAGGTTGGAAAATATCCTTCCAAATATAATATCATAACAACAAGGAGGATTTGTCCAAGGAAGATAAATTCTGGATGGAATAATCACAATCCATGAAGTACTACAATCAACAGTAGGAAGTGGTAAGGAAGGAATGATATTAAAGTTGGACATGAACAAAGCATATGATAGAGTATCATGGAAGTTCATGGACAAAGTTTTAGCCAAATTTAGATTCAATAGGTGGAGATTTTGGGTGAGAAATTGTATTTCCTCCCCTAAATTATCTATTATAATATATATTAGTTCAATTGGATATTTTATAAGTAAAATGGGATTAAGGTAAGGGGATCCTCTATCTCCATACTTATTCATTATAATGATAGAGGCATTGGGTATATGTATAAGGACAACTCAAAATTTAGGAGAGATTATAGGTCTAAGACCAAGCTCAACCATAGGAGAAATTACCCATCAATAATTTGTGGATGATACAATTCTACTAGGGGTAGAAACTATGAGGGAAGCAAAAGGAATAAAGAGAATATTAGAATTATATCAGTAGGCATCACAACAAAAGATAAACCTAGAGAAGAGTAAGATATATTTTATAATACACCAAAGAATAAATAGATGAGAATATCCAACATATTAGAATATAGCATAGAATATCTTCCAACCATCTATTTGGGAATGCCACTATTATTAGGAATAGGAAATAGTAGTATGTGAGATCCATTGGTGGACAAAATTAAAAAAATGGTAAGTTGGAAAGGTTCTATCCAAAGCCAAGCAAGGAAAGTGTAATTGCTAAAGAGCATTCTACTATCTATTCCAATGTATTTGCTATTAATATCCAATATTTCAAGTAAAATTGTAAATTCAATGAATTTTTTTTAGAAGAGATTCTTATGGATGAGAATAGAAGATAAAAATATAATTCCATTAGTATAATGGGAAAGGGTATGTAAGCCAATACTATAAGGAGGGCTAGGACTAAGAAGTATAAATATTGTGAACAAAGTACTGACAATGAAACTAGGATGGAGAATAATGTAGGAGAGTGAGGCATTGTGGGTGAAGATAATAAAGAGTGAATATATGGACAACAATGAAATAGAGAGAGTCCTAACAATTGAATATCCCTATAGGGGATCAGTAATATAAAATAATATAGTAAGAGGCAGGGAGGTCCTAAGGAGAGGAATATAATGGAAAATTGGAAAAGGAGATAAATTGTATATTTGGGAGGATGAAAGGCTGAAGAATTTCCCATTAGTCAAGGATAATAGAATAAAAATAATTAGAGATGAAGTAGAAAGGAAGTATGGAAGTAGGGTACATGATTTGATAGAGAGGAAAGAAGGAAGCATAGGATGGAAGAAGTTGGAGGGTAATTCTCAAAATGAAGAAGTGTACAAGATGCTCAATCTCAAACTAAGATCCTATTTCTTGAGTAATATAATGAAGGAAGATACCATAATATGGGGGAATAGTGAAGAGGGTGAATTCAATGTTAGATCAGCCTATGAAGTATGGATGGTAGAACCAGAAGATGGATATCCATGGAAGTGCAAAATTACAATACTTATGATGGGTAATCTTAGGAAGGATTCCAAATAATTAACATATGATGGGTAATCTTAGGAAGGATTCCAAATAATTAACATTTCAAAAAATTACAATATTTTTGTGGTTGGAAGTGCAAAATAGAAGACTTATGATGGATAATCTTAGGAAGGATTCCAAATAATTAACATATGTTCATTATATGAGAAGGAGGAAGAATAAATAAGTCACATCATTCTATAATGCAAGTACTCAATGGAAGTTTTCTTAAGGATAATGCAAGAATTAGGCATTTGCTAGATGATGCCAAACAACATGTTGGACTAGATCCAACAATGGGAGAGACCATTCAAAGGTAAGAAACTAAATACCATTCTACTTTTCTTGGGGAATATGGCTAGAAAGGAATATGAGAGTTTTTAGGAATGAAAGAAGATCAATATACAAAATTATGTAGGGTATTAATGGTAGCATTAGTGACAATGTCTCTATCATGAAAATAAGTAGTAGAGAGAATAAAGAAGAAGAAAAGATAGCAAGGAAATGGTGGACATGTCTTATATCAAAAAAGAAAAAATAGTGTTGATTCCTACATAAATAACTTTGTCCTCTATAAAACCTTGTTTATATTCTCCCTTCCTCATAGCACTCTTTATTCTCTACAACATTAAGAGGTATAGCTATTAGATCATCCAATTTGCCTATATCTTATTATCCAAGTATTTTTAATTATTTATGTGCCATGTAGGTGATGTGAAAAGCATTACATTATTCTTATATCATGTCATACCCATAATACTTAGGTTCAAATATTTCCAAATGATACATATTGGTAAAACTATAGCTACCAAGTTAGTATGCTAATTATAAGACCCTGATGAGACTCGATATGGAGCACAAGATATCTTATTTTTTATTACATCAAAATGATTAGTTTTCCTAATTTGCATGACATTCAATCATCCAATATGTAGAATGAGTATTTATAATACACTTGTTAAAAAGGCAATACTACTTTTAAACAAATAATTATGTTGAACTTATTTGTTTTGTCATAGAATTTTGTGAATAAGTTTGGAGAGTGTAGACATTTTTATTGTTTAATTGTAATTTAATAGGCAAAATTTAAATTTAAATTTAGAGTAATTTAATATATTTTTTTTGGTAAGTAGTGTTTGTATTTACAGCGGGTTTTAAAAAGGATCCCAAAACCTGATTACATAAGCAATGGGCCTAGAGCATCAATCCCTTGAAACTGAACACCAAAACAGAAATCCCGCCTAGTGATAACGAGTAAGCATGAAACAATCCCTCTCGGCGGGAAACAAACAAAAAAGAAAGAAAGTAGTTTTGGAGATCCGCCCGCTGGGAGTAGCCAAAAACCACCATCGAGAAGATCCCGCCCGATGGGAAGCAAAGAAAAACCGTTACAATAAAATCCCACCTCGCGGGAAGCAGTCAAAACCACCACAAACAGTCCCGCCTAGCGGGAAGCAACAGGGAAATCCTGCCATCCAGGAAACCAGCAGAAAAGAAGGATCCCGCCTCGCGAGAAAACAAGATGGCGAGAAAAAGAGCCATCCTGCAGGAATCCGACAGCACAGAGAGGATCCAGCCCATCAGGAAGTGACTAGAGAGTTGCACCACAAGGAACTTGCCCTGGAAAAATAAGAGAGGATCCCAGTAGCAGGGACCAAGAATCCCGTCCAAGCACAGAGCCCGTCGAGGATTCACAAGAAAAAGGGGGAAGCTGTCCAAACCCTAAACCGTCACCTCCACCGCATCGAGAAACGCAGGGGACCAGATCCACGCGAATAACCTACAAAAAACTCCGGGGGAAGCCTGAGGGAAAAAGGGAAGGGATCCCCAACCAAACAAGGATCCCTGGGAAGCACCAGTCCGAAAAAAAAACCAAGGAAACCCTAGCCGACCGGGAGGGGCGCAGATAGTGGAGAAGGATCTCCCCCAGGAGATCATCTGCAAACAACCACTCCCCGGGAGGGATGACCTGGGTTGAGCCAGGGACTGGGCAGGAACCAGGAGCCATGGGAGGGGGAGTAGG
Source organism: Wollemia nobilis (assembly GCA_028583015.1). Taxonomy (NCBI): domain Eukaryota; kingdom Viridiplantae; phylum Streptophyta; class Pinopsida; order Araucariales; family Araucariaceae; genus Wollemia; species Wollemia nobilis. The sequence goes on along the minus strand of JAQPPZ010016766.1, from coordinate 562,219 downwards.
GGAGGGACCAGAGCCCTCCACTCTCTACTTTCTTCCCTCTCCATCGAGTAATTTAATATTTTAACTTAGTATGTATGAAATGTATATAGCAGTGAAATTATTGTGTTGTTGGATTTTTAATTTACTTTATAAAACATATATATAATGACTAGTCGGTGCCAATTGTTGAATTTAGTTTCACAAGATGTAAAATCACAACTTAAACTCTTAAAACATGTTGATAATTCTTGAAATAAGCTTGATTTTGATTTATATTTTTATAATGGATTTTTATGTAATAGCAATTATCATATACTCATCATTATTTAATTGCCTTCCATCTTTTGGTTTTGGTGTAGTTGTCATTTAGTCAATAACATATTGATATTTGGAAGCTCCTAGTTAACGTGATTAATATCTTGATAGCATTTAAATTTATTTCATCATGGATCAAGAGTTTGATTCTCTACCATGTCATTCACCTTTAGTGTATAATTCATTCCATTGTAAATATATCTTAAGCAATTTTATGCCTTTTTATCACTTTTTGCAACTAATATGGTAGTTAATCAAAGCAAACTAAAATTGCTAGGTCTTGGTAGTAATTTTGGTTCTTTTTGGTTTGATTTAATTCACAATATAATTTAAAAATATTTACAACACTACCAAGTTTCCTCATTCATTACATCTCTTTTATTTTTTGTATGCATTCTCCACTATCACTAATAACTATGACTCATATTTGTTTTAGATTCTTTGGGATCCATTATGCAATATGATTTTTTGTTTGATGTTTCAAGATTGTGTGTGTCTCATCATATTAGAAGTTTTTATTTGATGTTTCATGATAGTATATGTGTCTTGTCATTATTATTCTTGTTTGATATTTTGAGATCATGTACATGTCTTGTCATCGAGAATCTTGATCACAAGATACATACACTATATTGAAATTTCAAACAAAAAATCCTATTGCACAATGAATCCTAACGAACCTAAAATAAATATATCATCTCATCAAAGTTTAAGAACATATATGTCTCACATTGTTAGTGACATGTCATAACTTAAATCCTACCTTTTCAACTATATACAATATAAGACAAACATTATCATTTATTTTTATAATTTCTTATTGTGTGTAGTGATGCAAGGTATAGTCCATTTGGATGGTCTCATGTTATTTTTGAATCTACAATTTTCTACATTGAAATGTATTTAGCATTATTGTGAAATTTTTTGATTATCGAATTGGTTTGTAATTAAAACATGTTTATTATCATTCTATTAAATTATTATGGTTACACAAACTCTATTATTTTAATTATTGTATAGTATGTATTGGACTCCATTTTTTTTATTGATAGAAAAAGGGTTTTGAAAGGGGCCTTAAACCTTAAAAAAAACCCAAAAAGGGAGGTAGTCACCAAAGGGATGACCTTAACAAGATAAAACTTAAGATAAGTGACCAAAGGGAACACAATGAATATGGGAGATCACCTCCCAAGGACAAAAATAGAAAGCACATAAGCCAATACAAAGGCCTAGAGACAAGGGATAGGAAACCCAGACTATCTAGGAAAAACAAGGCATCCAGAGAAATCCTAGCTACTTTGAAGCCTCAAAAGGATCCTTCTCATATTTTTTTACACTTTGTTCAAAATCTAAGACCTAGGTAGGAACATCCTTTTGCTTCTTGATATTGTTGACCACCTTAATGACTTGCTAGAGAAGGGTCGAAGCCAAGTTCAATTATTCATCTTGACCGGTAAGGGGATCATCAAGATTAGCTCTCTGCATAACATGGGTTGAAGGCCCACAAGGGGATTCACCATCCATGGGAGAGAGCAGCCAAGTGGGATTATCTTGGAGTTTTAACTTTTTATGTTTTGCGGGAGACTCTCTAGGGGTCTCCTTGTCAGGATCAATAATAACAAGAATTTTTTGCTTCTCCCCCGAAGCCTTGCCTTTGGTCGAGTGATAGTAGGATGAAGATGGAGTGTTGGCAGAAGAGCCAATGATTAACTTTTGGCTGACTTTAGATAAATTTATAGTGCCTTTCTCTACCTCGCCATCACTTGGAGTCCTTTGACTAGGAGACGAAGGAGCAAGGTAGACAACAACAATAAGGGTGGCCCTTTGTGCTTCCTTTTGTAAAGTATGCTTATATAGAATCAAGTGGAGACCTTGATATTTTGGGTGTGTAGAGGTACCCTCCCTGATGCTCTCAATCGATAACTCTATTGATTTGAAAAGGTATTCAAGGATATTGATGCTCTTGATGTCGTGTAGGTGATTCAAAAATGCTAAGTGGAAGCTTCTGAGAGGAGAGTTGGGCTCATCGATAGTGAAAAATTGCATGATAGGAACCATTACCTTATTATAAACCACTGGAAGGGCCTCCCTAATAAAACTTCCTTTCTCTTTCTCTAGGTGCTTTCCTTTGTCTTTGAAGTGACCTAGTTTCACCACTAAGGAGTGCTTATCTCTATAAATGAGATCTCCATTATTGGGCAACTCTGTCACCTCAACCAACATGCATAGTTTAACCTTTAACATGAGTACAAAAGTTATTATATATTTCCTATAAGTACTTCTTATGGATTTGTTTTTCAATTGGTTATATAGGATTGAAACAGGTCCCATATGTATTACATCATCACCACATAGTGGTATTATAACAAAGCTTGGATATTATCCATGTATCATTTGGAAATATTTGAACCTTGGTCTCATCCTTAAATGTTGAGGAATTTAACCAGTTGAGCTAATGCCACTTGATACTCCTTATGGAATTTATATATTTTAAATCATTTTTTATTACTCTAAATTCTTTTTGATCAATATATTAATTTTAATTCTATGACAATTTCACTTGCCATTGTACACAAAATCTCTCTAGTGGAATTCCCAAATGAAATAATTCTATAAAATTAATCTTATAGTTTTTTTTTTGTAAAAATACTTAATTATTTAATTTTTTTGTGCTACATTTTGAGATGTTAGAGGGGTGGGTCATGTTAGATGAAAGTAATGAGAGGTATCATGGAGTAGTTAGTAGGATGCAATGTTAGAACCTACTTGAATACTTTTATGAATTTATATTAATAGTTATTTTTTTGGTAAGTTAATAATTTTATTAAAGGGGCATTTGAAAGGCACCCCAACGCCTTGAATAGTTATTATATTAATAGTTATTATTATTTTTTATATTAATAGTTATTATAGTAATGAATCACTACACCTTTCGAAAGCAAAAGTTTGAGTCATGGATAAGCATAAAAAAAATGCCTAATAAAAAAGATTTGATGATCAAAGGCCAGATATCAAGAGCAAAGGATGTCTAAAAGTTAAAAGTTCATAATTCATTGATAGAAGACAAGGAGCAAATTTTTTGACAAAGATACCTGTGATAAAAGAATCTCGAAGATCAAAAGTCAAGCGACCTCAAGTGGTGAAGTAAAAATCTCAAAGAAGACAACATCGATGCCCTAAAAGTTAAATGAATGAGATGCACATTCTTCAAGGAAGATTGTACTTTCCTACAAAATAATGTCTTGTATATTTGATAAAGGATAACAATAGTATGAGATCCATGATAGAAGCATCTTGAAGATCCAATGTATTAAATGAAACACTCTTTTGTACCTAGATGATGGGAATTCCTAGAAATGGGTAGATGGAAATAAATATGATAGATGCTCATCCAAGGGCTCAGGACCAATTAACATTCATAACTTCAAATCCATAGGATCTCAAAGGAACAAATAATCAGATGAGACATGACTCAATATCTAAAATGACAACCACCTAGAAATATTTGCATGAGTTTTGGAGGGAAAACTCTCATTTTGTAATCTATAAATAGGAATAGTAATAGCTTTGTAAAGGATCAACAAGTTTGAAATTCAACCCATTTGTAAGATTTTTCTTCATTTTTTTGTAAAAATAGTCGGCTCTTAAGCGGCTTGTGGGCAATATCAAACCCTGATTCTGGTATAATATTTGTAAGATATTGTTTTCATATATATACATGGGAGCTTGTGTTAAATTTTTGGTATAGCCATATGTGGCCTACTGTTGACCTGTTTCTATGTGTATGTATTTGCTTATAATATTTTGCTTGTTCTTTGGGTTTTATTAAGTATATGCATGTGTGAGGGGCTTGCATATATTTTTGGACTACTCACTTGTTTGTCTCTCTTGTAGGACCTACCTCCTCATGCTTGGATACAATTGGTAGATCTAATTTGTGCTTCATTGTGTCTAGGAGAGGAAGTGTTCATCGTTGGAACACAGCATCCATGCCTATTTTAATAAGAAGACATTAGATGATCTCTTGATGCACCACCTCCTTTTTTATTTTACTTTGTTGAGTTGTTTTAATTTTATCTCTTGCATCTCTTTTCTCTTTGTTGAGCACAAGTGCACTTTGAAGATCACATCTTAACAAGTATATAACCTTGTAAAAACTCTTGAAGGCCCCTAATTGAGCCAAACCTCATGCTCTCAATCATGGTCCCATTGTGTTGCTCCTCATGAGGCGTGATTTCCCCTACTAGGGATAATCTAAGATGACAACAGTTTAATGGCAAGTCTAGTGGGATCCTGGTGACACGTCATTGGTTCTAGAATTGCAATAAGGAGTAAGGCTTAGACTTGGTGAGGGTATTTACCTATTATCACTTGTTGAAGCACTTGTTTAATCATCTAGTGACTCTGCTCCAAAAAAACATCAAAAGTTGTTGTAGACATTAGACTAAGGTTCAAGTGAAGACCTCAGTCTACCCACTATTATATAAGTAAAAAGTTGTACTCATATGGTGAATCCACTAAAATCCAAAGGACCCACGAGTCCAATATGGTTACCCCATATCAAGAGCTATCCTTTGACTAAGGATTAAAGAACTCATTGCGACCTTCAGAACCATCAACTATTTGGGAGAAATTTATATTATCACTGTTAAATTTTTTTTCTTGACTATATTGGTGAAGGCCCAATGTCCCCACTAGATAACCTACAAGAAATAATTTTCACTTACCAAATGCACAACATCATAAATTAGGATGTGGCCCTCAGGTTGTTGGTGGCTTCATTGAAAGGAAAGGCTCACCAAAAATTTGATGCTTTATCTCCATATTTAATCTCTAATTGGCATCATATTGCTACCTTGATCATAAGAAACTTCATGGAAGAGGCAAATAGAGTGGAACCTAAGGCAAATACTCCTTTCAAAGACTCATTGAAAGAGGAGATGCAAAGCAACCTTATGGAGGATAAAAATAAGACCTGCAATCTCTCTGAACAATAAGAGCATATCTCAAAGGAGACCCTCCACATGCATACCAAAGGGTATGAGTCTACAAATTAGCTAGAATCTAAAAATACTTGTGACAAGGAGGAAAATTTTGGGTCAGAGCTCCTCTACCCTTCTGGTGATTAAGTGGGACAATGGTAAATTTTCACCTTAGGAACTGTTAGGATCCTCCATCCTAACATTAATATTCAATATTATTAATCAATTAATTATTATATTAATAACTCATAACGTGAACCATCACGTCTCTTCACCAACGTAGCCCTAGGTTAGATATAAATATTAGGTTTGGGCATAGAACTTAGCATCAAAGAAGAATAATATTTATTTATAAGTATTTAGGAGGGAGCCCCCTATAAGTGATAAGCGATTCCAAGGGAGCCCTATTTAAGAGGCCTGCGAGTGTTCTTATCAATTTATCCATTAAATTTATAATAAAGTATTTGGGATCTTTGCATTTGGTATCAGAGCCACTTTCTTGGATTAATACCACTACACAAATCATGAAGAATTTCTGCAAGTTCTAGTTACAATACGCAGTGCATCCAAGGTTCATTATGCTTGGCAGAAAAGGAAGTCATAATAACAATAAAAGTGTAACCACAGTAGAACCCTGGGATATTAGTTTGATCCATAGATTATGTTTTTCATCGGAGCACCACCTATTAAAACCTGAAGTACCCTCGTAGCTAACGTGGCACATGAAAAGGTGAATGAATCTAGTTTGCAATAATCTTCACTGCATAGGGAACTCTTCCTCCTACGTTGATGAAGATTGACATTGATAATTTTTTTTCAAAAACCCTAGAGTTATAATATCACAAGTGTAAGGGAGATACAAAATTCATTCAGCGCAGTTAAAAGGGACGTGCAATGTTCATCTAGAGTAGTTAAAATTTACGACAAAAATAAAAAATAAAAAATAATAAAAAAATAAAAAATAAAAAATTCGTGTAACGCATATTCTACTCGATAACACACATGCAACAATAAGCAATGAAAAACAACCAACCCCATAGTATATTCTGGTAACATTACCTGTTACACATCCTCACAACATTATTCAGTCTCTTCTGATAGCCTAGAAGGTTGCAATCAGTGTACAGTTGTAGGCGAACATTCCAAACAGTGTAACGAACGACGGAAGGCCGATAATCGAACACAAATTAAAAAGAAAAAAATTAATCAATTTCATAAGGTTAATGACCAATTAAAACACGATGAGAAACCCTAATTATTTCTTATTCATACAAAGGGTGTCGTCAAAATTTTCATGGATTTTCTGAGCTAAAGGGCGTTGTCCAAAGTTGTAGCAGTGCACACTTCACACAGAGACATAAAAAATGTACTATGACCCTCAATATATCACAAAATTATAATAAAATTTTGCCTTTGGTGAATCAACGAATCTAGCTAGTTGAAGCGTTCAACGAATCTGGAAAAACTACCTATGGAGGCCATCGATGGTTGTTTAGTAAGGATTCTGGTAGACAAATATAATTTACACGTGGTTAAATCAACTACTATAAACCTAAAGAAATTTTGGCAGTTGAAGCGCCAGCAAGGGATTTGCACAAATCCTCCTCACGGGTCGACCAGGCTACAACGTTTGCTTAAAATTTGACAAGCGGTTTATGTTTTCAATTTGAAGAGTTGGGTCTTATCTTGGGAGGATAGTCAGAACCAATTTCCAAAAGGCTCTGCACTCACCTTACTAATCTTCTATCATCCAAGCAAGAAAGAAATAAAACTTATATTGTGTCGATATTCGCAACGTATTTTCCAAACATCATCGTCGTTTTTTTGGTGACCAGCATGATTTTCGATGAATAAGTTATGAAAATTTTACCTAAAGTTTCAATTATCTCAAATATTTTCATCATCGCGAATATAATTTCGTTGTCATCCTGCATTTTTGGTCGGGGTATCAACTACACAGTTAAATTCAAAAATAAAAATTTAAGGACCTTGTCGCACATCGCGTGTACCAGAGGTTCTCTTAGATTTTAAAACCGCTAAGACTCATTTAAATAACGTGACCACCACCGGTGGCCACGTAAACCCTCATGCATTCCTTGTTCCCATCCATCACCTATCACCTATCAGTCTCCTTACATCACTATCCATACATGTTAGTTTTATCCATCCATCACCTATGCCTCCTTACATCACTATCCCTCCATACATCAACCTCTTTACATCACTATCCCTCCATCTCTTCGTCTGTCAGTTCCATCCATCAATCACCTATCAACCTCCTTACATCACTATCCCTCTATCTATTTGTCTGTCATTTTCATCTATCCATTAGTCTCCTTACATCACTATCCATATCCATCACCTGTCAGTTTCATCCATCCATCACCTATCACCTATCAGTCTCCTTACATCAGTTTCATCAAACCTATCATTGTCCCTATTCTTTGTTCTCATCCATCCATCATCTGTCACCTATCAGTATCCTTACATCACTATCCATCAATCTCTTTGTCTATCAATTTCATCCATCCATCACCTGTCACCTATCAGTCTCCTTACATATTGTTCCCATCCATCGATCACCTATCACCTATAAGTCTCCTTACATAACTATCCATCCATCTCTTTGTCTGTCAGTTTCATCCATCCATCACCTATCACCTATAAGTCTCCTTACATAACTATCCATCCATCTCTTTGTCTGTCAGTTTCATCCATCCATCACCTATCACCTATCAGTCTCCTTACATCACTATTCATCCATATCTTTATCTGTTAGTTTTGTCCATCCATCACCTATCACCTATCAGTCTCCTTACATCACTATCCATATCCATCACCTATCACCTATCAGTATCCTTACATCACTATCCATATCCTCGTTCCATAACCTATGTCAGTCTCCTTACATCCCTGCAAATCCATCACCCGTATCAGTCTCCTTACGTCCTTGTCAATATCTTTGTCTGTTAGTCTCATCCATCCATCACCTATGTCAGTCTCCTTATGTCCCTGCAAATATATCTCTTTGTCTATCAATCTTGTCCATACATCACCCGTGTCAGTCTTGTCCATCCATCATCCATTTTAGTCTCCTTACATCCCTGCAAATCTATATCTTTATCTATTAGTCCTCGTTCTCATCCATCCATCACTTGTGTCAATCTCGTCCATCCATCACTTGTTTCAGTCTCCTTACATTCCTACCAATCTATCTCTTTGTCTATCAGTACTCGTTCTCATCCATATGTAACCTATGTCACTATCCCTAGCCTCATTCATCTTAGTCTCCTTACATCCCTGCCAATCTCTTTGTCTATCAATCTCGTCCATCCATCACCCGTCACCTATCAATATCCTTAAATCACTATCCATATCCTTGTTCTCATGCATCCATCACCTATATTACTATCCCTATCCTCGTTCCCATCCATTCGTCACCCATGTCAGTCTCCTTACATCCCTGCCAATCCATCACCTATGTCAGTATCCTTACATCCCTGCCAATCCATCACCTATGTCAGTATTCTTACGTCCCTGCCAATTCATCACTCGTATCAGTCTCCTTACATCCTTGCTAATCTCTTTGTCTGTCTATCTTATCCATCCATCTCCTATGTCAGTATCCTTACATCCCTGCCAATCTATCTCTTTGTCTATCAATCTTGTCCATCCATCACCCGTTTCAATCTCCTTACATCCTTTCCAATATATCTCTTTATCTGTTAGTCCTTGTTCTCATCCATCCATCACCTGTATCAATCTTGTCTATCCATCACTTGCTTTAGTATCCTTACATCCTGGCCAATATCTTTGTCTATCAATCTTGTCCATCCATCACCCGTCACCTATTAGTCTTATTATATCACTATCCATATCCTCGTTCCCATACATCCGTCACCTATGTCACTGGCCCTATCCTTGTTCCCATCCATCCATAACCTATGTTAGTCTCCTTACATCCCTACCAATCCATCACCTATGTTAGTATTCTTACGTCCCTGCCAATCTGTCATCCATATTAGTATCCTTACATCCTTGCCAATCTCTTTGTCTATCAGTCTCATCCATCCATAACCTGTGTCAGTCTTCTTACGTCCCTACAAATCTATCTCTTTGTCTATTAATCTCGTCCATCCATCACCCGTGTCATTATCACCCATTTCAATCTCCTTACATCCCTACCAATATATCTCTTTATTTGTCATTCTTCATTCTCATCCATCCATCACCCGTGTCAATCTCGTCCATCCATCACTCGTTTCAGTCTCCTTACATCCCTACCAATCTATCTCTTTATCTGTCAGTCCTTGTTTTCATCCATCTATCACCTATGTCACTATCCCCATCCTTGTTCATCTTAGTATCCTTACATCCCTGCCAATCTCTTTGTCTATCAGTCTCGTCCATCCATCACCCATCACCTATCATTATCCTTACATCATTGTACATATCCTCGTTCTCATGCATTCGTCACCTATGTCACTATCCCTATCCTCGTTCCCGTCCATCCGTCACCTATGTCAGTCTTCTTACGTCCCTACCAATCCATAACCTATGTCAGTATCCTTATGTCTCTACCAATCTGTCACCCGTCTTAGTCTCCTTACATCCTTTCCAATCTCTTTATCTGTCAGTCTCATCCATCCATCACTTGTGTCAGTCTACTTACATCCCTACCAATCTATCTCTTTGTCTATCAATCTCGTCCATCTATCACCCGTGTCAGTCTCATCCATCCATCACCCATTTCAATTTCCTTACGTCCCTACCAATCTATCTATTTTTCAGTCAGTCATCGTTCTCGTCCATCCATCACCTATGTTAGTCTTGTCCATCCATCACTCATTTTAGTCTTCTTACTTCCCTGCCAATATATCTCTTTGTCTATCAGTTCTCATTCTCGTCCATCCATCACTCGTGTCAATCTCATCCATACATCACCCGTTTCAGTCTCCTTATGTCCCTTCCAATCTATCTATTTGTCTATCAATCCTCGTTCTCGTCCACCATCACCTGTGTCAGTCTCATCCATCCATCACCCGTTTTAGTCTCCTTACATCCCTGCCAATCTATCTCTTTGTATATCAATCTTCGTTCTTGTCCATCCTTCACCCATGTTAGTCTCGTCCATCCATCACCCGTGTTAGTCTCATCCATCTATCACCCATGTTAGTATTCTTACATCGTTGCCAACCTATCTCATGTTTTGTCAGTTCTCATGTTTGAATCTCATTATCCATTAGTTCTTGTGTTTGAATCCATCGCATCAAATTCACCATTGTCCTATCCCGTCTCCCTTAAGTCTCGTCCGCCCTCGCATCGCTTCTCCATGCCAAGTGTTCCTACTATCAGTTTGTCTCAGTCTCATCTCCACCCAATAAAACACCTTGTCATCCATTAACGTGTCACATTGTACCTGGATCTACGTGCCCTCATGTCTTGTGCCCCCATCTGCCACTCATTGGGTTACTTCAAATTTAAAAATCTAAACTTGCAAATAAAAAGTTGAAAACAAATTTTTGAGAAAAAAACACAAAATTGCTCCAAAATTACAAAACTTATTGCAAAAATAAAAATTGATAATGACAATAATTTTTTATAGCAAAATAAAAAAAGAGAGTTGTTAATCAGTCTTGCTCAATGATTTTTTCAAATTTTGACGACAACAAATTGCACTATCACTAGCTCTAGTTGCTTTGAAAGTGTCTGCAAAGATAGTGAGCCAGTAGTATCCTGCCCTTATTATTTTCATAACAATTACTCTTCCTAAAAAGTGACCTCCTAATAGACCTCCATGAAAGTCTTTAACGACTCTTTGGTTTTCATTTTTTTTAAACATCTAAGAAGCACTCCATCTAGATTTTTATTGTACAACCCCTTAGGAAGAAATACATACTTCAAATCTTAGAGCCTAAACCTTATTTTATATGAAGTATTGAGGTCTTGGAACATACTCTTGTTTGAAAGTAGGCTATCAATTGGTCTATCCAATCTAAAATTTCTAGAAGACTGTCACTGTGAACACACACTGCTTCCTAACAAGCTATTATCTGATATGAATATGCTTTTGTAGCTAGTTCCTATAACAATGCTCTCCCTCTAACTAACTTGGTAGGATGAATCTCTAGATCATAATATTATATTTTAGTAATCCAACTAGCTCTTTTGTTATCCAATTCTCTTTGAATGATAAAATTCCTCACATCAGGGTGTACCACATAGATAAGAGTCTTGCTTTGGACAAAATACTGCCTAAACTTTTTCAAGGATTTCATCACTGCAAATACTTGTCTCTCAATTAAGTTATACTTGCTATGATATTCATGAATGGTTTGGCTTCAGAAGAAAATGGGGTGTTCCTCTCAATGAAGTTATACTTGAGCATTGATGAATAAATTTCCTCAGCTCCATAGGTATATGAAATCAAGTCCTTTATGAAATCAAGAATTATTAATACAAGTGCAGTTGCAATTGCCTATTTTATTGCTTCAAAGGCTTGTTTCCTCTTCTCAGTCCGCTTGAACTCCATGTTCTTCTTGAGTAACTCTAAGATGGGCCTAACCACTTGAGCAAAGTTTGAGATGAAATTCCTCACAAAATTAATCAGCCCAAAGAAGGACTGTAGGCCTTTCTTATTTGTGGGGAGGGAAAGGGCTAAAATTAATTTTATTCTATCAGGATCTATTGCCATCCCTTCTTTAGATACTACATGTCCTAATAACTTGCCTTCATGGACAACAAAGAATGATTTATTTAGATTAAGGGAGATTCCAAACTCTTTTAAATTTTGGAATACTTTCTCCAAATGCTCAAGGTGTGATTCCTTCCTATGAGAAAACATAGTCAGATCATCAAGATAGATCAAAATGATTTTGTTGATAAACTCACCAAAAGCATAACCCATGGCTCTTTGGAATGTAGCTCCTGCATTGGATAGGCCAAAAGGAATTCTTTGATAAGAAAATATCCCCAACTTAGTGGTGAAGGCTTGGTATTCATATTTGACCCAAATTTGATTATATCCAAAGAAGCCATCAAGCAAGGAGTACCTTTACATCGGATCTAGCCCCATTTTTGCACCTTGATCCATAAAAATGCATTGTCCAAGTTTCTGACTGCTTGAGAGACTAATTAGATATGGTAGAGATATTCTTTTCTTCATTAGAGAAAATATTGTAGGTACCCAACCCTATTTCTAACAAGCTATGGTCATCTCTGAAAGGCAACTCATCTTCAATTTCTAAATCTTCCAGAATTTCTACTAACTCTGGTTCTTCCATTACTGAATGATTGTATAAATCCTCTTCAATATTTTCAATATGGAAAGATACAAGCTTCTCTAGGGGTTTCCTTATTCTTTTTCCTTTTTATGGAACCATCATACTAGAGTAGTCTTAATACATATATCCTCCCATATTGGCAGTGAATTCTCTTGAAAGGTATATACCAAAATAGGCTTCAAGGTCAACTACCACGATTTCTTGCACAATGGTAATTTTTGAGGCTCTATGCAACCTATCAATACATCCTTTATAACTTCTATAGTCTTAAATGGGGTACTATCAAGTTGCAAGACCCCTTGACATGACCTTGTGTACTTCATGCCCATCTCATCATAGACTGCTTTTGGCATAACAATCATTGAGGCCCCTAAGTCTTTCATACAATTGTGAACTATCCATCCTTCCATTATAAGAGAGATATAGAATGAAAGAGGTTTTTTCTTCATGGTGGTGGGAGGCATATTTTATTTATCTTGTATTAGATTGAACACTATTGTGGTTTCTCTTTCTTGAGACTTCTTATGCAGAGAAGCTTTCAAAAAATCTATTTGGCCAGGGAGAAAAATCATATTATATAGGCTTGCTCTAGATGGAAATATTTTCAATTCATCCATAATATTATACTCAGATTGAACTGGTGGTGACCTTTCATACATTTTTTCTAGTTTTCCATACTTCATTGTATACTACTGAGTAGCTTCTATTCTATGATCCTTTGTAATGAAAAGGAACCTCAACTTTTCTTGGGCTTCTTTTCTATCATTTTCTTATTCTTTGCTCCTTTCCTTTTCACCTTCTCTTGGTGCATTTACCTCCCTTTCTGGTCTTCTAGGAACTACATCACTTTTATCGGAAGCTTGCAGAATAGGAAACTTGTCAGTGCCCTGTGGTGGTAATTCCATTTTTTTTGAGAATGTACTTGGAATGTGCCCTTTTTCTATGGGTCTACTTGCAAGGTTTTCTTTCTAGATCCGGTCATAATAGAGGCTTGCTCTTCTTCAGGAGAATCTTGTCCGATCATAACTTGAGCATGCTGCCACAACATGTTAACTCTCCTATTTCGATTTCTCTTTGCCTTTTCCATTGCTTGTTGCACATGACATTGGTACATCATACAGGTTTCAGAATCATGTAGATCATTACAAACTAAGCACCAAACATTGACCAAGCTAGTTTCAGGCACGTATTCTTGCTCTACTTGATTCACATTGAATCTGGGTCTAGCACTACCACTTGTACTTGGATTCTAATCCTTATTAATATAGGGGAATCTTCTTTGCTGAAATATTTTGGTTTCCATTTTTTCCATTGCTTTGACCTTGTTATTGAGCATTTTTAGAGTGCTCTAGGTGTCCAACAATACAAATGTTTATTGGGGGTTTTGATATGGAAGAGGAAGAAAAAGGACAATATAGGTTGTTTTAGGAGAAAATAATGAAGTTGCTTGTGGAATTGATGGAGGATCCATATATGAAGGAGTGGTTGCTTTTGGTGGAAACTAAGGAATTTCATAGAAATAAGGCATTACCATTTTTTGTGGAAGTCTTCCTACAATAACAAATATGTTTTTCACTTGGATAGTTGCTTGATAAACTTATGCAAAATTTTTTGTGCTAGATTGCTAATTTTTTAGCCCCAGGTCTGACCCAAGGGCTCTTATGTAATACATATATGCTAAAGATACCGTTGGTCTGGCTTCAGGGGGAATCCTCTTTCATTTCCTACTAAACCCCAAGTTAAAATCAGAGACTAAATCATGTTGGTATTTTTGCATAGCTCTAAACTGGTTTAGGAGTGAAAAGGGATCATATGACTCATTGAATTCTTCTACAAAAGGATCAGCTAAGTTTTCCCATGAGGTGATGGTTTTGTCTTCAAAGGTTCTAAACCAATGTAGGATCTTTCCTTTAAAATAAATGGCTAGAAGCCTGACTATGACATCTTCATTATTGATATTGTGAATAACAGCTAAGTTCAATATATCTTAGCAATGCTCATATGCAGTATTTCTTGTACCATCAAATGTGGGTATGGATTTTATAACAACCTGGGGGATGACATGCATATTAGAAATTCTGAGAGGTCCAAAAGTATCCCAACTGGGATAATTTTGTGGGGGTTGATTCTGATTCACATTTTGGTTAACATTCTGATTGAAATTCTAACATTAAGCCATTGCAGGTGGTGTCTTTAATGGGATTGGTCTTGGAGGTACCGTAGGGGCTACTTCAATCAATAACTCTTCCAAATGTGAGTCCGGGAACAAACTTCTTATGATATTGGACCCTCTTAGGGGTAGCTCATAAAATATAATAGGGTCTTGACTATTTTTAATAGATGACATAGTATTCATGAAAAAAAATGATCCACTAGGGTGGCTTTTCTAGTTTCTTGCACTTTGGGATTCGCCAAGTGAATTTATTTTCACTACTGAACGAGGTCAAGAAAACTAACTAAATCTTGATTCCTCTGGTAATTATCAACAAAGAAATGGATAGGGAAAAGACAATGTATCTTTAGGGTTCCACTAAGCATGCCAAAACTATTGGGGTCTGAATTGACATCAAGGAAATATTGAACTATGACTATGAATTTATGATATTCTGAAGGTGCACACCTGCTAATCACAACTCAAACCTTGACATTGGATGGATCAAATATTACATCAATACAACCTTCAAAGTAGGTTGGTATACCTTGTCAAATTATTATGTGTTTACTCAATTAAGCTTAGTTTAAAATATAAGTTTACGGATAGAAATGGGATAAGGGTTAGAAACAATTGAATAAATAATGGTTAGATAAATCTAAAAGCATTGACAATTATTAAGAACCTTCTGGTAAATCACATTTTTAGTATGCCACACTTGTAACTAACAACAATCAAAACTAGTAATCTTCATCATTACAGGGCAAGAAAAATACTCAAAGAGCTATTTCAAACATCCAATATGTTAATAATCCAAATAGCAAAATTAGATCAACATCTAGATTAACATAAAAATCTCTCCTACAATATTTTTTTTTAACATGAAGCATTCAAATTTGCTTTAAGTTAGCAATCCAATATTAGTAGAATTGACTAACCATAATAGCAGTAGCAAAATTAAATTCATATATTAAAATCACATGAAAATGAAGAAAAAGGCTTGAGGCAAACATCCAAGTAATTATCCTTTTATTGATTTCTTAGAAGATTACAATAATATAGCAGTCAAACATTCTAGAGTTGATCCTTCAAATCGAGGGTTCGACCTCTTTATACAGATTTTAGAATAAAATGGAAAAAATAGGAACATTACAAGGAATTTCATGCCAGATCAAGTGCTGAGGTGGCAACCTCTCATTTGTTTTTAGAAAGAAAAGAGTTGTGCTCCATGAAAATCTACAAATCTGATCTCCACAAGTTCCTCAACCCTCTGTGGAATCTAGATAATGCAATAGTCATAGGCTGATATGATCCATCCCCTATTCTTGATTAGGTTTATCCACCATAGATTTGTAACTAAAAACATTGGTGGATCTTGATTTTTGTGATGTTTGGTCTTGCCTAGTTTTTTGGCTTGCATTCAGTGATTACATAGAGTAAGACTCATTTCAGTAGTGTGGAATATTTCTCCTTTTAACTTAGGCTAAAATTCATCACCCACCTTTGATCTGCCTTTAAATGACAGATATGAAGAGTGACTTAGCACATTGGGATTCGTACCATCACATACCTTTTGGTTTCAAAATCTGCTCTCCAAAAATTTTGCTCTCAATACTAGCTGCATCTCCTTTAGTGCAAGAATTCGCTCCTCCAAAGTTTGCTCCTTAGGTTTTATATTGTTGATCATGAAATGGAGGCTTAGAGGTGTCACCTTTGAATAATTTTGCTGAGGGTTGCCTTTTATCAAAATCCACTCTCTGAAATTTTACTAGGCATTATTTGACCATGTTGACTGTAAAATTTTACCTTGTGACGTGGGTGTGCAGAAAACAACATAGGGCCCCATTCGACGGATAGTGAAACTTTCCCGTGATTCATAATTCTTTGTAAAAAATCCACTCCTCATAATTTATCTAGGCACCATTTGACCGTGTTGACTGCAGAATTTAGCAGTTCAACGAAATTTAACATTGTAAACTCTCCTGCATAGAAATTAACGTTCACTTGGAGTTATCTTCACCTTCCCTTCTTCAAAATCCACTCTTTCGAATTTTTCCAGGTGTTGTTTCACCATTTTGACCACGAATTTTTTCACTTCAACAAAATTTTGTACTGTCATTGCTCTTGATGGATTTTTAACACTACATCAGTTCTTTTTATTCCATTCCACTCCTTCGAATTCCGCTAGGTGCTATTTGACTAGTTTGACCACAAATTTTTACACTTCAGTAGAATTTTACACTGTCTTTGAGGTTGTTTTTTGGGTCTAAACCTGGGAGAGTCACTGAACAACAACAAAGAGAATTCTTACATACATCTGAGATACCTATAAAATTAATATTCACTACTCTATCATCTCCCCTTCAGTTTTAACAAGATTTTTAGATGTTGATAAGGTTGGTAGCTTGGATGAGCAATGATCCACCATATTCTATATGGGATCCAACCTAATTTCTTGGAGTTCTAGATGTCAATCCACTATTTCTCAATCTTCCATTGAGGCTAAATATCATGTCACCAATGAGGTAGGTAAGCATCTTACATGGATGCCCATGATTTTAGAGGAGATTGGTATTCCTTAGTTTTCTAGTCCCTCTTTGATGTGATAATAAGAGCACCATTTAATGTGTCTACAATCTAGTATTTCATCAACAAACAAAGCACGTAGAGATATGGATGCACATTGTGATATGGCTTCATGGATGTGGGATGCTTGATCTAGTTTTTATGCCTTCATCAAAGTAGGTAGTAGATATTCTAAAGAAAGTCATACCTAAGTTCACTTTTGTGTGCATTTAGAAGCTTATTGGAGTTGGAGAGTGTCACTTAAGAGGGGTTGACAAGTAAGGGTCTCTCTCCATGTCCTTTATTTAGCTTTAGGAGGGATATTGGAAAATGTGGTGGTTAAACTTCTATTAGCCATGACTAACCTTTGTCCTTGTATTGGCCATCTATGTAAACCTTGAAAAAGGTGCTTTTATAATATTTTGTATTATTTTATTCCTAAAGGTCTGTATCACAACCTTGAAATAAATACAACATGTATTTGGTTATAAACACCCTTTCATATCAACCACTTTGCTTATTAGTTGGAGTGTAATTTCATTTCCATTTGGAAATATTATTTGGTGTCCATGGACATCCCCAATATGTTTTATGATTTTCATTCTTCATTCTTGGTATTTCTGTTCAAGCAATACTAGGTGATGTTTGATTCTATTCATTTTTGAAAACTACTATGAAATCTAACAATTCCAAAATAAGAGGATAATAAGATGATGGTAGATTATAGACCATCACCTTATGTAGTATTGTGTGTAAGATTATTTTTAAGTTTTTTTTTCAATAAGTTTACACAAGTTTTTATGAGGGGTCCAGGTCCCCTGATATTAAGTTGGGTTTGAACCTTGGACCTCTCAAAGAAAGGCCAAATCCCTTACCACTGCAGTAAGCTTACAACTAATATTATTTTAAAGTTAAGTTTAAATATATTAAACCATTGTCTTAGCTTTATTAGTTTAGGATAAGGAGTATTTGTGGAAAGTACATAGATCATTCATGGTATAACTTTTCCATGAGTTAGCTCACTCTCTAACCTCCAATAAGAAAGAAATAATGATGTTGAAATTTGATATTAGTAAGTACTACAATAGATTTGATTGGAGATTCTTGCAAAGTATTTTGCTTAAAATAAGTATCTTTCCTAAATGGACTTGTTGGGTTGATGAATGCATTTCTATTTTGATACTTTCTATTTTAGTTAATGGTTCACCATGTGGCTTCTTTAAAGGGGAAAGAGGATTATAATAAAGGGGCCCATTAAATTGTTTTTTCATTATTTTAGTAGAATAATTGGATAGATCATTGATAGAAACAAGGGATCGAAAGGAAATCAAGGGCTTGAAGAACATTTTCAATTCAAATTCCCTAACACATTTCCAATTTGTTGATGATACACTTATTTTTGGTAAGGCATCTCTCGAGTGGACCAAAAATATAAAGGCTATTTTGAAATATTTTAAAAGGGAATTGGGACATGAAATCAACTCAGAAAATAAAAAAATTACCTTTTCAATATCCATTTAGATAGGTAGAATATGACATGGAGAGAGTTGGGGTTCCAATTAAGCATTTATGTTGGAGTTCCCTCTTTAAAAGGGAGATGGTGAATACATTATGGAAAATTTTATTTGGGCATAATTTTGGATCACCTGAATCCATTAAATAGCAAGTCATTGACTTTTATACTGTATGTTCTCCTAATCCAATTAATTTTTCTAGCAACACTAGTGTATCTGTTCATCTTGTAAATTCCTATAGATATAGTGAATGAAATTATATTTATTATTAACCTTGTTGTCTATGGATAATGTAACAACTCATAATTTTGTTTTAATGAGTTGGCAAGAGATTTCTCTCCCTAAACCTAAATGAGATTTTGGGTTTAAAAACTTGAAGGTATTTGATATGGATTTGGGATCCAAGCTAGTATAGAGGTGTTTCAAGGATACAAGGGGATTATGGAGTCAAGTGTTGAGAATTAAATACCTAGAGAAAATGGATCCAATACGTATTATTTATAATAAATCCCCTTAAAGATTCTACATTTAAGATCCTTATGGTTTAGAGTATAAATAAATTTCCATTAATATAAAATGGTGGTGGATGATAACAAATCAGTTAAGTCTTCGTCATATTGCTAGATATTAATTTTTTTTGGAAGAAAACCCTTAATAAGGGGTTGTGAAATATAAAACAAATAAATTATCCTATTAGGAAACCATATTGGTAGATTATCATTTTCTCAATTTGAATTGTGGTGGTCTTCCAAGTTGGAAGGACCCAATACATGTAGCTAGTATTGATCTTGTTACGGAAGAAGTTATTTGGAATCAAGTAAAATTCATTCTTGCCCTATACTTTTTAAAATAGATAAACTTGTCTTGAAAAAGTAGAGAATTGTTCTTAATCATCCAATGTTGGTTACAAATATTTATTTGAGCATGATATGAGGGTAATGTTTCCTCTAGAATAAATTTCAAACTATAACTTCCTTCCAAAACCTATGGATTTCCTCTTAATGACTATTATTGGCAATTTGAGTTATTTTATGTTGTCATTGATGTCACATGGATCATTGATGTCACATGGATCACATTTGAGTTTTGGTGGCAAAAGCACTTCATAAAATATCATTTATGATATTTTGGAGAGCATGGATATATACAGGGTTTTTGTGAAAACCAAGGCAGGCAAAATAAAAGGTTTTATTTAAAACCATGGATGGCAGATTTGAAATGGGTTTTTCTTAAAACCCAGGTTGGCTTTTCGTTTCATCGAAAAATGTGCCCCGGTGATGGAGATATTTAATTTTAAATATTTAGTTTAAATTTTAAATTATTTAAAATTTAAATTTAAATTTTAAAATTAAAAATAAAATTATAGCGCCGACGTCTAAAGAAAGGAGGAAAGGCATATATTAAAAATAATAGCACCGACGTCTAAAGAAAGGAGGAAAGGCATATATATATATGCCACCAAAAGTTTTGATAAATCCTTGTCCTCGATTTTTGAATGCATTCGAATTGATAATGTAATGCGAGAAGAGCCTGTGTGTTGAAGCGTGTGTAAAGAGGCGTGTGAAGGGTTTACGAAATTCGGGTCCATTGAAGAATCATTCATGGAGGATAACCAAATGCATAGGCACCTTTGGCCTAGTGGTTCGTGCGCTGTGTAAGAAGCAGGAGGTCCTACGATCGAGTCTTGTCGGGGATGCTTGCTGTGTTGAAACGCTCGAAGCATTTTTGAGTTTTCGAAGGGCATAGAATATTGAGGTATTTGTTTTGGTTCGTGCCCCTTTGAACACGTGAGGGCATGTGGCCCAATGACAGCTTGGCCATGGTTAAGGTTCTGAGCGAGGAGGCATCAAGGGATCGAATCCCGTCAAGGACAGAGGCAAGTTAATATTTTTTAATATTTTATTTTTCTAAAGTTGCCCTAGGAGAAATAAGGGTTATGATGCACCTTAAGAAAAAGAGAGATTTCTGGTGATTTTATTTTTGGAAGTATATCATATTATATATCATTGGAAAGCTTATTTCGAGGGCTATTTGATTAACTTGCTTAGAGGGAGAAATAAGGTGTGTGTAAAGAGATATTTCTGATTTTGTAAAGAGGTTCAAAAGTGAAGGTTGCTTTGTTCTTTTTCAAAGAGGATTAATTCTTTCATGAGGGGACATGATGTATTTTATTGAGTAGGAGTAATAAGGTGTTATTTGGATATTATTGTTGTGTTATTAATCATGATCCCTAACCCTTATTGAAAGTTGAAAAAGAAAGTTTGTTGAGTGTGGCAGATTTAGTGGACAACTAATAAGGCATCAAAAAGGTATGAGCAATATTCTCCATTGACTTTGTTTATGGTGGTTGATTTCTGAAATATCATTGGAGAGAAAAGGATTGATTGTGGTTTCCTTTTTGAAAGTGGTTGGTTGAATGCTTCAAGGTTTTCTGGTTTGAGAGTTGTGTTTAAACCTTGTTTTATAAGCATTGTTGTTGAAGCCATTAGTTGTGTGAAAAACCTGAGATAGGGTTTGAGAAGAACATGAGTATCATTGTTATGTGAAGAATGTTTTATAAGCATTGTTGTTGAAGCCCATTGATTGTACAAAGAACTTGAACTTGAGTTAGAGGAGAACATGAGTATCATTGTTATGTGAGATTTGTGGTTGAGCATTGTTGGAAACATTTTGAGTTGGTTGATACATGCTTGGACTAGGGTTTGTGAGAAAGAGTTGTTCCTTGTTGTGATTGGTTGAGTAGAGTTGTTTGAGCCTAGTCAAGTGATTGAGTGAAGTGGTTGTTCAAGTTCCATGAAACAAACTATTCTATATTCTGATTTGAGTTGAGATCATTGTGGATCATTGTTGTCATCCATTGTAGAGTGCATTGCCATTCATTGTTGAGTTCATCATTGAGCCTTGCCTTCATAGATTTGTGGATGAGATTTGAGTGCTACTTGAGCATGATTGATTGAGCCTTTGAGAAGGCTTTTGGGATAGATTTCTGGATAGATTTGTGGCAGCTTTTGTGCATGATTGATTGAGCCTTTGAGAAGGCTTTTGGATAGATTTCTGGACAGATTTGTGGTAGCTTTTGTGCATGATTGATTGAGCCTTTGAGAAGGCTTTTGGATAGATTTGTGGACATATTTATGGACATATTTTGAGCAAGTTCTTGGTGAGCTTGTTGAGCATATTTGAGCAAGTTCTTGGTGAGATTGCTAGAGAATATTTTGAGCAAGTTCTTGGTGAGCTTGCTAGAGCATATTTGAGCAAGTTCTTGGTGAGCTTGCTAGAGCATATTTTGAGCAAGTTCTTGGTGAGCTTGCTAGAGTAGATTTTGAGTAAGTTCTTGGTGATCTTGTTGAGTAGATTTGAGCAAGTTCTTGGTGAGCTTGCTAGAGTATATTTTGAGCAAGTTCTTGGTGAGCTTGCTAGAGTATATTTTGAGCAAGTTCTTGGTGAGCTTGCTAGAGCAAATTTGAGCAAGTTCTTGGTGAGCTTGCTAGAGCATATTTTGAGCAAGTTATTGGTGAGCTTGCTAGAGAATATTTTGAGTAAGTTCTTGGTGAGCTTACTAAGCAGATTAGTGGATTGCCTAGCTGAGTAGATCAGTGAATTGCCTTGTTGAGAAGATTAGTGGATTGCCTACCTGAGTAGATCAAGATTGCCTACCTGAGTAGATCAATGGATTGCCTACCTGAGTAGATCAGTGGATTGCCTAGCTGAGTAGATCAATGAATTGCCTTGTTGAGCAGATCAGTGGATAGCCTAGCTTTGAGTAGATCAAAGTAATCATTTGTATTGGGATAAGGATCCCTATTTCTTTATGAAATATTATAAGGAGATTATCTTGTGGAGTACCCCACATTGGGGGAACCACGTTAAATCTTGTGTCTCAATTGTGTGTGGTGATTTGTGCTCTTGCTTACTATTGCTATCTATGTCATTAATGCACATTGCTATATTTGGATATTGCAATTAAGGACACTAATTGATATTGGTTTGGAAAGAAAGTAAAAAGTGGGTGCTATACTTGTTCACCCCCCTCTCAAGTATAAGCTTGTGTTCTTCAATTGGTATCATAGCGGGTTCCTTCGAAAAGGCTAACAACTTGAGGGCAGATTCTACAAGAACACAGATGGCTTCACAGAATGGATCATCTACAAATAAGGCTCCACTATTTGACGGTAACAATTATGCTTTCTGGAGCATGAGAATGAAGAACTACTTGATATCACAAGGATATGAGGTATGGCAGATGGTTGAAAAAGAGTATAAGGTTGAAGGTGATCCCGAGGCAGATAAGACTATCAGAAAATTGGTTGAGATCAATGCAAGGGCAATGAATTGTATTTTGAGTGGGCTATGTGAGACAGATTTTGCAAAGGTCATGGTATGTAATTCAGCTAATGAAATGTGGACCAAGTTGCGGAATACCTATGAAGGAGATTCCAAGGTAAAGTTGGCAAAACTACAAACTCATAGAAAAATATTTGAGGAATTGAAAATGGAAGATTCTGAAGATATAGCAAAGTTTTTACTTCGAGTTGATGAGATTACTAACACCATGAGAGGTCTAGGATTTGAGATGAAAGAATCAAAAGTTACTCAAAAGGTTTTGAGATCACTTCCCATGAAGTATGATGCAAAGGTTTCAGCAATAGAAGAAACAATGGATATCAACAAGCTAACAATGGAAGAACTACAAGGAACTCTCACAACTTATGAGATGAGGATAAGTAAGCATCAGGTTCCAATAAAAGAAATTGCATTCAAGGCTTCAGAGAAAAAGAAAGGGAAAATTCCAGAGATAGATAGAGATTCAGATAATGATGAGGAAGCTAACTTCATCAAAAGGAAAAAGGACTCAAGGAATTACAGAGATATGAAGAAAGTCAAATGCTACAAGTGTGGTGATTTTGGTCACTATGCAAACAAGTGTCCACATGAAGAAAATAGTGATGATGAAAAATAGGGTCACGAAAGAAAAGAAGATGGAAAGCATAAGCATGACAAAGATGACAGATACAAGCAAAGCAGGTATGAGAAGAAGAAAAGTTTTCGTAGGACAAAGAAAACTTTCTACATTGAAGAAGCAAGTGATAGCTCAGATCAAAGTGATAGAGACAAGTCAGATGATGAAAAGGAAGAACATCTATTCCTAGGAATAGAA
Organism: Wollemia nobilis; assembly: GCA_028583015.1. NCBI lineage: Eukaryota > Viridiplantae > Streptophyta > Pinopsida > Araucariales > Araucariaceae > Wollemia > Wollemia nobilis. The sequence goes on along the minus strand of JAQPPZ010016766.1, from coordinate 538,271 downwards.
GGTGAAAGAGAACAGTGCTTTGTGTGTGGTCAAAGAGATCATAGATCAGGATATTGCAATGGATTCAGTGATAGTGAAGATGAGATGACACATCAAGGAAACATGCATGGTCAAAGAAATCATGAAAGTTTGTTTGCTATAGAAGATTATAATGATCTTAGTGATAGTGAAGATGAAGAAGGGTTTTTCTATGGGATAAAAGAAGTAGAAGAAGAACATTCACTCCAAATAGAAGAAGTTAAACAAGAGAATATTGTAAGAAAGATAGATGTCTCAATTGATCTAAAGGAAGACTTCAATGATATCCATGAGCAACTACAAGAGGTTAAGGAGAATCTAAAAGAATTGAGATGTTCCATACTTGAGAAGTTTGATCCATCACATGACTCAAAAGGTCAAGATATTTTCACTAAGAAGGAAACATGTATTTCAGAGACAATAAATATGGATGCCAATTTGCTATTTGACACAAATGAAGAGAAAGAAGAGGAAGGTTCCAAAGCACCAAAGGTCTCATATTTCAGGTTTGGGGAATCACACTCAAAAGGAAAGGAAGTTCTAAAAGATGAAAGCAAGGAAGCACCTAAGTGTTATGAAGAAAGTTCCAAAGTTCCTATGGCTCCAAACATCCAGTTTGGATCTTGTTTTGAGATAGGTGAATCAAGTTCAAAAGGAAAAGAAATTCTTGAAAAGGAAAGCAAGGAAGAAATTAAGGAAGAGGATTTAGATACTACAAAGAAGGTTCAAGGATACAATGCACAAGTCAAAAATGATCACAAGGTTAATGGTCAAGAAAGGTATGAGGAACCAAGGCATGAACAAAGGGCTTTTCAAGGACATTGTTTTTCTTGTAATGGATTTGGACACAGGGCTATACACTGTAGGGTTTATGGATCAAAGAAGTTTGATTTTGCTAGAAGGAACTTCAAAGGAAGAAGGTATGGTTTTCAGGGACATTGCTTCTCATGCAACAGGATTGGTCATAGAGCTTCTCAGTGCAAATAAAATGAGCAACATGGTTTTGGATTTAGAGCTACACAATTTAGAAGTCATGGTCATAATGATTATGAAAATAGAACTTCACAATACAGGGTTCAGGAAAGGAATGGATATGGAAATTATTTCAAGAAAGAATTCAGGATATGGGCACCATCCAAAGGCTACAATATCAAGTGTTTTAATTGCAATAACTTTGGACATATTGCAAAATGGTGTAGGACTCAATTCCAAACAAGTTTAAGACAAGAAGGTCAAGCAGTTTCAAGGCAAGAAGGTCAAACAGGTTCAAGACAAGAAGATCAAGTAATTCATCAAGAGAAGGATATCAAAAAAATATGGAAGGAAGTTGACAGAGGAAAGAAACAATGTAATATGGGAGTAAAAGTACTCCCACCCCAAAATTAATCACCTCAAGAGAGAAGGTGGTGAGGGGGCTATGCTTAAGAGTCATATCTTTTAGCCCCATAGGTGTCCCTTTTGCCATTGATGTCAAAGGGGGAGAGATTTGAGTTAGGGGGAGCAACTTCCAAAGAGAGCATTGAGTTAGGGGGAGCAGCCTCCAAAGAGAGCATTGAGTTAGGGGGAGCAGCCTCCAAAGAGAGTATTGAGTTAGGGGGAGCAGCCTCCATAGAGAGTATTGAGTCAAGGGGAGCAACTTTGATTCTCAGAGATGGTTTTTGCAGTGATTGTGATGATTTGGATTAGAGGTGTTGCCATCAATGACAAAGGGGGAGATTGTTGGCAATTTGAGTTATTTTATGTTGTCATTGATGTCACATGGATCATTGATGTCACATGGATCACATTTGAGTTTTGGTGGCAAAAGCACTTCATAAAATATCATTTATGATATTTTGGAGAGCATGGATATATACAAGGTTTTTGTGAAAACCAAGGCAGGCAAAATAAAAGGTTTTATTTAAAACCATGGATGGCAGATTTGAAATGGGTTTTTCTTAAAACCTAGGTTGGATTTTCGTTTCATCGAAAAATGTGCCCCGGTGATGGAGATATTTAATTTTAAATATTTAGTTTAAATTTTAAATTATTTAAAATTTAAAATTAAAAATAAAATTATAGCGCCGACGTCTAAAGAAAGGAGGAAAGGCATATATTAAAAATAATAGTGCCGATATCTAAATAAAGGAGGAAAGGCATATATATATGCCACCAAAAGTTTCGATAAATCCTTGTCCTCAATTTTTGAATGCATTCGAATTGATAATGTAATGCGAGAAGAGCCTGTGTGTTGAAGCGTGTGTAAAGAGGCGTGTGAAGGGTTTACGAAATTTGGGTCCATTGAAGAATCATTCGTGGAGGATAACCAAATGCATAGGCACCTTTGGCCTAGTGGTTCGTGCATTGTGTAAGAAGCAGGAGGTCCTGCGATCGAGTCTTTTCGGGGATGCTTGTTGTGTTGAAACGCTCGAAGCGTTTTTGAGTTTTTGAAGGGCATAAAATATTGAGGTATTTGTTTTGGTTCATGCCCCTTTGAACACGTGAGGGCGTGTGGCCCAACGGCGGCTTGGCCACGGTTAAGGCACTGAGCGAGGAGGCATCAAGGGATCGAATCCCATCAGGGACAGAGGCAAGTTAATATTTTTTAATATTTTATTTTTCTAAAGTTGCCCTAGGAGAAATAAGGGTTATGATGCACCTTAAGAAAAAGAGAGATTTCTGGTGATTTTATTTTTGGAAGTATATCATATTATATATCATTGGAAAGCTTATTTCGAGGGCTATTTGATTAACTTGCTTAGAGGGAGAAATAAGGTGTGTGTAAAGAGATATTTCTGATTTTGTAAAGAGGTTCAAAAGTGAAGGTTGCTTTGTTCTTTTTCAAAGAGGATTAATTCTTTCATGAGGGGACATGATGTATTTTATTGAGTAGGAGTAATAAGGTGTTATTTGGATATTATTGTTGTGTTATTAATCATGATCCCTAACCCTTATTGAAAGTTGAAAAAGAAAGTTTGTTGAGTGTGGCAGATTTAGTGGACAACTAATAAGGCATCAAAAAGGTATGAGCAATATTCTCCATTGACTTTGTTTATGGTGGTTGATTTCTAAAATATCATTGGAGAGAAAAGGATTGATTGTGGTTTCCTTTTCGAAAGTGGTTGGTTGAATGCTTCAAGGTTTTCTGGTTTGAGAGTTGTGTTTAAACCTTGTTTTATAAGCATTGTTGTTGAAGCCATTAGTTGTGTGAAAAACTTGAGATAGGGTTTGAGAAGAACATGAGTATCATTGTTATGTGAAGAATGTTTTATAAGCATTGTTGTTGAAGCCCATTGATTGTACAAAGAACTTGAACTTGAGTTAGAGGAGAACATGAGTATCATTGTTATGTGAGATTTGTGGTTGAGCATTGTTGGAAACATTTTGAGTTGGTTGATACATGCTTGGACTAGGGATTGTGAGAAAGAGTTGTTCCTTGTGGTGATTGGTTGAGTAGAGTTGTTTGAGCCTAGTCAAGTGAATGAGTGAAGTGGTTGTTCAAGTTCCATGAAACAAACTATTCTATATTCTGATTTGAGTTGAGATCATTGTGGATCATTGTTGTCATCCATTGTAGAGTGCATTGCCATTCATTGTTGAGTTCATCATTGAGCCTTGCCTTCATATATTTATGGATGAGATTTGAGTGCTACTTGAGCATGATTGATTGAGCCTTTGAGAAGGCTTTTGGGATAGATTTCTGGACAGATTTGTGGCAGCTTTTATGCATGATTGATTGAGCCTTTGAGAAGGCTTTTGGATAGATTTGTGGTAGATTTTGTGCATGATTGATTGAGCCTTTGAGAAGGCTTTTGGATAGATTTGTGGATAGATTTTGAGCAAGTTCTTGGTGAGCTTGTTGAGCAGATTTGAGCAGGTTCTTGGTGAGCTTGCTAGAGCATATTTTGAGCAAGTTCTTGGTGAGCTTGCTAGAGCATATTTGAGCAAGTTCTTGGTGAGCTTGCTAGAGTAGATTTTGAGCAAGTTCTTGGTGAGCTTGCTAGAGAATATTTTGAGCAAGTTCTTGGTGAGCTTGCTAGAGCAGATTTTGAGTAAGTTCTTGGTGAGCTTGTTGAGCAGATTAGTGGATTGCCTACCTGAGAAGATCAGTGGATTGCCTAGCTAAGCAGATCAGTGAATTGCCTTGTTGAGCAGATCAGTGGATAGCCTAGCTTTGAGAAGATCAAAGTAATCATTTGTATTGGGATAAGGATCCCTATTTCTTTGTGAAATATTATAAGGATATTATCTTGTGGAGTACCCCACATTGGGGGAACCACGTTAAATCTTGTGTCTCAATTGTGTGTGGTGATTTGTGCTCTTGCTTACTATTGCTATCTATGTCATTAATGCACATTGCTATATTTGGATATTGCAATTAAGGACACTAATTGATATTGGTTTGGAAAGAAAGTAAAAAGTGGGCGCTATACTGTTCACCCCCCTCTCAGTATAAGCTTGTGTTCTTAAAATATAAGAGGAAAAACACTAACATTTTATAGGCTTCAATGAATGGGCTTTCTTGACCATTGTATGTGTGTTTTATGTAATTTTGTTAAGGATAATGCTTCACATCTATTTCTTCACCATCCTTTTGCATAGAAAATTTGGACTTGGTCCATTTGCAAATGTGGTATGCTTTGGATTTGTCCTTTAAACTTGATTGTGTTGTTGCACATCTGGAAGGACCCAAAGTTTAATGGAGTAAAATAATTGATCTAGATTCAAGGCCTCTATTGATATCTTGGTTATTATGGAAGAAGATATATAGAATTATTTTTAGGGATGATAAGTGGTGTTTGGAGAGATTCCTAGGCTAGTTGGAGATTGTTATGAGAAAAGTCATCAATTGTAAAAATCCTTCTTGTCAGTTGCTCCTTAGGGCTATAATCCTTTCTTATATAGCAACATGGTATCTCATTTATTTCCTATATGATAAGAGCATCAATAAAAAAAGGACTTTGATAAGTCTTGTTAAATGGTTCCTACCCCATAAAGGCACAATCAAATTTAATTTTTATGGAGCATCTCAAAGGAACCTAGGCCTAATAGGGTGTGAAGGGGTGTTTAGAAACCATGAGGTAAGAGTGCTCTCTATGTTTTTCTTGAGTGTTCTTCCATTAACATGGAATTATGCTTAGGCACTTAGTATCATTATAGGGATCCAAATAGCTAAATAAGAAGGCTTCGATGATTTTACTATGGAAGTTGATTCATATATCATAGTGAATGCATTCAAGGAATCAATAAATAATTTGAGGTTTGTTCCCCATTGGAAGAATTCTAGATGGTTAAAATTGGTGAATTTGTCCTTATTCATTGTAAAGTTAATTTCTTCGCTAAGAAACTGACCAACTTTAGAGTAGATTTTTATACCCATTTTATTTAACTAAAAGCTCATACTTGAGCCATATCCCTCATATATAATTTTTTGCAATTAATGATGTTATAGAAATATCATGGTTTTTGTACCCTTGTGGCTCAATGTTTCTATTTTCTCATGGTAAGGTTTCTTAATGCAATGTGCTAGTAGTGCATGATGCTTGGTTTATGTCCTCATGATATTATTATTCCCCATTGTGCCATCCTTCAATCCTCATAGATATAGCTTTGATACCAAAATGATGTAGTAGTAAAGTAGGGGTAATTTATTTTCAATGCAAATGGTGGATAATAGTATTTTTAAATGGAAAATATCATAAGGACCTAACTTAGAGAACAACATCCTTTCCTCTCTCAAGTGACACAATTGTCACAACTGGCTAGATGCCACTCTTGGGTGACATACTTAGTCAACATGTTTATAATAGCATCCTTTTGATGGCAATGATAATGGTAAGTCATCATAAAACTTTGTGACAAAAATATTTAAATATGACAATAATACTTCAATGATAGTACCCTTGGTAGCATGCACTTCTATAATAATACTTCCTCTATCGGCATGCACTTTCTTAACAATATTTTCCCTTTACAACACATAGACAACAAATATTTGGCAAGATGACAAGGGGTAAGGGGTAATTTATTAACTAACATTTTCTCTCTAAGGATGGGTAATCCACTATCTTCTACTTCACTAGGCATCAACTCAAAAATAAAAAATCAATCTAAACATACAGACAACACTTCTCCAAGATGACAATCTCATACAACAATAATTCTTCTAGATAACATCCTTTACAATGATGGCTTTGTCTTTGTTGGCAAATACATAGCAGTTGTCCACACTTCCTAACTCTATCAAACTACAATAATATTTAATGTAACCTACAACACAACAAATTTTAATCCATATAATATTTGCACAACAAGATTTCAACACACTAATAAAAATAATTAGTTTTTTTATCATTGCATATGCAATGATGCCACTACATACAATGTTTGTGAAACACGTACATATCACATAGAGAAGCCTATTTTTTTTTTCCTTTGATGCTATCCTTCTCTTCCCCTCTCATGCTCTTCATTTACCTCTTTATTTATAAGCATGAGAACAAACCTATGCAACTATGCAACTTCTATCTCATGCTCTTTATTTCCCTCTCTTCCCCTCTTGTGCTCTTTATTTCCCTCTCTATCTATGCATGATGGTTGAACTTCTAGTTTTCCCTAAAAATAATGACTATCCAAATCCTATAAATGGTTGAACTACTAGTTCCATGTTAATAATTCTTATCCAATATTTTACATGGAATTTCTAGTCAGTATCACTTATCTAGTTGTCACATGGATGCTCCTACATCACACTCACTAGGTAACAAAAGTGTTTCATGATCACTAGCTCATGAAGTGTTCTTCTAAGCTTCTACTACTCTAGCTTGGTTGTTTACACAAGGTTAATTTCATTGTCTTGTCTTGGAATTTCTCTGAGGATCAAACCTCCTTATATAGAATGAACCTAATATTCTTATAACCTCCTCCCATTGTGTCACATCCATCCAACTACAATCATCATGCACTCTATTGATGACTTTATCTTGTTGCCAATGCCTTTGTTTGGAGTGATCATGTCCTCCACAACTCTCACAAGGATGTAGGTTCTAACACCTAGTTGCAACATGTCCAAATATTCCACACTGAATGCAACAATCTATTCTTAGAACTTCATTCCTTGTAGTGCTCTCACCTCTCACAAATTCAGTCTCATTGCTTCCTATTGGACCTGTATACCTAATACCTTCGTTCCTTGGCCTTAATTATGGCATTATGGGTATTTTGACACTTTGCCTATATTTTCCCAATACCTTACCATTTTACCCCCTTCTTCTCATCAAATTGGATCCAGTGCCTTTTGTGTGCTTTTTAAAGCACCCAAAATCTTCATCGTTACATTGATCTATGTCATTTCTATCATGATGTCCTTCACCATACCTTGCAGTACCATTATCACTATCAAATATAGCAATATGGTCTTTGCCATGGCCAATAATGACTTTATGAGGTTCATATTCCACCACTATCTCTTTACCATTTCTTTTTTCCTCTTTTCCCTTATTTGTTGCAAGATTCATTGCACCATTGTCTTCATTTTCACTACTACTGATATCCTAGGTCAACTACTTCTCTATGCTTATCCTCTTGCATGTGTCCATCCCTTCCTCTATTTTGTATTAATTGTCACTACTAATGATATCCTAGGTCAACTACTTCTCTATGCTTATCCTATTGCATGTGTTCATCCCTTCCTCTATTGGCTCTTCTCCCTTTAACTTGGTCTTATAATTCTTCAAGAATTGTTTATTTATATTCAGGCACATCGTAGGACTGTTATCCTTCTCTTTTCATTTCTTTTTAAATAGACTTAATGTGTACTTATTTTTTTCTTTCTCAATAGTGTATATGTTCTCCCCACCATCATGTACTACTCTTATATCAAACTATCATGGTCTTCCCAAAAAAATATGACAAGCGTCCATAGGTATAATATCACATAGGACCTTATCCTCATAAGATCCAATTTGAAATTTTACTTGAAATTATCCACTGAATAAAATTTGGTGTCTCCTTTGCAACCAAAAGACCTTGTATAGATTGGGGTGTTATATCCTCTTAAACCCAAGCTTTTCTACCATCTCTATAGATACTAGATTATCCATACTCTCATTATCCACAATCACCTTATAACATTTCCCTCCATATTTGTAAATCATTATGAACAAGCTTCTTCTTTGCTCAGGTTCATGCATCTACTTTATTGGTTTCAACCCTTTCTATCATAAGGGATTCTCCTTTTTCTAGTTCTTCCATGTGATTTTGTAAAGCAATATTATCTTCATTCGCTTATACAATATGACTATGGGTTTCCCTTACACTTTCATTAATTTGTTGTACTTGAAGACACTAAAATACCCTATGTCCTTTTCCAAAATATCTATAGCACTTGCCAACAAAACCTTAGCCTCAAATCCACCTCACCCTCTTGATGATTCATCCTTTTCCTTGGTACTTTGCCTGAAATCACTTTGAGAAGTACCAGATTCTCCTTCTTGTAAATATTTTCCACTACCATTGCTTGATTGTTCTCTTCCTTGAGGATATTCCTCTTACTCTCATATTATTTTTTTTCCTACACAACAAATTTTCCTTTACCTTGAGTGCATATTGGTATGCCTCTTCAATAATCCTCATTCTCATCATGAAAACTTCATCTTTTATGAACAATCACAACCCATTTATGTACTTTGAAACCTTCTTCTCATCATAATCCACATGACTGGTCTGAATGGTAAGCCTATAAAATTCCTCCGTGTAATCCTTCAAACTCATATCCTTTTGTTTTAAGTTCTACAATTTCCTAAAAAGTTCCATTTGGTAGTCTAATGACAGAAATTTGACTTTCAACTTGGTGACCATTTTATCCCTTGTCTTAATCCTCTACTTTCCTTTTCTTCATATTTTAGTTTTAATATTGTCTCATCATAAGGATGCATGTCCTTTTAGCTTTGTGTAGGAAAATTTTACCCTTTTGGGGTATTCTATCAAGTCAAAATAAAAATACATCCCCATTTTAGTAATCTAGTCTATGATCTCATCTGGATTCAAGATTCCATTGTATGATAAAGTTTGTATATTTGATTTTCAACCCATATTTTAAATTGCTCAGATTTATCATTCTTATAGATATCCCTCTCATTTATTGATCTTGAGCTTATACATGACCAGTCCCCTCTTCACTATCACTCACATCTTCTTTTTTAATGCCCCTCCTTTGGATAGTTTTGATTGCATAAAATCAAGAAGTAATTCCTCTTAACACCTCAACTATATCTATGGCTTGAGGATCTCATGATATTCTTCTTCCTAATTGTGCCATTGTTCAATCTTCAAAGATATTTTGGCTTTGATACCAAAATGATGCAGTGGCAAGATGGGGGTAATTTATTTTCAATGCAAAAAGTGGATAGTAGTATTTTCATATGAAAACTATCATAAGGACCTAACTTAGATGGAAACCTTCTTTTCCCTCTCTGAAGAACACAAGCTTATACTAAGAGGGGGGGTGAATAGTAGAAGACCACTTTTTACTTTTTTTTATCACAATCAATATTATGCAATATATTAATGGTAATATGAATAGTAGAAACCAAAGCAGTGCACACAACATCACACACACATGAGACACTAATTTTACATGGTTAACCCAATTTGGGCTACTCCACAGAGAAAATCATTCACTAAAATTTGCTCAATCAATCTCTTGGGAATCCTTCCCTATTACAATTTTTATGGATCTATTTCCAAAGGAGATGCTGATCCCCTAAATCAAGTTCATGGATCTCTATCCACAGTAGATATCCTTCTCCTCTGCTCTGGTTGGTGATCTTCTAGAATACTACTGCCTCCACTACACTGGCTTGTGGATCTCTCTCCACTGAAGACTCTTATCCCCACTTAGAAGACCTGTCCTCACTGCCCTTGCTGACGGATCTCTATCCACTAGAGACTACTATCCTCTCTGCTCTGTCACCTCCAAATCTCTGTCTCATAAACACAATCCTTTGGTCTAGCACAAATCTACTCAATCTCAGTCTCTGTTCTGGCACAAACTTATCGTCAAATCTACACCAAAATTTGCTCCACAATTCCACTCAGAACTTGCTCAATTCTACTCAACAAGTCCACTCAAAACTTGCTCAAATATGCTCAACAAATCCACTCAGAACTTGCTCAATTTTCTTAACAAGTCCACTTAGAACTTTCTCAATATTCTCAACAAGTCCACTTAGAACTTGCTCAAATCTACTCAACAAGTCCACTCAGAACTTGCTTAAATATGCTCAACAAATCCACTCAGAACTTGCTCAAATATGCTCAAAAAGTCCACACAGAACTTGCTCAAATTTTCTCAACAAGTCCACATAGAACTTGCTCAAATATACTCAACAAGTCCACATAGAACTTGCTCAAATATGCTCAACAAGTCCACATAGAACTTGTCCAAACCTGCTCAACAAGCTCACGCAGAACTTGTCCAAATCTGCTCAATAAGCTCACACAGAACTTAATCAATCTCATAGAAACATAAAGAGAATTGTTAGAGATCCAAAATGTTTCAACTCAATGCTCAAATACTTTCTCAACTCAAATCAAAATACAGGATAGTTTGTTTTATGGAACTTGACAATCACTTCACACACCCACTTGACTAGGCTCAACCAACTCTACTCAACCAATCACTCAAGAAACAACCCTTGCTCACAAACCCTAGTACAAGCATGTAAACATCAACTCAAAATGTTTCCAACAATACTCAACAAAAAATCTCACATAACAATGATACTCATGTTCTTTCAAACTCTAGTTCAAGTTCTTTGCACAACAACTTACTTCAACAACAATGGTTATAAAACAATATTCACATAACAATGATACTCATGTTCTTTTGCACAACCCTAACTCAGGTTCTTCACACAACCAATGGCTTAAAAAAAAATTCTTATAAAATAATCTTCACATAATAATGATACTCATGATCTTTTGCACAACCCTAACTCAGGTTCTTCACACTACCAATGGCTTCAACAACAATGCTTATAAAACAATCTTCACATAACAATGATACTCATGATATTTTACACAACCCTAACTCAGGTTCTTCACACTACCAATGGCTTCAACAAAAATGCTTATAAAACAAGGTTTTAATAACAACTCTTTATTCTAGAAAACCTTGAAGAATTAACTCAAACACTCTTGAAAAAGAAACCCTAATCAAGTCATTTTCACTTCAAACTTATTTTCCAGAACCAATCAATAAACTCAACTATGGAAAAATGTGCTCATACCTTTTTCTTGAATATGAAAGGATATCATAAATCTGTTACAACCACAAATACTTCTATGCCAAGTTCAAAGAGGTTAGATAATAAATATTTCTCACAAAATAATATAAATACTCAATTACACCTTATCACTCCACCTTTCAAAAACAACCATCAACATACATAAAATATTTATCCAATAACACCTTATAAACTCCCAACTAATAATAAATTCAACATCCACCAAAATAACTCAAAACCTCTTTAATAAATTTTAATGGCAAGAAGAACTTTAGCAAAAATCAAATCCTTTTTCTTTAACAACCTTAATAAAATAAAATCCCTTCTCAACAAAACAATCTTTCAAAAACACTTTTAACTACAAATAGCACAAATCAATTTCCAATAAAAATAATCCTTCACAAACCCTTATAACTCCTAATGCAATTTAATTAAAAATAAATTTTCACAAATACTTATAACTCCAAATGATCCTTTAAGAAAATCTTAGGCAATATATATTTTAATCAAAAAATTACCTTTGCCACTAGTGGGATTCAACCCCACGATCTCTGCCTCCATGAGCGCTCTAGCCGCTGGCTTGACCACTGCGTGTGCTAGATGCACGTTTGAAACCAACGATCACTTCGTTCTCTTTCTTCTATACCTGGTGCTCAAATCGAATGCAAACAAAAAGTCTTCCTTTGGCATGTCCACAAGAATCAAATGTGGGCTCTTCCTTTCCCAATGCCTTCACAAAGCATGCACTACCAATGGACCACCGTGTCCTATGTGGCTCAAACCATACGTTGTACTATTTTTGTCTTCTTCCATGGTACTAATAAGACAAAGCTCTTTGTCTTCTTCCTCAACGTTCACGATGCACAAAATACCTTCAACCTTTTCGCATGGGAATTAATTCATCGAGGGGTAAGTTTCGAATTCCCCTTTGGGCATTAATTTATACACAAAACCATCATTCGAATTTAGACGTCGGCGCTCCTTAATTTTTATGACGTCGGCGCTAGCTAAACCTTTATATAATTTATAAATTATTTAAATTCCAATAGAATTTAAATTTTATAAATTATATTTTAAAACCTTTGAATTTAATAAAATTAAAGTCTTCCATGGGGTAAATTTAAACCTGCAACTTGTACTCCACTGATTTGATTTAAAATATTCTGCCACCATGGGTTTAATTAAACCCTCATAAAATATTATTTTTCCAATTTATTCTTCGACTCTTCGCTTTGTTCCTGGTGTTAATAATGATGTGCTCCATGGTGTTGATGATGGCTCCATTTGTTCACTTTGGAATCAATGATGATATTTTCACCTTGATATCAATGACAACTAATTGAGCTCAAAATGTCCAACACTCTCATACAACACAATTGGCATAACTAGCTAGATGACACAACTACCTAGATGACACTTTCTTGGACAACATCCGTATTCGATAGGTTCATGATGTCAATGATAATGGTAAATCAACAAGAAAAATTATGATGATAATATCCAAAAATGATTGAAATACTTTGATAATAGTACCCTTGGTGGCGTGCACTTCTCTGATGATACTTCCCCTATCGGCTCACACTTCCCTAGTGGTATTTTTCTTGATGGCATACATACAATAAATATTTTTAATTGGCAAGATGACAAGGGGTAAGGGGTAATATCTTAGATGATAATTTCTCAATAAGTATGGGTAAGCCATGATCTACCACTTCACCAAGTATCAACTCCAAAATTAAAAAAGCAATCAAGATGTACAGACAATACTTCTCCAGGGTGACAACCTCATCTAATAATAACTCTTCTAGATAACATACTTTGCCATGACAGTGTTATCTTCATTGGTAAATTTGTAGATGATTGTAAGTGCTTCCTAATTGCATCAACTTATAATAATCATCAAAATAACCTACAACATAATAATATTAAATGCATACCAGATTTTCACAACAAGATCACAACACAGTAAGGAAAATAAGAATTTTTATTAATAATTGCATATGCAATGACATTGCTATTTATGATATCTATGAGACATGTAGATCTCACACATGGAAGCCACTTCTATCTTTGCTTTTTATGCTTTCCTTCTCTTCCCTCCTCATGCTCTTCATTTCTCCTCTTTATTTATAAGCACAAGAACAATGACTCTCTTGCATGGAATTTCTAGTTGGCATAACTTATCTAGTTTCCACATGGATGCTCTTGCATCATTTGATACCCATGGCAAGAACTCCAAACAACTAGAATTTCATTTCCTACCATATTGGAAAGTATTGATCACCAATGGTATTCACTTCCTTTGGTTTTCTCCTTTCTATTATCTCTCGCCTTCATCTCCACATAATGCATAGATTTAATCAACTTTGTAACATATTGAAAATGAATTTAAAGGCTATTATCATTGTGAGTATGGGTTTGATCCAATTTTTAAGAGATGAATTCAAAGGCATCAATTTGAATCATGTTCATAATTTTATTGCCAAGTTCTCTAATATCATTATTATTTCTTTTGTAGCAATTCAAGCATTCTCCCTAATTAATGTCCAAGCTCAATTTGATCATAAGAACAATGGGGTAAGTAGTAGGAAAATACAAACAAATAAGCAGAAGCTAAAGTAGTTTAAATAGTCATTGAGATAGGTGATGCACCTTAGTTGTTGGGGTCCCTCTTAATTCATTTATTCATTCAATTAGTTATGTATTTAGTAATCAATGGAGGATAGTCCATAGTCCATAGCCTCATTCACATGTAAATTACTTATTTGGATATGAAGGAGGCACTCAATATAGATTGAGTAGAGACACCCTTTGTCTGCCCTATTTTTTACTTTTTATTATGACTGTATATTGAGCAAATGCAATATTAAAAATTTTAGTTGAAGGACAAAAGGTAATGATGGCTATGGTTTAAAATGTCTCCACCTACAAATTTAAGAATATTTTGTTGGACTTGTTTAGAGGAGTGGTTATGGAGGATGAAAGGGAGAGGAGCCACTAGTTGAGTAGAGATACAAGTTAATATATTGACTTTGTACTTGTTTACTATAACTATATATTGAGAAAATGCAGTCTTACAATTTTTAGTTGAAGGACAAATGGTAATGATGGTTGGGGTTTAAAGAATCTTCACCTATAAATTTAAGAATATTCTATTGGACTTGTTTTAAGGAGTGGTTATGGAGGATGTAAGGGAGAGGAGCCACTAGTTGAGCAGAGTCTATTAATTGATGTATAAGATAAGATATTTATCCTAAAATTTATAAAGTTATACTTAATATGTTTAATTTATGCTATGAGATGATACAATTGATGCATGGGTTTGAAATCATCCACCAAAAACCTTTTGTTCAAAGATTATATTCCTAGCAAGTCATGGTGGGTTGGTTTTGAAAATACGTATCTTTAACTGAGTTTAAGGATTGTTAAAGTATCAGATAGAGATAGATCCATGAATTTGCATCCATCCACTATGATGAGTTTTTATGACATATCTCAAAAGGTGTATGAATATTATTTTTATAGTTCTTCTAAATTTTACAATTTAGATCAGTTTAACCTATAAACTAGTAGACAATAAGGAATGCATATTCTTATGAAAAATAAAGTAGAAGTGTAGCCAACATGGTACCAAAGAGCCATGAATAGTTAATGATTTTAGCTTGTATGAATACGATATATTGTGTTGTAAAAGCACACTTTTATATATTGTATAAAAGGGAAATCATATTTTTTTATATAAAAGAGCATTAATGTAGGATCAAAATTTAATGTATATGGAAAATTGAGTTGGTTAAACTCTTTCAATATAGAGGGTTTTAATTAGAGGTCATGCAACTCAGGGATGTCATCACATTTGAGAGGTGCATGTTACCCTAATATTTTATTTCAAATAAAGATCGAAACATCATATTTGTATCTTGATAATCATATCATGGTCATCATAATGTGTTAGCAAGCCTTGATATTATTACTTTAAAAAATAAGCTTAAATCCTACCAACTAACCCATGATAATCTAGATACTTCTCCTTGATTAGATGTAAAATTCTAAGAGGAAGTTCAAACAAAGTTGAAGAGGATGTAATGTCCACTCTCTCCCCCACTTGATTAGAATTTAATCCATAATTTATTGGTCAAACCTATTTTAATAGTGTAGTTAGATGGTAGTTGAACTTATAGTATGAGTATGTATTGTTATTGATAATTAATTGATGATGTATTAATGTGGATGTTGTTTATGTAAATATATGATGAAAAATTATTATTTAGTTATTATAGGAATGCTATTTAGTTTTAATATGTAAAGTTTCATAGCATGTTATATTTTTTGTTTATGGGATAAAGTAGAAATTTTATTGCTTTTAAATGGTCAACAAGATCATATGATTTAGCATTTGGTTTAACAATTGATATATATATATATATATATATATATATATAAAAAGATGTCAAAAATAACCCCAAGGTCAAAGTCCAACCTTAGGGGAGGTACCTATACCCAAGCTTGACCTAGAATTTACTAGTCTACTTGTGTCATGTGGTCCTATCCTTATTGAATGAGACTATGAATTATTATATGCAATGATTGATATTAATTAGGTGCCTTGTGTGATGTGCCTTGAAAATATGGAAATGTATGGGATGATGAGTCTTATGATTTAATTAAAAATACCTTTTGATGTGAATCCAAAGGGGTAAAACAAAATAGCAATATTGAACATGAAAGAGTAATAAAATAATACATAAGAATACAAATTTACCTTTTAAGAAAAGAAGTGATCGTAAGATTGTAGTTAGTAGAAAGAGAAGTAAATTAAAGTAAGAATGAAATTGGTTGATGAAAATATGAGAAATAAAGTAGCATGAAATAAGAGGATGTGTGAAACTCTCCCTAGAAATGAGTTGCATGAATGAGAGGAGGTGGGAAAGTCTCCCTCACAAGGAGATTATATGGAAGGTGAAGAGGTGCAAATCTCTCCATGATCAATGGATGAATAATGAGGAAGGGTAGTAGTTTATGAGGAGGGATATTACTCAATAGTTTATGCATTTGGGAGATTTTATAGATTTTGGTGGGTTTTGGTACCAGCACAAAGAGGAAATCTTGGTTTTTCAAGGTGGAAACATGAAGAGCAATTGGAGAAAAGGAGTAGAATGAGATATGTTTTTGTATCAAAGTTTATGATCTTAATTTTTAATTTGAAAATGATAAGATTTTAATAATGAGTATATTAGTTATTACAATGCATTAGTGGTCTCATTGGATAACCTTGTTGCTAGTGTTTCTATTTTGTAATATGTGCATGAATCTATGTTTTAGCCATTGATTTGTATGACTTGATAGTTTGTAACTTGAATAAAGAGATATGCAAACATGTGTATTTTGTATAAGTAGGAATAATTATGCCTTTCTTCAATTGGAATGCCAATGCCATGGGTGTGTGCGAGTGTGGAGCTTGTTGGTTGGAAGGTGGACCAAGCCATTTCCCATAGTTGGTTGTTGCAACATGGTAAATGAATAGACCAAACATGCATATATTTCATATTTATTGTAGAACTTCTAAATTTGCACCGTAACCCTAAACATTAGATACTGATAGAGATAAAATCTAAATTGATACTAGCAATGTATACGAACATTTATATTTATTCATTTTTATATAAATGTATTTATAAAAAATGTTAGATATATGAGTTGGATTTATAACCTTTATTAAATTAGGAAACTTAATTAACAATAAACAAAGCAAGAAAGTAATATTATTATGAAAAAGGAGAATGGAAAATTGCAAAGGGCCTCTTAGGAGATCTATCATGATGCTTTCCACTCTTTCCTCACCTAATGGATAGGGCTAGTTTATAAGCTTAAGTCTAAGATTAAATGGATTAGTTAGAGAACACATACATTTAATATTAATCTAGTCCTATGCTAGCTATGAATGCATCAGTCAATAAAACAAGCAAGCCCTAATAAACTAAAATAATATTGATTTTGACAATCAAGGAAATATGATTTTTCTTTTTAAGAGAAAGGGTTCAAGATGATCATGCAGAAAGCAAGCCTAATGCAACTACATACAATTTTACTTGAAATGATATGCAAGATTAAATATGGTCCCTTAACAATTAATGGTAACTAGTTTATTTCTTTCCCTTTTACCTTTAATGGATAAATAGAAATAGACCTAATATAGACAACAAGTAGTCCTATGACCTATATATATATATATATATATATATATATATATTTGTATTGAAAATTTTGATCTTTTGCCTTAGAGGAAAAAGTGCTACAACTCTACAAAAAAGTGCTACATCCTACAAACACTACACCAAAAAAGGGCTTTAAGGGTGGCTAAAATAAGGTGGTTTTTTATGATAGTAAAAAACCATCATAATAGACCCTAAGAGGGCAATTTAAAACTACCCTCTTAGGGTAACCACCCTCTTAGAGTCACCCTAAGAGGGCGGTTTAAAACCGTCATCTTAGGGTGACCTAAGAGGGCAGTTTAAAACCGCCATCACAGGGTGACCTACGAGGATGGTTTAAAATCATCCTCTTAGGGAGGTTTTGAAAGAGCAATTAAAACACACAAAAACATATCTTTTACTCATGTTAAAACCACCATGCCAAACCACAAAATCCTTGGTAAATCATTTCTTTCCACTTTTCATCGCACCAAACGCACCCCACCAAACCACAAAACCCTTGGTAAATAATTTCTTTTTACTTTTCATCATGGATATTTAATTTACATCAACTAGCTTCTCTATTATTCTCCCTAAAAAAAAGTGAGATGGATGAGGCCTTCGAGAGGGCATAGAAGAAGAGCATTTGTAGGTTCTCGATCACCCATTTCGCAGATAAATTCATTGCTGGGGTTTCGTAGGGCATTCTCAATTGCTTTTTTTGGCTCTCGATATTTTAGGGTTTTTGATCCATTCCAATCGTAGTTTATGAGGTGAGTAAATCTTGGTTTTGCTTATGTTTTTTATTTTTATTTTGGTAAAAGAAATTAACAATGTTGAACATGAAAGAGTAATAAATTAATACATAAGAATACAAATTTACCTTTTAAGAAAAGAAGTGGTCCTAATATGGTAGGAAGTAGAAAGAGGAGTTAATTAAAGTAAGAATTAAATAGGTTGATGAAAATATGAGAATTAGAGTGGCATGAAGAAGAGGATGTGTGAAAATCTCCCTAGAAATAAGTTGCACGAATGAGAGGAGGTGGGAAACTCTCCCTCACAAGGAGATTATATGGAAGGTGAAGAGGTGCAAATATCACCATGATCAATGGTTGAATAATGAGGAATGGTAGTTGTTTATGAGGAGGGGGATTACTCAATAGTTTATGCATTTGGGAGATTTTGTAGATTTTGGTACCAACACAAAGGGGAAATCTTGATTGTTTAAGGTGGCAACATGAAGAAAAATTGGAGGAAAGGAGTAGAATGAGATACGTTTTTGTCTCATATACTTGAAAATTTATGATCTTAATTTTTAATTTAAAAATGAGAATATTTTAATAATTAGTATATTAGTTATTACAATGCATTAGTGATCTCATTGAATAACCTTGTTGCTAGTGTTGTTATTTTGTAACACGTGCATGAATCTATTGTTTAACCATTGCTTTGTATGACTTGATAGTTTGTAACTTGCATGAATAGATATGAAAGCATGTGTCTTTTGTGTGAGTAGGAATAATTATGTCTTTCTTCAATTGGAATGTCAATGCCATGGGTGTGTGAGAGTGTGGAGCTTGTTGGTTAGAAGGTGGACCAAGCCCCTTCCCCTAGTTGGTTGTTGCAACATGGTAAAGGAATAGACCAAACATGCATATATTTCATATTTATTGTAGAACTTCTAAATTTGCACCGTAACCCTAGACATTAGATACTAATATAGATAAAATTTAAATTGATTATAGGAATGTATATGAACACTCAAATTTATTCATGTTTATATAAATGTATTTATAAAAAAAAATCTAGATATGTGAGTTTGATTTATAACCATTCTTAAATTAGGAAACTTAACTACCAATAAACAAAGCAAGAAAGTAATATTATTTTGAAAAATGAGAATGGAAAATTGCAAAGGGCCTCTTAGGGGATATGTTGTGATGCTTTCCACTCTTTCCTCACCTAAAGGATAGGGCTAGTTTATGAGCTTAAGTCTAGGGTTAAATGGATTAGTTAGAGAACACATACATTTAATCTTAATCTAGTCATATGCTAGCTATGAATACATCAATCAATAAAACAAGCAAGACCTAATGAACTAAAATATGATCAAGGAAATATGATTTTTCTTTTCAATAGCAAGGGTTCAAGATGATTATGTAGAAAGCAAGCCTAATGCAACTACATACAATTTTACTTGAAATTATATACAAGATTAAAGATGGTCCCTTAACGATTAATGGTAACTAGTTTATTTCTTTCCCTTTTACCTTTAATGGATAAATAGAAATAGACCTAATATAGTCAAAAAGTAGTTATATGACCTAAATGCAAGAAACAAAATATTTGGATTGAAAATTTTGATTTTTTTCCTCAGAGGAAAAACTGCTACAACTCTACAAAAGTGCTACAACCTACAAAAGTGTTGCTGGCAAAAGAGTTGCTAGTCTTATAGAAGTGTTGTTGATGCTACTATTTCTTAATGGTAATTTTATTCAGCTATAAAATAGATAAAAAAAATTATGGATTAGTAGCAAAGGGGTCTTGCTAAGATAGAGGAGAGTATATGGATTCGTTGACCAGCATTAGATCCCTATTTAGAGATTGGATGATAAACTATAGATTGATAAAAATAAGTATTGTGTGCTTGGTGGTAAAAGTACCACTATGTGAGTGATATCACAACTAGTGCTTTTGCTTGTTATGACTATGTCTCTATTTTTGCTATTTCAAAAATAGAAAGTGATAACACCATCAAACTTATAATTTGGCAATGCTTTCACCTAAGATATAAAAAATGATGCTTAGGTGTGAGATTTTATGAGTTTGACAAAGGGTGCAATGAGGGTACCTGACCAAGGGGGTGTATGGGCTTGAATAAGTGTAAAATAATATGCTTGCTTATAAAAATGTAATATAAGGGTATAAGAAAATCTAAATGACAAATAGATAAATTATCTAAATGAACAAGATTGATATATATGTAATGATTAAAGAACACAAAGCTACAAAATGATAATGAGTGATAAAAGGTAAGGGGAGAGCACAACCTAGGTAAGCTTGTAGCTTCATTTGCCTTAGTTGATGTCCACTTGTATGTTGATGAAGTTGATGATATTGCTTGTTGCTTAAGAGCTTGAGATGCTTGAGATGCTTGAGAGCTTGAGGGATTGACAACTTGTGAGCTTGAGATGCTTGAGAGCTTGAGGACTTGAGATGCTTGAGAGCTTATAAACTTGTGAAATTGAGAGCTTGAGGACCTGAGATATTGTGAGCTAGTTGCCTTCAAAATATCATGACATA
This sequence comes from Wollemia nobilis, assembly GCA_028583015.1. Classification (NCBI taxonomy): domain Eukaryota; kingdom Viridiplantae; phylum Streptophyta; class Pinopsida; order Araucariales; family Araucariaceae; genus Wollemia; species Wollemia nobilis. Next base: position 517,492 of record JAQPPZ010016766.1, on the reverse strand, counting down.
AATTTGATAAAATTTTGTCATGCTTTAAGATTTATTGCCATGAATTTTGATAGAGTTTTGTTACTTTTAAAAGGCCAAATATTGATCTCCCCAAGTGTTGGTTTATAGAAATACATGGCTCCTTAGGGGATGATTGAATTGAAGTTGATAGTATTGGTTAAGACATTATTTTGAAATGGGCTCAAGATGCAATTAATTGATGGAAGATAGAAAATAGAAAATTTTGGGCTTTGGATTTCTATTAGAGCTACAAATTAGACTAATGTGATTAGATCCATTTTTGGTGGATGTCTTGGAAGGTACTAGCTATCAATATTTCTCTTTTTGGTGTTTTATAATCAGTAGTGGTAGAGGCGATAGCATTGGTAGTGCTAATGCCATAACACATTTTCCAATATGACCATTGCCTATCAATTTAGACGAGAAATGATAAAAATTCAAGTTGCAAAAAAGCATTAATAGGGAGCATAAGCATTGCTAGTGCTATCGCTTTAGTCTTGACACTTTTGGTTTTGGAGCAATAAATGCTCTTGATTTGAACTTAGAGACAACTGATTTGGTTTCGATGCTTGATTGGTTGATTGATGAAGATGTTGGCAAGTTTGGAGATCTTGATGTTGCAATAAAATTTGGGTGTCTACAATTAGCATGTGATGGCCATCATGATTTATATTATATGTTATGCATGAACAATATTTTTTTGTTGAAAAGTTCCTTGTATTACTAAAAAGAATATACATTGATCACAAAAAAGGCAGGTGGTATGGAAGCACACCCTAAGATGTCAACCCGAGAATCCACCCAGAATCTAAAACAGGATATGAGATTTACATAGATAATTGTGAAACTAAAAATAAATGATCAAATTTAAACCCTAAACTGTTAAACTAAATAACTATGGAGAACAAAAAACTTTGCATATTTTAGCTCCTATGAATGCACGAGACCCAAGACCTAGATCTGATGCATGAACAATATTTTAATCAATTCTATTTTTAGAATGTGATTATTTTATCATCTATATTTTTTAAAATAAATAAATAAATTGATAAAATGGCTTCTAATTACAACTCGATGTGTATATGATATTAATAAATAAATTATTTAATTGCATGGTTTCAATTAACATGGATTATTTTTATTACATGAATTTTTTAACTATATCTTATGACTAGACTCCATTATTGGTATGATATTTTTGGAATCCTAAATTATATCATGGATAATAATATGTAACCTACAATGGTATAATACAAATAGAGATTGAACCCAATAATTGATTTTTTTAATCTATTTGTTACTTTGGGGTGGGAGGGAAGGGAGAGAGGGGATAAGAACAAAATTATCCAAATCTTGAGGATATTGTCCTTTCCTCCAAATTTAAGCTCGATTGAAAAAATAATTTGTGTTCGACAATTTATTAATATTCAAAATTATCTATGTAATATGTATTATTTTTTTTATACATAGAGGAATCAACAACTACCTTTCCTTTTTGAACAATTAGTCACAGGGTCAAATCGCATTGCCTTCGATCGTAGCATAAAATCATGGTGCTACCACTATAACCCCTACCTCACCTCGATAAACATGGCCCAAAGTGAGGGAGACCCCTAGTTGCTCGAGGTTGGTACCATCCTCATCAATATGGTGCACACTCAATGAACTCAGGTCAGACTACTACCTTTGCCCTAAATTGGGCATGCCCGCGAGGTTTGAACCTAGGTCTCCTCCTGGTAAGTGCCCAACTTCTTACCAATCCACCTAGCCCTCGAACTATGTAATATGTATTATTGGATTGACTATTCTTTTATATTGCAAAATATCAAGTCAAATGAATTTGTGAATACTACATTTCTTACTTTTTAAATAGGAAAAAGATATTATTTTCTCCTAATGATTTTCTTAGAGATTATTCTTGATCTTTGTTTATTTATTTTTTTTTTCTTGATAAAAAGGGGTTGTACTTGGGTCCCCCACCCTTAAAAAATTACATCTCTCTTATTTAGAGCTTGAGAGTTTACAAATAGATACACTTCTCATCTCAATTGAGATGCTATAGTTAGAAACCTACATCAATTTACATAAAATATCTGAATTCTTGATTTTCATTTTCTAGATCTTTTCAAATCTCTGTATGAATACAATTACTCCAAAATTTAGCATCTTTCTTGACATTTTCCTAGAGCAGCCTTCACAATGCCAAACCTTCACCTCTACTATCTATGCCTTGCATCTTAGTAGAGTAATATTTCCAAAACATCGCACTAACATAGTCCGCTTTACCAAATCTGTATTGCTAGTTTCCTTCCTGAAACACAAGTGCAACCACAAAAATTATAATAAATAGTCTAAATGTACACACATTATTGTTACAAAATAAAATAGATATTACCAATGGAAAATATTAAAGTAAATCTTAATCATTAATTGATTTAGGCAATCAACAATTTTTATCAACTTCAACTAAACTTTCTACTTCCTCTAACCATAGATAGGAGATGTAAACTTCATGATCCTCAACCAAAACCCCTCTATTGGCTAGCTTATCTACACATTTGTTTCCTTCCCTTAATATATGTGTAAACCTGATTTCTTCAAACTCTTTAGCAAGATATTGAATTTCCACAATTATCTCTTGTATGTTCCATGGAGCCTTTGCTTTCCTCAAAATTGCATTTATTACTATGAGAGAATCACCTTCCATCCAAACTCTATTCCATTTCATTTGTTTACATATTTTTAACCCTTCTAAAGCTGCCCAAGCTTCAACTTCATTATTTTTCTTAAATCCACAATTGAAAGCATAATGAGACAAAATATCTCCTCTATTATTTCTATTTATTCCTCCTCCTCCTAGTCTTGGGTTTCCTTTAGATGCTCCATAAAAATTCAACTTAATCCACTCCACATCTGGTGGTTTCCACTTTATATTCTTTACCTTATTTTTGCTTCTCTTGTACCCAACATCATAATTCCATTTAATGACTTGACTCCATCTATCAAGACTCTCTACTTCCAAATTAGGGATTGGGTGAGTTGATAGGGTTGGTTAAGACTCCTCTATGGCTAAACATATCTTCTTTTTCATTACCTCTAATTCTTGATCTTTGTTTATGTTTTTGGATTGATCTACATTTTTTTAATGATGTTGCTTGATCATTATTCATCTTTTATAGTAATCACATCATAGGATTTGCAAGGATAATTTGGTTGATCTAAGGGTGGGTGCGTAGTCGAGTTGGTGTGAGGTGGCCAGTTGAGGTACGTGATCCGTATGGTGCGGATCCATGCAAATCTGATTCAAATCACACTGGTTTACCATAAACTCTTTTGCCCCTAAGGGCTAGGTGGTAAGTGCTTGTTTGGCTAGGTACTTATAAGAAGACACCCAAGTTCAAACCTCGAGGGTAGCTTGTTTGCAAAGGTAGTATTCTGATCTAAATCCTTTGAGTGAGCACCAAACCTACGATGATAGTACAAATTCTGAGCGACCGATGGTCCCCTTCACACAAGGTCAACAATAACGAAGTGAAATAGGTTTGGTGGGAGCAGCCCCTACGGTTTGAACCCTACGCTTGTCAGTTACTAAAAATAGTGTGGTTGTGACCAACTCTCCTATGTAACCAAAAAAAACTTGGTTGATCTAATATACAAACATTGATCAAGATATATCTATGAAAATTTAATTGTCTAGATCTATGAATGGTAACAACCATACCCAATTGAAAAATAATAGTAATTATAATTAGACCTCACCCATTTATCCTTTGGCTCTTCTAGTCATACAAAATATTGAAGTAATTATCACTTTGTCAGTCTATTATGAATATATATTTTATTTTTCTTCTTGGAAAATATGATAAATATTTTTCCTCTTTGTCAAAATCAGTTCTTCTATAGTAATAGAGTCCTAGCAAATTGTTTAGACAATTTATTAATTTTATATGAAGTCCCCCATTATGGGATATAAAGACTCCTTGTTTAAATGGAATTATGCTAAGGCACTTAGTCTTATTACAGGGATCCAAATAGTTAAAGAAGGAGGCTTTGATGGTCTTATTATGGAAGGTGACTCTTAGGTCATAGTGAATGCATTCAAGAAATCAATGAATCGTTTGAGGCTTGTTTCCCAGTGGAATAATTTTAGATGGTTAAAATTGGTGAATTAGTCCTTATTCATTGTAAAGGTAATTTTTTTGCTAACAAACTAACCAACTTTAGAGTAGATTTTCCTACCCATTTCTAATTAACTAGAAGCTCATACTTGATCTTATAGATTTGGCATCCCTCGTATATAAATTTTGGCATCTAATGATGTTATAGAAAGCTCATGGTTTTGGTACCCTTGTGTCTTAATATTTTTATTTTCTCATGGCAAGGTTTCTTTATGTGGTGTGCTAGTGATGCATACTAGAGGAGGGGGTCTAATGAAAGACCACATCTTCTAGCAACCCAAACATATCCACAAAAACACACACAAAAACTAGTAAATAAAACAAAACACTATTTGTATTTATTTGTTTAAAAATATACGCCTCAAACTTCCATTGTTGGCCCTTGCCAACCCTGGCTGGTCATCCCCGATCCTTGTCGACTCCCCTACCGATATTTTTTTGATCTTGTATTGACCCCTTACCAGTCCTTTTCGACCCTATCCGGTCCTTTTTCGATCATCTTGGATCCTTGTTGACTCTTTGTGGTCATTTTTGGTCCTTTTATGGTCTCTACAATTAGCAAGAACACCTCCACTTATGCCTTTCTAGCCATGAGAAATAATGTTGGAAGATGAAAAGTTATGTCACTTCCTCTTCCCTTGGTAGTTGGGAAGACCTTCCATTTTTTTATTATTTTATTCTCTCAAATGCTTCTGCATCAGACACGTCGGGTAATAGAAATACTTCATAAGCCCTTGCTCATGAGAATGAGTTATTTTATTTTTTGTTTTAAACAAATAAACCCTCTTCATTTTTGGATATTCTAAAACAATAGCCTCAAATCCCTAAAAATAGAGAAATTATAAGTTTATAATAAAATATAAACTCAATTATCAATCTTTCTCCTCAATAACCTTATTACCCAAACTATTGAGTCCCTCAGGGGTACATTGGCAATAGTAATGAGCAAATAGAGTTCCTCCTTGGCATCCTCTTCAAGATTTTTGCTTTATGGCAATTCAAACCCTAATCCTTCTAGGCATGCTCAGGATACTCTTGCTCCACACAACCTTGTTCAACCTCACATAAATCCTCACGTAAGTGAGACCCATTACCTTATGGGTAAAATTTTAGATCTCCTTTACAACCTTGGGATTTATTTTCTTAAAATTGCATCCATGAAAGTGCTTGTGCAAATTAATGGCATATTACATTGTGACCACCTCTTCCCTACAACTCATGCCCTTGTCATTTTTGTTGGCTCCTCTTCTCTTCCTTGTCTTTGCTTCTCTATCTGTGTGCTCACTCTTCCTCTTTCTCTTTCTTGATGCTCTCTTTCTTCTTCCACCTCTTCTTCATGTGCCTCCTCTCCTCTTAGTTGGAGTCATCCTCTTCAAAAATTCCTCCAAGCCCTTGTCAAAATATTTTCTCTGTGATCCCCTCTTACCCCACTTATCTTCCTCAAATTAGACTTTCTAACAGGAAAAGATAATGCTAAAAAAAATGGGTAGTATATAAAAACTCAACATAACATCAACAAACAACAAACAACAAACACGACAACCATTATTACATTTTAACATCTTAGATCCCCTCTTACCCCACTTATCTTCCTCAAATTAGACTTTCTAACAGGAAAAGATAATGCTAAAAAAAATGGGTAGTATATAAAAACTCAACGTAACATCTTAGACAACAAACAACAAACATGACAACCATTATTACATTTTAACATATTAGAACGAAACAACTATATTCCATTTTTCTCATCTTGTACAATTTTTGATCTTAAAAATATTACACAAATTGTATAATTTAAGCTTTCCTGTTACTATTGATACTATATCCATAAAATAAAAAAAAAATGCCAACCAAGACGCCTCAACTTGTCCAATCAACTCATTTGGAAATTTTTGAACCTTCTCTGTTACACAATGTTCTGACATGAAAGCCTCCTCGTAAGTCAGATTCATCTTCCCCGTAACTTTGTAGATCCTTACTTTCTAGTGGTAGTGATTTATATGCTTCAAATATTCTTGATAATCCTTGAATATTTCCTTCATATATCAAATTTGAAACACCAAATCATTAGGCTTAATATCTGTCGATGGCTCCACAAGAGAAAACGGTTTCCTCTTGAAGAGAGGCATAGAGAAAAAACAATTCATTTCCAAAATAAATTTCTTCAAAATAAAAATGTAGTTTTGAAAAATTCCCAAAAAATCTCCTCTTCAAATTTGAAAACTCCTTTGCTAAAAATTATCTCAAACACCAACTTGTTCTGGAACAACATTAACAAAGTTTTTAGCATGGAAAGTTGTGGCACAAAAATTCTCAATACTCACACAAAATCTTCACCCTCTCTGATACCATTATGATGTAGAATAGAGGAGGGGGTCCAATGAAAGACCGCAAACCAAACATCTCCACACAAATACATGCAAAAGCTAGTAAATAAAACAAAATACAACTTATATTTCTTTGTTTAAAAATATACACCTCAAAATTCCATTGTTGGTCCTTGCCAACCCTGGTTGGTCATCTCGGATCCTTGCCGACTCCCATTTTGATCTCTTGTCGATCCTTTATCAACTCCTTGCTGACCTTATCCAATCCTTTACCGATCATCCAAGATCATTGTCAACTCTTTGTGGCCCTATATGATCCTTTTCTAGTCTCTACAATTAGCAACAACACCTCCACTTATGCATTTCCAGCCATGAGAAACAATGTTGGAAGAATATGGAAAGTTGTGCCACTTCCTTTTCCCTTGGTAACTAGGAAGACCTTTAATTTTTTTTATTATTTTAGTTTCGGAGATGCTTCTGCATAAGCTAGTAATGCATGATGCTTGCTTTATGACCTTTGATTTTGATTCTTGTGTAATGATTTTTATCATTTTGAGAGGGGGCCTCTATGGAATCCCTGTTTGCTTTAACAATAAAATATTATTATAAATAAAATATATTATTTTGTATATACTAAAAGTTTAAAATAATATTGATTCAAAACTTAGCACATAGTTGAGTCAATATCCATAAAAAAGAAAGTTATAATACAAAATTGCCATAAAATTCACATAAAAAATATTTTAATCTAAGAGTTAGAAAGGAAAATCATATTTTTTATACTACCATTGAACCTTAAACATAAATATTTGCTAGTTATTGAACATAATCATGGTCCCTCTTGGTTAACAACATATCATTCATATGTCCCTTGGGGACAACGCAACGGTTCTGGTTTTGGCTCTTCTTTGGGAGGTCCAAGGTTCAAACCGCAACGTGGGTGAGTGTGTGAGGGGGTGGGTGTGTGATGGCTATGTGTTTGACCCCTATTGATAAGTTCAGCTCTCGCCCTTATGAGAGGTCATGGTAGGGATGGGGATGCCCTGCCCTGATCGTCGATCATAAGGTTTTCTCACACTAACCAAGAAAAAACATATCATTCATCTTATATATATATAACATATTTTTTTTACTATCTTTGAGCAACCCAAACATCTCGACACAAACACATGTAAAAACTAGTAAATAAAACAAAACACTATTTGTATTTCTTTGTTTAAAAATATACAAAACCTCAAACTTCCATTGTTGGTCCTTGCCAACCCTGGTTGGTCATCCTGGATCCTTGCCGACTCCCTACCAGTCTCTTGTCGGTCTTGTGTTAACCCCTTACCAGTCCTTGTCGGTCCCTTGCCAACTCCTTGTGGCCATGGTTGGTCCTTTTATGGTCTTTGCAATTAGCAACAACACCTCCACTTATACCTTTCTAACCATGAGAAATAATGTTGGAAGATAAAAAGTTATATCACTTCCTCTTACCTTGGCAATTGGGAAGACCTTCCATTTTTTTATAACTTTATTCTCCCAAATGATTCTGCATCATACACATTGGGTAATACAAATACTTCATGATCCCTTGCTCATGAGCATGAATTACTTCTTTATTTTTTGGTTTTGAACAAATAAACCTTCTTCATTTTTTGATATTCTAAAGCAATAGCCTCAAATCCCTAAAAAATAGAGAAAATATAAGTTTCTAATAAAATATAAACTCAATTATCAATATTTCTCCTCAATAACCTTATTACCCAAACTATTGAGTTCCTCGGGGGTACATTGGCAATAATAATGAGCAAATAGAATTTCTCCTTGGCATCCTCTTAAAGATTTTTTCTTTTTGGAGATTTGAAACCCGATCCTTCTAGGTACGCTTAGGATGCCCTTGCTCCACACAACCATGTTCAACTTCACATCATTCCTCACGTCAGTGAGACCCATTGCCTTCTGGCTAAAATTTTAGTTCTCCTTTATGGCCTTGGGAGTCATTTTCTTATAATTGTATCCTTGAAGGTGCTTGTGCAAATATTACATTGTGACCACCTCTTCCCTGCAACTCATGCCCTTATCATTTATTTTGGCTCCTCTTCTCTTCCTTGTCTTTGCTTCTCTATCTGTGTGCTCACTCTTCCTCTTTCTCTTTCTTCTTCCTCCTCTTCTTCATGTGCCTCCTCTCCTCTTCATTGGAGTCATCCTCTTCAAAAAATTCCTCCAAGCCCTTGTCAAAATATTTTCTCTGTGATCCCCTCTTGCCCCATTTATCTTCCTCAAATTAGAATTTCTAATGGGAAAATATAATTATAAAAAAGAACTCAACATAACATCTTAGACAACAAACAACAAACACAACAACCTTTATTAAATTTTAACATCTTAGAACGAAACAACAATATTCTATTTTTCCCGTCTTGTACAAGTTTTGTATCTTAAAATATCACACAAATTGTACAATTTAAGCTTTCTTGTTACTATTGATACTATGTCCATAAAATTAAAAAAATTGCTGACCAAGATGCCTCAACCTATCCAATCAACTCCTTTGAAAATTTTTGAACCTTCTCTATTGCACAACGTTTTGATGTGTGAGCCTCCTCATGAGTCAAATTCATCTTCCCCATAACTTTGTAGATCCTTATTTTCTAGTGGTAGTGATTTATATGCTTCAAATATTCTTGATAATCCTTGAATATTTCCTTCATAGATCAAATTTGAAACACCAAATCATTGGGCTTAATATCTGTCAATGACTCCACAAGAGAAAATGGTTTCCTCTTGAAGAGAGGCATAGAGAATAAAACAATTCGCTTCCAAAATAAATTTTATCAAAATATAATGTAGTTTCAAAAATTTCCAAAAAAATCTCTACTCTTCAAATTTGAAAACTTCTCTGGTAAAAATTATCTCAAACACCAACTTGTTTTGGAACAACATTAACAAAAATTTTAGCATGGAAAGTTGTGGCACAAAAAATCTCAATGCTCACACAAAATCTTCACCCTCTCTGATACCATTATGATGTAGAATAGAAGAGAGGGTCCAATTAAAGACTGCAAACCAAACATCTCCACACAAACACATGCAAAATCTAGTAAATAAAACAAAACATTACTTGTATTTCTTTGTTTAAAAATATACATCTCAAACTTCCATTGTTGGTCCTTGCCAACCATAGTCGGTCATCTCGGATCTTTGCCAACTCCTCTGTCGATCTCTTGTCGATACTTTATCAACTCCTTGCTGACCTTATCCAATATTTTGTCGATCATCCAAGATCCTTGCCAACTCTTTGCGGCCCTGTCCGATCCTTTTCTAGTCTCTACAATTAACAACATCTCCACTTATGCCTTTCCAACCATGAGAAACAATGTTGGAAGAAGATGGAAAGTTGTGCCACTTCCTTTTCCCTTGGAAACTAGGAAGACCTTTAATTTTTTTATTATTTTAGTTTCCCAGATGCTTCTGCATAAGCTAGTAGTGCATGATGCTTGCTTTATGACCTTTGATTTTGATGCTTGTGTAATGATTTTTACCATTTTGAGAGGGGGCCTCTATGGAATCCCTATTTGCTTTAACAATAAAATATTATTATAAATATAATATATTATTTTGTATATACTAAAAGATTAAAATAATATTGATTCAAAACTTAGCACATAGTTGAGTCAATATCCATAAAAAAGAAAGTTATAATACAAAATTACCATAAAATTCACATAAAAAATATTTTAATCTAAGAGTTAACAAGGAAAAGCATATTTTTTATACTATCTTTGAACCTTAAACATAAATATTTGCTAGTTATTGAACATAATCATGGTCCCTCTTGGTTAACAACATATCATTCATATGTCCCTGGGGGATAGCGCAACGGTTTTGGTTTTGACTCTTCTTCAAGAGGTCCAAGGTTCAAACCGCAGCGTGGGTGAGTGTGTGAGGGGGTGGGTGTGTGATGACTATGTGTTTGGCCCCTATTGATAAGTTCAGCTCTCGCCCTTATGAGAGGTCATGGTAGGGATGGGTATGCCCTGCCCTAATCAATCAAAAACATATCATTCATATTTTATATATATATATATTAATTATACTATCTTTGAGCCTTAAACATAAATATTTGCTAGTTAGTAAACATAAACATGGTCCCTCTTGGTTAAGAGCATATCATTCATTTTATATATGTAGTATTAATGTAATCAAGAGGACAAGATGATCATAAAAGACAAATATACTATAAAGACAAAGATGTTACCAAATAGCATGAGCTCACCTGGTTAAATCGTTTAATTTTGGAGGAAAATCTTGACAAATGATACTTGCATGATTATCAAGATGTTGTAATTAAACAATTAAACAACGTGGTCATGATGTAATACGATCGGGTCATTTCAATTCTATATAATCAATTTAAAAAATCAAATGGCATCACTATATTCCTCAATTCCTCAACTTTCAAGGAAGAAACCCAAGTTCAAATCTTGCCGAGAGATACATGTATAATTACTAAATTGTTGTAATACTACTATATGATCATGATTTAATACTATAAAAACCATTTCAATTTAAATCTTTGCAAACAAGATACATATGTAATTACTAAAAACCCTAATGGTCAGGGCTTTAGGATTTTTTGAGGAGACCTAAATTCAAACCACAATAAAGCATGGTATATGCACATATATATTAAACTTTAAAAAAATTAAAAAATATATAATAATATTATATCATTATAATTAGAATTGTTTCAATTTTATATAATCAATTATAGTAAAAAAGAAACTAAATTCAATGATATGCGTAATTACCAAATACCCTAATGGTTAGGGCTTTAGGCTTTTTTTTGAGGAGACCTAAATTTAAACCACAATAAAGCATGTTATATGCACATATATAATAAAATTTAATTTTTTTTTACAATATATAATAATATTATACCATTATAATTAGAATTGTTTCAATTTTATATAATCAATTAAAGTAAAAAAAAACTAAATTCAATGATATTTTTCAAAATGAAATAACCGACAATAATAAACATGTCCACCATCAAATTATTTAATTTTATGAGCCTACAAATACCATGACTAGTCATAGGACAAAAATGTTACATTAAATTACCTATGAGATAGAAGACCATGAAAATATTATTTTTTGGTTAAATAAGAGAGTTGGTCACACTATTTTGAGTAATTGATAAGTGTAGAGTTCAAACCACAATGGTGATACCACCAAAGAGTTCAAACCACAAAGGTGCTCCCACCAAACCTATTTTGCCTCGTTATGGTTTATTTGTGGTGAAGGGAACCACTAGGTTCCTTAAGGTTCAAACCACATGGATGCTCCCACCAAACCTAGTCTGTTATAGTTAATCCGACTTGAAAGGTATCACCAGATAGCTCGGAATTCATACCGGTCTGCCTCGCGCATTGAAAGCAAGACTATCACTCTTGGTGGGCGCTGCGCCCATAGGAGGAATTCGTTTCCATTATTAATTTGCTCTTGGTGTTACCGCCGGTTGTATTCACTTCCTCTGGTTTTGCCTACGAACAGTAGAGTTGCCGTTGCGCCCACAGGAGGAATTCGTTTCCATTATTAATTTGCTCTTGGTGTTACCGCCGGTTGTATTCACCTCCTCTGGTTTTGCTCCTCAGTTCTGATTACACGTCTGTAAAATTCAACCAGGCGTCCAACAACCTGTGGGGTCAATCAGAACAGGTTGTTGAACGCCTGGTTGAATTTTATAGGCGTGTAATCACACACGCCTGCAGAACTCACACACAGATCAGTGGCGTGGCATAGATCATACATATTTCATTTGAAAGGGAAGGAAAATATGAGTTCAAAGAGGGTTGTTGCAGCAGCAGCGAGCGTGGGTTCGATACAGGGTCTCAGAGATCAGAATATCAAGTTGGATTATCTTCACAATTTTTGGCTAAGTTCTCATTTGCTACAGCTGCCTCTCTTGTGGCCCTTCAAAGATCCTCTTTGCCCCAAGTTCAAGTTCAAGGCCAGGTTGATGATAATGCGATGATCAACAGAAAGGCAGAGATAAAAAAGAAGCAGAAGCAGAAGCAATCGGAAGAGTCATTAAGGCAGGTGATGTACCTCAGTTGTTGGGGCCCTTCCTTATTCATGTATTCTATTCATTCAATGGTGGAAGTCCATAGCCCCATTCAGTTGTTAATTACTTATTTTGCTACGAAGGAGGCACCCAATACGGATGAGGGGAGAAACCCTCTGTCTGCCCTACTTAGTACTTGTGTACTGTGACTGTATATTGAGCGAATGCAGTCTTACAAATTTTCAGTTGAAGCACAAATGGTAACAATGGGTGGGGTGGGGTTTAAAGCTAAAAATTTTAAAATGATAAGATTGAATAACCTTGTTGCCAGTGTTGCTATTATATAACCTATACATGAATCCATTGTTTAGTTATTATATAACCTATGCATGAATCCATTGTTTAGTAATTGCTTTGTATGACTTGACAGTTTGTAACTTGCATGAAGAGACATGCGAACACCAAGTGCTTTGTGCTTCGTGTCCATGTAGGAATAATTAAGTGCCTTGCTTGCATTGGAATGTTGTGCCATGAGGTAATAATCATGCATTGGAATGTTGATGCCATGGGTGTGTAAGTGTGGAGCTTGGTTGGGGAAGGGGATTAAGACCCTTTCCCATGGTTGTATTGAAATTTACACTTTATATTTTAAAATTTACACTTATTTTTAGAAATAAACAGAAGTAATTCAGAGGTAATTTGTTCATCGTAGAAATCATAATAGAATGAAAAAGTTATAAAATCATTATATTATTTATAATTTATAGATAAGAATTACTAAATTATTATATTATTTATGGATAAGAATTATAACATTATGATACAATAAATAAAGTGACGGGGTGTTTATAACGATAACAAATCTCTAAATTATATAAATGAATTTAACCTATGCCAACATAACAAGATGAATTTAAGATTAATTATAAGTTATAAGATGGTTTGATCAAGCTAACTACAATCCATAGGACTTAAGTAATAAAATATCACAATAAATTATAAATATAATTATACAATGATTACCCTTGTGTCTATGTAATATTCCATCATACAATGTTGTCTTTAGCCATATGCTAGATGATACTTTCAACACTCCATCATAATTTGTACTAAGGGTTCAAGGAGAGAAGATATTAGTAACAATAATATCTCCTCCATCCATAACAAATGCTCTAGTGAGACTCTATCATTCGGGAAGATACTTTTGAATCCCTTTCATCATTTGGAAGAAGCCCACCCATCTTTAGAAACTCATTTTCACTCCTTTGCAATTTCAACAAGCAATTCTTGGTTGGATGTCCTTCCTTATTGCAATATCCACAAATGATCTTCAACTTCTTTAAAGACTTAGCCTTACCCTTGGGCCTATAGGTCTTAGCCTTCTTAAGTTTAAAGCCTATACTTGTGAAGTACCATCATAATTCCTCATTCCTACCTAAAACTAAACTAGGGGAAAGTAAAGTTGATCAAGAGTAAGAGTATTTTGTTATTTTGTTATGAGGTTCAACATTTGAAAGAAGAGGGATTGATAAGGAGAATCTTCACACATTCTACATCATCTTTTTTTGTTTCTAGAAGATGCAATATCTATTCTTAATGCCTTAATTCTCATAATATAGTCCTCAATGTTATTAAACTCAACCAATTTGAGAGAAGAAAGCTTTAATTCCAAGCGACTTATATTTTTTTTTATAAGATTGAAGAAAGGGTTTTGAATGGCCCCTCAAACCTTTTACATCACACTGGAAGAGAGAAGCAAGAGATACATAAGAGGATAAAAGCAAAAAAAACCCAAACGTCTTACATTAGTTGTATTTGTATTACCAAATAACTCATGCAATTTTGACCATACCTTGATAGGTTTGTCTTTGTAATAAGTCCATTTGAGTTGACCAAATACTATGATTTTCTTCATTGATGAGTAACAAGGGCCTAGTGATCCATCTTATATTATTTATCCCCTAACACTATGATAGGTCCTTCAACTAATGCTACCAATGCGTGGAGCTTAAAAACTCTTGTGATTTAAAAAAAATAGGCTCAAAACACTTCCATGTGCAAAAGTTATAACATCTGAAATTTTTATTCTAATGGACTTCAAAAATACAAAAATTAAAGCCCCAAAATTTACAAAAGTATAAATCAATCACTTACTACCACTTGGTATTCTATGATTTCCTAGTGTCCATTGATTTTTTGCCACCTCAATGCTTCTAAACTCCTACAATTACGACACTTGTCTCAGTTTGATTGGTTAATATGGTATATATAGGATAAAAATATGGTTATGTGGTACACAAGGGTGCCACATTAGCCACCACATCAGCCATATCTTCATATTGTCCTTGTTAGTTGTTTGGAAATGCCAAAAAGGGCCTCAAACATGGTCTCCCATGTGTTGGGCACCTTGCACTAAATAAGGCACCCACCTTTCAATTGTGAGGAAAACCTCCATTTAGGGCGTGTGTGCCTCCATTCCATCATCAAGACAAAATGACACAATAGAAAAAATAACCTTCTTATGATATGACCTCGGGTTGTAGAATCCATGAATGGCTTAACCAAGGCAATGTAGCTAGTTGAGCTAAGCTCTCTATTGATCCAACCAATCTAGCGCCTCTATGAAGAACACCCTTCATGCCAACTAAAATTCCTTTCCCTAAGCAAAAGTATGGTTCAAGCCCTAAACCACCTGCAATATATGCCTATCCCTCCACTTAGTTGTTCAATTGACAAAACCACCATGCGAGGATGAAAACATGAAATCTTAAATCTTCTTCGAATGACATTTGTCTTAAAAGGTAAAAATGATGAGATGATGATTGAACCCATGATCCTTTGTACACAATGTCTTGTCTTTCCTTTTACTAGTTATCTTGTTGTCATGTCAGACTTTCTCCATTAATGTAGGAGCATCTGGGTAAAATAATAATAATAATAATAGTTTGAAGATCTTTCCAGGTGCCAAGAGAAGAAGGGGCATGGCTTTTAACCTTCCATGTCCCACCTTCATTTTTGTTGTTGGAGAAACATAAATTGGGAGTTTTGCTACAATTTCTAGATTATTGACAAGAGAAACTATCTAATGAAATTTTTAAGGTATGCTGCAATTTCCAAATTGTCACAAGAGGAGCTATCTAATAATTTTTTTGAGTTTTGCTGCAATTTCCTGATTATCAGCAAGAGAAGCTAGCTAATGAAGTTTTTGAGTTTTGTTGCAATTTCTAGATTACCAACAAGAGAAGCAATTTATTGAACTTTTGAGTTTTGCTACAAATTCTAGTTTACCGGCAAGGGAAGTTTTTTCGTGACTACACTTTTTGTTGCTACAAGTTTTTTATTGTTGGTTTTAATTTTAGATGTTGAACAAATGTCAGTCAATTAAAAATATATTTGTTGAATGCAAGTAAATTCTTGTAGTTCATTTTTTGGTTGTGTGAATTTGTTCTGATACATATAGACTACATCAATTGGTATTAGAGCTAAGGTTGAAGAAGATATGGTACACTGAGGAAGGCCACAATAACCACAAAATGCCAAAAATATTGATATTGTTGAGATGATAAGAGGAATTACAACCAAGTTGGATGCCATAGAGATAACATAAAGAAGGGAAGTGCATGTTGAGAATGTTAATGATGATGAGGAAGAATAATTATTTCAAGAGCCTATAGAAGAAGGCCAAGTGGACAAACTAGAGAGTAGATTCTTGAGATCAATCATAAAGATGGGTAGTAAGCCAAAGTAAGAGATCCCATGCTACAATGGAAGTTTGAATCTGGATAAGCTGATAGACATGATTATAACATGGAGAATACTTTGAATTTGAATCAATGGAAGACCCTAAGAAGGTGAAGTTTACCTATACCAAGTTGAAAGGACATTCATCTTTGTGGTGGGATCATATCTAAATGGAGAGGCAAAGAAAAGGGAAAAAAATCAAGACTTGGGATAAAATGGTTGCTAAAAATAGACCAAGTTTCTTCCATTAGATTATCAAATGGGTCTCTTCAAAAAATTGCAAAATCTAAAGCAAACAGAGATGAATGTGAAGGACTACATGGAGGAGTTTTACAAGCTCATCATTTAGATTAGCCATATAGAAGATTATGAAGAGAATATTTTGAGGTGTGTCAATGGACTTTGCATGTCTATTCATCATGAATTGTGTATAATCAAGTTGAGGTCCATGGAAGGCGCATATCAATATACCTTGAAATTGGAGGAGAAATTTTCTTGAAGACAAAAAATAATTCCAAAGGAATATGATGGTTCTCTAGAGGAAGAGGACATGCCAATAGTGGAAGAGGGCAGCAAAGGTAAGAGGGAGAAGCTAGTACTTCTCAAAGTAATTTCACCTAAAAAACAAGAGAAAGTGAAGTTTTCTCAAGAGGAAGAGGTGGTTATGGTAGAGGAAGGAGTGGAGGGCTTCCCAAAAATTGCTTTAGATGTGGAGAAGCCAATCATCAGGCATTTGAATGTCCAATAGTACAACAAGGCAATAGTAAAGGAAAGGAAGCCATGAATCATATTGCATAAGCAAATGAAGAAAATATTGCCTCACCAAAATGCATGGAGAAACCAAAACAAGGATAATCTCTCATGATGAAGAGAGTGTTGTTGAAACCAACCAAAGAGGAGTATGAACCAGTACAAAGAAGAAGTATTTTAGAATAATGTGCAAATCAAGAGGCAATGTTGCAAAGTCATTGTGGATAATGGAAGCATGGATAACTTAGTGTTTACAAATATGGTAGAAATCTTGGGTTGAAGAGGATTGAACACCCAAATCCATACAAGGCCTCATGGTTGCAAAAGAGACATCAAATTTTGGTAAGTGAACAATATATGGTGAACATTCAAATTGGTTCTTATAAAAATGAGATACTATGTGATATTATGTGTATGGATGCTTATCATATTTATTGGGAAGGCCATGAAAATTAGATAGAAATATAGTGCATGATGGTGGGGTGAAGGGTGGTAGGTGTGAGTTGAAATGGATGTTTTTAGCAAAACAAAAGTTTTAAAATCCTGAAGGAGAAGGTAACATAGTAGTTGGTTCTAGCTTTGTCAAATTTAAACAATATTTTCCAAGTGGATTGTGATATAAGTGAGATAACTATAGGTGGTTTTTTGAGCCAAGAGGGTAATCCAATTGCTTATTTTAGTGAGAATTTAAGTGAAGCAAAGAGGAAATATTCGATCTATGATAAAGAGTTTTATGCCATTGTTCAATCCATTAAGAAGTGGAGACATTATTTTCTATTGAAGGAGTTTGTTTTATTCATGTATCATCATGCTTTTTAATTCATTAATAGCCAAGGTAAATTAAATCAAGGGCATATGAAGTGGGTAGAATTTCTTCAAGGTTATTCATTTGTTTTGAAGCATAGAAGTGGTAGCACAAATCGGGTAGTCGATGCATTGAGTAGAAGATGTTTATTGTTACATGATATGAGAATAGAGGTTGCTAGTTTTGATCCCATGAGAGAGCTATACACAGATGATGTGGAATTTAAGGAGGTTTGGGCTTCTTTTAATGACCCAACCGAGAAAGATAAGACTCCATGGTTGGACTATTTCATGCAAGAAGGATTATTGTTTAAGGGGTAACAATTGTGTATATTACATGATTCTATGAGGGAAATTTTGATAAGAGAAAAGCATAATGGAGGTCTAGCCGGATACTTTGGAGTGGATAAGATATTGGAATAGATTTGTGTGAGTTACTATTTACCAAGAATGGGTATGGATGTGAATAATTTTTTGCAAATTTTTAGAGTTATCAACGTGCCAAAGGAAGGAGTCAAAACACTGGTTTGTATCAGCCATTGCCTATATTAGAAAGACCTTGGGAAGATGTGAGCATGGACTTCATTCTTGGGTTGATAAAGGACACAAAGAAGTAATGACTCTATTTTTGTTGTTTTTGTTGATATATTTTTAAATATGGTACATTTCATACCTTATTGCAAGACAAATAATGCTACTCATATTGCTACATTATTCTTCAAATAAGTGGTGAGATTGCATGGGTTGAAAAAGAGTATTGTCTCAAATGGAGACACTAGAGTTGTGGGCCATTTTTGGTGAACTTTGTGGAAGAAATTGGATAATAAGTCAGTTTTAGTTCAACCTATCATCCATAAACCAATGGGTAAACAAAGGTTGTCAATAGAAGCCTTAGGAATTTGTTGAGATGCTTGGTTGGAAAGAAATTGAATCTATGGGATACTACCTTAGCACAAGCTGGGTTTGCATATGAGATCTCAATTAATAGAAGTACAACCAAGAACCCTTTTCAAATTGTGTATGGATTCAATCATAGAGGAGCGAATAAGTTGAGGGATGTGAGGCTAAACATGACATTTACATAAAACATCAGGATAGGGAAAATTTGGTGATTTTATTGTATATTAATGATCTTCTCATCACTGGAAACTCTTCTACTCTAATCCAAGATTTGAAGTCATAGCTTTATTCCACTTTTGAAATAACAAATTTGGGGCTTCTACAATATTTTTTGGGGATTCAGATTGATTAGATAGATTTTAGCATTGTCATTTCCCAACTTATGTATGCTTTGGATCTTCTTTAGCATTTTAGGATGGTGGATTACAAGTCTTCTTAGAGTCCTTTTGCCTCAAGCCTGAAGCTTCAGGATGATTGTACCACTCCTTAAATGGATGCTACATTGTATCAGTCTCTTGTGGGATGACTTCTCTACCTTACTCATACTAAACTTGATATAGCCTTAGCTATAAATTTTTGTTCTAGATATATGCAATCACCCTAGGAGAATCACTAGACAACAACAAAGAGGATTCTTAGATGCATCCGAGGGACCTATGAAATGGGTATTCACTACTCTATTAGCTCCCCTTAAATTTTGATAGGATTTTTAGATGTTGATAAGGCTAGTAGCTTGGATGAGTAATGGTCCATAGAATTGGTATTTAAAATGACATCCAATCGGTTTTTTGGTGTTCTAAATGCCAATCCACTATTTCTCAATCTTCCATGGAGGTCAAATATTGTGCTACCAATGAGGTAGGTAAGCATCTTAGGTGGATGCTCATGATTTTGGAGGAGAATAGTATTCCTCATAGTTTTCTAGTCACTCTTTGATGTGATAATAAGAGCACCATCCAACTTTTCTATAATTTAGTGTTTCATTAGCATACAAAGCACATAGAGATATGGATGCACTTTATGAGATGGATTCAAGGACGTGGGATGCTTGATCCAATTTTTATGCCTTCATCAGATTAAGCAATGAATATTCTAAAAAAGGTCATGTGTAAGGTCACTTTTGTGTGCATATAGAAGTTTCTTGGAGTTGGAGAGTGTCCCTTAAGAGGGGATGACAAATAAGGGTCTCTCTCCATGTCCCCTATTCATCTTAAGGAGGGATGTTGGAATATGTGGTGGTTAATATTTTATTGAGGCCATGACTAACCTTTGTACCTGTATTGACCATATTTTTCCTTTGGGCCCATGTAAACCTTGAAAAAGGTGCTTTTGTAAATTTTTGTAATGTTTTATTCCTAAAGTTTAGTCTCACAAAATTGAACTAAATACATGTATTTGGTTATAAATACCCTTTCATACCAACCATTTTGCTGATTAGTTGGAGTTTAATTTCATTTCCATTTACATTTGGTGTCCATAGACATCCCCAATATATTTTGTATTTTTCATTCTTTGTTCTTTGTATTTATTTTCAAGCTATACTGGGTAATGTTTGATTCTATTCATTTTTGGAAACTACTATAAAATATGATAATTTCAAAAGAGGAGGAGCATAAGATGATGGTTAGAAACCTAGGCCTAATACGGTGTGAGCGAGTGTTTAGAAACCATGAGGTAAGAGTGCTTTCTATATTTGCCTTGAGTATTCCTCTATTAACATAGAATTATGTTGAGACACTTAGTATTATTATAGGGATCCAAATAGCTAAAGAAGAAGGCTTCAGTAATCTTACTATGGAAGGTGACTCATAGGTCATAGTAAATGCATTCAAGGAACTAGTGAATCATTTGAGGCTTATTTCCCATTTGAAGAATTCTTGATGGTTAAAATGGTGAAGTGGTCCTTATTCATTGCAAAGGTAATTTCTTTGCTAACAAACTTCTCAACTTAAAGTAGATTTTCCTACCCATTTACATTTAACTAGAAGCTCATACTTGAGCCACATCCCTCGTATATAAATTTTGGCAATTAATGATGTTATAGAAATATCATGGTTTTGGTACCCTTGTGGCTTAATGTATTTATTTTCTCATGGCAAGTTTGTTTTATGTGGTGTGCTAGTAGTGCATGATGCTTGTTTTATGGCCTTTGATTTTGATGCCTAAATCTGTGTAATGATTTTTATCATTTTGAGAGGGGGTCTATATGGAATCCATGTTTGCTTTAAAAAAAATATTATTAATAATAAAATTTATTATTTAGTTTTTAGTATAAAATTAAAATAATTTTGATTCAAAACTTCTCACATAGTTGAGTCAAAATCCATAAAAAAAGTTATAATTGAGGTAGGTGATGTTCCTTAGTTGTTGGGGCCCCTCCTAATTCATTTATTCATTCAATCAATAATCAATGGTGGATAGTCCATAGCCCCATTCAGTTGTAAAGCCAGTGTGGGTTCGATAGAGGGTCTCAGAGATGAGAATATCAAGTTGGATCATCTTCACAATTTTATGGTGAAGTTCTCATTTGCTGCAGTTGCCTCTTTTTTATGGTTAATTCAAGGACTTTCTTAGAACGCCTAAAGAATATTGGAAAGTAGAAAGGGTTAAACACATTTATTAATTCAATCAATGGTGGATAGTCCTAAATTAATTATTTTGCTACAAATAAGGCACCCAATACAGATGAGGGGAGAGACCCTCTATGCCCTATTTTATACTTTTTTATTGTGACTGAACATTAAGCGAATGCAGTCTTCCATTGAGAGAAATTTTATTGGTTTTAAATGGACAATATTGTATGATTTAGCATTTTATGTAACAAACAGATAGGCTTGGTAACAAAACCATCATCTTTTGTTGGAATGTTAAAAAGTGCTTATCGCCAATGGTATTCACTTCCTTTGGTTTTCTCCTTTCTATTCTATCTCGCCTTGATCTCCTTATGGTCAGTCACACAACGCATAGATTTAATCAATATTTGTAACATATTGAAAATGAATTCAAAGGCATTTATCGTTGCTGAGTGTGGGTTCGATCCAGGTTTTAAGAGATGAATTCAAAGGCATCAAGTTGAATCATTTTCACAATTTGATATCAAGATAAGTCTTCGATTTGAATGGTAGAGAAAGGTATTTTTCTACATTTTATAGAATTTTGAGATGTTAAGTATATATAACTTTTGACATTTTTAATTGAATCCCATTCAACATTTTTTTAGGAAAAGAATTATTTACTTAACAAAAGGTACAAAACTCTTTAATAAGAGAAATCAAAGTGAATAGAGCATTTTAAAAAATAGAACATGAAGATAAAAAGGATCTCATTATTGGAGTCTTCATCATCCTCACATACCACCTCTGCCCTTCTGCTTCTTGATGATTTGGTGGTAATAACCAAGGGCTATATTGATTTCCTGATTCGCTAGTGTGTCGACCTCTTTATTGAATTCCCACCTTATGTGTTGATAGGATATTTTTCCAATTATCCTACCTAGTTATCTAATCATGTCTTGAATAATCTTCAATTGTAAAGATCTAAAATATTTATTTTTGGAAAGAGTTGTTATTATCAGTTTAGAATCACCATAAACTGTGACCTGAGTGATTCCTTGCTTTGCCACCAATTTTAAGATGATTTCACATCCAATAGCCTCTGCCATGTTGTTAGATGTTGTTTCCAAGTTGATCATGTATTTGAGTAGGATCTCATGGGGTCCTGTAAGAATCAATCCCCCTGCCATTGCTTGATCGGGGTTGGACTTGGAGGCACCATCAAAGAAGAGCATCGAAAAATATATGTCAGGAAAATAATTGTTTGCTCTGCAACCTCCATGTGTCAGGAAAGCTTGGAGATTAAGTTGGTAGATCATTCTTCTTTCTGTGGGTGATAAATATTCTTCATACTATTGTTGATAGAAACTAGATTTGACATTTAAGACTAATTCTTCTTTTATCCTTCGTATTAGAGTTTTGTTGTCCTTACCTTTGCCTTCAAAAATCCTCTGATTTCTATCCAACCATATGTGCTAGATGATAAAATATGGTATAGAATTCCACAGATATTTCAAGAGGGGCTTCCCTATCAGTTTACCTTTATATTCTTTGTTCCACTTGGTAAAACATGTGTCTATGGTTAACCTTCCAGAGTAGGAAGTGCCAAGAATTTTGGTTATTCCTAACCAAATTGATATTGCCTTTGGGCATTTGAACAAAATATGGAAAATTATTTCACTGTTTTGCTTGCACCTATAACAAACATGAGGTCTTGTATACTCCTCTTTTGCTAATTATCACTTGTTAATATTTTATTTTGAGAGACTAGCCGATTGAATACTTGCAGTTTAGGTGGTGCTCTATTTTTCCACACTATCGATAGTTTTTATTGGTAGACCCAATCTATTGATGTTGGACTCCTAGATGCATTGAGTATTCCTCATTATTGATGATGCTACCCCAAATAAGTTTGTCTGGCATCATGGGATGAAGAGGTCTAATGCTCACCACGTGGGACTTAAAATAATCCCAATCTCCTTGAAGTTGATATGGAATGGGAGGGGAGATCCAGTTCAAAGTTTTTGAGGTCTAATAAAACAAGTTACCTAATTTGAGTATTCTTTGGCTTTCCAAGTGATTCTACAATTCAATTGGAATTCTCTCTCTTAATGGTGGATTTCCTAGGATTGGGTCCTCCCATAGATTAATTGACTTACCATATCCCGATAGCCAAGAAATTCTATCCTCTATTATGCTCTTTGTAGCCACTATATGTTTCCAAACCAACGAGGCTCTGGGAAGTTTATCTATATGTTTGAGCATTTGAATACCTGTTTGATTATTTACATACTTGTTGACTAGTATGCGTTGCCATGCTCGATTGTGTTTAAGCATGTTCCTGAGAAGTTTTGCTCCCAGTGCTTTCAAAATTATCTCCATTTTTATGATTCCCAATCCTCCTTGAATTTTACTTTTGGTGACCATCTCCCAATTGATCAAGTGGAACTTTTTTCTTTATGATTGCCTACCTCCTTGCCATAGGAAGTTGTGTATGATTCCATATGCCTTTTGCAAAATAAAATTGGGAGCATGATATACTAATAGTTGGTAGACTGGAAGAGAAGCTAACATTGATTTGATCAATATTGCCCTTCTTGCAAGACTGAGCCAACTATTATTGTAACTATGTATCCTCCTAACCATCTTGTCCAATGTTGGGGTCCAACAATCTGAGGCTTTGAGGTGGAAGCTCATGGGTACTCCTAGATATCTGAAATATTTTTCTATGCTAGACCAAAATCCTAGGATAGTGCAAAAGAGTTTGAATCTTATTGCTGCAACATTTTGTGTATAGAACTGACTCTTTTGAGTGTTTATATGAGCCTCGATAGCTTGTGTGAACCAATCTAGACATTGCTTGAATTTTCTAACATTTTGCTTAGTGGCTTCACCTAGAAGAATGATATCATCTCCAGATTGGGTATGTGTTACAACTTTACATCCTATTGCAGCCTCTATCCCTATTATTTTTCTTTCTCTTCGAAGATGGTTAATTAATATTCCAAGAGTCTCAACTAAAATGATGTAAAGATATGGTGATAGTGGATACCCTTGTCTAATTCCCCTTGTAGCCTAAAAGAAATTTGTTGGTTCTCCATTTATTAAGTGGGCTATCCATGGGTTTTTTATGCATGCTCCGATCCACTTGATGACCTGATGTGGGAATCCAAAATTTTGTAGGACATGTTCTACAAATTGTATATTAACTCAATCAAAGGCGTTTGCCATATCAAGTTTTATAACAATTTGTTTCTTTTTTAATTTTCTACTACTATGGAGGGCTTCATGCATTGTTATGATATTATCATATATTTATTTTCTAGGCATGAAACCCCCTTGCTCTTCTAATATTATTTTATCAAGTTTCTTCTTTATTCTATTGGCCAACAATTTGGTAATAATTTTATAGGAAGAGTTACATAGAGAAATTGGTCTGAATCTAGAGAAAGTAGTGGTATTTTTTCTTTAGGAATCAATGCTAGAAAGGTGGATTTGATGGCTCCAAGAAGCTTACCTTTCACCCTAAAATCCTCAATCATGTGTAGCAAATATTCTCCAATGATGTGTAAGTATTGTTGGTAAAATTTGTTTGTGAATCCATCAGGTCCAGGAGATTTATCCTTTGGTAGAGTTGTTATAACCTCCTTAAGTTCCTCCATAGTGATTGGCTGACTGAGATCATGTTTGTCTTCCAAACTTAATATTGTCGATATATGTTGTAGCAGTATTCCTTGGGAATGTGGGTTACCATTTTCTCTGGAGAGCAGAGCTAAGTAATGTTGATTGGCAAGTTCCTTAATTTTTCCCTATCTATATAAGTGGTTCCTTCATGCTCTATCTCCTTGATTGTGTTCCTTTGGTAGTGTTGCATGGTTTTTAGATAAAAATATTTGGTGTTTCTATCCCCCTTGCTTAGCCAAACCATTCGAGATCTAAGCCTCCAATGTGTTTCTTCTTCAGTGCTTAATTTATTGAGCTTTTGAATCAGGTCATTTCTTGCATCTTCTTGCCATGGTTGAGGAGGATGATCCTCAATTTCTGTTTCTAGCTACTCTAGTTATTGCATCAATTGCTTCTTGTCTGGTTTGACTCTCACTTTTTCTACCAACCATTTTTTTATCACGTGCTTCAATTTTTGAATTTTTCTTTTCCACTTTTCTTAGGGGTTGGTGGATTGGACTTGTTGGTTCCAAGTGCTTTCCACAAGTTCATTGAAATATTCTTCTACTACCCATTCAGAGTTGTATTTAAAAGGATTTTTTTGAGGTTGTAGGCTTTGGCCACTATCCAAGAGAATTGGCTTATGATCTGAGATAGAGTTCTTAATGATGTGACAAGAAGTAAGGGGAAATTTGTTAGGATATTTTCACTGATAAAAAATCTATCCAATATTTTTGCAATATAGTTTGCCCTTGCTCTTCTATTTCTCCAAGTGTACTTTATTTTGGTCGATCGAATGTCTTGTAAGCTTTCATTTGCCATAATTTTATTGAGTATATCTCTATTTGGATCCCTTGCTAAACTTCCCCCAACCTTCTCCCAGTGGTAGAGAATCATGTTGAGATCTCCTCCCAGTATTATGTTGTCAAACTTCTCATTGTCTAGCCATTGTGCTAAGTTTTTCCATGCTTCTCTTTTCTAGATAGGATGATTTAGACCATAAAAATTTATTACTACTACACTAGTTCCATCTGGTAAGACAAATTTTGTACCTATCTAGTTATTGTGCTTATGTTGTAAGCTACAAACTAATTGTTGTGGGTCCCAAACCAAATCCAGTCCTCCTGAAGCTCCCACAGAATCAATAGTTATCAATTCTAATTGTGCCCATATCTTCTACCATTATGTAGTCAGTGTTGCCTTTACTATTTTTGTTTCCTGAATACAAACTATTGTTGGATTTTGCTCCTGTATTAGAATTTTGAGATAGTTTTTTTAGAGGACTTCCCAGTCCCCTACAGTTCCATGACATAATCTTCATTTTTTGGATTGCTTCTTATTTTTTATGAAGCTCTCCTCAATTTTGACCTGGGTTTTGGATTGCAAGTCTTTTTGTGCTTGCTCATTTCTAAGTTGTTGGTTCGATTTTCTTCCCTTAGCTACATATCATGTGGTTGGAAAGCCCTCAAGAATCACTATTTCCTCCACTTGTGTTTCTTCTACCTCTTCCTCTGAGTTCCCATCAGTTTCTTCTCCAACTATTGTGTTCATTGGTGTATCTCCTAAGATCTATGGTGGGTTGTCAGCTTCAATTGTAGGTATCTTCTCTTTATCTTTAGGAGCCATCACATCTAGAGAGGTGATTTCCTTTTCTCCTTCATTAAGACTTACAAATTTATTTTTGTGCTAAAATATTTTTTGATCCTGTGGTTGAGGTTGTCGATTCTTGCTTCTTGATCTACGTGGTCTACTTTTGACTTCCTAGAATCCTAGTTCTTCCTTTTTTTTTTCCTATGCTTGTTTAATTGGGTAGTTTCATGAGAAATGCCCATGCTCATGGCAAGTTATACACTTGAATGGTATATGCTCGTAGTCTAAGGGTTGGTTATGTACCCAATCAAACATCTTTATTCTAATATGCTCAGGAAAACCCTTTTTCATATTGACTTGCACATAGATGTGTGCACATATAGCATTATTGACCTTTGGAGGAGCCCAGTCAATGAATGTTCCAATAACATTCCCTATTAATTCCATCGAAGGTTTGTTCCATAGGTGTAGTGGCAAAAATGGTAACCTCACCCAGACAGAAACTTCTTCAAGCTCCTCCTCTTGAGGATCAAATGCCATGCTCCACAGGGTCATGTAGAGTGGACTAGATCCCAAAAACCAGGGAACTCTATGAAATATAGTGCTCTTGTCCTCCACAGAGGTAAATGTAATGACAAAGTATCCCCTACCTATCATCATGAATTCATAAGAGGAGACTTTACCCCCCCAATGTGTGTTAATTCATTTTTGGATTGTGATTGGACTAGGCTATATTCCCACAAATTTACATGCAAGGGCTTGGGTGGAAAACGTGAGCAAAGGTTGTTGGATGAGGGTTGGAGGCACCTCAATCATAGGAGACTCATCTAACTTGGGCACAAAGGTACCATTGTTAGAGCAAGTAGGTGGTTTTGTATGGGGTGCTTTCCTTACTTTAAGCACTTGATGCATATGATCCAGTTTCTCCTCATCAAAGGAAAACTATTGTGAAAACATGGAGAAGACCTCATTGTCAGATTGTTTGAAATGTGAGGCTAAAATCATCATTGCAACCAATAGACTACCATAAATCACTTCCCAAAGAAGAGGTCCCTATTTTTAAATCCCTAGCCAATGAAATATTTTCAAAGCTAAAGCCAAAGAAGTACCATACCTAAACTGATACTCGCGATCTCTCCTGGAAAAATTGATCGATGCTAGGGTTTTTTGTCTTCCCCCAAATTTGTTCCTCCTCTAGCAAATGAAAGATTTTTCCAGAAAAATAAATTACTGTCACTTGTGTTTTTTTCTTCTTTGTGCTTCACTTTGCAAATCCTAGCTTTGCTACGTGCACTCCATGATTCTAGCCAAACAAACTTCTTCCCAACATTCTTACAAGACCTCATAGTTAATTACATTTTTTTTAATTATTTGTATAAATTGCACTAACGAAAAAGTTATGTTAAATAATTAATATTTTATATTTTTATTTGTCCTCTCACTTAACTTTTATGTTAGTATCCCTTTTATTGGAATCTCACCTAACTTTTATATCAATATTTTTTTTTGTGTATTACCCTCCCCGCCCCTGCCCCCCACTGTGGGGGGGGTACCATCCCTCTTAGCACACTTTTTTCACTTTATTCAAATAGTATTATAGATTAAAGGTAAATTTTTATTTATTTTTTGTATTCGTGGTGTTATAAACTCTTACAACCATAGTATAGGGCTGAGTAGTCCCCTTCTAGCCATGACCCTTGTAAGGCTGAGAGCTACACTTATCAATAGGGGATTAACACACAACTATACACATTACAGTTTGAACCTTGGACCTTCCTAAGAAGAGCCAAACCTTGAACAAAGGAAGGGGATTGTTTTTATCAATTGTATAATTCAATAAAGTATAAAATAAATATTTTATTATATTTTTATTAATTAATTATTATTATTATTTTTTAATTTTATTATCTTTACTATTATAACAATCTCGACAACTTAGATTCGATATCTACAAACATCGACGACACACCAAACCTCAACCAAGCCCGAAAGATAACACAAAACTTGAATAATATAAGGTCAGGATTCTCTAAAGATGATGTTAGTAACACTCTAAGAAACCCCGACCTAGACTCCAAGATCTTGGTAACATCTCCAAGCCTGACAATGAACTGTCAGGCTCCTAAACATGTCTCTTCTAGCAAGATCCACATGTCTTACACAGTCATCCAAATAAAAATGGTCAAGTTGAGTTGGCACCTTTGACTAGTTGTGGCAAAATGTTGCAACCACCAAAAACACTTAGGTTTTGAAGGATGCATGAATGCCATTCCAAGAAAATATTAGGACTGATGACATGTTCATTAGAATCAAGATAGTTTAGCTAGCTTGAGCAAGAACACGATAGACACACTCTTCCACCATGCAAGTCAGATCATACCTATCCTTATTAGTCTAGAATAAGGCCCCCATTGTAATGATGGAGAATAACATAAAAAACATTATAATTTTATAAATAGCTGAGAGCTCTTCAACACAAGGTTTGACTCTTTAGCATTTTCTTGTCATATAATGTATACTCTGCTTTGCAATCAATCAAAGTGAAAGTTGTTTGGTCTCCATTGGTGTTAGCATTTTCAAGTTTTTATGTATGAATTGTATACTTTAATGCATTTTTATTTTATGCTTTATGAATGGTGAATTCTATCAAAGCAACTTTTGCATAATTTGATTGTTAGTTAGATTGTCTTTCATGAAGTATTTGGAATGTTTAAAGTATATAACCTAAGATTAATGAATGTGGCATGGTGGTTATAGGGTTAGATTATGTGGAGTAATGTGTGGTGGCTTCCGAGGTGAATAGCACAAAATACTGTGGCAGCCATAAAGAAGGACAACGTGCTTGGATCATCGTGGTGGCTATTGATTCCACCATGTAAAAAAAACTAAGCTTAATGAACTCTGTAATGCTTTTATTATTGGTTGTTCTAATAAGCTTTACTTTAATTTATTTTTAAAGATATTGTTACAATATATTTCATTGTTGTTAAGCTATACTCCATCCATATTTTAAGCATTCTTTAAACCCTCTCTCCTTTCTAACCCTTTCCTTTATTTCTTTAATCTTAAACATTATTTTAATTTTACCATAACCATAAGGAATCAACCTTCTCTAGAGGTTGAGCTTATGAGAAATCATAGTCATCCAATCTTAATTAGAGATTAGGGCACATTTTATAGACTACGTAGATTTTGGTCCAAGATTTTCAAGCACGCATGATGGGACAAATTGTTTAATATTTGTCTCATTTGCCCAAAGAACTCAAGATTCTAGTGAATAGTATTGACCTCACAAGTGGAGAATACATATTCACTTGGTGACTCCACTGATTGAAGGACTTGAGGTTGGCAACTCCATTGGTAAAAGAGATCCAAAATTGAAAAATAAGAAGACCGGAGGCCAAGGTATCTCACTAGATATTAATCAAATCACTAGTTCCAAGGGCATCATAATATATCACTCTTGAAGCCATGGTTGGGGTATCTAACCTAGAATAGTGTCAAACCCCTAAACCTATCAGATCACCATGAGATTCCTTAGGCCGCATTGAAGATTTTATCCTCTTATGATGGTAGCAAAAAGATGATTTATGAGCATTGCAAAGACATCATTGCTCTGGCCTCCATTTGTAATATTACCCATGAGGATGTAATGGTGAGGCTTCTTGCACTCTCTTTTAAGGAAAAAGTGTTGACATGGTTTCGGTCACTAGAAGACAACAACATTAGAACTTGGGTTAGCCTAGTTGAACCCCTCATATTAGAGTTTGATGACCTAGGAGATCCCTTCTTACTGTTCACTCAGTTTTTCTTTATTCATAGGAAGCCTCAGGAGAGTATCACTTATTTTAATATCTGGTTTAAGAGAACCTAGAGAAGAATCCCTTAAGAAATAAGGCTCACATGCCCAAGCCTATATTTATTACCTTCATGCATTCACCCCAAACTTAAGCCTTCAAATTAGACAATCTAATGAGAAAAGGTTACCACATATATTTTAGGTTGCAACCATAGTGGAAAATGTGTTAATCTCAATCAAAAATCTCCCTCTTCCAATAACCATGCTAGATATACCTTAGATTTATCAAGAAAATCCACAAGATTCCTTTCGAGTACTACATTTCCCTTCACCAGACACATGGTCTAGATTATATCCTTCATCTCATTTCTTGACAAGAATTGTACCCACCATGCACACCCTAGAATATCATAAGATACAAGAACTAAAAGTTGTGATTCAACACTTGACAAATGAGCTCAAAATTGTGAAGCAATAGAAAACTGAGGTAGGATTTGAAGAATACCTTCAAGGGGAATATTTTACCTTAGAAGATCAAATGATGTTGATTAGTGAGGTTGATGGAAAATATTTTTCTATAGCTGAAATATCAGAATAGAAAGCATTCACCACTATAGATAGACACAAATATCCACCATTTGATAGTCATTACAATGGTAATTCCTACTGAGAATATCAATCTCATTTTCAACAAATCGTAGTCTACAAAGCATAACAATTAGTGGCCTAAGTGATGGATCCAAAATAATATTTTATAGCTAAGGAACCCTTCACATCTACTTTGGTCAATCTAATAGTAGGATCCAAGCATGCTTCCATGCCATCATATACCCTAAATACTGGAAACCTGGGAATTATGAAGCAAAAAATAGAGCAAATTAGGGTACAGATTGAGTTGGAAGGGTGGGAAGCATAAATGTACCTACAAAGGGAGTGACACAAGAGGCAGAAGCCAAAATTATTTGCAAAGTAAGTCAACCCAAAAACATCCCCAATATATCAATAGAGGATGCAAGCCTACCAAAAGATATACTACCCGACTATAACAAGGAAACAATGGGAAGAGGCAGTTGAATGATATAAAAAACAATTCAAACAATCTGCTCAAAGGGATATTGGACTATTGGATGAGCCTAAAAACAACATTGTGAAAGAAGTGAAGAAATTAAAAGAGACCTTGCTCGTTCCTAGACATGTGGATTTGGTTGAAGCAGCTTTGAAGAGCTCGACAACTAGCCAAATAACCTTCCCAAGTTTCAAAATGGTACATAGTCGGCCATCCCTCAACATGGGTAAGACTAAATCGATCCTTTTATTTGTCCTTATGTGTGGAAGGTTGGGTATTACACAAATTCATATTAGACTCGAGAGTTGCTTTTGGAGTGATGCCTTATGTGGTCTATGATGCAATGAATTTGAAATATGTTGAGGTTGATTTTGGTATGCTATATTTCAATAAAAAATCGGTCCCAGTAGTGGGTGTAGTAAAAAGTGTTCCAATATTGCTACACAAATTGTTGGACCTAGCAATAATTCAAGATGTAATAGTGGTTGATTTGCTACCATTATTTGGGATATATTTGTCAAAGGAATTCTTGGATCAGTTTGAGGGACACTTGGAACTAGGTCATACTCATATGATTATCCCTTATGTACAAGAGATAGTCTAGATTCATAGTGAAAAGCTCAACCCTTATCACATGGAGAGGTATGAGGAGAAAATTATTTTGGAATATCTACACATGGAGATAAAATATTGGCTAGGGGACAAGACAAAGTTGATGTGAAACAATTTTTCCATGGCTAATTTTAAAATGATGATTTTGTCAAACTTGGAAAATCTGCAAAATCTAGAGGTCAACTATAATCAATCTTGATACATGGTGAGTCACATGTTCCAACAACATGGTGAGTCACATGTTCCAACAAACACAACTAAATAATCTAGGACAACTAGAAAAAAAAGTGCACACAACTGAGAAATATTCTATGTTGGATCCCAAGGCAATGATGCTCATATGTCTAAGAACTCTATGAATACATGATATATATTTGGCACATAGATCAAAATATATAGGAAAGGTGGTTGAATCACATGCTAAAGAAAATTTATCTTCACTAAGTCCCGATGCCATGCATCAGATAAGCTTTAAGACTCACTTTTGTTCAAATATGACCTAATGATAACTCTTTACCAAAACAAGCTACATGTTCTAAAGCACTAATCAGTGAGAAAATAAAAAATATGGCACTATATGGTTGGGACATTGCTCGATGAAGAAGCAAAGCTTAACACCGTTGGCATGGGAAAACATGCCATAATTTTGTGTACATAGGTGGCATGTAAATAAATTTGATTACAACCAAAAATAATAAGGCCATAGACCAAGTAAGTAATGTAATAAAGTCTTGAAAAATACACTGAATATATCACATGGTTAATATGGGAGGATTAAAGCAATTAATTAGAATGTTTTCTAACCTAGTCATGTTGGAAATACCTTTTCTCGTGAATTGGCAAAGAGAGAGTTGAAGAAAAGGAGGATGAGCTTGATAGTTAGCCAATGACACTCCATCAAGAAGGAGCCTATAAAAAGATATATCTCCAATCGACATTACATAATTCTCAAAGCATAGATCTCCATGATGAACTAGCCTTTTTGTCACTAGGTCTCACACTAAATTTTTTTCGTGGATAAGATTTCATTAAAACTCTTTTCCTCTCTACTAGGATTTTTCATGAAATGAATTATTCCAAACAAGACATTCATCTGTTAGATCTTCCTTGACTTCCTTTAAGTAGTAACCTATACTAATGTAAATCCCTTTAAGTGATCCATCACTGAGAAGTGCTCATTGTATGTCCTCTAAAGAATTATGTAACTAAATTCTACTTTAGGACAATGTATACATAAGTTTATTCTATAAGGAAGTTTAGGTTCAATCCTTACCTAGAATTTTATTCCAATCCAAATAAGTATTGCAATCCCTCCTGGATTACGAGCCTTATCTATCTTGTTCAACTTTAGGTTTCATAGTAAACAAACCATCATAAACCCATTTAGCATATTTAAGATCTACTCTCATACACAACTTTAATAGAATAACTATAATAATTATTCATCGTAATCCATTTTTCCTAACAACTCATCATTAATATTATATCCCATTGGTGTTACAAAATTTTTCATACATAACCAATGTAAAAGACCACTTTCTCCAATTTTATTGCCTATAATAAAAATATAAAACCATAGCATTAATTCCATTTTAATCATAATAAAAATGCTTGTTGGCTCATATTTAAATGATCAACATTGTTATATTTTCAACATGGAAATAAACAACTAGATATATGTATATTTTTAGAATATCTCTCTACTTACAAGAGAACTAAATAACAATGTTTAATACAAAGGATACATCCCAAGTATCCTATATACAAATGATTATTCAATGCTTACAAATTCCATTTCAGACATGGACTACAAGTTTGACAATAGAAAACTCTTTCTTCTATTTTGAGCTCATGTGCCTCGTAGAATCCACCATCTTTGGGTTCTTTTAACCAACCAAGAAGAAGATAAGATAAGGGATCAAAAATGACTTCTAGCATAAGTGTGCATTCCTAAATGTATTTATTTAATATTTATTACAAGCAATAAATAAAAGTAAACCAAAACATGTTCCATTATGTTCTTTAATAAACCACAATTATAAGCATTCTCTCTACTTAATTAAAGGATTATAATTCCAAAGGAAACCACATCTTTTCCTTTGTAAACAGTGGGCTTCGTACCTCACAAACTCTTTAAAAGAAATAGAAGCATATTTTAATCTTTACAAGACCCCATAATTCCTTCACAAAATATCTAGAAAACTACATCCACTTATGTTTATTTAAATTAAATCACACAAGCAAAACTTTGGAAGAACACAATTTTAATAACAATAATTTTCATAAGAAAAGTATTCATGATGCTCTATTACAATTTTCATAAGGTTCTTCTCTTTCTTCATCTATAAGGAAAGCACATCTTAAAGACTCAAGGACATTATACGGTGGTAAGACAACTACAACAATACCTGATGAATATATGCAGTATTATTTAATCGTGCAAATGAGGAGCCATATTAAATATTATGGAAGTTGCTTTATTTTGAAAGGACCTTTTGTGTTACACTCTGTACAGTTTATCTCTTCAATATTTGACTGAAACATAGGAAACATTCCAATCCATTTTTCACCAGAGTGAAATATCAAAATGAAGAAACCAAGCAATAAGAAAGACTTATTAATGGTTACAGTGAACATACAAGTTGCTATTACCCCATTCAAATGTTCACAAGATCTTTCTTGAGCTTCATGCTTTGTCTACGATGTCAATCAAGAACCCAATGTAAGTCTGAATGGAAGTACATTTTAAGTTAAACTAGTAACACAAGACCACCTATGCCTATATTATCCATACAATAGAAAACATATTGTGTTTATTGTATTCACTTCTAAGGCAAATAATATAAAATGGATAACAACACTTTAAGCATTCATTATAAATAAAAGTAATCTCAATGCATTTTTTCTTAATGCAACAATGACAAGCTTTAGTATAAAATAGCTACAACCATCCCCTTGGTATAAAATAAAGCAAGAAGTATTTTACAATAAATATAACGACAATAAAATCGGGTAATATTATTCCTAAAGTTTCAATATTATCATCCAGTTACACACAAAAGCCATAAAATTTGTAGTATTCTACCCTTTTCAATTCACTTTCAAGAGAGAAGTACATTAAATCATGGATTCCCAAAGATAAAAAATCAAGAGGGTTATGGAGAAATTACTCCAGGATGTATTCCAAAAGAAAGAGCATGTATCCAAACCATTCACCATATTGAATGCACAATAAGCTAAACAATGTGGGAACCAATCATAATCCCTTCTATTTTTTGATCAAATGAATGATTTAAAAACCAAATAAAAACATACAACCAACAATATACATCAAGATAAATCAAGATTTAATGAAAAGAGCAATACTTCAAGCCAAACCCATGAAACATATTCTCGGAGTCTACTTGGAAATCATAGTGAGACTACAATACAGTTTTTAGGTAACCAGTTAGCTTCTGATCAAGTAGCTTAGTTTTTCCTCCCCTCCATTAACGTCTCTCTCTATCTTGTGCTATTCACTGCACCCTTCTCCCAAGAAAAGGTACCATATTTTTTTTCCCATGATCCAATTCGGCTAGGGCATGATTATGAGTTGTGTGGTATCCCTAACTTCCACAATGTACATCTTCCCCATTCGAAGCACGATGGAGCATCTCCAACCATAAGGCAATGCTATTGCATATTCAAAAGTCCTCACCTTAGTATTAATAAGAGACTTAATTTTTTTTATTGCGAGCATAACATCAAACTCCTTATAAAGCTAAGTTGTATTTCAAATAATCAAACATGGAGTAATTAGATTTCCATATAACAAGCCTTTCCTTCAAGGATGTACTTTTATTTTCTAAGGTAAATGGAAGAAACAAGAATCATTAATGAAAATAATAATATGAATTCTTAAGGAAAGAAACGACAATATAAGACTTCGAACCAAAGCCACGTGGACCACCAGATAGCCACCGCCATAAATCTATCCAGCAGGTTCACTTCTCCAAGGCTGATTGGCCAAGATAGTATGTGGTACCAAAGCATGTCATATATGAAAGAAAGCAATTACCAAAGAATTATTAAGAGTAACTGTCAATATAGAGCTCGTGGGAGTTTTTTTTAGTACTCTGCTATGTGTGTATGTAGCTTTTTGTTTTTCCATTGTCTCAAGGAAGGGATCCGTGTCTATTTATTTTTTGTAATTATGATGCATGTGTGTTTTCTCGAGGTATACCCAAAATGTTGTATGGGAAGTTTATTTTTGATAACAGGCTATGTGCCTTACCGGATGTAATGGCTTTGGCGAAATGTAGATTTTACATATATAGGATCCTTAATAAGGATATGTTCATCAACAACCCTAGCCTGATTTTTGTAAAAGGTTTTGGGTCAACCTGTAAAACCCGGTATTAATGCTATAGTATCTTATCTACCAAAAAATAATATGAATTCTTACTCTAAATTGAATTCAAGCAAGCCTAATTAAACCTTCCTTTTAAATGCTAAACCAATAATGTCAAATAAAAGATAACTCTCTTATAAATTATATTTTTTAGAACATAAATAATAAAATCAAGCATTGACTCTTATTTGAAATGAATCACTTTATATCAAACACAATCTCATCTAAAGGAATATTATCAAGAATCAAACAAGTTTCACCCAGAACTTGATATATTTTCCTCATGCAGATCATGATATGGAACTACATAAAAAGATCATTCATCCATGTTGATCTAAGTTGTTTCAATGAATAAATCATCACATCATTTCCATTTCTTATGGCATCCAATTCTTGGTGGTTAATTATTACTTCCATCCATGAGAAAGCTTATTCCTACAAACGTGCAAATCCATTAGAAATAGGGTTATGCATAAGCATGAAATATCGTAAATTTGCTCTATTTAGGATTTTTGAAATTTTAAATTTACTAATTTTGGATCCTTTCACTAGGGCCCATTCACCCAAAATTTATGGGGTGGAAGTTTTTTTGGGGTAAATTCACCCGCCATTGATAATAATTATCCTATTTTTATTTTAATTCACCGACCACTTTCACCCAATTCCATGGATAATTCACCTTCAAATTATATATAAATATTTTTTTTTTCTTGCCTAATTTGCCTCATATACTACCTATATAAATACCGTAGGAGGTATCGATAAACATACATCTGAAGCAATGAAAAACTTGATAAGGTTGCAGAGGAGTGTATGTCGACATAAGTCGATTGGTTGCAGAGGAGTATCAATCGATATATACCGATCGGTTGTAGAGGAGTGTCAATCAGTATAAGATGATCGGTTGTAGAGGAGTGTCAATCGGCATAAGATGATCGGTTTTAGAGAAGTATCTATTGGTATAACCTGATCAGTTGTAGAGAAGAGTCTATTGGCATAAGCTAATCGATTGTAGAGGAGTATCAATCGATATAAGCCGATCAGTCATAGAGGTGTGTCAATCAACATAAGTAGATTGGTTGCAAAGAAGTGTCAATCGACATAAGTTGATCGATTGTAGAGGAGTGTCAATAGATATAAGCCAATCGGTTGTAGAGAAGTGTATGTCGGTATAAGTCGATCGATTGCATAGAAGAGTTTGTCGACATAAGCCAATTAGTTGCAGAGGAGTGTTAATCATCATAAGTTGATTGGGTGCAGAGGAGTGTTAATAAGTATAAGTCGATCGGTTGTAGAGAAGTGTTTGTCAGCATAAGTAGATCGATTATAGAGAAGATTCTATTGTGTCAATTAACATAATCCAATCGGTCATAGAGAAGTATTAATTGGTATAAGTCAATTAGTTGCATAAGAGTTTTTGTCAGCATAAGTCGATCAGTTACAAAGAAGAGTTTGTAGGTATAAGCTAATCGATTGCAAAGGAGAGTTAATAAGTATAAGTTGATTAGTTGTAGAGTAGTTTCAATTGGCATAAAATGATTAGTTACAAAGAATTATTTGTTGATATAAGCTGATCGGTTGTAGAGGAGTGTCAATCAGTATAAGACGATCAATTACAGAGTAGTAACTATCGGTATAAGACTATCGGTTTCATAGAAGTGTTAATTGGTATAAATGGATTAGTTGCAAAGGTGTATCTATCATTTTAAGTTGATTGGTTGTATAGGAGTGTCAATCGGCATAGGTTGATTGGTTATAAAGGATTGTCAATCAATCGTGATCGAGCGGTTGTAGAGTAGTATCAATTGGTCGTGACTGAGCGGTTGTAGTAACATTAAAGTGACTATCGATGATAGAAAACTGTGACGACTATGACAATAGGTAGAGTATTCTTCTTCCATAGTTTTGTTGTCTAAAGATCTTTTTCTTCAGTTTCATAGGTAGTGTAGATGCACTATCTGCAACTATAGTAGACAAGTATCCATATCATTTTATTGTGTGTTAGGAGCATTTTTATTGTCAAAGACTACTTCTTGTCTATTAGAGTATGTTTCATAGGCAGTGTAGATGCACTATCTACAACTATAGTAGACAAGTATCCATATCATGTTGTTGTGTGTTAGGAGCATTTATCTTGTTAGAGATTGTTTATTTTCTATTAGAGTATGTTTTTAGGCAGTGTAGATGCACTATATGCAATTGTGGTAGACGAGTATCCATATGTTAGGAGCATTTTTCTTATAAAATACTGCTTATTTTCTATCAGAGGTCATTCTATAGGACAACGTACATTCGTATGAAGATTCATATATTCTTTATGGAATTACAGTTTAACCTTGGTTACTTAGAAACACAAATTATTATTGAGAGAAGTATGTGATTTTCCTTTAATTTCATATTCATTTCCTAACATCTAAAGGTTTTTTATTTAAATATACAATGTCACCTATTGAATATGGAAAGAACGAAGGCTAATATTTTGGTAAAAAGATAATTCTAAAATATTTTATACAAATATCAAAATGCAATGAGGTATCCACATCTACACAACATGCATGTACAAACACCTTTTACCATCAACTCATTACTTTTTCTTTGTTATTATTAAATATAAACCCTTTTTTATTAATAGATAAATGGTTGTATGCTTATCTACCTCTTTTTAAATGCTTTGTAAAATTGTATTTTGTTAATTCTTTAAAATAGTGCCTTTTTACATCCAAATATGATACAAAATACCAAACATTGAATGCAATAAACACTGTCGACCCTGATATGCCTCCACTCAAAGATATTCCAATGGATGATATGGGACCACATGATAATTTTTCTAATAACGACATTCAAAAACCACTTCAAGAGATGCCTAATACAGACACATCAACTGAAAAAGGAGATGATAGTACAATTAACATGCATACCTTTGGGAAATCTTGTAGTGAAAAATCTAAACATCAAAAGACAAGCATATGGACTATTGGAAGGGATTTTAAAAGTGAATGAGCATGGTTATACCCCTTTATTGAGTGAGATGAGATAGAGAAAGTGTGTAGATGCATTATTTGTACTTGGAAGCTAGGAAAGGATCATTTGTTGTAAAATAAGAAAGACACAATAGAAAAATATTGTGGGAAATTTTACATCAAAGAAATACAAAGTGATAGAATAATTAAGAGATATCATAGGTGGAAGGATGCATTGAAATGTGTGCATGTGATATATGCACTTGAATACAAAAAAACAATGAAACACTAACAAACTCTCATTGAGAAGGGTAGAACAATCCAGGCTCAATTTCAAAAAATTAATAAGATCGTATTAGCCTCAAAACATTTGCAGTTTGTTGTTGTATATAATATTCTAAAAAATGGTTGACCCATGTCTTATTTTGCTAATTTTAAGCAAGTATTTCAATTAGATGATGTAAAAAACCTTACCCGTTTCCATTAGTTAGATCAAAGTGGTTGAGAAATGGCAAAATGTCTATCACTGGTTGAGAAGGAGGACCTAAGAGAGAATGTAAAACAAGCCAATTTATTGCACTTTCCATTGATGAGGTAACAATTGTTGACAACACATCTTGGATTTGCATACATGTTTATACATTCCAAAATCATTTGAGACAACCTCATTTACTAGCACTACATAAGATGATGGAAAATTGTAATACAAAAAATATTTATAATGTTGTTGTAACCAGTTTAAAGGATATTGCTGAAATGGATGAAAAAGAAATTGCCACAAAGTTAATTTGTGTTGGAGCTGATGGTGCGGCTACAATGCAAGGACAAAGGAACAATCTTTGTGTTACGCTATAGACATCAATTTACCCATATTTGATTCCCATTCATTGCATGGCTCATCAAATGAATCTTGCATATAAAATTGTGAGCACATTTGATAATGTAGCCAGAGTGGAAGATCTCATCCATGAAATACACTCTTACTTCTCATGCAGTCCAAAAAGGTTTGCAGAGTTTCAATAGTTTTCTCTAGGTGTAACTGAAGGCAAAAAATTATTAAAAGATGTGGATACCAGGTGGATTTCATTGTTTCTTCTTGCAAAAAGAGTTTTTTTCAGAATATCAATCATTGGTGGGGTTTATGTATGCACATCGTAGGGATGTTGACAAGGCAAAATATTTGCTATTTTGTATGACTAACTTGGAAACTCTTCTCACATTATGTGGTATTTTTCCATTGTTGCAAGAAATGAATTCTTTGATTAAACTTGCACAGGAAAGAGCAATTTATATTATCGATTTTATCAGGATGAGAAAACAAATATGTATGCTTATTGATAAGATTTACTTATCCGTACAAAATTTTAAGGATCCTTTGTTTGATAGTTGGAATATGTTAGTTCAAGTCAATGATCCTAGAAAATTTTTAAAGTTCAACATCAATGATAATATTTGTATTGCTATACATGGAAAGATGATTCCTTTATATCATTATGAAAAGTGGTTAGATACACTTACAGATGATGTTGAACAAGTGCCCGTAACACATTGTGGATTCGATGAGGTTTTGGATAGTACTAAGAATAAATTGAAAAGAATTGCAAAAATATTAACAAGTGAAATAAGAGATCATTTTCATAGAGATGAGACACTTGAGGCCATGGATATTGTTAATCCCATCTTCTAGAATCCTTGTCTTGACCACAAAAGTAAAAGTGAGTTGTTTGTAAAATATATGGACACTCTTATGACACTTTTCTCTAAACGTGTGGAAGTAAATGGCATTGAAATCAATGGTATTTTAAATAAAGAACTTCTGAGACAACAATCAACCAATTTTGGAATAACAATGGATAATCAAATTGCACATTTCAAAAATCCACATGATACTGGTTCCATCACGCGTTTTTGGCAAAAATTGTATCGAAGTAGTGTCTTACAAGAAACTATGAGTGAATACTTTATTTTATATGAATTATGTCAGATAATGATTTTGGGATCTATTGAAGACGAAAGGGTTTTTAGTGCACTATATTTTGTTAAATCAAAAGTTCGTAATAGGTTGGAAAAAAATTGGAAAATTGTTTGAGAATGTATGTGTCATCGTATGAGTTGGGTAAGTTTCCCTATGATAGAGCTTTGACATATTGGAAGTCCCTAGTGAACAGGAGAGGTCTCACTAATACTATTGATAATGATGATAATGAGTCAGCTTGCAATGATGATGAGATTATGGAAACACATAATTCACAAATGATTTATGGTTCTTTTGAAGAAGTCGACAAGACTTTGTATGAGCTTCCAACAATGTAAAATTTCAATGATTTGAAAAAATTCATATTATCAATGATTTTTCGGATTTGAAATCATTTGTAAAATATCAATGATTTGAAAAAATTCATATTATCAATGATTTTTCATATTTGATATCATTTGTAATATTTTAATGATTTGAAGAAATTCATATTATCAATGTTTTGCAATATTTGATATCATTTGTAAAATTTCAATGATTTGAAAAAATTCATATAATCATTCTATTATCAATGATTTCACATATTTGCTTTTTAATGTTATTGACTATCTATGTTGTCAAAATTTTATGATTTATGCTTTAGCGTTGAATAAACTGGAAATTTGAAAATCATGCATGCATACATAATTACTAAATATTTCTTTTACAAAGTGTTGTATGTAGTCTATAATAGTAGAAAGCACAATGCATTTAGCATAAATCTCAAGTTACGGAAACAATAATACAATACAATAATGCTTTGTTATTGAATTAACTGTCTATGTTGACAAAATATAATGATTTATGCTTTGACTTTGAATGTATGTATGTATGTGTGTATCATTAGTATCATTAGTATGTATGCTTTGACTCTAGAAGTGTTATTGATTGTCTATGCTAATTGTGTATGTTGACTGTTTATGTATGCTTTAGCTTTGAGTAAACTAGAAATTTGAAAACCATGCATGCATACATAATTAGTAAATATTTCTTTTACAAAGTGTTGTATGTAGTCTAGAGTAGTAGAAAGCACAATGCATTTAGCATAAATCTCAAGTTAATGATTTATGCTTTGACTTTGAATGTATGTATGTGTATCATTAGTATCATTAGTATGTATGCTTTGACTCTAGAAGGCAAAATGCAAATAGCATATTACTCTAGATATGGAAATATAAAAACAATATATCATAATACACATAACAATACTCACTTTTAAATCATAACAAGATTGAATTTGAATAAAATAAAAATTTAAACACATGCATAGATATATCCTTCATAAACTCACTTGAAATATAAAAACAATATAGCATAATACACAAGACAATACTCATTTTTATATCACAACAAGAATGACTTTGAATAAAATGAAAATTTAAACCCATGCATACATTTATTCTTCATAAATTCAAGCATATTTGAAACCCCATAATACTGAAGTGATGAAAATAACACGTAAATATAAAAGAAAATAGTATAATAGTAATGTAATAAAAGCAAATATCTTGTTTTCAAATGAAAACATATAATAAAATTATCTTTTTGAAAAATCAAATTTTCAAAAGCAATAAAAGAACCAGTTGTCTTTTTCAGGCAGTTTCAGCATCTTTTTCCTTTTCCACTCCTTTTTCCTGTTCCACTCCTTTTTCCTTTTCAACTACTTCCACATTCTGCATTTCAAAGGCTCCTCCCTCGGGTTGGTTAACAGTACTCTCAATTGCTCCAAAACTGACAAGGATGTTCTCTACACTTGTCAAGCCTTTGAGCAGGGTGTTTTTCTCTTTCCCAACATCTTTGGATATTGGTGCAAGAACTTCTTTACCCTTATCCTTAAGAAGAACATCAGGATCCAATCTGTTTAGGATAATGATTTTCCGAAAAGCATTGTTTTGTTGAACTGCTTCCTGAGCTCTTTTTTCATTGCCATAGAAGCATTTAAGAAATCCTTTGCCATCTGGAGATAGTCTTGTAGGTTTTGAACCTGCTTCTTCAGATTATCGAACTTTACCTTCAAAAGAAAAATAAGTAGTCAACAAATATTTAC
Source organism: Wollemia nobilis (assembly GCA_028583015.1). NCBI lineage: Eukaryota > Viridiplantae > Streptophyta > Pinopsida > Araucariales > Araucariaceae > Wollemia > Wollemia nobilis. The sequence continues at coordinate 474,044 of JAQPPZ010016766.1, read as the reverse complement.
ATTTTAAAAAAGAGAACAAAAAAATTTAGAACACATTAGTCAAACCTCGACAAAATTCTTTGTAGCTATAGCAATAACAACCATTTTCTTATCACACGCCCATTCATTATAATAAGCTTGGACCTCATCATTTAAGTTCTCCAATCTGTTCAACATAACCCTTAAATTTTTATCATTGTAAGAAGAAGAAACCTGCACAATGCTAGATTTAGCTTGATGTAGTAGAACCTCAAGCTTTTCCGGTTCATTTTCAACTAAAGAAAAATAGTTTTCTTTTTGAATATTTTTTGAATCGGGAATTTATTTCCTTTATCAAAAATTTGGCCCGATACTCCCATTCTTTCATTTTTGTTATATCTGGAACTAGAGAATCTTTAATGGTTGCTTCAAATTTATCAGAAACTAATTCTTTTTCAAAAAAATTTACTTTTTCATCCTCTGTTAGAGGATGAGCCTGAGGGGTGCTAGTTTCCTTAGGAGGAGATTTGCTTGAACATTCTGCTCCTTCTTCATTTTCAGGATCTCGAAGAAGATTTTTTACTTGAAAAATAGTGGGTATGTTGCCTTCACCTTGTAAAAAGAAATCCTGATCAAGTGGAACATTATCCAACCCAACACCAGAAGCTTTCAGTACACCTGTAAAATTACCAAAAGACATAGGTCCGAATCTTGAAAATTGCTTTGTTGCTTCTCTCTGTGGCCTAGATGGAAGAATGTGTTTTCCACCCAAGAAGCATTGACCTCACATCTAAGGTTGGCATGGTGGAGGGGGTGGCATCGACAGTTTATTTTGATGACACAATTGTTGTATAGGAACTTAAAACATCAAAATAAAAATTGGTTACAAAATTTGTGAAGGTAGATTATAAAAATTGGTTACAAAATTGGTTATAACACTTACCAATAGAAGAAGAGACCTCTTGTGTAGCCACAGATGCAAATGGAATGTGGGTGCACTGTACATCTGAAAACACAATATAAAATTTAAATAAAAAAAGTAAAATTTGGTAACAAATTTTGTGAAGGTAGACTGTAAAACTTACTTTCCAAAGATGAGATATCTTGTACAACTACGTCCCATTGGTAATGGACGTGCAGGTGGAGGTTGTCGAGGATTAGGAGAACTAGATCTTACATGTTTCCTTGTTTATATTTTTCTTAGTGGTGGCATTGTTTCCTCTATAGGTGTTTCGAAGTCTCCTGATTCCTTTGGATTATAACCTCTGAAAGCAGCATCCCGCTTTGAAGAGGAAGAGGATGCCATTTTCTATGTTTTGTATAAAATGTTAAAATTATAAAAATGATAAACATATAAAAAATAAAAAATATTACTTTAATATTAACTAAAAATTACCTGAACTTGTTGTTCTATCATGGCTGCATTGGCTAGGGCTGAGTGCCAAGAAGTCGATACTAGAGTGTTCTACAAATTATAATAAGATTCATAAAAAAACCAAGAATGTAGTTGCATGTGCTTATTGTTGGCGAAGGTGAAGTGTGGGCTATCACATTTTGGATATCCATTCTGATCCAATGTGAGACATAGGTGGACCAGTCGAATTATTGGTATGCAATACAACGAACCAAATATGCCAATGCCCACATCAAAATTTCTATCGGTCTTCCTTGCAGAATGAGTCTAGCTAGGAAGAATTCACAACATGCCCAAAGAAATTTGTCCTGAATAGCTGGTACAGTCAGACCCCTTTTGGACTTGGTAGCCATAACTGCAAAAAGACAAATCAATAATTGTAGACCCTTGGAATTTTAATTCAATTAAATAAAAAATTATGCAATTATACCTTGAAAATATTCTGGTTGCACATTGACGGTGGTCTCTAGGTAGAGTTTATCATCATCATTTAATGTGAATTTTGATGTGATTAGATCACAACCAGTATGAGGTAATGTTGTCAATCTAGAGATGTCAGAGGCTGTGAAAGAAAATACAATGTTTTTGTTGTCAATGACAACATTTACCTTACCCAAATCAGTGTCATAACCTACAATTATCTTCTCTAGCGGTTTAATGTTTGTGTCAAACTATGGCATCGAAACTAGACCTCAAAGACCAGATTCTTGGACCCATGACATGTCGTAACCCGATGTTGATAATATTTTAAAAATTAGGGGGTAAACAAGGTTTTTGAAATTAATTTTCAAAATTCTAGGGGTGATAGGGGATGCCATTGGATTATTTTGTTGTGTACGATACTACGAGGGAATACAGATCAGGAGGTAGGGTGGAAGGTATTGGATACTTGATTATGTTAAAAATTGAAGGGTAAAAACTTGAAGGGTTAAAACTCGAAGGGTTAAAACTGTATTAGAAAAAGAAAAAAATGATTGTTTATGCCTTTATATAGACTTTTCTAGAATGAAACCATCGAATAAATAAGTGACACATGGCATTTTAATGCAATCATTTAAGATATGGTTGACACGTGGCTTAGATGCAATGCATTTTCAATGCAACCGATCGGGTGTGATGCAACTGATTGACTTTATTACAATCGATCGACTCTATTGCATCTAATCAGTATTGTGAAACCGATCAACTTTACTGTAACCAATCGACTTTGTTGTAACCAATCATCTTTGCTACAATGGATCGAATTTACTGCAAATGATCGACATTACTAATTTTGATCAACTTTACTACATTCAATTGGTATTAATGTAGTACATCAATATTACTGCAACTGATAAATATTGTTGTAACTGATCGATATTGCTGCTTTTGATTGGATTTACTGCATCCAATCGATATTCATGCAACACATCGACATTGTTGCAATCGATCGTCATAGCTACAATACATTGACATTGCTGCAACATATTGGTATTGCTACAACCAATTGATATTGCTGCAACCAATTGACTTTGCTACAACTGAATGATATTACTACAATCAATCGATATTGCTACAACTGATCAGCTTTGCTACAACTGATTGATATTGCTATAATCGATTGACTTTGCTATAATCGATCAGTATTACTGCAACTCATCGGTATATCTGCAATCGATCATCATTTTTTGATCGTAGTGTTTACACTAATCGTCATTGCTACAACTCATCGACATATTTGCAATCGATCATCATTTTTTGATTTTCATACTACAATCGATCGTCATGTCTACAACTGATTGACATTGCTACAAACGATCGAAATTACTACAACACATCAACATATCTACAACAGATCATCATTTTTTGACTGTCATATCTACAATCGATCAATATTTTTTGATCGTCATGTCTACAACCGATCGTCTCAGACCGATCGACATAGCTTTTTTCTAATGACACTATTCTATAGGTATAGTATGATCGACATAGCTTTTCTTGTTGACATAAAGCCATTATTTTTTTGTATAGTGCTAGAATTTGGCAATCGATATTCATAGCCCCCAACACAGAAAAATTCACCACAGTTTGAAAATTTTTGGTGAAAAATAAATGCAATTCACCATGTCTCCTTGGACATGATTTGCTGAGATTTCAAGATAATTCACCTTGATTTTATAAATAGATTTCAAGACTGACCCCTTATGCATAACCCTGATTAGCAACATCATATTCTTTTATAAAATAGATATATACAAAGAAACTAAATATGAAATATTCAAACATCCATCAATAAGGTAACATATCAGTTCTTATGTCTATCATATAAATAAGTTTGCCAAGGGAGGGTCATGACATGGATAACAATATTTTTAGATGGCAACTATCATAAGGACCTGACTTAGAGAACAACCTCCTTTCCCCTCATGGATGACACTCTCTTGGATGATATACTTAGTCAATAGGTTCATGATAGCATCCTGTTGATGGCAATGACAATGGCAAGTCAATAGAAAACTTTATGATAATAATATTTGACTATGATAATAATACTTCAATGATAGTACCCTTAACAACATGCACTTCTACAATAACACTTCCCCTGTTGACATGCACTTTCTTAACAACACTTTCCCTTAATGACATGTAGACGATAAATATTTATCAAGACGACAAAGGGTAAGGGGTAATTTCTTAGATGATAGTTTCTCTCCAAGGATGGGCAAGCCACTATCTACCACTTCACTAGGCATTAACTCCAAAATAAAAAATCAATCAAAACATACAAATGACACTTCTCCAAGATGACAAGCTCATACAATTATAACTCTTTTGAACAACACCCTTTGCCATGATGGCTTTGTATTTATCAATAAATTTGTAGCGATTGTCTGCACTTCCTAACTCTGTCAACCTACAATAATATTTAATGTAACCTACAACACAACTATCTTTAATCCATACAAGATTTGCACAACAAGATTCCAACACACTAAGGAAAATAATTAGTTTTATTGATCATTGCATATGCAACGATGCCACTACATATAATATTTTTGAAACACGCACATCTCACACAGGGAAGTCTATTTTATCTTTTATTTTGATGCTCTCCTTCTCTTCCCACTCTCATGCTCTTCATTTCTCCTCTTTATTTATAAGCATGAGAACAATGACTCTCTAGCTATGCATGATGGTTGAACTTCTAGTTTTCCCTAAAAACAATGACTATCCAACTACTCTAAATGGTTGAACTACTAGTTCAACGTTAATGATTCTTATCCAATATTTTGCATGGAATTTCTAGTTGGCATCACTTATCCAGTTGTCACATGGATGCTCCTACATCATACTCACTAGGTAACAAAAATATTTCATGAGCACTAGCTCATGAAGTGTTCTTCCAAGCTTCTACCACTCTAGCTTGGTTGTCTACATAAGATCAATTTCATTGTCTTGTCTTGGACTTTATCTAAGGATCAAACCTCCTTGTATATAATAAACCTAGTATTCTCTTCATCTTCTCTCATTGTGTCACATCCATCCAACTACAATCAACATGCACTCTGTTGGTGACTTCCTCTTGCTACCAATGCCTTTGTTTGGAGTGATCATGTCCTCCACAACTCTCACAAGGATGTAGGTTCCAACACCTAGTTGCAACATGTCCAACTCTTCCACATTGAGTGCAAAAATTCATTCTTAAACCTTCATTCCTTGTAGTGCTCTCGCCTCTCAAAAATTTAGTCTCATTGCTTCCTATTGGACCTGCACACCCAAGACCTTCATTCCTTGGCCTTAATTATGGCATTATGGATATTTTCATACTTGCCCATATTTTCCCAATCCCTTACCATTGTACCCCTTCTTCTCATCTACAACTTGGATCCAATACCTTTTGTGTGATTTTCAAAGCACACAAACTCTTCATCACCACTTTGATCTATGTCATTTCTATCATAATATCCTTTACCATACCGTATAGTACCATTATCACTATCAACTATGGCAATATGGCCTTTGTCATGGCCAATAATGACTTGATGAGGTTCATCTTCCACCACTATCTCTTTACCCTTTCTTTTTGCCTCTTTTCCTTTATTTTTTGTAAAAGTCATTGCACCATTGTCTTCATTGTCACTACTACTGATATCCTGGGTCAACTACTCCTCTATGCTTATCCTCTTGCATGTGTCCATACCTTCCTCCGTTGGTTCTTCTCCCTTCAACTTGGTCTTATAAGTCTTCAAGAATTGTTTATTTGTATTTAGGCACACTGTAGGACTAATACCCACCTCTTTTCCTTTGTCCTTAAATGGACTTAATATGTACCTCTTATCTTCTTTATCAATAGTGTAGATGTTCTCCCTACCATCATGTACTACTCTTCTATCAAATTGTCATGGTCTTCCCAATAAGACATGACAAGCATCCATAGGCATAATATCACACAGGACCTCATCCTCATAAGATCCAATTTGAAATTTCACTTGACATTGTCCACTGACTAAAATATGGTGTCCCCTTTGCAACCAAGAGACTAGATTGGGGTGCTCTATCCTCTTCAACCCAAGCTTTTGTACCATCTCTATAGATACTAGATTATCCATACTCCCATTGTACACAATCGCCTTGTAAAATTTCCCTCCATAATTGTAAATCATTCTGAACAATCTCCTTCTTTTCTCAGGTTCATGCATCTACTTTGTGGGTTTCAACAATACCCTTTCTATTATAAGGGATTATCCTTGTTCTGGTTCTTCCATGTGCTTTTGTAAAGCAATATTCTCTTCATTTGCTTTTACAATTTGACTATGGGCTTCCCTTCCACCTTCGCTAATTTGTTGTACTTGAGGACACTAAAATACCCTATGTCTTTTTTAAAAAATCTATAGCACTTGCCAACAAAACCATGATCTCTACCTCTACCTAATCCACATTGTCCTCTTCGAATTTCAACCCATATTTTAAATTGCTCAGATCAATAATTCTTCTAAATCTTCCTTTTTCTCTTCATCCTGAGCTTCTACATGATGAGTCTCCTCTTCACTATCACTCACATATTCTATTTTAATGCCCCTCCTTTGGGTAATTTTTATTGCATAAAATCAATAAGTAATTCCTCTTAGCACCTCAACTATATCTATGGCTCAAGGACCTCATGGTCTTCTTCTTCCCCATTGTGCCATTGTTCAATCCTCAAAGATCTTCTAGCTCTGATACCAAAATGATGCAATGGCAAGGTGGGGGAAATTTGTTTTCAATGCAAATGGTGGATAATTATATTTTCATACAAAAACTATCATAAGAACCTAACTTAGATGACAATATCCTTTTCCCTCTCATATGACACAACTTGCATAACTAGCTAGATGACACAATTGCCTATATGACACTCTCTTGGACAACATCCTTAGTCAATAGGTTCATGATGACAATGGTAAATCAAAAAGAAAATTTATGACGACAATATCCAATGATGATGGCAATAGTTTGATAGCAGTACCCTTGGTGGCATGCACTTCTTTGATGACACTTCCCCTATCTACACACACTTCCTTAGTGGTATTTTTTCTTGATGGTATACAGACAATAAATATTTTTAGTTGGCAAGATGATAAGGGGTAAGGGGTAATATCTTAGATTATAGTTTCTCTCTAAGGATGGGAAACCCATGATCTACCACTTCACCAGGTAGCAACTCTAAAATTAAAAAGAAATCAAAATATACAGATGACACTTCTCCAAGATGACAACCTCATATGACAATAACTCTTCTGGATGACATACTTTGCCATGACGATATCATATTCATTGAAAAATTTGTAGATGATTGTAAGTGCTTCTTGTAGGTCAAAATGACTATATTAGGAGAAATAAGGTGATAAACTCTGAAAAGTTTTAAAGTTTTGCATAAGGATGAAATTAGGCACAACATCATGACATGTTTCAATGTCATGGTTAGAAAATCCTGGGAAGTTCTAAGTCCAAAACAAGGTGCGATGTCATGACATATCTCCATGTCATGGTTGCCAAGGCTCGAGATACTTGAAGGAAGAAAGACATCATGAAATTGTGGCTTGTCACTTCATCATGGTCATAGAGGCTTGGAAAAGCTTAAGATAAAAAAAGTAACATGATGTTGTGGCTTGTTTCCATGTTGCGATCATGAAGTCTTAAAAATATCTAAGGAAACAATAGGGCACAACATTGTGATATGTCTCAACATCATGATCTCTAATACCAGGGAAGCTCAATGGGTGAAAAGTATCATGACATCACGACATGTTTCCATGTCACGACCATAGAAACTCCAAAAGCACTAAGGGCAAAATAAAGGTGTGATGCCATGACATTTCTCCATATCATGATCACAAAGACTAGAAAGGGCTTCAAAGCAAGAAAGAGTGCGACATCGCAACATGTTTTCACATCATGTTCGCAAAATCTTGGGAAGCCCAAAGACATGAAAAGGGATGTGGCATCATGTCATGTTGTTATGATGCAACCACAACCTCTTGTTAGAGAGTTGAATCTTTAGAAAAGTTTTAGCCTACCAACATCTATTACAGATCAACGATGATAGATGGTTTCAAGAACGAAGAATGGACCAGATTTAATATCATCTCCACTACTTTCCCACTTGCAAAAAATAGTTGATCAATAGCCATAAATCATGCATGTTATCCTAGCTTAGATCAACGATTCTTTATGGTATCCTTGCCAACTTGGTCATCTGAAATTTTGTTGTAACAATTTTTAAAATAAAGCACTTTTGTAAATTGGAAATATTGAACCATAGGAAAAATTATAAATAAGAGCAATGGCCTCTTGTGAAAGGGTTGACTCTTAGGCATTTACAAGTTGCATGTATGAAGAGTTTTTGAAGATAACAATACAACTCAAACTTCTGTTTGGCCTTTGGTTCACCATTTTGTAGAATATGTATGTATGAGTGGATGAATATTTTTGTTTTAGCTAGATGATGTGTATGGCATTAATTTTATTTCTTGGATTTTTGTGTATGCTTGTTATCTAGTCCTGGAAAAACAATTTGCTGGATTGAAAACTGATTAAAAGATATTATTCTACATCTTATAAAACTGATTGGTTTGTTAGGAGGTTTGAATGTTTGTTCCTTTTCATGATCTTCATGCACTTCTTGATGTTTCTTAATATGTATCATCTTAAGTTCTAGCTTCAGTTGCATTTATTTATTTCTGCACCCTTTTCCCACCATAGTTTTAGCTAGTTAGAACCTTACAAGAGCCAACCTTCTTTGGATATTGACCCAGTTGAGCCTTGCAGCTCGATCGATCGTTCAAATTTGACCAAGTCTTGGGCGCACAATTTAAATTAGGTAGATTTTGGACCAACACTTCCTAACTACATCCACCTGCAATAATCATTAGAAAAACCTACAATACAATAATATTGAATGCATACTAGATGTGCACAACAATATCCCAACACACTAAGGAAAATAAGGATTTATATTAATCATTGCATATGTGATGGTGTCTCTATATATAATGTCTATGAGGCACATAGATCTCACACAAGGAATCCACTTCTATATTTTCTTCTGATGCTCTCCTTCTCTTCCCCCCTCATGCTCTTCATTTCTCCTCTTTATTTATAAGCATAAGAACAATGACTCTCTAGCTATGCATGTTGGTTGAACTCCTAATTTTCCCTAAAAACAATGATTGTCTAGCTACTCCAAATAGTTGAACTATTAGTTTCATATTAATCATTCTTATCCAATATTCTGCATGGAATTTCTAGTTGGTATCACTTATTTGGTTTCCACATGGATGCTCTTGCATCAGTTGACACCCATAGCAGGAATACCAAACAACTAGAATTCCATTTCCTACCATGTTGGAAAGTGCTTATCACCAATGGTATTCGCTTCCTTTGGTTATCTCTTTTCTATTATCTCTCGCCTTCATCTCCTTATACTCAGTCACATAATGCATAGATTTAATCAAATTTGTAACATATTAAAAATGAATTCAAAGGCTATTATCATTGTGAATGTGGGTTTGATCCAAGTTTTAAGAGATGAATTCAAAGGCATCAATTTGAATCATGTTCACAATTTTATAGCTAAACTTTCTAATGTCGTTATTTATTTTGCAACAATTCAAACATTCTCCCTAATTAATTTCCAAGCCCAATTTGATCATAAGAATGATGGGGTAAGTAGTAGGAAAATACAGACAAATAAGCAAAAGCTAAAGTAGTTGAAACAATCATTAAGACAGGTGATGTACCTCAGTTTATGGGGTCCCTCCTAATTCATTTATTCATTTAATTAGTTATGTATTTAGTAATCAAGAGAGGATAGTCCATAGCCTCATTCTATTGTAAATCACTTATTTGTCTATGAAGGAGGCACTTGATACAAATGAGTAGAGAGACCCTCTATTTGCCCTATTTTTTACTTTTTTATTGTGATTGTATATTGAGCGAATGCAGTCTTACAAATTTTATTTGAAGGACAAAAGGTAATGATGGCTAGGGTTTAAAGTGTCTCCACCTACAAATTTAAGAATATTTTGTTGGACTTGTTTAGAGGAGTGGTTATGGAGGATGTAAGGGAGAGGAGCCACTAGTTGAGTAGAGATACAAGTTAAGATATTGATTTTGTACTTGTTTACTATAACTATATATTGAGAAAATGCAGTCTTACAATTTTTAGTTGAAGGAAAAATGGTAATGATGGTTGTGATTTAAAGTATATCCACCTATAAATTTAAGAATATTTTATTGGACCTGTTTAGAGGAGTGGTTATAGAGGATGTAAGGGAGAGGAGCCACTAGTTGAGCAGAGTCTAGTAATTGATATATAAGATAAGATATTGATCCTAACATTTATAAAGTTATACTTAATATATTTAATTTGTGCTATGAGATGATACAATTGATGCATGGGTTTGAAATCATCCAACAAAAGGCTTTTGTTCAAATATTATATTCCTAGCAAGTCATGGTGGGTTGGTTTTGAAAATACGCATCCATAATTGAGTTTAAGGACTATTAAAGGATTGGACAGAGATAGATCCATGAATTTGCATCCATCCACTATGATGAGTTTTTATGACATATTGCAAAAGGTGTATGAATCTTGTCCTTATGGTCCTTCTAAATTTTACAATTCAAACAAGTTTAACCTATAAACTAGCAGACAATAAGGAATGCATGTTCTTATAAAAATAGAAAGTAGAAGTGTAGCCAACATGGTACCAAAGAACCATGAATAGATAATAATTTTAGTTTGTATGAATACAATATATTGTGTTGTAAAAGCACTCTTTTATATATTGTACCAAAGAGAAATCGTATTTTTTAATATCAAAGAGCATTAATGTAAGACCAAACTTGAATGTATAGGGATAGTTGAGTTGGCATAACTCTTTCAAGATAGAGGGTTTTAATTAGAGGTCATGCAACTCAGGGATATCATCACATTTGAGAGGTGCCTATTACCCTAATATTTTATTTCAAATAAAGATCAAAACATCATATTTATATCTTGATAATCATATCATGGTCATTATAATGTGTTAGCAAGCCTTGATATTATTACTTTAAAGAATGAGATTAAACCCTACCAACTAACCCATGATAAGCTAGATCCTTCTCTTAGAATAAACTTTTGTTGGTCGAAGAATCTATCTAATGGAAAGCTTTGTGTGCCCACAGACCTTGACCAACATTGAATGATCGGGGAGCTTGTGATAACTGCAATGGTCAATCTCTAGAGGAGTTCAATTCCTTGAAGTCCCGACTAACTATACCTAAATACGAGGGAAAAGGGTGCTAAAAGAAATAAAGGAACCTAAAGCCAGAACTTACAGTGGTGCAGATTAAGCAACATCAAGACAAATGTAAAACCAAGGATTATGCAACTAAACAACCAACTACCTAATAGACTAACTAGTTTTACAACCAATTACAACACATTTAATTTTAATCTACTATATCTTATCAGACCACAAATTCTAGATAGGTGAATGAGTACAATGCAAATCCAGGATTCATAATAAAACACACTAAACATTCAACATGCTTAAATTAGAAATAAGCGATCATTAATACATACATGCTCTGCAAATAAATCAAACCAAAGGTCAGACAATAGTCACTTTGTATTAAGATGTAATATTTTGTTTTACATATGAATTGTAAATGCCTAAGAGCTGACCAATTTTTATTTTACATCCTTGTATTTATAGGTATATTACAATATCAAGTTATGATTGCTTTCTGAGTGGATTGCTGCTATGTCAAATATTCTGCCAACTTGTAGGGTTGCTCAGAAGTATGGCTGCTCCATCTACCAGAATGTGGTTTGTTGATGTGGTCAAGATATACATTTCCTTGAGTCATGCCTAGCTTGCTAGCTGCATCTAGTCCCTTTATTTTTGTTGACCATCTCTACTCAGCCACCCTGTAGTTCATGTGATAGATTTTACTTTTGAGATATCCTGACACGAAATCATGTCCAATAGACGTCATGGTCAAAAGAGATCTTATCTTGTTGGAAAGTAACTACCGTATTGTACATGCACCTATGGAATACCTCTTGATTGCTTAAATGGATTTCAACCATGTACCGATCTCCTGGTGACTTTACTCTTGGACTGGATATCTCTTCTATCATGTTGGGTCCTCAGAACCTATCCGGTTCTTTCAGGGTATAATTATTTCGGTGCATTCTCTCTACCCCTACGTGCATTAGGTCTTTGAATGATGTTTGGATTCTGATTGGGTATGGGTCTTTCGGTATTTTTTTGACCTTTATTTCTTTTGCATTATGCTCCCTTTTTTAGGTTCAATGCCATGGACCGAAACATTGGGACCCCATCAGGATCTGATCAAGCACGAATGTTTCGATGCTCTTAGAACTTTTCCATTTCCCTGGTCAGGCCCTTATGATGTTGTTGGGATCTAGTCAGGCCTAATTGTTTTGGGCTCTATTAGACTAGGCCGCTTTCCTGTCTTGGTGAAGGTCGAGTTTTTGGGACCCTACTAGGCTCATACTAGGTGCAATTGTTTTGATAATCCCCAAACATTACCATTTCAATCCTTTTTACTCTTTTGACACTGGGATGGATGTTCGAGAAATCATAGTTGCAGTAACCTAATCCTTCATCTTTGTTTCGAGCTTTGATCAGGTATAAATAATACAACAAGTTCAAGGGGCTTCCTTCTTATCACTTTTTTGCTCAACTTCATTTTTGGCAATGCTTTTGGACTTGTAAACAAAATTTGTTGACAATATCTGGTTTTGTTTGCAAAAAGGTAAACCTAATATATAGCTACTAGTAGTCAGGTGTGGGTAGGTGCAAAAAATACCCACATTATTGGTGACTCATAAGGGATTTTTGCTTTGTGGAAATAAGGAATCCATATGACCAATAAAAATATTGGACTTAACACTTTTTGAGAGAAAGGGAAGGGAAGAAGGAGCTACAAAAGAATCTAACGAGAATGCAGTCGATCGAGGTTGTAGGAAGAGGGAAGGGAGGGGATGATGGGGAGAAAATAACTCGATGGGATAGCATAAAGATGAAGAAAATAAGATGGATGACAAGAGGAAACAACACATAAAAATAAAATATGGGGATAGGACAATACGAGAGGAAAGGGAAATTAAAAAAAATAGTGGAGGGAATGGAACATAAACCATTGACCAAAAAGGTCGGTGACAATGAACAACCAAGGAAAATAGAGGAAGGAGAAGGATGCAAAAAAGTAAAAACACAAAAGGGAAGGCAATTGTATGGTTAACTTAGGAGAAAGCAAAGAGAATTTTACCCACTCCATGGGACACCCCCACAAATTGCATCCCAATGTACACACTCTTTGAAGCCCCATCATGATTTCAAGAATGGGAAAAATACCAATGACATTTGCCCATCATATCATGGAATTTTTTCTTGATGCAATCCAACAAGGACTCCTTTTGCTCATTGTCATTCACCATAGGATCACTTAGCTACAACTGCACTTTGAGACTCATATTTCTTGGATATTTCCATAGTTGTGCATGGAGGGCTATTTATAGAATGTCTACCCTACTTTGGATAGATTTGGCATGCATTAAATTTCACAAAAGTCCAATTAGTGTGTGAGTCTAGATACTCCTCTCTAGGAGCTTTTCTCCACCATTGATCTCATGTCTTTCTTACATGAGTCCTGAATTCTTCTCCATGTGATTTTAGATCTCCAAGGATAGTATGTAAAGCTTGTTGTACTTGTTGGGCATTATTTATTGGGCTACAGGTTCAAAGCAACAAAAAATAAAAAATAATAGAGAACAAACAAAATAGAAGATAAAGAGGAGGCAGAAAATAAAGTGTTATGATTCCAAGAAGCAACCTAGGAAATCTCCTCATGATTTTCAATTTATGTTTTCTAGTGCTTTAGCCAGTTGGAAATCCATTGCCCAATGTTTTCCTTGCAAGCTATGAATGACCATATATTTGTTGTAGATTTTATTTACTTATCGACTATTTACACAATTTTTTTGTGTATTTGGCACACTTGGGCCATAAATATTGTAGGTCAACCTATAAATCTGCAATGTTTAGACTAGATGACATCAAATATAAGTTGTTCTTCATGCTAATATTGGTACTGCTTATTGCCATTATTGGATCTCATGGAACGCCATTTGTGTTTAGTGCTCTCTTAGGATTAGTAGACCTAGGTCATATTCAATCAAGAAAGGACAAGCATCGATACGATTATCTTCGATGTTTGAATCACTTGATTAACATATTTTCAGTTTGTATAGCCTCCTTGTAAAATTTTGAAAACCTCTTTTCTTTGAATTACTGAATTAAAAGACTTATATCATGATGAAAAGTCAAGATGTAGTATAAGTAGGCCTAAGCAGGAGAAGGGAAAAATTCATAAGGGATCCTATTCCAAGTTCTCTTGAAATAAATGTTGAAGTCAATGATATTTTCTTTAGGATCACGTCTTATGATTGAAAATTGATTGAGCATCAAACAAAGGTCCCCTGAATCATCAAATGTGTTGATAAGTGCTTCTTCTAGATTAGCCCATGTACAAATACTCCTATCTGCCAAGGATTTATACCATAGCAAGGATTTCCATTAAGAGAGATAACAAGGAGTCTAAGCACTATGTCTTTATGCATGATATTATAAATCATTGCCATGGAAGCAACATCTTAGAAATATTCTAGTGGAGTATTATCTATCCCATCAAATCTTGACAAGAACTTTAAGATAATTATGGGAATATCATGAAGATTTTGAACATTCAAAGGGCCAATGTAATTCCAACAGGGACACTCACACTGGGCCATTGTAGTACTTGGGTCCTTGAAATCATCCAATGAGCATAACTTCTTTGCTAGTGAGGTCGAGGCTTCTCATCAAACCTTGAGTCCTCCAGGAGATAGATCTTTAAGAACAATGCAAAAGGGCAACCAACCATGAAACTTGATTTATTTTTGGTAGAGTCACCTTATTCTACGCACTTCAAAGGTAACTGATCATAATAGTCAGGTCCAATCTGTAGGGGAGTCACCAAGTGATTGAGATTATCGACCAAAATAGAGCATCACCAAGTTTTGTTTAGATCTAAAAGGAAACTGGTCATATGATGCAATATTTTGGATTTGAGCGGAGTCACCAGGTGATTTTGATGAGATCTAATAATAAGAAAATTACTCCAAAATTGAAAAACTTATTGCAAAAATAAAAATTGATGATGACAATAATTTTTTAACAAAATTAAAAAAAAAGAGTTGATAATCAGTCTTGCTACCATTTTTGTCGATGACTTTTTCAAATTTTGATAACAAATTACACTATCACTAGCTCTAGTTGCTTTGAAAGTGTCTACAAAGATAGTGGTCAGTAGTATCCTACCCTTTAATATTCCTAAAAAGTGACCTCCTGATAGACCTCCATGAAATTCTTCAATGACTCTTTGTTTTTCATTTTCTTTTAAACATCTAAGAAGCACTCCATCTAGATTTTTCTTGTACAACCCCTCAGGAAGCAATACATACTTCAAATATTAGAGCCTAAACCTTCTTCTCTATGAAGTATTGAGGTCTTGGGGACATACTCTTGTTTTAAAGTAGGCTATCAATTAGTCTACTCAATTTGAACTTTCTAGAAGACTATCACTGTGAACATCCACTGCTTCCTAATAAGCTACTGTCTGATATGAATTTGCTTTTGTAGCTAATTCTTGGAATAATTCTCTCCCTCTAACTAACTTGGTAGGATGAATCTCTAGATCATACTCTTATATTTTAGTAATCCAACCAGCTCTTTTGTCACCCAATTCTCCTTGAAGGATAAAATTCTTCACATCAGGGTGTACCACATAGATAAGAGTCTTGATTTGGACAAAATACTACCTAAAATTTTTCAAGGATTTCATCACTGCAAATACTTGTCTCTCAATGAAGTTATACTTGATCTGATATTCATGAATGGTTTGGCTTTAGAAGAAAATGGGGTGTTCCTCTCAATGAAGTTATACTTGAGCATTGATGCATAACTTTCCTCAGCTCCATAGGCATATAAAATAAAGTCCTTGCTGAAATTAGGATTTATTAATACATGTGCAGTTGCAATTGCCTATTTTATTGCTTCAAAGGCTTGTTTCCTCTTCTCAATCCACTTGAACTCCATGTTCTTCTTGAGTAACTCTGAGATGGGCCTAACCACTTGAGAAAAGTTTGAGATGAACTTCCTCACAAAATTAATCTGCCCAAAGAAGGACTGTAGGCATTTCTTATTTGTGGGGAGGGGAAGGGCCAGAATTGATTTTATTCTATCAGGATATATTGCCATCTCTTCTTTAGATACTACATGTCCTAATAACTTGCCTTCATGGACAGCAAAGAATAATTTCTTTAGATTAAGGGAGATGCCAAAATATTTGCACTTCTGGAAAACTTTCTCCAAATGCTCAAGGTGTGTTTACTTCCTATGAGAATACACAGTAATATCATCAAGATAGATCAAAATTATTTTGTTGATCAACTCACCAAAAGCATAGCCCATGTCCCTTTGTAATTTAGCTCCTACATTGGATAGGCCAAAAGGCATTCTCTGATAAGAAAATGTCCCCCACTTAGTGGTGAAGGTTGTTTTGAATTGGTCTTCATATTTGACCCAAATTTGACTATATCCAAATAAGCCATCAAGAAAGGAGTACCTTTCCACCCCTACTACCATCTGTAAAATCTAATCAATATGGAGAAGAGGATAATGATCCTTTAGAGATGCTTTGTTCAGATTCATAAAATCCACACAGCCAAATATCTCCATTCTTTTTTCTTACTAGAACCAAGTTAGAAATCCATGTGGAATGCTTAATTGGATAAATGATATTTTATTTAAGGAGCTTGAGCAATTCTTGCCTCATTATTGATTCAATTTTAGGATTCATATGCCTTTGTCTCTGTTTGAAAGGTTTTGCATCAGGCTCTAGCTCAATGGTATGTTGAATGATATTTTTATCATATACCTTGAGGTCCTCATATGACAAAGCAATAATGTCTGGGTACTTGAAGCAAAGTGCCTTGAATCATTTAAATTCTTTTGAAGAACACTTTATACCAATATTAATCTTCTTTTTCTCTTCAATTTTGATCTCACTACATATTTTATCATCTACTTTCATAGTCTTTAACTTCTTCCCATCCTCATTATCAAACAAACTCTCCAATGTGATTAGACCTTTAGGAATGTGACTATTATTCTACTAAATGATATCTTGCTGATCCATTTCTTCTAAATGATATCTTGCTGATCTATTTCCTGAGAAATCTCTTCCTGCACATTGGCTAAGCAAGCCTCTTTGACTAGAAAATCAATTATCTAATCATCATTCTCAAAGACCTGATAAAAAAATTATCTATCTAACACTCTAGGTCTGAAGACTAATTTGACTCTTTTATTTGTAGTTGACTCAAGGTCTAAGGAAGGATTGAAATTAGGGTCCTTAAATTCCAAAGCATCAACCAATACATTCTGCTTTCTAGGGACAAAGTGGATATTTAGAGCATCAAATGATTCCATCAGATCCCATACTTTGTTTCTATATGTTTTCAAGTAGTGATGTTTGCTATTGCATCTTTATGTAACTTGATTAACCACCAAATCTTAGTCACCATAAATTTCTAACATATTTATTCCCATATTTTCTACTTGCATCAATCCTAAACATAGAGCCTCATAATCTCTAGCATTTTTTGTACAATACCAAGTTAGTATAAAATCAAAATTATTCACACCTTCTGAAGGAGATTTTAACACTAACAACTCTAGCCCCATTTTTGCACCTTGCTCCATCAAAATGCATTGTCCAAATTTTTGATTTCTTGAGAGACTGATTAGATATGGTAGAGATATTATTTTCTACATCAGAGAAAATATTGTAGGTACCCAACTCTGTTTCTAACAAGCTATGGTCATATCTGAAAGGTAACTCATCTTCAATTTCTAAATCTTCCAGGATTTCTACTAACTTTGGTTCTTCCATTACTGAATGATTGTATAAATCCTCTTCAATATTTTCAATATGGAAAGATATAAGCTTCTCTAGGGTTATCCTTATTATTTTTCCTTTATATGGAATCATCATACCAGAGTAGTCTTAATACATATATCCTCCCATATTGGCAGTGAATTATCTTGAAAGGCATATGCCAAAATAGGGTTCAAGGTCAACTACCATAATTTATTGCACAATGGTAATTTTCGAGGATCTATGCATCCTATTAATACATCCTTTATAACTTTTATAGTCTTAACTAGGGTACTGTCAAGTTGCAAGACACTTTGACATGACCTTGTGTACTCCATGCCCATCTCATCGCAGACTGCTTTTGGCATAACAATCGTTGAGGCCCCTGAGTCTATCATACAATTGTGAACTATCCATCCTTCCATTCTAAGAGAGATATAGAATGAAAGAGGTTTGTTCTTCATGGTGGTGGGAGACATATTTTTTTTTTATCTTGTACTAGATTGAACACTATTGTGGTTTCTCTTCCTTGGGACTTCTTATGCAGAGAAGCTTTCAACAAATCTATTTGGCCAGGGAGAAAAATCATATCATACAAGCTTGCTCTAGATGGAACTCTTTTCAATTCATCCATAATATTATACTCATACTGAACTGGTGGTGGCCTTTCATACCTTTTTTCTAGTTTTCCATACTTCCTTTTGTACTACTAAGTAGCTTCTATTCTCTGATCCTTTGTAATGAAAGGGAACCTCAACTTTTCTTGGGCTTCTTTTCTATCATTTTCTTGTTCTTTTCTCCTTTCCTTTTCACCTTCTCTTGGTGCATTTACTTCCCTTGCTTGGTCTTCTAGGCACTACATCACTTTTATTGAAAGCTTGTAGAATAGGAAACTTGTCATTGCCCTGTGGTGGTAATTCCCTTTTATTTTGAGAAGGTACCTAGAATCCACCCTTTTTCTACGGGTCTACTTGCAAATATTTCTTTCTAGATCTGGTCATAATAGAGTTATGTTCTTCT
The DNA here is from genome assembly GCA_028583015.1 of Wollemia nobilis. Classification (NCBI taxonomy): domain Eukaryota; kingdom Viridiplantae; phylum Streptophyta; class Pinopsida; order Araucariales; family Araucariaceae; genus Wollemia; species Wollemia nobilis. The sequence continues at coordinate 455,134 of JAQPPZ010016766.1, read as the reverse complement.
TTAGGAAAATATTGTCCGGTCATAACTTGATCATGCTGCCACAACATGTTAACTCTCCTCTTTTGATTTCTCTCTACCTTTTCCATTGCTTGTTGCACATGACATTGGTACATCATATAGGTTTCAGAATCATGCAGATCATTACAAACTAAGCACTAAACATTGACCAATCTAGTTTCAGGCACATATTCTTGCTCTGCTTCATTCACATTGAATCTGGGTCTAGCACTACCACTTGTACTTGGATTCTGATCCTTATTAATATAGGGGAATATTATACGTTGAAATATTTTGGTTTTCCTTTTTTTCGTTGCATTGACCTTGTTATTAAGAATTTTTAGAGTGCTCTAGGTGTCCAACAATACAAATATTTCTTGGGGGTTTTGATATGGAAGAGGAAGAAAAGGGACAATATGGGTTGTTTTAGGAGAAAATAATGGAGTTGCTTGTGGATTTGATGGAGGATCCATAAATTAAGGAGAGGTTGCTTTTGGTGGAAACTGAGGAATTTCATAGCAATAAGGCATTACCATTTATGGCAAAAGTCTTTCTACAACAACTAATACATTTTTAACTTGGACAATTGCTTGATAAACTTATGGGAAGGTGTTTATGCTAGATTGCTGAGTTTTTAGCCCCAGGTCTGACCCAAGGGCTCTTATGTAATACATATATGCTAAAGATACCGTTGGTCTAGCTTCAAGGAGAATCCTCTTCCATGTCCTACTAAACCTCAAGTTAAAATCATAGACTAACTCATGTTGGTATTTTTGCATAGCTCTAAACTAGTTTAGGAGTGAAAAGGGATCATATGACTCAATGAATTCTTCTAAAAATGGGCCAGCTAACTTTTCGCATGAGGTGATGGTTTTGTCTTTAAAGGTTCTAAACTAGTGTAAGATATTTCCTTTAAAATAAATGGCTAGAAGCCTGACTATGACATATTAATTCTTGATATTGTGAATAGCAACTAAGTTCAATATATCTTAGCAATGCTCATATGCAGTCTTTCCTATACCATCAAATATGGGTATGGATTTTGTAACAACTTGGGGTATGACATGCATATTAGCAAGTTTGAGAGGTCCAAAAGTATCCAAACTAGGATAACTTTGTGGGGGTTGATTCAGATTCACATTTTGATTAACATTCTGATTGACATTCTAATGTTGAGCCATTGTAGGTGGTGTTTTTAATGGGATTGGTCTTGGAGGTACCGTAGGGGCTACTTCAATCAAGACCTCTTCCAACTGTGAGTCTAGGAACAAACTTCTTATGATATTGGACCCTCTTAGGGGTAGCTCATAAAATATAATAGGATCTTGACTATTTTTAATAGGTGACCTAGTATTCATGAAAAAAAAGATCCACTAGGGTGGCTTTTCTAGTTTCTTGCACTCAGGGATTCACCAAGTGAATTTACTTTCACTACTGAACGAGGTCAAGAAAACTCACTAAATCTTGATTCCTCTAGTAATTATCAACAAAGAAATGGATAGGGAAAAGACAATGTGTCTTTAGGGTCCCACTGAGCATGCCAAAACTATTGGGGTCTAAATTGACATCAAGGAAATATTGAACTATGACTATGAATCTATGATATTTTGAAGGTGCACACCTGTTAATCACAACTCAAACCTTGAAATTGGATGGATCAAATATTACCTCAATTCAACCTTCAGAGTAGGTTGGTATACCTTGTCAACTTATTATGTGTTGAATCAATTAAGCTCAATTTAAAATATAAGTTTAAGGATAGAAATGGGGTAAGGGTTAGAAACAATTGAATGAATAATGGCCGGACAAAGCTAACAACATTGATAATTATTAAGAACCTTTTGGTAAATCATATTTTTAGTATGCCACACTTGTAACTAACAACAATCAAAACTAGTAATCTTCATTATTATAGGGCAAGAAAAATACTCAAAGAGCTATTTCAAACATCCAAGATGTTAATAATCCAAATAGAATAATTAGATCAACATCTAGATTAACAAAAAAAGCTCTCCTACAATATTTATTTAAACATGAAGCATTCCAATTTGCTTTAAGTTAGCAATCCAATATTAGTAGAATTGAATAACCATAATAGTAGTAGAAGAATTAAATTCATAGATTAAACTCACATGAAAATGAAGACACAGGCCTGAGGCAAACATCCAAGTAATGCTCCTTCTATTGATTTCTTAGAAGATTACAATAATATAGCCAAAAAACACTCTAGAGCTGACCCTTAAAATCGAGGGTTTGACCTATTTATATAGATTTTACAATGAAATGGAAAAAATAGGAACATTACAAGGAATTTCATGCTAGATCAAGTGCTAAGGTGGCAACCTCTCATTTGTTTTTTGAAAGAAAAGAGTTGTGCTCCATGAAACTCTACAACTTTGATCTTCATAAGTTCCTTGACCCTTTGTGGAATCTAGCTACTGCATTGGTTGTAGGGTGATATGATCCATCCCCTATTCTTGGTTAGGTTTATCCACCATAGATATGTAACTGAAAATACTGGTGGATCTTGATTTTTGTGATGTTTGGCCTTCCCTAGTTTTTTTTGGCTTGCGTTCAGTGATTGCATGGAGTAAGACTCATTTCAGTAGTGTGGAATATTCCTCCTTTTAACTCAAGATAAAATTCATCATCCATATTTGATCTACCTTTGAACGATAGATATGAAGGGTGACTTAGCAAATTGGGATCCATACCATCACACACCTTTTGGTTTCAAAATCTACTCTCCAAAAATTTTTCTCTTAGTACTTGTTGCATCTCCTTTAGTGCAAGAGTCCACTCCTCCAAAATTTTCTCCTCAGGTTTGATCTTGTTGATCATGAAATGGAGGCTTAGAGGTGTTTTACCTTTGAATAATTCCGCTAAGGGTTACCTTTTATCAAAATCCACTCTCTAAAATTTTACTAGACATTGTTTGACCATGGTGACAACAAAATTTTACCTTGTGATGTGGGTGTGTAGAAAACAACATAGGGCCCCATTCGACGGAGAGTGAAACTTTCCTGTGATTCATCATTCTTTGTAAAAAAATCCACTCAGAAGGCCAATAGGCACCATTTGACCGTGTTGACTACAGAATTTAGTAGTTCAATGAAATTTAACACTGTAAACTCTCCTGCACAGAAATTAACGTTCACGTGGAGTTATCTTCACCTTCCCTTCTTCAAAATCCACTCTTTCAAATTTTGCTAGGCATTGTTTCACCAGTTTGACCACAAATTTTTTCACTTTGAAAAAATTGTGTATTGTCTTTGCTCTTGATGGATTTTTAACACTACATCAGTTCTTTTTATTCCATTCTACTCCTTCGAATTCTGCTAGGCACTGTTTGACTAGTTTGATCATAAATTTTGCACTTCAGCAGAATTTTAGACTATAGTTGAGGTTGTTTCAACATTTAGCCAAATTTTATAAAATTTGCTAAGTATGTGGCCTTTTTGGGCCTACACCTAGGAGAGTCACTGGAAAAAAACAAAGAGAATTCTTACATACATCTGAGATACCTATAAAATGAATATTCACTACTCTATCATCTCCCCTTCAGTTTTAACAAGATTTTTAGATGTTGATAAGGTTGGTAGCTTGGATGAGCAATGATCCACCATATTCTATATGGGATCCAACCCAGTTTCTTGGAGTTCTAGATGTCAATCCACTATTTCTCAATCTTCCATGGAGGCTAAATATTATGTTACCAATGATATGGGTAAGCATCTTACATGGATGCCCATGATTTTGGAGGAGACTGGTATTCCTTAGTTTTCTAGTCCCTCTTTGATGTGATAATAAGAGCACCATCCAACGTGTCTACAATCTAGTATTTCATCAACAAACAAAGCACGTAGAGATATGGATGCACATTGTGAGATGGCTTCATAGATGTGGGATGCTTGATCTAGTTTTTATGTCTTCATCAAAGTAGATAGTGGATATTCTAAATAAGTTCAAACCTAAGTTCACTTTTGTGTGTATTTAGAAGCTTCTTGGAGTTGGAGAGTGTCACTTAAGAGGGGATGACAAGTAAGGGTCTCTCTCCATGTCCTTTATTTAGCTTTAGGAGGGATATTGGAAAATGTGGTGGTTAAACTTCTATTGAGGCCATGACTAACCTTTGTACTTGTATTGACCATCCATGTAAACCTTGAAAAAGGTGCTTTTATAATATTTTGTAATATTTTATTCTTAAAGGTCTGTCTCACAACCTTGAAATAAATACAACATGTATTTGGTTATAAACACCCTTTCATATCAACCACTTTGCTTATTAGTTGGAGTGTAATTTCATTTCCATTTAGAAATATTATTTGGTGTCCATAGACATCCCCAATATATTTTGTGTTTTTCATTCTTTGTTTTTTGTATTCCTTTTCAAGAAATACTAGGTAACATTTTATGCTATTCATTTTTGGAAACTACTATAAAATCTAATAATTCCAAAATAAGAGGATAATAAGATGATGGTAGATTATAGACCATCACCTTATGTAGTATTGTGTGTAAGATTATTTTTAAGTTTTTTTTCAATGAGTTTACACAAGTTTTTATGAGGGGTCCAGGTCCCCTCATATTGAGTGGGGTTTAAACCTTGGACCTCTCAAAGAAAGGCCAAATCCCTTACCACTGCAGTAAGATTACAACTAAGATTATTTTAAAGTTAAGTTTAAATATATTAAACCATTGTCTTAGCTTTATTAGTTTAGGATAAGGAGTATTTGTGGCAAGTACATAGATCATTCATAATATAATTTTTTCCATGAGTTAGCTCACTATCTAACCTCCAATAAGAAAGAAATAATGATGTTGAAATTAGATATTAGTAAGTACTACAATAGAGTTGATTGGATATTCTTGCAAAGTATTTTGCTTAAAATGAGTATCTTTCCTAAATGGACTTGTTGGGTTGATGAATGCATTTCTATTTTGATATTTTCTATTTTAGTTAATAGACTATTTATGTTGGAGTTCCCTATTTAAGAGGGATATGGTGAATACATTATGGAAACTTTTATTTGGGCATAATTTTGGATCACCTCAATCCATTAAATAACAAGTCTTTGACTTTTATACTGTATGTTCTCCTAATCCAATTAGTTTTGCTAGCAACACTAGTGTATTTGTTCATCTTGTAAATTCATATAGATATAGTGAATTAAATTATTATTATTATTAACCTTGTTGTCTATGGGTAATGTAACAACTCATAATTTTGTTTTAATGGGTTGGTAAGATATTTCTCTCCCTAAACCCAAATGATATTTTGGGTTAAAAAACTTGAAGGCATTTGATATGGATTTGGGATCCAAGCTACTATGGAGGTATTTCAAGGATACAAGGGGATTATGGAGTCAAGTGTTGAGAATTAAATACCTAGAGAACATGGATCCAATACATATTATTTATAATAAATCGCCCTCAAGGTTCTACATTTAATATCCTTATGGTTTAGAGTATAAATAAATTTCTATTAATATAAAATGGTGGTGGATGATAATAAATCAGTTAAGTCCTGGTCATATTGATAGATATTACAACTTTTTTTGGAAGAAAACCCTTAATAAGGGGTTGTGAAATATAAAATAAATAAATTATCCTATAAACCATATTGGTAGATTATCATTTTCTCAATTTGAATTGTGGTGGTCTTCCAAGTTGGAAGGACCCAATACATGTAGCTAGTATTGATCTTGTTAAGGAAGAAGTTATGTGGAATCAAGTAAAATTCATTCTTGCCCTATACTTTTTAAAATAGATAAACTTGTCTTGACAAAGTAGAGAATTGTTCTTAATCATCCAATGTTGGTTACAAATATTTATTTGAGCATGATATGAGGGCAATGTTTCCTCTAGAATAAATTTCAAACTATAACTTCCTTCCAAAACCTGTGGATTTCCTCTTAATGACTATAAGAGGAAAAACACTAACATTTTATAGGCTTCAATGAATGGGATTTATTGACCATTGTATGTGTGTTTTATGTAATTTTGTTAAGGATAATGCTTCACATCTATTTCTTCACTATCCTTTTGCATGGAAAATTTGGACTTGGTCCATTTGCAAATGTGGTATGCTTTGGATTTGTCCTTTAAAATTGATTGTGTTGTTGCACATATAGAAGGACCCAACGTTTAATGGAGTAAAATAATTGATCTAGATTCAAGGCCTTCTATTGATATCTTGGTTATTATGGAAGAAGATATATAGAATAATTTTTAGGGATGATAAGTGGTGTTTGGGGAGATTCCTGGGCCAGTTGGAGATTATTATGAGAAAAGTGATCAATTGTAAAAATCCTTCTTGTCAGTTGCTCCTTAGGGCTATAATCCTTTCTTATGTAGCAGCATGATCTCTCATTTATTTCCTATATGATAAGAGGATCAATAAATAAAGGACTTTGAGAAGTCTTGTTAAATGGTTCCTACCCCATAAAGGCACAATCAAATTTAATTTTGATGGAGCATCTCAAAGGAACCTAGGCCTAATAGGATGTGAGGGGGTGTTTAGAAACCATAAGGTAAGAGTGCTCTCTATGTTTACCTTGAGTGTTCCTCCATTAACATGGAATTATGCTTAGGCAATTAGTCTCATTATAGGGATCCAAATAGCTAAAGAAGAAGGCTTCGATGATTTTACTATGGAAGTTGATTCATATATCATAGTGAATGCATTCAAGGAATAAATAAATAATTTGAGGCTTGTTCCCCATTGGAAGAATTCTAGATGGTTAAAATTGGTGAATTTGTCCTTATTCATTGTAAAGGTAATTTCTTTGCTAACAAACTGACCAACTTTAGAGTAGATTTTTCTACCCATTTTTATTTTACTAAAAGCTCATACTTGAGCCATATCCCTCATATATAATTTTTTGCAATTAATGATGTTATAGAAATCTCATGGTTTTGGTACCCTTGTGGCTCAATGTTTCTATTTTCTCATGGTAAGGTTTCTTTATGCAGTGTGCTAGTAGTGCATGATGCTTGGTTTATGTCCTCATGATCTTCTTCTTCCCCATTGTCCCATCCTTCAATCCTCATAGATATAGATTTGATACCAAAATGATGTAGTAGTAAAGTAGGGGCAATTTGTTTTCAATGCAAATGGTGGATAATAGTATTTTTATATGGAAACTATCATAAGGACCTAACTTAGAGAACAACCTCATTTCCTCTCTCAGGTGACACAATTATCACAACTGGCTAGATGCCACTCTTGGGTGACATCCTTAGTCAACAGGTTTATGATAGCATCCTTTTGATGGCAATGATAATGGTAAGTCATCATAAAACTTTATGACAACAATATTTAAATATGACAATAATACTTCAATGATAGTACCCTTGGTAGCATGCACTTCTATAATAACACTTCCCCTATCAGCATGCACTTTATTAACAACATTTTCCCTTGACAACACATAGACAACAAATATTTGGCAAGACGACAAGGGGTAAGGGGTAATTTATTAACTAACATTTTCTCTCTAAGGATGGGTAATCCACTATCTGCCACTTCACTAGGCATCAACTCAAAAATAAAAAATCAATCAAAACATACAGACAACACTTCTCCAAGATGACAAGCTCATACAACAATAATTATTCTAGACTACATCCTTTACCATGATGGCTTTGTCTTTGTTGACAAATACATAGCAATTTTCCACACTTACTAAATATATCAACCTACAATGTAACCTACAACACAACATCCTTTAATCCATATAATATTTGCACAACAATATTTCAACACACTAATAAAAATAATTAGTTTTTTTATCATTGCATATGAAACGATGCCACTACATACAATGTTTGTGAAACACATACATTTCACATAGGGAAACCTATTTTGTTTTTGATTTTGATGCTCTCCTTATCTTCCCCATCTCATGCTCTTCATTTCCCTCTTTATTTATAAGCATGAAAACAATGACTCTCTATCTATGCATGATGGTTGAACTTCTAGTTTTCCTTAAAAACAATGACTATCCAACTACTATAAATGGTTGAACTACTAGTTCCACGTTAATCATTATTATCCAATATTTTGCATGGAATTTCTAGTTGGTGTTACTTATCTAGTTGTCACATGGATGCTCCTACATCATACTCACTAGGTAACAAAAGTGTTTCATGATCACTAGCTCATAAAGTGTTCTTCCAAGCTTCTACCACTCTAGCTTGGTTGTCTACACAAGGTCAATTTCATTGTCTTGTCTTGGAATTTCTCTGAGGATCAAACCTCCTTATATAGAATGAACCTAATATTATCTTAACCTTCTCCCATTGTGTCACATCCATCCAACTACAATCAACATGCACTCTGTTGATGACTTCCTCTTGTTGCCAATGCCTTTGTTTGGAGTGATCATGTCCTCCACAACTCTCACAAGGATGTAGGTTCTAATACCTAGTTGCAACATGTCCAAATATTCCACACTAAATGCAACAATCCATTCTCAGTGCTCTCACCTCTCACAAATTTAGTCCCAATGCTTCCTATTGGACCTGCATACCTAAGGCCTTTGTTCCTTAGCCTTAATTATGGTATTATGGGTATTTTGACACTTTACCCATATTTTCCCAATACCTTACCATTGTACCCCATTCTTCTCATCAACTTGGATCCAATGCCTTTTGTGTGCTTTTTAAAGCACCCAAACTCTTCATCACCACTTTTATCTATGTCATTTCTATCATAATGTCCTTCACCATACCTTGCAGTACCATTATCACTATCAACTATAGCAATATGGTCTTTGTCATGGACAATAATTACTTGATGAGGTTCATCTTCCACCACTATCTCTTTACCATTTTTTTTCCTCTTTCCCCTTATTTGTTGCAAGATTCATTGCACCATTGTCTTCATTGTCACTACTACTGATATCCTAGGTCAACTACTTCTCTATGCTTATCCTCTTGCATGTGTCCATACCTTCCTCTATTTTTTCTTCATTGTAACTACTATTGATATCCTAGGTCAACTACTTCTCTATGCTTATCCTCTTGCATGTGTCCATCCCTTCCTCTATTGGCTCTTCTCCCTTCAACTTGGTCTTATAAGTCTTCAAGAATTGTTTATTTATATTCAGGCACATTGTAGGACTGTTATCCATCTCTTTTCATTTCTCTTTAAATAGACTTAATGTGTACTTATTGTTTTCTTTCTCAATAGTGTAGATGTTCTCCCCATCATCACGTACTACTCTTCTATCAAACTATCATGGTATTCCCAACAAAACATGACAAGCGTCCATAGACATAATATCACATAGGACCTCATCCTCATAAGATCCAATTTAAAATTTTACTTGACATTGTCCACTGACTAAAATATGGTGTCCCCTTTGCAACCAAAAGATCTTGTGTATATTGGGGTGTTATATCCTCTTCAATCCAAGATTTTCTACCATATCTATAGATACTAGATTATCCATACTATTATTGTCCAAAATCACCTTGTAACATTTCCCTCCATGGTTGTAAATCATTATGAACAAGCTTCTTCTTTGCTCACGTTCATGCATCTAATTTATTGGTTTCAACAATACCCTTTCTATCATAAGGATTCTCCTTGTTCTGGTTCTTCCACGTGCTTTTGTAAAGCAATATTATCTTCATTTGCTTATACAATCTGACTATGGGCTTCCCTTCCACTTTCATTAACTTGTTATACTTGAAGACACTAAAATACCCTATGTCCTTTTTCAAAACATCTATAGCACTTGCCAACAAAACCTTAACCTCAAATCCACCTCACCCTCTTGATGATTCACCCTTTTCCTTGGTACTTTTCCTGAAATCACTTTGAGAAGTATTAACTTCTCCTTCTTGTAAATGTTTTTCGCTACCATTACTTGATTTTTCTCTTCCTTGAGGATCTCCCTCTTACTCTCATATTATTTTTTTTCCTACACAACAAATTTTCCTTTACCTTGAGTGCATTTTGGTATGCCTCTTCATTCATCCTCATTCGCATAATGAAAACTTCATATTTTATGAACAATCACAACCCATTTATGTACTATGAAACCTTCTTCTCATCATCATCCACATGACTGGTCTGAATAGTAAGCCTATAAAATTCCTCCGTGTAATCCTTCACACTCATATACTTTTGTCTTAAGTTCTATAATTTCCTAAAAAGTCCCAATTGGTAGTCTAACGATAAAAATTTGACTTTCAACTTGGTGACCATTTTATCCCTTGTCTTAATCCTCTCCTTTACTTTTCTTCATATTTTAGTTTGAATATGGTCTCATCATAAGGATGCATGTCCTTTCAGCTTTGTGTAGGAAAATTTCACCCTTTTTGGGTATTCTATCATGTCAAAATAAAAATAAATCCCCATTTTAGTAATCCAGTCTATGAGCTCCTCTAGATTCAAGCTTCCATTGTATGATAAAGTTTATATCTTTGATTTTCAACCCATATTTTAAATTGCTCAGATCTATCATTCTTATAGATCTTCCTCTCATTCTTAATCTTGAGCTTCTACATGACCAGTCCCCTCTTCACTATCACTCACATATTCTATTTGAATGCCCCTCATTTGGGTAGTTTTGATTGCATAAAATAAATAATTAATTCCTCTTAACACCTAAGCTATATCTATGGCTTGAGGATCTCATGATCTTCTTCTTCTCCATTGTGCCATTGTTCAATCCTCAAATATATTCTAGATCTGATACCAAAATGGTGCAGTGGCAAGGTGGGGGTAATTTATTTTCAATGTAAAAAGTGGATAGTAGTATTTTCATATGAAAACTATCATAAGGACCTAACTTAGATGGCAAAATTATTTTCCGTATCATACAACACAACTGACATAACTAGCTAGATGACACAACTACCTAGATGACACTTTCTTGGACAACATCCGTAGTTGATAGGTTCATGATGACAATGATAATGGTAAATCAACAAGAAAATTTGTGATGATAATATACAAAAATAATGGAAATACTTTGATAATAGTACCCTTGGTGGCATGCACTTCTCTGATGATACTTCCCCTATCAGCTCACACTTCCCTAGTGGTATTTTTCCTTGATGGCATACATACAATAAATATTTTTAGTTGGCAAGATGACAAGGGATAAGGGGTAATCTCTTAGATGATAATTTCTCTATAAGTATGGGTAAGCCATGATCTACCACTTCACCAGGTAGCAACTCCAAAATTAAAAAGCAATCAAAATATACAGACAATACTTCTCCAGGGTGACAACCTCATCTAAAAATAACTCTTCTGGACAACACACTTTGCCATGACAGTGTTGTCTTCATTGGTAAATTTGTAGATGATTGTAAGTGCTTCCTAATTGCATCAACTTGTAATAATCATCAGTAGAACCTACAACATAATAATCTTAAATGCATACCAGATTTTCACAACAAGATTGCAACACACTAAGGAAAATAATAATTTTTATTAATCATTGTATATGCAATGACATCACTATATATAATATCTATGAGACATGCAGATCTCACACATGGAATCCAATTCTATCTTTTCTTTTGATGCTCTCCTTCTCTTCCCTCCTCATGCTCTTTATTTATCCTCTTTATTTATAAGCACAAGAATAATGACTCTCTTGCATGGAATTTCTAGTTGGCATCACTTATCTAGTTTTCACATGGATGCTCTTGCATCAATTGATACCCATGGTAGGAACTCCAAACAACTAGAATTTCATTTCCTACCATGTTGGAAAGTGTTTATCACCAATGGTATTCACTTCCTTTGGTTTTCTCCTTTATATTATCTCTTGCCTTCATCTCCACACAATGCATAGATTTAATCAACTTTGTAACATATTGAAAATGAATTCAAAGGCTATTATCATTGTGAGTATGGGTTTGATCCAAGTTTTAAGAGATGAATTCAAAGGCATCAATTTGAATCATATTTATAATTTTATTGCTAAGTTCTCTAATGTCATTGTTATTTATTTTGCAGCAATTCAAGCATTCTCCCCGATTAATATCCAAGCCCAAGTTGATCATAAGAACAATGGGGTAAGTAGTAGGAAAATACAAACAAAGAAGCAGAAGCTAAAGTAGTTTAGAAAATCATTGAGACAGGTGATGCACCTTAGTTGTTGGGGTCCCTCCTAATTCATTTATTCATTCAATTAGTTATGTATTTAGTAATAAATGAAGGATAGTCCATAGTCCATAGCCTCATTCAAATGTAAATTACTTATTTTGTTATGAAGGAGGCACTCGATATAGATTGAGTAGAGAAACCCTTTGTCTACCCTATTTTTTACTTTTTATTGTGATTGTATATTGAGTGAATGCAATCTTACAAATTTTAGTTGAAGGACAAAAGGTAATTATGGCTATGGTTTAAAGTGTCTCCACCTACAAATTTAAGAACATTTTGTTGGACTTGTTTAGAGGAGTGGTTATGGAGGATGAAAGGGAGAGGAGCCACTAGTTGAGTAGAGATACAAGTTAAGATATTGACTTTGTACTTGTTTACTATAACTATATATTGAGCAAATGCAGTCTTACAATTTTTAGTTGAAGGACAAATGGTAATCATGGTTGGGGTTTAAATAATATTCACCTACAAATTTAATAATATTTTGTTGGACTTGTTTAGAGGAGTGGTTATGGAGGATGTAAGGGAGAGGAGCCACTAGTTGAGCAGAGTCTAGTAATTGATATATAAGATAAGATATTGATCCTAAAATTTATAAAGTTATACTTAATATATTTAATTTATGCTATGAGACGATACAATTGATGCATGAGTTTGAAATCATCCAACAAAAGCCTTTTGTTCAAATATTATATTCCTAGCAAGTCATGGTGGGTTGGTTTTGAAAATATGCATCCATAATTAAGTTTAAGGATTGTTAAAGGATCGGACAGAGATAGATCCATGAATTTACATCCATCCACTATGATGAGTTTTTATGACATATTGCAAAAGGTGTACGAATCTTGTTTTTATAGTCCTTATAAATATAAAAATTTAGATAAGTTTAACCTATAAAGTGGAAGACAATAAGGAATGCATGTTCTTATAAAAAAGTAGAAGTGTCACCAACATGGTACCAAAGAGCCATGAATAGTTAATAATTTTAGCTTGTATGAATACGATATATTGTGTTGTAAAAGCACACTTTTATATATTGTATCAAAGGGAAATCATATTTTTTATATCAAAGAGCATTAATGCAGGATCAAAATTGAATGTATATGGACAATTGAGTTGGCTAAACTCTTTCAAGATAGAGGGTTTTAATTAGAGGTCATGCAACTCAAGGATGTCATCACATTTGAGAGGTGCCTATTACCCTAATATTTTATTTCAAATAAAGATCAAAACATCATATTTGTATCTTGATAATCATATCGTGGTCATCATAATGTGTTAGCAAGCCTTGATATTATTATTTTAAAAAATGAGCTTAAATCCTACCAACTAACCCATGATAAGCTAGATACTTGTCCTAGAATAAAATTCTAGGAGGAAGTTCAAACAAAGGTGAAGAGGATGTAATGTCCACTCTCTCCCCCACTTGATTAGAATTTAATCCATAATTTATTGGTTAAACCTATTTTAATAGTGTAGTTAGATAGTAGTTGAACTTATAGTATGAGTATGTATTGTTATTGATAATTAATTGATGATGTATTAATGTGGATGTTGTTTATGTAAATATATGATGAAAAATTATTATTTAGTTATTATAGGAATGTTATTTAGTTTTAATATATAAAGTTTCATAGCATGTTATATGTTTTGTTTATGGAATAATGTAGAAATTTTATTGCTTTTAAATGGTCAACAACATCATATGATTTAGCATTTGGTTTAACAATTGATATATATAAGATGTCAAACATAACCCCAAGGTCAAAGACCAACCTTAGGGGAGGTACCTATACCCAGGCTTGACCTAGAATTTACTAGCCTACTTGTGTCATGTGGTCCTATCCTTATTGAACAAGACTATGAATTATTATATGCAATGAATTGATATTAATTAGGTGCCTTGTGTGATGTGCCTTGTAAATATGGAAATGTATGGGATGATGAGTCTTATTATTTAATTCTTAATGCCTTTTTATGTGAATCCTAAGGGGTAAAAGAAATTAACAATATTGAACATGAAAGAGTAATAAATTAATACATAAAAATATAAATTTACCTTTTAAGAAAAGAAGTGATCCTAAGATGGTAGGAAGTAGAAAGAGGAGTAAATTAGAGTAAGAATGAAATAGGTTGATGAAAATATGAGAAATAAAGTAGCATGAAATAAGAGGATGTGTGAAACTCTCCCTAGAAATGAGTTGCATGAATGAGAGGAGGTGGGAAACTCTCCCTCACAAGGAGATTATATGGAAGGTGAAGAGGTGCAAATCTCACCATGATCAATGGATGAATAATGAGGAAGGGTAGTGGTTTATGAGGAGGGAGATTACTCAATAGTTTATGCATTTGGGAGATTTTGTAGATTTTGATAGGTTTTGGTACCAACACAAAGGGGAAATATTGGTTGTTCAAGGTGGAAACATGAAGAGCAATTGGAGAAAAGGAGTAGAATGAGATATGTTTTTGTCTCATATACTTGAAAGTTTATGATCTTAATTTTTAATTTGAAAATGATAAGATTTTAATAATGAGTATATTAGTTATTACAGTGCATTAGTGCTCTCATTGAATAACCTTGTTTCTAGTGTTGCTATTTTGTAACATGTGCATGAATCCATTGTTTAGCCATTGCTTTGTATGACTTGATAGTTTGTAACTTGCATGAAGAGATATGCAAACATGTGTCTTTTGTATAAGTAGGAATAATTATGTCTTTATTCAATTGGAATGTCAATGCCATGGGTGTGTGAGAGTGTGGAGCTTGTTGGTTGGAAGGTGGACCAAGCCCCTTCCCCTAGTTGGTTGTTGCAACATGGTAAAGGAATAGACCAAACATGCATATATTTCATATTTTTTGTAGAACTTCCAAATTTACACCATAACCCTAGATATTAGAAACTAATAGAGATAAAATCTAAATTGATACTAGCAATGTATACGAATATTCATATTTATTCATTTTTATATAAATGTATTTATAAAAAAAGTTAGATATATGAGTTGGATTTATAACCTTTCTTAAATTAGGAAACTTAACTAACAGTAAACAAAGCAAGAAAGTAATATTATTATGAAAAAGGAGAATGGAAAATTGCAAAGTGCCTCTTAGGAGATCTATCATGATGCTTTCCACTCTTTCCTCACCTAAAATATAGGGCTATTTTACAAGCTTAAGTCTAGGGTTAAATGCATTAGTTAGAGAACACATACATTTAATCTTAATCTAGTCCTATGCTAGCTATGAATACATCAATCAATAAAACAAGCAAGCCCTAATAAACTAAAATAATATTGATTTTGATAATAAAGGAAATATGATTTTTATTTTTAAGAGAAAGGGTTCAAGATGATTATGTAGAAAGCAAGCCTAATGCAACTACATACAATTTTACTTGAAATGATATACAAGATTAAATATGGTCCCTTAACAATTAATGGTAACTAGTTTATTTCTTTCCCTTTTACCTTTAATGGATAAATAGAAATAGACCTAATATAGACAACAAGTAGTCCTATGACCTAAACAAAAAAATATATCTTTGGATTGAAAATTTTGATCTTTTGCCTCAAAAGAAAAAGTGCTACAACTCTACAAAAAAGTGCTACATCCTACAAACACTACACCAAAAAAGGGCTTTAACGGTGGCTAAAATAAGGTGGTTTTTTATGATAGTAAAAAATCATCGTAATAGACCCTAAGAGGGTGGTTTAAAACTACCCTCTTAGGGTAACCACCCTCTTAGAGTCACCCTAAGAGGGCAGTTTAAAACCGTCATATTAGGGTGACCTAAGAGGGCAGTTTAAAATCGTCATCATAGGGTGACCTAAGAGGATGGTTTAAAACCGCCCTCTTAGGGAGGTTTTGAAAGAGCGATTAAAACACAAAAAAAAATTGCTTTTCCTCATGCCAAAACCACCCTACAAAACCAAAAAATCCTTGGTAAATCATTTCTTTCCACTTTTTGTCACCCCAAACACACCCCACCAAACCGCAAAAACCTTGGTAAATCGTTTCTTTTTGCTTTTCATTGTGGATCTTTATTTACCTCATTTGGCTTATCTATTGTTCTCCCTGAAAACAAGCGAGAGGGATGATGCCTTCGAGAGGGCATAAAAGAAGAGCATTTGTAGGTTCTCGATCACCCATTTTGTGGATAAACTCATTGCTAGGGTTTTGTAGGACACTCTTTGCTATTTTTTTGGCTCTCGATATTTTAGGGTTTTTGATCCATTCCAATCATAGTTTATGAGGTGAGTAAATCTTGGTTTTGCTTATGTTTTTTATTTTTATTTTGGTATTTTGGATCGAATTTTGGCTAAGAAGGGATAGGATTGCTTACTTTTTTATATCTTAAATTCTCCCATGCAATGGTGGTTTATTCGATGGCTTAGTCCAGGGTTTTGGATGAAGTTTTTTTTTAATGGTGGTGTGGGCCAGGGTTATGCATAAGGGGTAGACTCCAAAATATATTTATAAATTGAAGGTGAATTGTCTTGGAATCTAGATGAAATATGTAGAAGTATACATGGCAAATTCCAATTATTTTTCTCCAAAAATTTTCAAACCATGGCGAATTGCAATTAATTTTCTCCAAAAAATTTCAAATTGTGGCGAATTTTTTTGTGTTTGGGGCCATGAATATTGGTTTGTAAACTCTAAAAATGTATGGTAAAATTAAAGGATTTAGGCCGACAAGAAAGGATTTTAGCCTTTATGATATATGATGACCGGTCTGAGACGTAAAATTCAATCGGCTGCAGGCATTTTGATCGACTACAAACATGTTTATTGGTTGCAGAGATGTCAATCGACTGTAGACATGTTGATCGGTTGCAGCCATGCTAATAGGCTACAAAAATGTCGATCGGTTGTAGCCATGATGATCTTCTAGGAGGCATAAATTTTTCTCTAGAGCTTCGATTTCATTTTTTTAAAACCACCTAGCTCGATGAGATCTACTCAAAAATCTGAGTGAAATCTAAAATCGATCAACATGTCTGCAATCGATCGATTGTAGATGTGTCAGTCGGTTGTAGACATGTCAATCGGTTTTAGATGTTTTTTGAGGATTTCACTCAGATTTTTGAGTAGATCTCGTCGAGCTAGGTGGTTTAAAAAAAAATGAAATCGAAGCTCCGGAGCAAAAGTTATGCCTCCTAGAAGTTTCCCTACAAAAGTGCACCTCTGCAACCGATCGACATATGCCGATCGAGAGGATTCTAGGAGGCATCTTTTGCTCGGTTTCAATTTCTTTTTTCCGCTCGACGAGATCTACTCAAAACTCTAAGTGAAATCCTCAAAATTTTTGAAACCGATCGACATGTCTACAACCAATCGGTTGTAGATGTGTCAATTTGTTGCAGACATGTCGATCAGTTTCAATTAGTTTTTTGAGGATTTTACTTAGTTTTTTAGTAGATCTCATTGAGCTAGGTGGTTTTAAAAAAAAATTTGAAAATGAAGCTTTGAAGCAAAATTTATGCCTCCTCGAAGTTTCCTTGCAAAAGTGCACCTCTGCAACCGATCGACATATGTCGATCGATTGTAGAGATGCAACCAATCATCATATACCAATCGGTTGCAGAGATTTATCAATTGTAGATATGCAATCGATATTCATATGTTGATCGATTGTAGAGGATCGTTGATCATATCACCGTCACTATAGGCGCTGTTGCATCTCTGTCGACATGTTGATCGATTGTAGAGGTGCACTTTTGCAAGGAAACTTTGAGGAGGCATAACTTTTGCTCTACAATCGATTGACGAATCCTGATTGACACCTCTACAACCGATCGGCTAATGCCGATAGACACATCCTTGCAATAGATTGATGAATGTCGATTGACACCTCTGCAATCGATCGATACCCGATCGACATATGTCAATCGATTGCAGAGGTGCACTTTTGTAGGGAAACTTCTAGGAGGCATAAATTTTGCTCCAAAGCTCCGATTTCATTTTTTTTAAAACCACCTAGCTCAACGAGATCTACTCAAAAAACTAAGTAAAATCCTCAAAAAACCATTTGAAACTGATTGACATGTCTGCAACCCATTGACACATCTACAATCGATAAATTGCAAACAAGTTTTTTGAGGATTTCACTTATATTTTTGAGTAGATCTTGTTGAGCTAGGTGGTTTAAAAAAATGAAATGGGCTGGGATTATGCCTCTAGAAGTTTCCTTGCGGTGCGATCGGTTACAAGGTGCACTTTTGCAAGGAAACTTCTAGGAGGCATAAATTTTTCTCCGGAGCTCCTATTTCAATTTTTTTAAAAACCACCTAGATCGATGAGATCTACTCAAAAATTTGAGTGAAATCCTCAAAAAAACATTTGAAATCAATCGACATATCTGCAACCGATCGGTTGTAGATGTGTCAGTCGGTTGCAGACATGTCGATCAGTTTCAAATGGTTTTTTGAGGATTTTACTTAGTTTTTTGAGTAGATCTCATTGAGCTAGGTGGTTTTAAAAAAATAAAATTTGAAAATGAAGCTCCGAAGCAAAATTTATGCCTCCTCAAAGTTTCCCTACAAAAGTGCACCTCTGCAATCGATCGACATATACCGATTGATTGTAGAGATGCAACCGATCATCATATGTAGATCAAGTGTAGAGATTGATCAGTTTTAGATATGAAACTGATATTCATATGTCGATCAGTTGCAGAGACTAATCGGTTGCATCTCTGCAACTAAAAGTCATATGACGATCGATTACATCTCTACAACCGATCAGTCTCTGCAATCAGTCGACATAAGATGATCGGTTGCATCTCTGTAACCGATCGACATATGTTGATCGGTTGTAGAGGTGCAATTTTTTAGGGAAAATTTGAGGAGGCATACATTTTTCTCTACAACCGATTGACAAATCCTCATTGACACCTCTGCAGTCGATCGGCTAATGTCGATAGACACATCCCTGCAATAGATTGATGAATATTGATTGACACCTTTGCAATCGATCGACACCTCTGTAACCAACTGATATGGCCCTAAAACTGATCGTCTTATGACAACAAACATGACTTTGCAACCGATCAGCTTATGCTGATCGTCTTGCACCGATCGACACTCCTCTACAATTGATTGTCTTATGTTGACAGACACTCCTCTTTAGCCTTGTCAAGTTTTTCGTTGTTTTAGAGTGATGTATGTTTATCGATACCCACTATAGTATATATACGGGTAGTATATGAGGTGATTTGGGCAGGAAAAATAAAATCATTTATAATTTGAAGGCGAATTGGGCGAGAAAATCAAAATCATTTATAATTTGAGGTCGACGAATTAAAATAAAAATATTTTAATTATTTTCAATGACAGGCGAATTTACCCCAAAAAAACTTCCACCCCGTAATTTTCGGGCGAATGGACCCCAATGAAAGGATCCAAAATTAGCCTTTTCAAAAGTTTAAAAATCCTAAATAGAGCCAATTTATGATATTTTGCGCTTATGCATAACCCTGGTGTGGGTGCAGATAAATGGCAGTTTATTCTTGGATGAGAAACAATGAGGTGATTTCTCGATGCTAATATTTTTATATCTAGTATCCAAGGGCTTGGTGTTGAAGTGGGTACGTATTGTAGTCATATTATTTGCTGAATTTTATTAGAACTTAGGATCTAAAATATGTAGTTTTTCATTTTTGAGTTTTGATGAGTGGAAATAATTGAACGAACTTATGCATAATTAAAATGATGCTTTATAAGAAGGGATTGAGGTGGATTGACCACAGACCATGACAGTCTATAAATACCTGCTTAAGCTCTTTGTAACCATGCAAATTCTTATAATATCCTCTCTATTAATATAAAAATATTCTTTAGTCTAGTGTTTATGCTTTTGGGTCTCTGTGTTTCTCCGTCAGTGTCTTGGTGTTTCAATGTCTCTCCCTGTCTCCATATTCTTAAGTTGTGATTATGAGAAATATTCAATTTAGGTTGGGGGAAGGGGTGGGGAAGTTAGGCTATTCTAGAATGTGTTATGAAAAATTATATATACCTTTGTCCAGGGATGAATTAAACCAAGCAAGTTTTATAATATGTCTTGTGTAGTCTTAATGTTTTGTTCTTTTTTCTATTATATGTTATGGATCTCTCTTACCTTAGCCTAACAAAGAATTTGTGCTATTTTCTTTACTATATACAAGATAATTTTGTATTGCAATAGAAAAGGGTTACTATCCATTAGCTTGTGTAATTATCTTAGAAAATACATGACATGTTGACATGATATTTTAGGGTTTTTGATCCATTCCAATCGTATTTTATGAGGTGAGTAAATATTGGTTTTGCCTGTGTTTTTTATTTTTATTTTGGTCTTTTGGATTGAATTTTGGCTAAGAAGAGATAGGATTGCTTGCTTTTTTATATCTTAAGTTCTCTCATGTAATGATGGTTTATTCGATGGCTCGGGTTAGGATTTTGGAAGAAGGTTTTTTAATGGTGATGTGGGCATGGATAATTTATTTTATGTGGGTTTGGTAGTGGCATACTTGGATTGGGGTTGGTTTACTATTATTTATAGTTAAATGTGGGGATCCTTTATTTTTTATATAGTGAGCTTTATTTTGGTTTGGTGGTATATTTGTTAGATATAGTTTTTGGATAGTGGGATTTTGTGGCAGGTGTGGTTTTTGGAGAGTTGATTTGATGTGGGTTTGGTGGTGTTTGATTTATATTTGGGGTTTTATCGGATACATGGATTTAGGGTTTTGTGTTGGAAGGGGGTTGTTTTTCAATGGTGATTAGCTTGGTAATATGGACATTATAAAGCTTATGTCAATTGGTGGAAAGATGAAGATCCTATTTTGAGGCATTGGCATGTTCTGCATGGAGAAAATTTTGAAAATTCATAAATAGAATTTAAAGCTTGGAACTACATGTGGTTTGGTAATATCATTCAAAAAACTTAGATAAATTAGAGTCAACTTGTAGAAGTTCAATAACATATCTTGCAGTAGGACTTTGTATGTGTGCGCGTGACACAACACATTAATATGCTTAACACCTTGACCTATTACAAAGGAATTAGAACTACCAGATTTAACCAATGTGATAGTCAAGTGTACTTTCCCTTCCTCTTTAGAAAAATAAACAACTTAGTTGGCTTCGAGATATCAATTCATAAATGCATGGTCTATTCTAGGATTGGATAATCGACTTATATACTTTTGACTCTGGAAGCATGCAATAATTGGGTCAAGTTCCATATTGGAGTTAGCCAGGCTTGAAATTCAATAGGCAAATACCCATGTTTGTGTAATTTGCCTTTCAAATTACCGATAAAATATATACGCACCAGGTGAAGTTCAATATTTTAATATGTCCATCACATGTACATCCATATTTTAAAAATACACATCATATATGTTTATGCACTCCTATTTCTAAGGAGTATCGCTCATTTATATATACATATTTTAAATATTTTTTATTTCAAAAACATAACTTTAAAATAAATATTTGTGCAAGTGTGTATGGCTGAACGAATACATTAATACTACTTATATCTATAACTTTCACTTGTAATACTGATATTTAAATGTAAATAAAGGGTTGATGCAATTTTAAAACATTTACAACCTAGGTTGATTGTCAAATTTTAGGCCTAAGCCTTGCACGAACTCCTTGTGAAGGTGTAGCAATGTTAAGAGTTGAGGCCCTTCCAATATTTAAATATTATAAATATGTTAAAATAAAAATATAATAACGATAATGAAAAAATATCTAATAGTAAAGATTATATTTACAAGAGGACTTATGGTACCATTTAAATTGGATTTGTGTTATGAGTGAAAGCCAAATGTGGAGCGACGACATACCAGATTATTGATGCAAACGAAACAGATATGAGGTGCAGATGCTAAGTCCTACGAATGCGATGAACAAATGCATGTAGGAAATAAAGCATAAATGAGATGAGATGTAAGAAAAAAAAAGTGGGGCCTCTTTTATTAATGTTGCTTTCAATCTGGTTACAATACGTCCCCCCCTCTAGGGCTCAGAATGTTTGATACAGTTCGTTACATCAATGGATGGTACGCTTCCAATGTCTTTCGCATGCCCACATTTGAAATGGGCGGGCCAAACATTGTCGCCGCTTGCGTCCATGTGTTCGTGGTTCCTTTCTGCCCCTCCGGTGTTCCTGGTGGTGAGATCCTACGCTCAGAGAAATAGCAAACAGTTAATAGCATATGCGGATATTAGGAAAACATGCAATCCCCAAAGCCTCCGGCTAGTTAATGTAAAAAAGAATGAAACGATGGTCAAAACATGTCATAATGAACCCAAATTTTGACAGAAGCATCAAGACATCATCAGGGACCCATTGCAAAAATAATAGTCAGGAAATCATGCATGGATTTCTAATCGCTCCGGGGTGGGACGATTAGGACTATCACAAAATGTGCAAGAGCGACCTTGCAAATGTCCTGCCCAGAGGCCTCCAAAACTCCTACAAACTTGGGGTTAGGCTAAAAGGGGCATTTTGGGATGACCCAGAAGGTCAGATTTGGCAGATTCTACCCAGATTGTCCTGTATCCGAAAGCACTCCCTGTATGTTAGTAAACGCATAAAATGATAAAAACACAGTCAAATCAAGTCAGAATGACATGAAACTTGAACAGCAGCATAAGTACATGAAATATGACAGAATGCAAAAATAATAGTAGAGAAATCATTCGCAGATTTCTAATCACTCCGGGGTGGGACGATTAGGACTGCAATGGTGCGGGGGCACCGGGGCAGGACGCCCACCGTTTGGGGCTTAGTTTTGGCACCAATCCAAGTGGGATGGGTCCAAAACCTCCTAGGGGGTTGTGTCAACAAATTTGGTGTGGGATTGTGGCCGATTGCTTGGGTTTTGGGTCTGGATTGCGTTCCTAGTGTTCACCCGATAACCTCTCTTCCAAAAGAGAAATTAGGGATGTAGGAAGCACAAAGGGGAATGGGGGTATAATTTGGCAGCACTCCGTTGCTCCAAATGCTCCAGCTCTATTCTTTTTTGGGGTGAGGAGGCTCACCCTTTTATAGACCTCAGGGGTCTCCTTTGAATGCGCATGCGAGGGCGCCACTTGGCTCACCATGCCTTTCTTGGGGGAGAGAAGATTCCTCCCTGATTTAGGGCCTCCATGATCAAGGCATGCTTGACTGAAGTCCCTCTCTCTGATTTGAAACCGTTCCTCACAATTGCATGCCTTGAAGGTGAAGTTGAGTGGTGGATCTGGGTTGCCATTTGTCAAGGCTTGACTTTTTGCTAGTCAAACCTGCTATTCGCCCCACCCTGGAGCGATTGCTGCTAATCATCCCGGGGTGGGGCGAATAGGATTCTAATCGTCCCAGGGTGGGACGAATAGGGAGCAAAGTGCTTAAAAGGTGCCAAATTGACCTCTGACCCTCCAAAACTGATTTGGGAGTGGTTAGGACCACTGTTTAACCTCTGGAGGCTACCCTAGGGGGTATGTATGCCAATTCGGTCAGTGCTTGTAGTCACATAATCGGATTGGTGTTGTTTTGGTGTCTACAGATGCCCCTTTTTGGGATGCGTTGTGTGTGGCGTAGTGCTGAGAAAAAATAGATGACCAAAGCACTTAATGATTAGGGTTTCTTAGTAACCTAACCAAATTTTGATGCCCCAAGTATGGAAAGGGCATGCATTCTTGAATCCTTGCTTTTGACGAGCTAAGGAGCTTAAGTCAAGTGTAACCTTTTTTGGTGAGGTGTACTTGATCTTGGACATTGTTCAGTCATGAATAGGCAAAGGGCGCAACCTTTTGTCTGAGGAACCTTGTCTTCATGCTTCCAGAATGCCAAGTGTTTGTTCAGCTTGTGATTATTGCTTGTTTGCTGCCCCAAGCAGGAGCGTGATTGTCTTTGTCAATGATTCTTTGAATGCATGCCATTTCCTTGATTGGGTGTGTATTTGTTGATTTGGTGACTAAGTGTGACTACCCCCTCAAGCGACGAATCGATGAGGGAATGACCAAAAAATGAGAAAAGTGATGAGTCGCTTGACCCAAGATGACATTTGTAAGGGTGCCTTCAGTTGTTTTTCGTTGAATGCTTATGCAGTTTTCCAACAATCGGACCTATTTTTGGTGGGTTTTGACCCTTTTTGTGATGCCGATTGGGGTAGAAATTATCAAAAATCCTCCTTCCCGTGGAGCGGTCCGGCTATGCTAGCCTTCTTAGGGAGTAGGATAGTGAATATTTGTGACCCCGACGATGGTTTTGCATGCCATGAATGTCTGGTGCAAAGGCACCTTTGTCCGGTAGATTTATTGCTTTTTTTGGTGCATTTTTTGGATGCAGTTTTTGTTGCTTTATTTCTTGCTCTGTAATCGTCCCAGGGTGGGACGAATACCAATTTGGTAATCATCCCAGGGTGGGACGAGCGCTAACTAGAGCGCTCATCCCAGGGTGGAATGATTACAGGCCTAACAACCTATAAAAGGACCAAAACTAGGTTTTGGGCTCATTTGCAACAATTTTTTCTTGGCGATTTGGAGCAGTGAGGAGGAGGAGTGCGAGTTTGCGTAGCGGAGCGTTGCCAAAATTTCATGGACATCATGAGTGCGAGAACCGGATCTTCGAGTGGAGGAGCCGAGGCGAGACCGGTATGATGTTCCTTCTCCTTTCCTGTTATTCGTTTTTGTTTTATATGAAGTTAAAAACTTGCATATAATTGTTTTTATTTTGCGTTAATACTAAGGTTGAAACCCTAGTATTAATTTTTATATTTTATATTGTTTTTGCATTAATATTAAGGTTGAAACCCTAGGATTATTTTTTTTTGTTTTGTTTTGTTTTTGTTCATATTAAGGTTGAAACCCTAGGATGAATTTTTTGTTTTATTTTTTTTTTTGTTCATACTAAGGTTGAAACCCTAGGATGATTTTTTGTTGTTTTGTTATTTTATGTTCACATAAGGTTGTTAACCTTGGATGATTTTGTTTTGTGTTTTTTTTGTATATTTTATTTGTATGTTTTGTATATTGTTTTTGTTTGTATTTGTACTTTTATTGTTGTACTTTGTTTTATTGTAAGTTTTATTGTATGTTTTTGTTGATATTAAGTATGTACTTAATATTTTTTGCTTTTTTTATTGTTTTTTAGGTTGTGAAGAGTCGGTACCGCTAACCGACTATTTTCTCTGATGCTCGAGATGCCTTGACAGTTGGGGATTGGGAGTGGCTTGATGCCCTTGGGCTCAAGCGGGTGACATGATTGGAGCTTGTGGTGGGGGATCAGGCATATCTGACTGCCCTAATCAATTTGTGGGATCCCCGCACTAATACTTTTCATCTCCCAATAGGGGAGATGATGGTGACTCTGGAGGATGTGTATCAGATTCTATGAATTTTGATAGATGGGCTTCCTATCCGGATGACCCATCGTGGACTGGGTGATGGAGGTGAGTAGGGGTGGGGGTGAGGAGGGTGAGATTTGGGGGGTGGGGGTAAGGGATGGGTGAGTTAGAGACAGAGGTTGTCCACCTTGGTGGATAGTTACCTGAGCTTGATGGAGGTGGTTCGTCATGTCGTACGAGAGGTAGTGAGATGGAGCAGTCTGCATCCTCTCATCGTAGGTGGTTGGATGAGGGTAGCATTGGTGGGCATGGTGCACGGGCTAGCAGCAACCACCTTGAGAGGTCCCATAGGACCCATACTACTAGGGGTAGTTCCAGTCGCACCGATCCTATGTGATCATGGTGGCCGACTCCCTAGGCTTTGGGGATTTTGAATTTTTGGTTTTTTGTGAGGTCAGAGGACCTTCTTATTGTAGCCTGAGGGCATTTTGACTTGATATATATACATGACTCATTTTTGGTTTGATGATATGCTTGTCATGGTTTATTGTTCTTTTTATGCACCTTTATTTATGTTGATGTATGCATATGCTATTATGATTATGGATGATGTTAGCTATATGATATGGATGTATGCATATGGAATGGATGGAATGATTTGTTGGTATACAGGTGATGGCACCATAGACTGTACAGGATTTACTGGCTTTCTGTACTATGTGATTGCTTTATGGAATAACTTTGCATTTGTAATTTTTGTTTTGTATTTTTTGATGGTGATGTAAGTAATGAAATGTACAACAATTGTTTTAAAATGTAGTTAAGGTTTTTCTGAGACTCAGATGCTTTAACTAACTAATCAAGATTGTACATTATCTTACAAGACTTTCGAACAAGGTACGAATCAGACTTGAGTTTGACCAAGTTATTTCACATCCTTGTGTGTGCGATTGAGTTCGTTTATGTGGTATTCATAAGGATACCGCCAGTGTCAGGTAGGCTGTCCACCAAACCTATACTGAGGATCACCTAATTAGCTCCACTAATTCCTTTGTTGCATTTAGTAAGATTAATCCACGTCGCAATCTAAGATACCATAAGCTAGCTCATCCACATGCAAACATTGGTCTACACACACGCAAAATGTGATAGACATATCGTCATGCATTTAGGATACCACCATTGCCAGGTAGGCTATCCACCAAACCCGTAATGAGGATCACCTAAATGGTTTTTCAAATGCTGAGAATTCCAGGGATTCAAGCTCAGGCATCTTTCGGTTGCTCAATCTTGTTGGGATACTTGCTCTCATACATAGTGATGAAAATCACTATTTATTTTTCTCTTTTTTTTTTCTTGAGCAAGGGGTTTGAGTAGTGGTGATAACCATTGTTAATTTTTATTGTTGCCTTTTGAGGATTTAGATTTTGAATTTTGATTTCAAAGTTGAGCTCGTGGGTTTTTGGCTTGTGAATGGCATTGATCCTTTTGGCCTTGGGGATGACTACCCATCCTTTTCAGGGACGTGTAGTATGAATCCTTACGACTTTGGGAATCAAAGGTGGTTGGGAATTTTGCTTTGGAATGGCATTGATATTTTAGGCCTTGGGGATGACTACCCATCCTTCTCAGGGGCGTGTAGTACGAATCCTTACGACTTTGGGGATCAAAGGTGTTTTGGGATTTTTGATAGTGGACTTTTGGGATTTTTCTTGTGAATGGCATTGATCCTTTTAGGCCTTGGGGATGACTACCCATCCTTCTCAGGGGCGTGTAGTACGAATCCTTATGACTTTGGGGACCAAAGGTGTTTGGAATTTTTGATAGTGGTGAAAACCACTATTTATTATGGGGAATTGGATGGGGAAGAGCTTGTCCTTTTGTCAATTCTCAGCATTCTTGAACCATTCGCACAGGGGGATGAGCAGGATAACGTTTCACCTATGGTACCCTAGACTGCTTTGTAGGTTTCATCTTGCATTCACACAACTTGGGAATTTTTATGTGTTTTAAGCTTGTGTTGGGATGCTATGTAACAAGGCGTGATCCAAGTAAAACTCTACCTTGTAAAAATCTGTCTGACTTTGTACAACATTTGACTAGAAATCTAAAGACAGTTGAATGACGAAAACCCTAAAGACATTAGAAGACAACTGACTATGATATGGCAAAAATGCGAAGGGCGTTATTCTTGATGGATCTTTTTACAAAATGGATTGAATTTGGAAAATGATGGAATTGTCGAGTAATTACAGTCTATGGTGCTTTTGACATGTATGACCAACAAATATGCAATGTATGTATGTGATGCCTAATGCAGCTTTTGTTTTCTTTTTGGTGTTTTGATTTTTAAGAATATGCATGAAAGTGAGATGCAATTTTTTTGTTATTTTTGATTATTTGTTGTTTTTGAATATTTGTTATGGTGGTTTAACCCGAATGGGTGTGAACCAAGTGATTCTTACGGATCCTTGGAGGTTTTGACCAAAGGGATTATAGATACCTTTGGGGCGTTTTGGGTGACCAAGTGATTGTGGGAACCCTTGGAGCTTTTGGTTTGACCAAAGGGATTATGGATACCTTTGGGGCATTTTGGGTGACCAAGCGATTGTGGGAATCCTTGGGGCTTTTGGTTTGACCAAAGGGATTATGGATACCTTTGGGGCATTTTGGGTGACCAAGCGATTACGGGAATCCTTGGGGCTTTTGGTTTGACCAAAGGGATTATGGATACCTTTGGGGCATTTTTGGTTGACCAAGCGATTGTGGGAATCCTTGGGGCTTTTGGGGTGGGCTATGGCTCTCTAAATGTTGAATGGCCTCAAATGACTGATGTTCAAGGGTTCTAGTTCCTTGATTCCTTCCAAAGAGGTGAGTCGGTATGTTCTAGGTCCTATTTTACTATCGATTACATAAGGACCTAACCAATTTGCCATGAACTTGTCCCTTAAATGGGGTGGCAAGTTAGAATTTTGTTGGTTCTCTTTTAAGACCAGGTCACCAACCTGAAAGTCCCTCGGGTGAACTTTCATGTTGTATGCTTTCTTAAGTCGCTCTTGATAGATACGTAAATGCTCGAGAGCATTGACGCATCGTTCATCGAGTAACGTAAGTTGGTCTAACCGGGCCTATCGCATGTAGTGTCATCATCGATGAACTCTTGCATTGATATGCATAGGGAGGGTATTTCCAACTCGAGAGGCATGACTGCCTCGGAGCCATACACTAGCAAAAATGGAGTTGCCCCAGTGGGCGTCCGAATGCTAGTGCGATAAGCCCATAGGGCAAGTGGTATTTGGATGTGCCAATCCTTATGATTATCTACGACCATATTTTTAAGGATGGCAACTAGCATTTTGTTTGACGCCTCTCGCTTGCCCATTTGCCTACGGATAATAGGGTGTCAAAAAACTATGCTAAATTTTGTACTTTGTTGTCAAAGCACGCACATCTTTGTTCTTAAATGATGTCCCATTATCCGAGATGATCTTGGATGGAATACCAAAATGACATATGATGTTATGTAAAATGAACTCTACAATGCGAGGTCCAATCGTAGAGGTAAGCGGAATTGCTTCCACCCACTTAGTGAAGTACTCTGTGGCCGTTATGATAAACGTGTGATGACCTGACGATGCAGGGGAGATCTTTTCGATGAGATCTAAGCCCCACTACAAAAATGGCCAAGCCGATTGGATCGGCTACAAGGCCTGAGAAGGTACGTGTGTCAAGTTAGCATGGTGTTGACACTTCACGCACTTTCGCACATATGCACAACAATCTCACTCTAAAGATGGCCAATAATAGCCCATGCGAAGAATGCGCTTGGCGATGGCCATACCGCTGAAGTGGCCACCACACGTACCATCGTGCACTTGGGTGATCACCCAAGTGGACTCTTGCTGGTCCAAGCAATGGAGGAGGATCCCTTCGTAGCTTCGACGGTACAAAATGTCTCCTAGCAAGACATGTTTTGCCACTTTCTATTTGAATGATATTTTCGCGGCATGCGACAATCCAAGTGGGAGGCTACCTAACTTGAGATAGTCTCTTATGGGTGTGTACCAATCCTGCTGATCAAAAACCTCGATGGTATGAATGGCCGATCCCTCTTGAAGTTCATCCCTAGCAAAAGCTGAGTGGGAAAGAACTTGTAGAAATAGCATTGTGTTGCTATTAAGAGGGGTTGGGGAGAACAAAGACCCCTAGTTGGCGTGATTCAGACTATCATGGATTCGAGAGAACCTATCCTGAGATGGTTCAATCTGGATCAGGTGGATTCTTGGCGTTATGTCAGAGCTTGCACGCTCCATCATGGATTGCGATAATGTTTTGACTTGAATGGTTGTCATCTCACCAGAAGGGTCTTGCGGGATTAGTGACCCCAAGGAGGCCATAGTGTCCACAAAATGATTCGATGATCGAGGGAGTGCCTCGATGTCGTACCATTCAAGATTTGCCAGGAATTTATCCACAAGGGCTTTGTAGGCCTACAGAACTAGGCATTTGCATTGGAATACCCCTTTCACTTGGTTGACAATTAACAACGAATCACCAAAGATATTCAAGCATTTGATGTTCATGGTGATGGTTGTCTGAAGACCTATGAGCAAGGCTTCATATTCAACATTGTTATTGGTGCACGAGAAATCAAGTTTAAATGATAAAGGCATTGGAGCCCCTTGTGGTGTGAAAAACATGATTCCCATGCCACCCCCTTGCTCACATTTAGAACCATCAAAAAATAAGGTTATGTCGGCCTATGACTCAGGCTCATCAAAATCTGGCGATTCTGAGACATGGAAGACCCCATCATCGGGTAGCTCTATGGTCAAAGGCTGATCGTCTTCGAGAGGAGCCTCTGCTAGTTGATCGGCGATGACTTGACCTTTGATGGACTTTTGTCCAATGAATTCGATGTCAAACTCCGTCAACAACATGATCCATTTTGCCGTGCGACTACTATGATAAGTACGACTCATCATGTACCGCAATGGATTCTCCTTAGACACAACATACGTCGTATTGCTCAGCATGTAATGGCATAGCTTTTTGGTGGCAAATACCACCGCCAAGCATAGCTTCTCAACGTATGCATAGTTAAGTTCATAACTGACCAGGGTGCGGCTAAGATAATAATTAGCCTGTTCTTTATGTAATTCATTTTTCTGGGCTAGCATGGCGCCCAGTGCCACCTCGATAGCTGAGATGTATAAGTAGAATGACACTCCTGGTCTAGGTGGTGCCAATACTAGCGGCGAAGCCAAGTATTGTTTGATGTCATCGAAGGTCGATTGGCACTCGTCATCCCAATGAAATGCTACCCCCTTGTGTAATAATTTATTCATGGGTCGACACTTGTCAGATAACTGCGCTATGAAGCGCTTGATCGACGCGACCTTACCCTGCAAGCTTCTGAGCTGCCTGATGGTGGTTGGGGGAAGCATTTCAAGGATTGCCTTGACTTTATTTGGATCTACCTCGATGCCTCATTTTGAGACTATGAAACCCAAGAGTTTTCCAGATGTGACGCCAAATACGCACTTCTTGGGGTTTAGCCTAACCTTGTGTTCGATGAGGCGATCAAGGATCTTGCGTAAGTCATCGAGATGATTTTGGCGCAAAAAGAGATTTGGCCAACAAATCATCCATATAATCTTCCAAAGTTTTATGCATGTGATCATGGAAGATGTATGTCATAGCACGTTGGTAAGTGGCGCCAACATTTTTAAGGCCAAAGGGCATGACCTTATAACAAAATGTCCCCCAAGGCATCGTGAACGCCATTTTTAGTTGATCATCGAGATTGATACGAATCTGGTTGTATCCCGAGAAACCATCCATGAGGGAAAGCATTTCGTGGCCTGTTGTAGCGTCTACCAATGCGTCGATGCTAGGCAAGGGGAAATCATCCTTGGGACTCGCTTTGTTTAGATCTCAAAAATTGGTGCATATGCGAATCCTCCCGTCCGGATTTTTGATGGGTACCATGTTGGACAGCCATGGTGGGTAATCCATGCAGATGACAAACTGTGCATCCAACAGCTTTTGTAGCTCATATTTGACCATTAAGGCCACTGTTGGGTGCATCTTACGTAGCTTTTGCTTGACTGGCTTGACTGTCGGATCAAGTGTTAGATTATGCGTGACTAGCTATGGGTCTAGCCCCGGCATGTCTTTGTAGGACCATGCAAAAACCTCCTTCTTCTCTTTGAGAAGGGCAATGTAATCGGCTTGCTCTTCGGGGGATAGACTTACCCCTAACTTGATGATTTGCGGATTCATTGGATCAGAACCGATGTCTACGTCAATCGTCTCTTCGATTGACATGTGGGATCCATCCTCCAACTGGTGTGGAGTTGGGATCAGGTGGATATCATTTATTGAATTTAGATCTATGTTGGGAATGTCGGGTTCCTCTTCAGCATGGAAGATATCCTGAGTCTATCCTGGGGTGAAATGAAACATCTCACCGCAAGGCCAGTACTATGATGGGGATGGTGGTGAGTCAGCATGATCCCAGTCTATGGCATCTAGGTCTAGATACAATGGTCATGTTGGATCAGCTGGATTGTGGATGGGGGTGGTTAAATCAATGGAGATCATGTTGATGGAATGAATTTGGTCTCCATTACCACGTGGGTGTTGATTCAGACATTCTTGGTGATCCTTGTGCCTCGGATCTGGCTCTGTGGGTACTGGCACAAAAGGATCGGCCCTATGTGTGGATAGAAGGATAGGGTCTACCCTTGGCACTGGTGGCCCTATAGGGTCTCTAGGTGGGAGGTGCTCTCTGTATGCCCAAAGTGGTGGATGAAGCACTTGGTTTAACTGTACTTGGTTTAAATGCCACCTATGCCTTGGTCCCATATTTAGATGTTCAAACATATCATCGATGTCTATGGGGTATTCTTGTTGCCTCATATGGTTGAGATATGCCATCTCAGTCTCATCCTCATAGTCACTATCGAAGATCCATAGGCCTTCATTTGCTCCGACAACTATGTGCCCCTCTGGCTGGTATAGCCTCCCACTAGGCATTTCTTGATCACTTGGCCTTATGGCCGGCATGGGAGGCTCATTTTGTTTGAGCATGTTGATTTGGCCCCTTCTGGGTTGTTCCGCTCTCTACGGGAGGGCTGGATTCTCTGGAGGTGGCAATTGCCCGATTGGAACATTAAAGGGGAACATTGCCATGAAGTCCTCTTGATAATCGTCGATGGGCGTCACCTGTGAGTGATTGCTATCAGACTCAAATGGGTCCCAAGGTGCTACCTCATAATCCGACTCATCTTTCAAAGAGCTCTCTTGATTTTCTTCATATCTTTCTTGGAAGTTACCTCTTGAACTTTCCCCTTTCTCGATCAAAGGGGAGGGGCTGTTGAGGTCAACAAGGTTTGTTGTTACCAATGGGAAATAATTCCCCAATGTGTATGTAGTGTTGGGATTGGCATATGGATCTTGTGCCAACCCATCCCTATTGCCTAGACCTAAGCCTTGCATGGTTTCTACCAAGATGTCGAGGGGCAAAGGGTGGTTGAACCCTACTCCTGATTTATCATATGGCATCTGGTATCTTGGTTGACAAAGAGTGCGCATTCCTTGTTCATATCTGCCCAATCCATATCCATGCCAATTACATTGGTCTAGGTATTTCAAGGCAAAGTCTGGGTTGGACAGATAATCAACATTCTCAACAAATGGCTCTTCATCCTCTTCCTCTTGTAGGTAGGGTTCCAGGCCATTCTCGAGGCCCCCATATACAAAGTTGGTCTGATTTGGTGGGTAGCCTAAAGGGATGATAGTGCCGATGGGGAGGCGAGGTCTCCCCATGTCTTGCATGGATTCGAGTGTGGGTGTTGCCACAATGTTCTGCACTAGGTACTCCCCTAGGCCCGTATTGGCCATTTCAATGGTAATCATCGATGGTTGAGGGGGAGGGAATGGGAGTTCTCCCTGAGTCCACTCCATGTTGGGTGAATCATGTGTCTCGACTTCCATTCGGCTGGGCACCTCCTCGGTAGAGATGGTTGAGACTAATGGTGGTGCCTCCTCTAGGGGCTTCTTCCCATTGTCCTTCGGTGTGGCCACCATAGGTGGCATTGTTGGTGAAGGGACAGACGATGAAGATGGGCCAGGTCGGTTACTTGAGGGACTCAACAATGGGGATGTAGGCAGAATCGGACCCTGAGTGGATGGATTCAATTGAAAGTCCAAATGTGTCGATGGGAGGGTCGATTGTGGCATCAGCTGCACCGCATTGCAAAACTTAAAGGGCTCTAAGTCTACTGGGACTACATGTACTTGCCCTTCGTATGTGTATTTGAGGCATTGATGGGCTATCGAAGGGACACACTTCATGTCCCTGATCCAAGGCCGGCCTAGCAAGATATTGTAGGCCATCTCACCCTCAAGGATGTGACACAATGTAGGAATGGTCTTTTGTCCTACTTGGATGGGCAGGACAATTGTGCCAACCATCGAGCATAACACGTCATTGAATGCTCGAAGAGTGTAGGTGGATGCCACAATGTGGGATGCTGGCAACTTAAGATGTTTTAATGCCGCTATCATGATTATGTTGCTGGATGAGCCAGTGTCCACCAACACCCTCTTGAATGGAATCTCATTGACCCATGCGATGACGTGCAGGGGTGGATCCACCATATCACCAATCACCAATTTTAGTTCATCTTCCCTGAAGGTTATGACTGGTTATGTGCATTGTCTCACATGTCCCACAAAGTTGTTGAAAGAATTAGGTTCATGGGGTTGTAGCTCAATGGCTTTGAGTATCTCCATCAGAGCCTCCCGATGGGGCGGTGATTGTTGGATGAGCTCATAAATGGAGAGCCTAGCCGACGTGGTCCTTAAAATTTGAGTAAGCTTAGTCCAAATCATGGCCACTGGTCTAGGTGGGGGAGGTTGCGTAGGGTGTTGTGGAGGTTGTGACATTGATGGAACATCTCCCGTAGCTGCAATGGGTGCAGCCATGTTTGGGTATCTTTTGTTCCATGTCACGATGCTTATCATCCCCATGTACCCTTGCATGGGGCAGTTTTGTGTTACCTCATTTACTTGTAAAGTCTTTGCCTACGCATCATGGGTAGGTAGGGGGTCTTTGAAGACTTCCATCTATTGGTTGCTCAGCGCTACGGGATTATCCACCATGAGCGTTTTGTTGTCTATCAAGTCTTGCACCAAGTTTTTGAATTTCCAACAACTGAAGATGTCATGTCCTTTCTGTCGATGGAATCTACAATATAAATCTTCCCTATAGCCCTTGGGTTTTGGCATGTTGGGGTCTATGGGTCAACTTTTCGACAAGTTTATCAGGTTTGCCATGAACAAGCGGTCAAACAAGGAGTCTCTAGACTCCGTGAATTGTGTGAATTGTCGCTTAGGGCGATGCTGCTGATTTTGCTCTTGTTTGTGGTTTTCCTTTTCATAGTTAGCAAGAGGAACTACTTGATAATTAGCCTTTGGGGGTTGTGTCATTTGTGCAGGTGATGGTATAGTTATGGCAACCTGATTGACCATGATGGGTTTCGGTTGCATGGGCCCAGTTTTGGCATTTTTGGTCCACTCTTTCTTGCACGGCTTGGCAATCTCACCGTCTTGAATTTTGATCTCCTCAATTATCTTGGCTTGCGCTAGGGCTTCTTCTAGGGTGGCATATTGCTGTAGCTACAATAGCATGGAGATCGACCTTATGCAACTCTTTGAAAACATCTGAGTCATGTCGGCCATGGGAGGGAGGTAAGGTAGCTTTGAAAGCAATGTCCTCCATCGATTCCCATAAGCGGCTATGGTCTCATCATCATACTTCTTAAGGCCAGCTAGGTCACTTAAGGATGCCTTCTTCTTGGTGTTGAAGGCAAAACGTTCAAGGAACGCGTCCACTAGCTGGTCTAGATTGTTGATGCTATGCTTCGACAATTGGGTAAACCAATCCGAGGCAGGGCCTACGAACGTGGTTATAAATGTTCTCAGAAGCAATGCATCATTGTCCTGAATGCCAAAGCATTGACTCAGGAACCTTGTTACGTGCTCTTGGGCATCCTCATCCCCTCTAAAAATTGCCAATTGAGGCATTTTGAAGTGGTCGGGGTATGGGGGTGCCGAAACTAAAGGATGCACAGGGTGACTGCGGAGCTGGCATAAGGTGGGCTTTTGGGGCCCCAAAGTCTTAGTCTCCATAGACTCTAAGCGCTCTAGCAACACTTTGTATGCATCAGAGGATTTGATTTCCTCTTCTTTGGTTTGTTCCCATTGTGAATTGCGAGGAACTTGAGGCCTATGGAGGGGTATCCGGGTAGCGCCCCCTGCCTTGGTAGGGCATTTCAGCCCTCTCTTCTTCTCGCTCAAATTCCTCATAGGCTTCTTGAGGAGTTTTTGGGCGTGACCTATAAACATGGATGGGTGCCCGAGGAAGGCGCCCATCATTGGTTCTAGGGGTGGCCTCCCGTTCAGGTCTCGGAGGTCTTGGAGGCAACACTTGATAAGGTCGTGGAGACCTGTCTCGCACTAAGGGGTTGTGCCTCTCATAAATTTTTGTCCTATGTGTGCGAGGGGTTGGAATCCTCTCATGCATAGTGTTCTGGAGCAACTCATCTATCTAGCATTGAATGCACTCTTTGTTAAGATGATACAGTTGCTCTAACTGCTGTTGATCTTGCCTAAGCTACGTGATTTGCGCTTGGTGGGCGGCATGTTTGGCAAATGCCAAGTCAATTTGTTCCACCATCCTATGTCTAGGAGGCCTAGATGCCTCCCCTACATATCTATCTCGGTCATGGTGATCCGAGATCTCTATGGGTCACTTTCCTCTATCGAGGTTAGCGACATTCACCCGAGGCTCTGGCCTCAATAGGTGATCTTGATAATTAGCAGGTGCGGAGGTGCATTGCTCCCGCACGGTGTATTGCTCTTGAGGAATATACTGGTTTTCCTCGTGCTCCCTCTCGTACATGTGAAAGGGACGGGCAGAGTTGGCTCACCCAGTCTGAAGAGCCTTGTGCTCTAGATTTGGCCTATTAGTTCTAATAGTAATGAGGGGTGGAGGAGGAATGATATAATCATGTGGTCCCTCCTTATGAACCCTATGCTGCTCTAGCACTTCATCATGCAGTGGCCACTCATAATGAGTGTCTAAGGGGGCCTTCCCATGTGTGTACTCCTCCTGAGAGGGTCTGTGTTGAATGGGAGTGCCCCTCAAAGGGGTGCCTCTATAGTCCTTTTCTGTAGTGGCATAGTGTGGACCACGTTGTGGGTCAGGCTGCCAAGGTGGTATAACCAAGTCCTTGGGGCTATAACGGAGGTGACTTGTGCCTCCTTGTACACTTTTTGCAACTTCTGCCCATGATTGGGCTTGGCTATGGGTATACACCATGGTGGTGGTCTTTCTAGAAAGATATGTGTATTTTTATCTCCTTTACAAATTTTTATGCTATACCAAACAAAGGGGGACCACACAAGCAAAGAAATGATTATCTCATTTACAGATTAAATGTGTGCCCTAGATCTAGTCTAATGTGTTTGATTTTTGTTGTGTGAATCTCGTAAAGGAAACTTTGTTATACATGCAAAATGAGGGCTCTTGTATCTCCAAAATGGTCGCCCCTTCAATATACCATTGCCAGGCCGTTATACCGAACCTCTCAATATACCCGCCCTTACGTGAGGGAAACTATTGGTACGCGAGAGCAGAACTAGTACGTGGAACATAGGCGGTATGGAAGGGGGATCACTCTATTTTTGACACCTACCATAGAAGACTTATCCTCATGCATGGGGAATCACCCCCATTACACTTGGTCAGCTTTCATCAGGATTTACGTCTAGCAACAGTCGCGATCAGGGTAAATGTATGCAAAATCCAAGCCAAGGTGGTGATGAAATCCACCGTTGGTCTTGATCAAGTGTTGGGGTATTAAGACCAACTCCTTGATGTTAATTTTATTAGGTGGTGTGTGTGTGGTTCCTTTTAATCATGTAAAGAAAGAAAACATACAACAAAATATGATTTTCACTAATGCAATGCTTTAAAGTACGTTTTAATCTTTCAAAAACAATTAGCAGCAAGAAGGAAATCACAAAACCTACCTAGAACTGACACCTATGATGAGGACTTGCCATTGGTGCAAGTATCATGCAAGAAAACCAGAGAAGAATGCATCCCTAATTAGGTTCCTTCCATTTAAGTTACTCTATGTTTTTATTTTTTTTTTATTGCAAGAAAGCAAAGAAAACAAAAATCTACAAAAATAGAAAACAGAAAAACACAGAGGATGTTCAGAAGGCCTACCTCTTCTCTGTCCAAACCAGATGCCTCTGAGTTTCTGCTCAAAAAATGCACAGAACTCTAATCATCCCGGGGTGGGATGAATAGCAGGTCTGTATTCATCATAGGGTGGGATGAATACGTATTCATCCCAGGGTGGCACGAATTCCAGGTCTGTATTCGTCACAGGGTGGCACGAGTAGCAGTCCAACGCCCGAATGAGTAACACCTGCAAAGAAACCACAAAATTTTGATCAAAAACTTGATCCTAATAGTAGGGGATAGGGTCCCACCATGATCACCACTGAAAGTCGAATGCGGAGTGACGACGTACCAGATTATTGATGCAAACAAAATAGATATGAGGTGCAGATGCTAAGTCCTACGAATGCGATGAACAAATGCATATAGGAAATAAAGCATAAATGAGATGAGATGTAAGCAAAAAAAAGTGGGGCCTCTTTTATTAATGTTTCTTTCAATCTGGTTACAATGCGTCCCCCCCTCTAGGGCTCAAAACGTTTGATACAGTTCGTTACATCAACGGATGGTACGCTTCCAGTGTCTTCCGCATGCCCACATTTGAAATGGGCGGGCCAAACATTGCCACCGCTTGCGTCCATATGTTCATGGTTCCTTGCTACCCCTCCGGTGTTCCTGGTGGTGAGATCCTACACTCAGAGAAATAGCAAATAGTTAATAGCATATGCGGATATTAGGAAAACATGCAATCCCCAAAGCCTCCGGCCGGTTAATGTAAAAATGAATTAAACGATGGTCAAAACATGTCATAATGAACCCAAATTTTGATAGAAGCATCAAGACATCATCAGGGACCCATTGCAAAAATAATAGTCAAGAAATCATGCATGGATTTCTAATCGCTCCGGGGTGGGACGATTAGGACTGTCACAAAATGTGCAAGAGCGACCTTGCAAATGTCCTACCTAGAGGCCTCCAAAACTCCTAAAAACTTGGGGTTAGGCTAAAAGGGGCATTTTGGGATGACCCAGAAGGTCATATTTGGCATATTCTACCCAGATTGTCCTGTATCCGAAAGCGCTCCCTGTATGTTAGTAAACGCATAAAATGATAAAAACATAGTCAAATCAAGTCAGAATGACATGAAACTTGAACAACAGCATAAGTACATGAAATATGATAGAATGCAAAAATAATAGTAGAGAAATCCTTTGCATATTTCTAATCACTCCGGGGTGGGACGATTAGGACTGCAGTAGTGCGGGGGGCACCCGGGGGCAGGACGCCCACCGTTTGGGGCTTAGTTTTGGCACCAATCCAAGTGGGATGGGTCCAAAACCTCCTAGGGGGTTGTGTCAATGAATTTGGTGTGGGATTGTG
Source organism: Wollemia nobilis (assembly GCA_028583015.1). Lineage (NCBI taxonomy): Eukaryota > Viridiplantae > Streptophyta > Pinopsida > Araucariales > Araucariaceae > Wollemia > Wollemia nobilis. The sequence goes on along the minus strand of JAQPPZ010016766.1, from coordinate 416,031 downwards.
GCCGATTTCTTGGGTTTTGGGTCGGGATTGCGTTCCTAGTGTTCACCCGATAACCTCTCTTCCAAAAGAGAAATTAGGGATGTAGGAAGCACAAAGGGGAATGGGGGTACAATTTGGCAGCACTCCATTGCTCCAAATGCTCCAGCTCTATTCTCTTTTTGGGGTGAGGAGGCTCACCCTTTTATAGACCTCAGGGGTCTCCTTTGAATGCGCATGCGAGGGCGCCACTTGGCTCACCATGCCTTTCTTGGGGGAGAGAAGATTCCTCCCTGATTTAGGGCCTCCATGATCAAGGCATGCTTGACTGAAGTCCCTCTCTCTGATTTGAAACCGTTCCTCACAATTGCATGCCTTGAAGGTGAAGTTGAGTGGCGGATCTGGGTTGCCATTTGTCAAGGCTTGACTTTTTGCCAATCAAACTTGCTATTCGCCCCACCCTGGAGCGATTGCTGCTAATCATCCCGGGGTGGGGCGAATAGGATTCTAATCATCCCAGGGTGGGACGAATAGGGAGCAGAGTGCTTAAAAGGTGCCAAATTGACCTCTGACCCTCCAAAACTGATTTGGGAGTGGTTAGGACCACTGTTTAACCTCTGGAGGCTGCCCTAGGGGGTATGTATGCCAATTCGATCAGTGCTTGTAGTCACATAATCGGATTGGTGTTGTTTTGGTGTCTACAATGAGAATATTTAAATTGGATTTGTAATGTTACACAACTTTAAAAATTATTAAATTTAGTTTTTAAATTTAAATTATAATAATAATTCCTTAAAAGTACTCTTAAATTCAATTTTAATAATAAACATAGTGAAGAGTGCTTAAGTAGGACCCCGAATAAAATCTAATTCTTAGCCTTATATGTAATAGTAACTCTCTAGTAGATATTCAAGTTACAAATTTTATTAAAAAATCCTAAGCTAGGTATTTGCATAATGTCACTTTCGTTAGTATGCCCCAAGTGAGGTGAGGCTAATATACCATGGTAGAAAATTACATGATAGTGTTGTGTGCAACAAATGGTGGGTGTTGTGAGAAATACAAAGAATTAAAATAATGAGAGTCGAGAATAAGGTTAGATCTCATAAAGTTGTGGGCAAAAATGGTTTAAAATGAAGTCTCTCAATGTGAGAATATAGGCTTACACATTTGTGTGCTTAACTATCAAGATGATGAAAATGCAGTTGAATCAACAAATGCTTGTATCTTAAACATGATCCTTAAATCCTAAAATATGAATTAAAACCAATTAAAAATTTTCTGAAAGCTAAAAACCATTAACATTGTGAGTTGGTACATCAAAGGAGGGAAATGAAATATCATAAACCCAAGCACTTTTTATTCATGTTTGTTAGGCTATAAACTCATTCTAGTGTGTGTGTTTTTTTTAGAAAAATCAAATCTCCATGCCGTGTACACACACACATACACATATATTAACAAAATGAAACGATCCTTGAAAAATCAAATCTCCAATGTTGTTCTCTTCCATAATGAAATGAGCCTTGATATTTGGTCTGAAATTCTCAGCAAATTAGATTATAAATATTTTTTTTGGAGTTCTCTAATTTCTCCACTATTTTTCTTTGAATCGATCATTTCTAGACTCTCTTTCTCTTCTCCTACATCTATTTTTATTCTTTAATATGCCTACTCTCTTGGGCATATTTTTATTCCTCTTTATTTATCAATATGTGCAAAATAGCAACAAATTATTTCTTCTTAGCATAAGAAACAAAAGAAGTAACCATTTATCCCAATTTATACATTTTGTGTGACTCACCATAATGGATAGAAGTAATAGTTTCAAATACCATGTCTATATCCTTAATTACCCTGATCCATCCAACATTCTACCTTTTTTTTTAAGGACTTTTTTTTATTATTTTATATATTTTTTGAGAACAACCTTTGAGATTCAATGTTCCATCCATCATGCACACTTGAAGTCAAATAGGATATGCTCAACTGGAGCATGAAATGGTATTCTATCATACTCATCCATTATATGTGATAAATATAGCTATATATTTTTGTCGTATGACTAATCCCCATATCTCTCCAACTATATATCTTGTAAAGGAAGAGCCAACCAAATGCAAAAACGCCACTACCAGCGACTATGTGGATGAAAACTCATAAAAAGAAGGATGGGGCTCCTGTTTCACCAAAAGTTGTGGAGACAATCATAAGTGAAATTTCCTTGGAAATAGCAATACATTGAACTTCAAACCATTGGTATATCGATTGATTTTTTAACATGTTACCAGTTAACTATGCATGTGATGTTGCCAAAAAAATTGGATGATGCAATATCATCTGCGAGCTTCCTAAATCAATATATTAAGGATGATGTCCTCGCCAAGATTTTAGGACCCAAAATATTGGATCAGGTTTAGGGTGTCGGAAAAGGAGTATCACCAACTACTTTTTTTGCTGGCAAGGGTTACATATAATAGTTGAGCTAGATGCAAGAGTATACGGTATAGAAAGAGCAAAAGTTGGAAGAGAAGAAGGGAATGAAAAAAAAAATTGAAAGAGAAGCTTACAGAGAAATATAAACATATTGAAGAGATTTTGACATGACTTTCACAAATAAAGGTGTGTCAGTTTTTTCATGATTTTATATTTAAAATGTTTGCATATTGTGCCCCTAAATTTAATTATCCCTTGCATATAATTCCATAGGCAGTATCATTACATGCTACCCCTATAATTGGACACAAAATTGGTGGTGGTGATCAATGCACAAGAAAATTCTCAATACCTTCTAGGCCATAGTCATCAATGGTACAACTATTATTTCAAATATAAAATGGCTGACTTAGTTTGTATTGTATGCTATGCAGTGAATTTATCTGGGCTATTGATTTTCCATGTAGCGACTGAAAATGATATTGATCACTCAAACTGAGATAATGGAATGCTACTTGACTTAGATACATAAGGATAACATAGTGGTCGAAGGCATAGTGATCAGTACTGATCCTGAAGATCTTGTACATGGTAAACATTTGGGTTAAGGTTATTAGAAAGTCAATGTGCACATCACCCATAAAGAGTAAACAATATTGTTTAAAAGGAATGATGAGATGGCCACAATGAAGTATGTTGTGGGATCCTTCATTTCCTAGCCTATATTAGATATTATTTACATATAAATGATGCCGTATTGTAGCAATATTTTATTGTCATGTTGTAGTAATATTGGAAATACCATATACGATTTATTTTTGATGTTGTCTTGGATATTATTTGATGTTGTCTCAGATATTTCATTATTATTTTTCTTATTTTTGTTATTGATATCCCACTTGGTTGAGATAGACTAAAAGATGATCCATTTATTGTAGTGTCGTAAGCCAAATAAGTATTTTATGTAAATGATCCAATTTATATTAATTGGTATGTGGTTATCACATCACCTCCAAGAGGATTCAAATACACTGAAGCATACGAGGTAGAATATGTCAATGTCTCTGGAGCAACAAATTTCATTGGACCTAAAACTGCACAAGATGAAAATACAAATGATGGCAATATTTAATACATTCATGAAGAATGTGAGGGTGCATGGTTGGAAGCCTAATTACTGTACTTCAAAAGTAGTTATAATTAATGGAAATAATTGACTATTATTAGATATTTTTTGTTTTATTTTAGAAAATACCAGTAGATAATTAATGGGTAGCCAAGCTAGGAGTGAGATGAGTAGGTATCCTGAGCATGAGGTTGGCTAATCAGACACAAGAAGGTAATTTGGTATAAAAAAAAGAGAGAAAATGCAAGTGCTACTTTGATTAAGATTATAATCATACATGAATGTTGTAATGTTTTGAAATGAAGGTTTATTGTGTTGAGTAAGTGTTAGTTATGAAATTGATATTTCATATTTGACTCTTAGTCCTAGTCTTTAGCAACAATATTTGATTTGCATATATGGATATTTATGTATCTAACAAAAGTCTTAGGATACCCTCTCACCTAATATCTAATGGATGGTGCGGGTAGGTATGTTTAGATATTTGCCTGTTATATAGAGGGCTCAAGTTGTCCATTCACCAATATTTGTACTTATAAATTAAATTTTGAGAATGTACGTGCATAGAGAATATTACTTCTTAGTACCCCCTATAAAAATTGGTGTTGATGAAATGTCATAACATATAACAGAGTAATCAAACACAAAGGAATCACAATTGTACACTGGGATGATCATAACATAAATTATAGAACTGAAGCCCTAATATTTAATACCATCATCTATTCACTGGTAATGTTCAATATATGTTACTAGTGTAATCTTAGGGATATTCAATCATGCTTGTTTATAAAGAGATGTTAAAATTTGAAACGGAATTGATGAATACAAAATATTTGCATATGAGCTCCTTCAAGGACTATTGTTGATAACATAATGCATTTATTTATCAATTAAAAAGTTGCTAAAGTACTTATATTTCTTGCCTATGTCTTTCCATTCTTGGTATGTGCATTGGAATCTACCTTATGATAGCACTGGATTGGTCCTACTCATTTCTTCTTTTGATTTCTTGGTACACATGTTTAGGAAATAAAAAACAAGGGGATTCTAGTCTAAACGGTTACGAAATTCAGGGTATTGGATACTTGGTACCGAGCTATCAAATTTCATCATTACTTGTGATTTCTTCATATTTCTAGAAGACCCAGATCTTGTAGGGGCCTCTACATCTGTATACCACCTAGAAGTACAATTGTGATATCAAGCATTGGGTTTTCTAAGATGGGTAATGATATGCCTAATATATGCCTAATGAGGATGGGAAAACTAAACCCTCACAACTTGAAATTGCTGCAATGCAATAGGAGGATAAATATTTGGAGGATGCAATCAAGATCTCACATTCTAACATAAAACAACCTTACCCTGAACCAAAAGTCATGACCAACAACAATAAAATTAAAACTGATCTTGTTTATCTAAGCAGTGTGAATGTCAATGCAAACATGGTACCTTCTCCTATGAATACATGTGAACCTAATATGAATATAATAGATACATGCAGTTCATATGCTAAAAGACCACTTTTAGAAAATGAGGATGCTACCAAGAAATATAAAAAATTGGAACATGAAATGAATTACCAAGATACATATGAAAATAATCAAGTTGGGGGTAAATATGTTCTACAAATTGAAACACAAGGGTTTCTAGGTATAGTTTTATCATCAATAGACATAAAAAATTCACCTTATCCACAAGCATCAGGTACTTACAGTTTATTTTTGTAAATGACACTTCCATGTTTTTCAATATTTATTTTATAAGAATTTTCAACCCTTCAAAACCATAATTTATTTGAAATGCAGGTTCAAGGGAGGCAAGGGATATCCAAAATTATCCAATGATTCAAGTGTAATGATAATTCAATTAATAAAGTGTATATTATCCCTTTTTATCGTATTTGAGGTAACTATCTAACATGCACTTTCAATTGTATGAATATATGGTAAGTGACTAACATGCACGGACTAAGTGTGTGGGTTTTTTGTTAGTAGTCATTTAGTAGCACAAAAAATAAGTTTTCCATCTTGTAGAAATGTGCATGTTCTTGATTTTTTATGTTTGGTACTGATATTATTCTTCAATTAAAGGACCACGCCTATTTATGTGGAAGGTATTTTTCCCTAACCGCCATTGCAATTCCTCAATTTACAATTTCCAAGTGATAAATTCCAATCACAAGGCCCTAGAGTTAGGCAATTGTTGTTCTAATGATTACACCAATTGATTTGCACAATTATGGATTGTCCATGATTAATTGCAAGAAATTTTAAGGCTGCAACCTCAATTTATTATATATTTGTATTAGCAATCTACTGAATATTCTCCTCCTAGATTAAATCATTGGTTGGTTTCAAGAAACTATCAGATTCAGCAATGAATCATTGGTGAATTATCCAAGTATCTCAAATGAACTACCCTAATAACACCACAACTGGTGTTAAGTGTGTCACTCTAGTTTAAATTCTCATGTATTTCATGGGGACTTGCACAATGTTTAAATGCCCCATAATTTTATTTACTTCTATAATTGTATAAATAGTCTAATGGATGTTTGTGCCTGAAACAATTTTGTTTTGGCAACATTTGGTATAATGTACTTTGTTTATGGTAACCATTTGGTATCCTTTGATGGCATTACATTTGATTATGGGTATTTATTTGAGGCTATACTGATGATAATTTCAATGGCAATATGTACATGTTATAGTAGTAGCCTAGCATATTATTATGATATTGAGCATTAATGTTTGAAAAGGTGCTTTATGTCAGCATGGAGTAGTGTATATAGTCTATCTTTTTTAGAATTGTTCATATTATTATTTGAGACATGGCTTTAATTTTTGTGGTGAGAAACATTATGCAGTTGATGGTAAAATGACAACATATTCATGGTGTTGTATTTGATATTGTGATCAAACATTATGAATGAGAGTTTGAATTGTATTTTATATATGAAACCTAATACTGGATGAAAATATTATTTTGTATTTTGTGTTGCTTCTACAGGTTGTGATTTAGATTTATTGTTGTAAAACTTTCTAGTATGTAAACTTCAAATATTTTTGCATACATTTCCTCACCATCATAGATTTATGTATGATTGCAGGTCTAGCAAAAGGTATGGTGTATTTTTGACTATTTGCCATCACAATTTTATAAGAAATAGTCAACGTTTTAACATGTTCACCTGGCATTGGATTTTGGGTGTCGAGGCGAGAAAATTTTTGAGCAGGCGAGAGGCGATGTTCTAGGGTTTCTGGAGCGAAGGAAAATCCAGGGCATCAGGTGGGTTGCCGTAGTGTTTTTCTGGTTATTGTGGATCTGAAGGCAAGTCTGCTGCCCCAGGAGGGTCCAATGGGGACTCCTCCGGATCCTCTCTCAGGGAGAAAGAGCTCTTTCGCAGAATTGCTAAAAGAAAATTCTCCGTCTTCTAATGACGAAGCTCAGAGAAATGCTCTTCATATGCTCTTCAAGAACGCTGGAAAGAGCTCAACAACACATCGAGTCAATGGATGCCTTCCGCAATCCGAATCAAGACCCAAGATTGTCATCGAGCCAAAGATGGTCGAAGACACAATCTTATACAGAGCCAACCATGATCTGATCTGTAAATTCATGGGTATTCGCCCTACCCTGAATTTCTTGCATACCTGGGTCAGGCAAAAGCTGGGAGCCTCATGGTGAGTACTCCTTATGGTTTATTAGCAATGGGTATTTCATTGTTAGTTTTTCTTCTCTAGCCGATAGAAACAGGGCTTTTGAATCAGAAAAGAGGAACCACGGTCCGGCAGGGTTATTTGTTCAACCCTGGAGAGTGGGTTTCGATCCTCGTATTGAACCCATGGCTGTCCCGGTTTGGATCCGGTTGTATGCTCTTCCAATGGAGTTTTGGGGTGAGCAGGTTTTGGAAATGATCGGTAACTCCCTTGGTAGACATTTGGGCGTCTCCAAAGACACCATAGAAGGAAACACAACTATTTTTGCAAGAATTTGTGTGGAAATGGATATTAGCCAACCTCTACCGATAGAGGTGGAACTTGAACTGGCAGGACTATCTTGGATCCAACAGCTAGATTATGAGGCTCTGCCCTTCAGATGCAGAGTTTGCCACAAACATGGGCATTTGGCCCGATTTTGTCCAAATATTTTGAACACAAAAATGGAGGCCCCGCTTGGAATGCCAAATCGTCCCAGGGAGGGTAAGTCAACTCTTACCAAAGAACCAACCAATACTCCTCGGGGTAAAGATGTTCAGAAAGATGGCTTTGAACAGCCCAAAAGAAGGAGAAAGCAAAAGAAAAATGGTAAGGAGCAATCACAACTCAAGCCAGCCAATAGGTATGAAATTTTTAAGACACTAGTGGACCAAGAGGATCAAGTCATGGAAGGAGTGGATGGGAATATTGAAGACAATAACATCCACGCTCATGCTTCTCCTTCATCTCCCACCGTCATAGAACAGGTAATTGAGTACACTGAGTTACCACAGTCAGAGAATGCAGGGGCATTGATAGTGCACTCCCAAGCGCAGCCAATAATCAAGGATGTCAGCATGGGAATAGCAGAAAAGAATAGAGAAAGGCCAGCCCTAGGGATAACTCGGGGTGGAAAAGAGATCAAAAAATAGCAACTCTCAAGGAGTGGGTAGAAAATCAAATAAGGACCTGCTAGCAGTTCAAGGAGACAAACTGATCACTGGAGGATCGGTGAGGACAATTGATTCTTACTGCTCTCAAGGTTTTCAATGATTATACAATCATGGAATATTAGGGGTTTAAACAGTAGAACCCATCAATCTGCTGTTCAAAGACTCTTAGGAAAATGCAAAACAGATTTTTTGCTTATCCAGGAGACCAAAATGTCGTTAGATCTTATGTGTAAAACAGTTAACAGAATTTGGAGGGGCGCTGGTCATATGGATGTGGCTGCCCAAGGTGCCTCGGGGGGATTGTCACTCTTTGGAACTCTCTGGAATGGACTGCAATAGAACATATAGCCTGGAGGGGTGTTCTCACATCTCATTTTAGGAATAATGTCACAGCTGAACATGTTTTAATCACAAATTTTTATGGGGCTCAAAACCTTGATGGCCAGAGGCTTCAATGGAAAGTTGTGCATAACATGAGGACCTCAAGGGAAGATTTAGACTGGATTATTGCTAGGGATTTTAATGCTAAATTATCTTCTAGAGATCAGGAAGGAGGAACCCCAATTTTGGACCCAGGGGATCGACTTCTGATTGCCCAAGTCCAGGCTTTTCACCTAGTGGATATTAAAGGCCCTGGATCCAACTTTACTTGGACTAACAAGAGGAGGGAGCCACATAGCAGGAAGGTAAAGCTAGACCATTTTCTGGTTTCAGAGGAGGCATTCGTAAAATGGAATACAAAATTCTAGATTTTGGAGGGCCCGATTTCAGATCACTTTCCCATTTTGTTGGAGGGAGGGATTACGACAGGGCAGCATCACAAACCTTTTAAATTTGAGAATTTTTGGTTACAAAAAGAGGATCTTCGAAAGAAAATTCCACAGTGGTGGGAAGAAGGTCGTCTACCTTTTGGGACAACAATGTTTAGATTCCACAAACAACTTCATTATGTCAAAGCTCAACTGAAACAATGGAGGCAAGCTAACAAGACAAACTTCCAGCTCCAAAGAGCTCCTTTGGTGGCTGGATGGGATGAGGTTCAAAAACACTTTAGGGAAGGAACAATTACAGAGCAGCTCAAAGCCGAGGATGATGCCTTGCGTAAAGCGGTTGAGGACATTGATAACCAAGAGGAGACCTACTGGAAACAGAGAGCAAGAACCACTTGGTTATTGGAAGGTGATAGAAATACCAAATTTTTCCATCGGTCAGCCTGTGCTAGGAGACAGATGAATAACATGGAAGCTCTTCAAGATGAGAATGGACACTCCTTTGATACTCTTCCTGGTATGCATTCCCATTCAATGGATTATTTTTCTAAACTTTTTAAGGAAAGTATGGAGCAAGATGTAGAGGCTCAAAATGAAGTTATTGATGTCATACCCTCTGTTATCTCTGAAGAAGAAAATCAGACCCTTCTTAAACCCATTGATAGAGAAGAACTGAAGAATGTGGTCTTTGGAATGAGCACCAGCAAAACTCCAGGACCAGATGGCTTTCCAATTGAGTTTTTCAGGCCTTTTGGGATACTTTGGATGAGGATGTTTTGGCTGTCATAGAGGAGTCCAGAGGTAATAAAAGAATGCTTAAGGCATTAAATCATACCTTCATCACTTTAATTCCAAAAGGGGAGGAGGGGGTTCATATTTCAGATTATAGACCTATTGCCTTATGCAATGTGATTTATAAAATAATCACAAAGGTAATGGCTGAACGGCTAAAACCTCTTTTACATAACATTATCTCCTCTGAGCAAGGGGGTTTTGTAGAGGGTAGGCAGATCTTGGATGGGGTGGTTCTTGCTCAGGAGGCAATCCATACAATGCAAAAATCTGGTAATAAAGGAATGTTCATTAAATTAGATATGTCAAAGGCTTATGATAGGGTGGAGTGGAGTTTCTTGTCAAAGATGATGGCAGCCTTTGGTTTTTCTCAGGACTGGATAGATTGGGTCATGAGTTGTGTATCTACGCCGTCTTATTCAGTGTTAATCAAGGGTCTTCCCTCGCAACCTTTTGGAGCCTCTCGAGGTCTTCGTCAAGGGGATCCTTGCTCTCCCTATATTTTCCTCATTTTGGCTGAAGGATTAGGTAGACTTTTCTTGAGGAGAAGACATCAAGGTTTGCTAACAGGTATCAAGGTGGGTGAGGAATTTTTGACTCACTTACAGTTTGTGGATGATACGAGATTGGTTGGAGTGGCCAGCTTCAGGGAAGCAAGAGTGATCAGAGATACTCTTAATGTCTACCTTAGGGCTTCAAACCAAGTCATCAATGATAAAAAATCCAAAGTGGTCTTTCTCAATCTTGATCAAAGGCTCCAGGACAGAGTTCTAGAGATCTTGGGATTCACAAGGACTTCTCTTCCAGTGGTTTACTTGGGGGTTCCTTTGCATTTCAAAAAACTAAAAATGGATATCTGGAAGGATCTTTTGGATGGTATCAAAGATAGAATGAATCATTGGTCTCACAAATGGTTAAGCTATGGGGGTAGATTAACTTTTTTACAATCAGTCATTCAGGCCATGCCAATTTACAAATTCTCTATCCTGGCTGCCCCACATACTATATGGAAAGAGCTGGACAATATGGCTAGAAGATTTTTATGGGAAGGAGTAAAAGGAGAGAGGAAATGGGCCTTAGTTGGTTGGGATAAAGTAACCCAACCCAAGGTAAAAGGAGGGTTGGGACTGAGAAGATCCAAGTTCAATAATAAAGCTTTGGTTGGAAAGCTGTACTGGAGGTGGATTTCCCAACCAACCTCCTTATTCAATAGAATCCTAACTAGTAAATATTTGGGTCATGTTAACCCCAATGAGGTGGGCCGTTTCCCTTTGGATGGCCCTGGATCCCTAGTGTGGCAGGCTCTCAAGATAGGATCTCAGGTAGTTAAAGATCGATTGTTTTGGAAAGTGGGGAGAGGGGAGAAGGCACGTTTCTGGACAGATTCTTGGGATCAATACCCACCCATCATTGTTGAATTTCTTGAATTGCAACCAATAAAAACTGCCATAGAAACCAAAGGATGGGTCCACATTGACAGTTATTTCATCACTAGTCAGCTGGGGAGTATAAGTTTAAGAAGTTTAAGAAGTTGGAGGAGTGGCCAATTTCAATCCCTCCGGAGTTGGCACCCATCATGACTAAAATCTTGTCAGAAATATTTCTCACAGGTAGAGACGAGGAGGATGAATTAGCTTGGGGCTATGGGAGCCTTGGTGTCTATACAGTGAAGGACGGATATGAGAAGATCCTCCCAGAGCCTCCCCCCATTCATTCTCGGTTGAGGATTGGAGAAAGATTTGGCACTCCAAGGGCTGGCCGAAAGTAAACTTTTTGCCTGGCAGTTTATGCACAATGAAATTCTCTCTTTTGACAATCTCAGATGTAGAGGAATCATCGGTCCATCTCAATGTGTTTTATGCTACAAGAACGAGGAAACAGCTGATCACCTGATGTTTGAGTGCCCTTTCACGCGTCAGATTTGGAAGCGTTGGCTTTCTTGCTATAAAATTCAAGTTAATGGTGACTTGAATCGGACTAATATCTGGAAAACATGGAAGAGTGGTAGATTTAAATCTAAAGCTCTTCGAATTGGTTGGGAGCTTGGATTAAACTTCATTTGGTGGCAAGTGTGGTTGGAGAGAAATGCTAGAATTTTTAGAGAAATTTTTTCCTCGTTAGATGGAGTTTGGCAGATCATCTGGAGCAAAGTTACAGAAACTGTTGTTGTCTATGCTATAGAGGAAACTCAGGTTGTTACTGGGCCAATGGAAGAGGGAGTTGAAGAGCAAGAGGGATAGGACAGAGCTAGTTGGAAACCACCACCAGAAGGCTGGATTAAAATTAATACTGATGGAGCTGCAAAGGGCAATCCGGGTAGTGCCGAAATTGGAGTGGTTTGCCGAAATCATGATGGATCAGTGCTCTATTGGGAACTGCAAGGCTTGGGAAGAGCCACAAACAATGAAGCAGAAGCCATAGCTATCAAATCCGCTTCTATTTGGGCAGTGAAACAGGGCCACAGGAGGATCATTATTGAATCAGATTCTCAAATAATGGTTGGAGCTCTTGATTGCATGAGAAACTTTGCTTTGAAAGCATGGAGGTTGAGGATTCTTGTCACTCAAATTAAGGAATTATGGAAGGAATTAGATGATGTGATTCTAGTTTATGTGAGTCGAGATTTAAACAACGCGGCCGACTTCCTGGCTAAGATGGGTGTTGAGAAGGAGGCAGGGGTTCAGCTTCACAGTGACATGGCTATTGAGGATGAGGTGATCAGGCAGGGTCTGGAAAGGTCCTTGAACAAATGATCAAAGAAAAAGCAAAGGGAGGGAAGTTGTCATGATATCGTGACTTGTTGCACCATCGCGGTCTCTGGAGGAAAGTTGTCGCGATATCGCGACATGTTGCGCCGTCGCGGTCTCTTGAGGAAAGTTGTCACGATATCATGACATGTTGCGCCATCATGGTCGTTGGAGGAAAGTTGTCATGATATCATGACATGTTGCATCGATCGCGGTTGGAGGAAAGTTGTCATGATATCGTGACATGTTGCCGTCAGTGGAGGAAAGTTGTCATGATATCGTGACATGTTGCACATCGCGGTCCTGGAGGAAAGTTGTCATGATATCGTGACATGTTGCGTCATCGGTCTGTGGAAAGTTGTCGTGATATCATGACATGTTGCGCATGGAGGAAAGTTGTCACGATATCGCGACATGTTGCGTCGTTGGAAAGTTGTCATGATTTCGTGACATGTTGCACTCGCGGTCGTTGGTGGAAAGTTGTCATGATATCGTGACATGTTGCACCATCGTGGTTGCTGGAGGAAAGTTGTCACGATATCGCGACATGTTGCACGTCAGGTCGTGGAGGAAAGTTGTCATGATATCGCGACATGTTGCACCATCAGGTGTGGAGGAAAGTTGTCATGATATCGTGACATGTTGCACCGTCGTGGCCGTTGGAGGAAAGTTGTCATGATATCGTGACATGTTGCACGTCGCGGCGCTGGAGGAAAGTTGTCATGATATCGCGACATGTTGCGCCATCGCGGTCGCTGGAGGAAAGTTGTCATGATATCGTGACATGTTGCACCGTCATGGTCGTTGGTGGAAAGTTGTCACGATATCGTGACATGTTGCGTCATCGCGGTCGTTGGAGGAAAGTTGTCGCGATATCGCGACATGTTGCTTTTTCATGGCCATCGGAGAAAAGGTGTCGCGATATCGTGACATGTTGCTTTTTCGTGGCCAAGAGAGAAAAGGTGTCGCGATATCGTGACATGTTGCTTTTTCACGGCCAAAGGAGAAAAGGTGTCGCGATATCGCGACATGTCGCGTTTTCGTGACAAGTTGCATCATCTGTCCATGCCGATCCCCTGCTAGCTAGTTATTGATTCAGGAGATTTGGCTCCATTGCAAATCTTCTTCTTCTATTGTAAGCTTGTGTTCTCTTTGAATTCGGCTGGGAAGAGTCTCTTCCCATATTGTAATTGATCTTTGTTTTAATACAAGTTTTTTCAAATTTTTCAAAAAAAAAACATGTTCACCTTTAATGAAGAAAGTTAATCTTAAACAGATTATTTGTCATGCTTTACATGCAAGCTTGAAGTACTCAATTTTTGTGAGTCTTTGGAATAGATCATGTATAAAATATCTCAGATCTCAGCTCATATTCTTTGGGATATATCATGTTTGTAAGTTTTTGGAATAGATCATGTATAAAATATCTGAACTTAACATGTTAAGACAACAAATTTAAATTTGACAACATTTGTCTTCTCATTAGGAATTTAAAAAACTATGTACAGTTTAAGTTTTTTTTATAAAAATATAAGACATATACCATTATACCAGTTATTTTTTATGTATTATCTATCAAACATTATGAATTGGAGTTTGAATTGTATTTTGCATATGAAACCTAATACTGGATGAAAACATTCTTTTGTATTTTGTGTTGCTTCTCCAGGTTGTGATTTAGATTTACTAAAGCTTTCTAGTATGTAGACATAATAGATTTTTGCATTCACTTTCTCACCATTATAGATTTATGTATGATTGTAGGTCTAGCAAAAGGTATGGTGTCTTTTTAACTATTTGCCATCACAATGTTATAAGGAACAATCAACCTTTTAACATGTTTATATTTAATGAAGAAAGATGATCTTCAAAAAGTTATTTGTCATGCTTTACATGCAAGCTTGAAGTACTCAATTTTTGTGAGTCTTTGGAATAAATATCATGTATAAAAGATCTCATATCTCAGCTCATATTCTTTGGAATAGATCATATTTGTAAGTCTTTGAAATAGATCATGTATAAAATATTTGAATTCAACATGTCAAGACAACAAATTTAAACTTGACAACATTTATGTCTTCTCATTAGGAATTTAAAAAACTATGTACAATTTAATTTTTTTTATAAAAATCTAAGACATATGCCACTATACCAGTTATTTTTATGTATTATCTATCAAACATTATGAATGGGAGTTTGAATTATATTTTGCATATGAAACCTAATACTAGATGAAAACATTATTTTGTATTTTTTATTGCTTCTTCAGGTTGTGATTTAGTGCTAGATAAGAATCAGGTAGAAAGAGAAATCAGTCCTACCCTGTTAGGGTTTCCACAGTGGAGGAGTGTAAACACTTCGAGAATTAACTAGAAAACCACTCTTTAGCATTGTATTTATGCTATATTCCACCATTGCAAATATGTGAATGGGAGATGCCCAAGTCGAATCCCCTTTGTGTTGGAGGGAACTTGCATCATGGAAGTCACAGATGATTTATTTCACCTTCAAATCAATTCTTGTAATGACTCATTATAGAAAATAGATCACATCTCATCATGCCAAGCCAAATTTCATTTTCATTACTTCATAGTCATCTACTTCAGACATTAACAAGGATTTATGATGAAATTTCAAACCCTGTTGCATCTTGTTGCCCCCATCCTAACTGTCATCTTTCAAAATCTCATAGCTACCCTTGTCTTCATATCTATCAACTTATTCCATACTTAGATTATCCTTGCTTCCATCTTCGTGTAGGTCCATATCTTCATCCCTTCCACTCTATTTAACATTCTCTTTATTGACTTCCTATGATATCAATACCTCCCCTTTTTTATTAACTTGCTAAGATATCAATGCCTCCCCTTATCATTTAAACTTGATAACATTTATGTCTTCTCATTAGAAATTTAAAAACTATGTACAGTTTAAGTTTTTCTTGTAAAAAGCAAAGACATATACCACTATATTAGTTATTTTTTATGTATTTTCTTTCAAACATTATGAATGGGAGTTTGAATTGTATTTTGCATATGAAACCTAATAATAGATGAAAATATTATTTTGTATTTTGTGTTGCTTCTCCAGGTTGTGATTTAGATTTACCGTTGTAAAGCTTTCTAGTATGTAGACATCATAGATTTTTTCATGCAGTTCCTCACCATCACAGATTTTTGTATGATTGTAGGTCTGGAAAAAGGTATGGTGTCTTTTTTATTATTTACTATCACAATTTTATAAATAACAATCAATATTTTAACATGTTCACCTTTATTTTTTTTAATGTGAGGCCCTAAGAGGATGATTATAAACTGCCCTCTTAGACCCTAATAGGGCAGTTTTTTGAGGTAATTTTTAACCATTGTCATATGATGTAGACTTTCTGCGATACCCTCATAGATGATGGTTAAATAACCAATATTAAAGGTATTTAATGGTGGTTAAAAACCACCCTTAAATACCCTTTTTGGTGTAGAAAAAAACATTGTTACCAAAAGAGTTGCTAGTCCTATAGAAGTGTTATGGATGCTACTATTTCTTAATGTCAATTTTATTCAGCTATAAAATAGACATAAAATGATGGATTAGTAGCAAAGGTATCTTGCTAAGCTAGATGAGATTATATAGATTTGTTGACCAACATTAGATCCCTATTTAGATATTGGATGATAAACCATAGATTGAAAAAAATAAGGATTGTGTGCTTGGTAGAAAAAGTGCCACTATGTGAGTGATATCACCACTAGCACTTTTTCTTGCTATGACTATAACTCTATTTCTACTATGTCAAAAATAGAAAGTGATAACACCATCAAACTTATAATTTGTCAATGCTTTCACCTAAGATATAAAAAATGATGCTTAGATGTGAGATTTTATGATTTTGACAAAGGATGCAATAAGGGTCCCCGACCAAGGGGGTGCATGGGCCTAAATAGGTGTAGTAAAATAATATGATTGCTTATAAAAAGGTAACCTAAGGGTATAAAAAATTCTAAATTACAAATAGATAAAATATTTGAATGAAAAATATTGATATATATGTATTTATTAAATAACACAAAGCTACAAAATAATAATGAGTGATAAAATATAATAAGGGGATAGAGCACAACCTAGGTAAGCTTATAGCTTCAATTCCCTCAGTTGATGTCCCCTTGTATGTTGATGAATTTGATGAGCTTGCTTGTTGCTTAAGAGATTGAGATGCTTGAGAGCTTGAGGGATTGATAGCTTGTGAGCTTGAGATCTTGGGATTCTTGAGAGCTTGAGGACTTGAGATGCTTGAGATCTTATAAACTTGTGAAATTGAGAGCTTGAGAGCTTGTGATTTTGTTGCCTTCAAAAGATCATGACATAATTTTAACAAAAATTTTCCATGCTTGAAGATTGATTATCATGAGTTTTGATAGATTTTTGTTACTTTTAAAAGGCCATGGATTGACCTCCCCAAGTTTTGGCTTTATAGAAATCCATGGCTCTTTAGGGGATGATTGCATTGAAGTTGATAGGATTGGTTAAGACAAGATTTTGAAATGGGCTCAAGATGCAATTAATTAATGGAAGATAAAAAAATGGAAAATTTTAGGCTTTGGATTTCTATTAGAGTTGCAGATTAGACTAATGTGATTAGGTCTATTTTTTGTGGATGTCTTGGAAGGTACTAGCCATCGATATTTCTCTTTTTGGTGTCTGATAATTAGTAGTGTTAAAGGCGATAGCATTGACAACGCTAATGCCATAACACATTTGTCAAGATGACCATTGCCTATCAATTTAGACAAGAAGTGATAAAAATTTAAGTTACACAAAAAAATTACTAGGGAGCATAAGCATTGCTAGTGCTATCGCTTTAGTATTAACACTTTTGGTTTTGGAGCAATAAATGCTCCTAATTTGAGCTTAGAGATAGTTGATTTGGTTTTGATGCTTGATTGATTGATTGATGAAGATGTTGGTAAGATTGGAGATCTTGATGTTGCAATCAAATTTGGGTATCTACAATTAGCATGTGATGGCAATAATGATTTATATTATATGTTATGCATGAAGAATTTATTTGGTAGCAACCCATGTGGTTTGAACCCTGCACTTATTAGTTACTAAAACTAGTGTGGTTGTGACCAAATCTTCTATGTAACCAAAAAAAATATGTTTTTGTTGAAAAGTGCCTTGTATTACTAAAAATAATATTAGTTACATTGATCACAAAAAAAGGTGGGTGGTATGAAAGTACACCTTGAGATGTCAACCTGAGAAATCGCCTAAAATCTAAAACAGGGATCTGGGGATTATAAAGACAATTGTGAAACTAAAACAAAATGATCAAATTTAAACCTTATAATGATAAACTAAAATACTATGGAGAACAAAAATCTTTACATATTTTAGCTCCTACAAATGCATGAGACCTAGATCTGATGCATGAATAATATTTTAATCAGTTCTATATTTACAATGTGATTATTTTGTCATCTAAGTTTTTTTAATAAATACATAAATTTATAGAATGGCTTCTAATTACAACTCAATGTATATGATATTAATAAATTAATTATTTAATTACATGGTTTAATTAACATGGATTATTTTAATTACATGAATTTGTTAATTATATCTTGTGACTAGACTCCATTATTGGTATGATATTTTGGAATCCTAAATTATATCATGGATAATAATATGTAACCTACAATGGTATAATACAAATAGATATTGAACCCAATAACTAAAATTTTTTAATCTATTTTTCTACTTTGGAGTGGGAGGGAAGGGAGAGGGGATAAGAACAAAATTATCCAAATCTTGAGGATTTTGTCCTTTCCTCCAAATTTAAGCTCGATGGAAAAAATAATGTGTCCAAAAATTTATTAATATTCAAAATTACCTATGTAATATTTATTATTGGATTGACTATTCTTTTATATTGCAAAAGATCGATTCAAATGAATTTGTGAATACTACTTCATTTCTTACTTTTTAAATAGGAAAAATATATTAATTTCTCCTAATGATTTTCTTAGAGATTATTCTTGATCTTTGTTTATGTTTTTGGATTCATCTACATTTATTTTAATGATATTTCTTGACCTTTATTTATATTTTAAAGTAATCACATCATAGGATTTGCAAGGATAACTTGGTTGATCTAATATACAAACATTGATCAAGATATATCTATGATAAATTAATTATCTAGCTCTGTGAATGGTAACAACCATACCCAATTGAAAAATAATATCATCCAAATGAATTTAGAGTAATTATAATTAGACCTCACCCATCAATCCTTTGGCTCTTCTAGTGATACAAAGATATTGAAGTAATTATCACTTTGTCAGTCTATTATGAATATATATTTTACTTTTATTCTTGGAAAATATGATAAATATTTTTCCTCTTTGTCAAAATCAATTCTTCTTGAAGAACACAAGCTTATACTAAGAGGGGAGGGGGGTGAATAGTATAATATCACTTTTTATTTTTTCTTCCAATTCAATATTATGTTGTGTAAAGATGGCAGTATCAATAGCATTAATCAAAGCAATGCACAAAAACCATACATAATAGAGACACCACAATTTACGTGGTTCACCCAATGTGGGATACTCCACGGAGAAAATATTTTACTAGAACTTTATCAATCAATCTCTTTGGGAATCACTCACAATTACAATGTTTATGGATCTCTTTCCAAAGGAGATGCGGATCCCCTAATATCAAGTTTGTGGATATCTTCCACAGGAGAACTCTTTCTCCTTATGCTCTGGCTAGGTGATCTTCTAGAAGACTTTGTATCTCTGTTGCACTAATTGGTGGACCTCTCTCCACTTGAAGACTCCTCACTCAGATTTATCTTCAACTGTGCTAGCTACTGGATATCTACCCACTAAGACTCTTGAAAAGGATTGAAAATCCAACTAAGTGTTCTATTATTTACAATTCAATTTATAGGCTCTAATGGCCCAAAATACATAACCAAACCCATCAAATCATGGATTTGATCCAATATGCTTAACCATAAGCTACAAAAGTGCAAAGGAGAATGCACGTAACTTTCTAAGCTAGGAGAAAGGAATAATGCTAACTATAAGATCCTTTTTAGCTATCTTGAAGTACACACTTCCTACTTTGAGTTCACACTTCCTAACTAACACTCCTAAATGACAACTAGAAGATAACTAGTGCCCACAAGTGCATGTGAGAAAGAGACTCACTTACAATATTAATTTGCAAGAAATAAACTATGCAAAACTAACTAGAAATTACTAGAGGGGTCATATGAGTGATCAAACATCAATCCTCATCATGCCTCCCCACAATAGAAGCATTGGACTCCAATGCTTTCAGAAGAGTAGGAAAGTCACGGGACATCTGATGAAAAGAAATCCAACGAGCCTGATGCGGCATCTGTCCTCGTCGAGCCACAAGATATGAGGTGGTAGACCCCTGGCGAGTCTGTCGAATCTTTGTGTCATAGATCTGATCAGAATCCAATGGTAACCGAGAATCAGGAACCACGTCCACAGGATGACTGATAGCTGGTGTTGTCTCCAATGTAGAGTCAAAATACAACTTCAAAAGATCTACATTGACGACGTCATGAATTCCCAAGTGTGCGGGAAGATCAAGGCGGAAAGCATTCTCGGACACCTGTTGAAGAATAGTATAAGGCCCATAGCGAATCGGTTTGATTTTACTATGAGTCTTATCAGAAAAACGTCGCTTGTCAAGATGCAACCAAACTTTGTCACCAACCTTGAAATGGATGAGGAATTCGATGTCGATCCATGGCCTTTTTCTACTGCTATTCGTGTCTTTTGCAAAATCTCAACCACCTTTGATTGCAGATTGTGCAAATGCTGAATAAATGAGTGTGCTTTGTCTTGCTCCTTCTGAAGATGTGAAGTGACAGGAGAAGGCAAAGACAAAGGTAACTCATAAGGTGCCAAGGGCTGAAATCCCATACAAACCTCAAAGGGTGAATGACCTATAGAAGAATGTAGGGCCCTATTGTAGGCATGTTCAATATGAGTGAGACTCAAGTCCCACTTTGCTGGTGAAGCGTGATGATAGATTCGTAAACTTTGCACAAGGGTACGGTTTACCACTTCAATCTGCCCATCTGACTGCGGATGATAGGCGATGGAAAAGTTAAGGGAAACTCCCAAAATTTTCCACAAAGAACGCCAAAAGTGACCCACAAAGCGTGAATCACGATCCGATATAATGCTGGTAGGTAGACCAAAGGAACGCCAAATGCTGTCAAAGAAAAATTGGGCTAAGTCTGCTACAGAACTTGTCTTGCGGCATGGAATAAACTTAGCCATTTTATTGAATCTGTCAACCACCACGAACACACAATCATGTTGTCGCACTGTCATAGGAAAACCACTAACCAAATCCATGGAAATGCTTTCCCAAGGATGGGAAGGAATGGGCAAAGGCATGCCTAAGCCAAACTTCCTGTTAGCTGGTTTTGAGCGACAACAAACTGCACACTGTTTGAGAAATCTCAACACATCCCTCTGCATTTTAGGCCAATAGAAAAATCTTTGCAAGTGATGAAGTGTTTTGTGCTTCCCAAAGTGACCACCATAAAGTGTAGAATGAGCTTCCTTAAGAAGTGACACTCTAGGCTCACAAGGAACACAAACCTTGTCCAATTTGTAAAGAAGTCCTTCTTTGATGTAGAAATCTTGGAAAGGACGCAAATTGGAAGAAGAAGGCTTACTCACTTGCTCAAATATTTTCCCAAAATCAGGATCCTGTGAATACTGATTAGGCCAAGTCTGAAATCCCAAGTGTGAAGTGGACATAACTGTTAAGGCAAGAGCGGCAGGAGGCCTACTCAAACAATCAGCAACAATATTACTCTTCCCCTTTTTGTACTTGATCACCAAGTGAAATTGTTGGAGGTAAGAGGCCCACTTCATATGTCTTGATTCTTCAATTTTACTTTGAGATTGTAAAAACTTGAGAGGCATATGATCAGTGTGTACTACTGTATCTTTTCCCAAAAGATAATGTCTCCAATACTTAATAGCTTGAACTAATGCATACAACTCCTTGTCATATGTAGAATAGTTCAACTTAGCAGCAGAAAAAGTTTCTGAATGATAAGCAACTGGATGACCATTCTGTTTGAGCACAGCTCCTAAGGCAACTTTAGAGGCATCCGTTTCAATCTCAAAAGGTTGAGAGAGGTCGGGTAAAGTTAACACAGGTGTTGTACAAAGTTTCTTTTTGAGTTTCTCAAAGGCAATCTCTTGGCTTTTCTCCCAATGAAATGGAACTTTAGACTTAGTGAGATAATGCAATGGAGCTGCAAGGGTGGAATATTGAGGAATGAACTT
The DNA here is from genome assembly GCA_028583015.1 of Wollemia nobilis. NCBI lineage: Eukaryota > Viridiplantae > Streptophyta > Pinopsida > Araucariales > Araucariaceae > Wollemia > Wollemia nobilis. The sequence goes on along the minus strand of JAQPPZ010016766.1, from coordinate 394,168 downwards.
GCGATAAAAATTCGCAAGTCCTAGAAAACTCCTTAACTCAGTGAGAGTTGTAGGAGGGGACCACTTAAGTAAAACATCAACTTTTGTGGGATCTACCTGAATTCCACTTTCACTAATCACATAACCAAGGTAAGAAACTGAAGTATTGCCAAAAGAACACTTGGAAGAATTGGCATATAATTGATTCTTCGCAAGAAGATCAAGTGTATGATGGATATGCCTAAGGTGTTCCTCCCAAGTCTTTGAGAATATCAATATATCATCAAGATATATTATTACAAATTTGTCAAGTACATCACGAAATACATCATTCATCAACCTCATGAAGGTTGCAGGAGCATTAGTAAGACCGAAGGGCATGACCAACCATTCAAAAAGGCCCATCTTCGTCTTAAAAGTTGTCTTCCATGTATCCTCGGCTTGGATACGCACTTGATGATATCCACTTTTGAGATCTATTTTTGAAAAGAACTTAGCTCCTTGAAGCTGATCTAATAAATCATCAATGCGTGGTAATGGATATCTATTCTTTACAGAAATTATGTTCAAAGCACGAAAATCAATGCACAATCTCCAAGTGCCATATTTTTTAAGAACCAACAAAATAGGTGAGGCACAAGCAGAAGTACTTTCCTTAATGAAACCCTTAGACAACAAATCTTCTATTTGCCTTTTTATTTCTTCATTTTGCAAAATAGATTGTCTATACATGGGTGCATTAGGTAGTGAAGAACCAGGAATGATTTCAATGTTGTGATTAATTGTGCGAATTGGAGGAAGAGACTTTGGCTCCTGAAATATGTGTGAATAACTTTGCAATATTTTATCCATTGAAGAGTGTTGCTTTGGAATGGATGTGGATGTAGAAGTGTTTTGAGAGCGAATGAAAATTAGAGCAACATCACCACCTTTTTTAATTACTCTTTTTGTTTGCTTGGAACTTAGAATGATGTTAGGAGTGTTGGTGCTTTTAATGAGAAAGACCTTACCATATTTTTGAAGTGTGTAGGTTCTTTTGAAAGCATCATAAACAACTCTCCTATCATACTTGAAAAGGTTGTCCAAGCAAAATCCCACAACAATCCATAGGAGTCACATCACAAGTGACTTGATCTATGAAATGTGGGCCAAGTGCAAATTTTAATGTGCAAGTGTGAGTGATTTCTGAGCCTCTTCCACTATCCTTCCAACCCAAAGAATAAGGTTGAGGATGAGGCTCCATAGGTAACTTCAAACGCTCGACAATGGACCTCGCAATTAGATTTTTCTGCGAGCCATTATCCACTATACAATCTGTTGCAAAATTATGGAGCAAATGAGCTCGAGTGATGAACAAAGCATCACGAGCGCCTCTCGATGAACTTACATTTACCAAGGTAACCTCATTGAGCTTACCTCGTAATTCCGTGTATACTCTACTCTCTCCTACTGACTCAAGGGGACCTTTAGAAGCATCCTCCTCTTGAGTAGTAATGACTAAACTTTTCTTCTTAAGCTTGAAACAATCAGCTTTTTCATGACCCTTTTTCTTACAATAGTTACAAAAATTTTTAGAAGAAGAAGAAGGTTTAGAAGAAGAAGAAGAAGAAGGAGTAGAAGCGGAAGGAGAAGGAGAAGAAGGAGATGGAGAAGAAACATTCTTCTTTTGAGCAAAATTCTTCTTTTGTGAGAAAGAATTATTCCCTTTTGATGAGTTTGCAACCACTTGAGGAGCAGGTGCACGGAATGCCTGCGAGTGCGCTTTGAACTTGTCCTCCGCAAGTTGCGCCTGGTTGAAAACTGAATCCAATGTTTCCATAGAAACAAACATAATTTCTCTGTACAAGTGCTCTAACAAGCCACTTTGAAATTTGAGAATCAAAGCTGGAACATCATCCTCCACATTCACAAGTATCCTGTACTGTTGAACTGAAAAATATATTCCTGTACAGTCATATTAGTTCCTTGCCTAAACCGAAACCACCTAATTACCAAATCCTTAGAATAATTGGAAGGATAAAAATTGGTTTTCAGACAGTCTACAAGTTCATCCCAAGTAGTGAGTTCATCATGACCTCTTTTTCTTTCTACAAGGACTTTAGCTAAACCAGAAAGTTTTAGCTTAGCATAAGGAACCACATCTTCATCTGAAAGTTGAGAGTAAGAAAACCAAGAACTCATGTCAAGAATCCAACTATTCAAGACATCGGGGTTCCTGGATCCATCATAAAATGGAACTTCACAACGAACTCTCAGACGAGAATCATGAGCAGAAGTTGAAGCATTATGCACAGAAATGTCATTTACCTTCATGGCAAGATTGCCAAGGACTTCTGCCATGGTAGTATCATTAGCTTTATCTGCTAAAGCATTTACAACATGGGCAAGTTCTGCCACTTGGGCAGCCAAGTCAGAAGCCATGTTCAACCGGGTATAAGCCAGGAGTAAAAAAATAAGAAAGCACTAAATCAAGGGAAAAATGGAAATTTTCCTTGTTACAATGGAGTGCCTCTGAATTTTGAAAATTACTCCTAAGGCTCAAAATTTGAAATTTTAAACTAACCTAAGGTGCAATTTATAATTTATTAATTTAAAAATAACTTAAGTAAAAATTAAATGTAATTAATCAAAGATTAATTAATTTTAATTAAGTTATTAAAAATTAAATTAATAAAAATAAAATTTAACATGCAACCTTAGAATAGTAAAAATTAAAAATTACAATAAATTACCCTGACTTACATGCAACTCCAAACTTCAGTGGCACTATTCCCGAGGCACTAATCTGCTGGCCAGTTGTAGTGGCACGGTTCTCGAGGATCTAATCCTGCAAAGTTTTTTGGACCAGGATCTAATCCACCCGACGGCTGGCCTGTCAGGCTCCAAGCCTGACGGTGGGTAATGCGGTGCGACCTCCAAGGTCGAGCACCCGTGCGATGGCTGCCTCCAAATGTTTCCCGGATGCTGACAGCAGTCTGACAGCGTAGCCAGGCCTCCTGCCTGGCGACAAAACTATCACGCTTGACAGAAAGTCAGGCGTTGGGTGGCCCGACGTCGAGCGATGCAGCCCTAAAGCGTGCGGAGGGGAAGAAGAGGGGAAGGGATAGAAGGAAGGCCGCAGGCCCGCCTGACGCTGTCAGTCTGACAACAAGGTCAGGCCAAAGCACTAATCGCTCTGCTGTCAGACCTGACAGTAGAGTCAGGCGATAGGCCTGACGCCAAGGCGGGACTCTCGCCTAGTGCTGTCAGTGACAGTGATGGCCGTGTCGCTATCGCTCCTGACAACGATGGCCACCGTCGCTGTCGCTGTCACGCCGGACAACGACTGTCGACAAGCGTCGATGAACGGCCACGCCGTGAGCTACCGAAAAGGCACCGACGCTGCCGAAGGCAGCCGAAGCTTGCTGCAGCCTTCGACTCTCCAAAAAAAAATATATATATATATATATATTTTTACAATAAAAACTAAATTAATATATTTAAACAAATATATATTAATTTAAAAATTTAAGTTTTTCGATAACAATGAAATTTTTTAAAAATTAACCAGGGGAGGCTAATTAAAAAAAATACAATGAAAACTTAAACTATAAAAATATGAGCAACTAGATCCCTTCAGTAGCTCTCCTTTCAAGATCCGGTCGACACACGACCAGCGTTTGAAAGGCAACCAGACCCAAGTCGACACACGACCTAGTATAGAACTCCTCCAGCTTCAAGACTCCTCGATGGCAGGAACAAATGGCTCCCTAATACGCATCTCTCCGTAGGAGTAGTCCAAACCTGCCAAGGGATTTTTGTAAGAAAGGAAATGGGGTAAACTTCTCCTATACTCCTTGAGCATACGGAGAAAGTTGGAACGAGGATTTTGACGCCTAAGGAACTTCCTTCGACGTATGGTTTTCAAGCTCCCCTTGAGCTTGAACCGAGTCCTCAATGAGAAAATATTTCTCATAAAAAAATTATCTCCTATCCTCTCACCTCACAAGCCCTAGTGCAAACATGAACTAGGCTCTGATACCAATGAAAAGGATTGAAAATCCAACTAAGTGTTCTATTATTTACAATTCAATTTATAGGCTCTAATGGCCCAAAATACATAACCAAACCCATCAAATCATGGATTTGATCCAATATGCTTAACCATAAGCTACAAAAGTGCAAAGGAGAATGCACGTAACTTTCTAAGCTAGGAGAAAGGAATAATGCTAACTATAAGATCCTTTTTAGCTATCTTGAAGTACACACTTCCTACTTTGAGTTCACACTTCCTAACTAACACTCCTAAATGACAACTAGAAGATAACTAGTGCCCACAAGTGCATGTGAGAAAGAGACTCACTTACAATATTAATTTGCAAGAAATAAACTATGCAAAACTAACTAGAAATTACTAGAGGGGTCATATGAGTGATCAAACATCAATCCTCATCAACTCTATCATTTGTACTCTGTCACCTCCAAATCTCTGTCAATAGGCTCACTAAGAACCTGCTCAATAGGCTCACATAGAACCTCCTTAATAAGCTCACACATAACTTTTCCAATTCTAAATAACAAGCTAACACAAAACCTATCTAATGCTGAATAACAAGCTCACACAGAACTTGTCCAAATCTGCTCTAGCAAGATCACCAAGAACTTGCCCAATTCTACTCTAGCAAGCTCACCAAGAACTTGCCCAAATATGCTCTAGCAAGCTCACCAAGAACTTGCCCAATTCTGCTCTAGCAAGCTCACAAATAACTTGCCCAAATCTATCCACAAATCTGTCCCAACATTGTCCTCAAATATGTTCCAACACTATCCTCAAATTTGTCCCAAAGGGCTTCTCAAAGGCTCAATCAATCATGCTCAAGTATTACTCAAAATGAACTCAACAATGAATGGCAATCTCAACTCAAATTAACTTCATAGAAACATAAAGAGAATTGTTAAAGACTCAATATGTTCTAATCTCACTCTCAACCCAAATCACTCTCAACTCAACTCATAGAAGCATAAAAAGAATTTTTAGAGACTCAATATGTTCTAAAATCACTCTCAACCCAAATCAATCTAAACTCAACTCGAATAAACTCATAGAAGCATAAAGAGAATTGGTAGAGACTCAATAAGTTCTAATCTCACTCTCAACTCAAATCAACCTCAACTCAATTCAAGTCAACCTCAACTCAACTCAAGTCTTATAGAACCATAAAGAGAATTGTTAGAGACTCAATATGTTCTAACCTTAATATCAACTCAACATAGAATGATGGAATAGTTTGTTTCATAGAACTTGAACAATCACTTGACTAGGCTCAATCAACTCAACTCAACCAATCATCACAAAGGACAACTCTTTCTCACACAACCCTAGTCCAAGTATGTATCAACCAACTCAAATGTTTCCAACAATGCTCAACCATAAATATCACATAACAATGATACTCATGTTCTTTTCTAACTCAAGTTCTTTCACAACCAATGGGCTTCAACAACTATGCTTATCAAACAAGGTTTAAATTCAAATATAAATTCAGAAAACCTTGAAGAATTCAACCAACCACTTTCTAAAAGGAAACCACAAAAAATCCTTTTTCCTCCAATGATATTTCAAAAATCAACCACCATAAACAATCAATAGTAGAATATGCCCATACCTTTTATGAAGATGAAAAATCCTCTTTGTAAATTTGCCACAGTCACAAAATTCTTTTGCCAATATTCAGAAGGGTTAATAGATCATAAAATAATCAACATTACTCCACTTTCAATAATCATCACCAAGGTCTTTAATTGCACAACTTCCTTATCTCTCCTAAAACCACTTGTACCATAAAATAAAATAAATCAAAACATTGCATAACCTTTTCACTCCCAAAACCACTTATACCATAAAATAAAATAAATCAAAACATTGCATAACCTTTTCACTCCCAAAACCACTTATACCATAAAATAAAATAAATCAAAATATTGCATACCTTGTCACCTCATGAAAAAATTAATCCTCTTGAAAAAGAACAAGTCAAACTTCACTTTTGGAATGCCTTTGCAAAATAAAAAATATCTCTTTACACACACCTTATTTATCCTTCTAAATAAGTTATTCAAATATCCCTCGAAATAAGCTTTCCGACGATATATAATATGCCCACTTTCTGAAATAAATTGAAACCTTTACATATATATATGCCAACCTCCATTAATTGCACATAGGTCGGCCCTCCATTAATTTAAACTTTAATATTTTCATCATCGGAGGTCCTTTTTCAATGAAACAAAAGTCCACCGTGGCTTTTAATAAAAGTCCTTTCCACATAAGCCCACCATGGTTTTAAATAAAACCTTTTATTTTGCTTGCCTTGGTTTTCATAAAAACTTTGTATATATCCATGCTCTCCGAAATATCATAGATGATTATCTATGAAGTGCTTTTGCCACCAAAACCAAATGTGATACATGTGACATCAATGATCCATGTGACATCAATGACAACATAAAATACCTCAAATTGCCAACAATCTCCCCCTTTTTCATTGATGGAAACACCTCTAATGCAAACACCACAATCACTGCAAAAACCATCTCTGAGAATCAAAGTTGCTCCCCCTGAATCAATACTCTCTATGGAGGCTGCTCCCCCTAACTAAATACTCTCTTTGGAGGCTGCTCCCCCTAACTCAATGCTCTCCCCCTTACTCAAATATCTCCCCCTTTGACATCAATGGCAAAAGGGACACCTATGGGGCTAAAATATATGACTCTTAAGCTTAGCCCCCTCACCACCTTCTCTCTTGAGGTGATTAATTTTGGGGTGGGAGTACATTTATTCCATATTACATTGTTCCTTTCCTTTGTCAACTTCCTTCCACATATTTCTGATATCCTTTTCTCGATGAATTACTTGATCTTCTTATCTAGAACCTTTTTGACCTTCTTGCCTTGAACCTGTTTGGAATTGAGTCCTACACCATAGTGCAATATGACCAAATTTATTGCAATTAAAATACTTGATATTGTAGCCTTTGGTTGGTGCCCATGTCCTGAAATTATTCTTAAAATAATTTCCATATCCATTCCTTTCCTAAACCCTGTATTGTGAAGCTCTATTTTCATGACCATTATAACCATGACTTCTGAATTGTGTAGCTCTAAAACCAAAACCATGTTGCTCATTTTATTTGCACTAAAAATCTCTATGACCAGTCCTATTGCATGAGAAGTAATTTCCATGAAAACCATACCTTCTTCCCTTGAAGTTTCTTCTAGCAAAATCAAACGTCATTGATCCAGAAACCCTACAGTGTATAGCCCTATGTCCAAATCCATTACAAGAAAAATAATATCCTTGAAAATCCCTTTGTTCATGCCTTGGTTCCTCATACCTTTCTTAACCATTATCCTTATGATCATCTTCAACTTGTGCATTGCATTATTGAACCTTCTTTGTAGCATCTAAAACCTCTTCCTTGCCTTTCTCTTCAAGAATTTATTTTCCCTTTGATCTTGATTCACCTATCTCAAAATAAGAACCAAACTAAATATTTGGAGCCATAGGAACTTTGAAACTTTCCTTAAAAATCTTAGGTGCTTCCTTGCTTTCATATTTTAGAACTTCCTTTCCTTTTGAGTGTGATTTTTCTTGAAAGTAAGATACAGCCTTAAAATAAATTTCCACTCCTTTTTGAATCTTTTCATCTAATGTATCATGTCTTGCCGTGGTTACCCTTAGTTCTTTATTCATCCTTTCTTATATCCTTTTTGCATTTTGAAGCTCTTCTCTGAGATTACTAATTGTTTGAAGTAGTTCTTCACTGATTTTGACATCTGTTTGAATCTTGTTTTCAAGATTCATGTATTCTTATTTTAGCCATTTGATTTTTGATTTTTGTTTACTTGGCTCATCCTCTTCCTTTTCTATTACCAAAAGTGATACTTCTTTATTTTCACTATCACTGAGATTATTATAATCTTCTATAGCAAAAAAAATCTCAATATTTCTTTGACCACACACAAAGCACTATTCTCTTTCACCTTCTATTCCTAGGAATAAATGCTCTTCCTTTTCATCATCTGAATTATCTCTATCACTATGATCTGAGCTATCACTTGCTTCTAAAATGTAGTAAGATTTCTTTGCTTTACAAAAAAATTTCTTCTTCTCATACTTGTTTTCCTTGAATCTGTCATCTTTGTCAAGTAGCATACTATTGCAGCTGCAACAACAAGGATATTTGCTTCAGGTAGCTCTTGTAGAACATCTAAGTCAACTCCAAAATGGGGAGAAGATAAGGTATATTTGTGAGTAAGGTTTGCCATCTATTGCCATAGTTTGTTATTGACTCATTGTCATACTGTTTCAACCCAGCTAAGTCGGCCATCATCACTTTCCTCTTGGTATTGAAGTCAAAGCATTCTAGGAATGCATCTACAAATTGGTCCAAGGTGTGGATACTGTGCTTAGGGAGTTGGAAAAACCACTCTGAGGTGGGGCCTGAGAGGGTAGTCACAAATTTACTCAAAAGAAAAACATCATCGTCATGAATGCTAAAGCACTGGCCCAAGAATCTGGTGACATGCCCCACTTCCTCTCCCTTAAACATAGCCAATTAAGGTAACTTAAATTGTGCTGGATAGGGAGGCACATGCACTAAAGGATGGATCAGTTGACTACGCAACTAGCACATAGTGGGATTTTGAGATCCAAACCTAGAGGTCTTGTTCTCTACTGACTCCAAATGCTCTAGCAGCTCATAAGGGTCTGAGGATTTGATCTCCTTGTCCTTGTTCACATCCTACGACAGAGGTCTAGGATCCTCCAACCTATTATAGGGTGGTGGCATGTCACCCCCATACCTTTGTAATGCATCTCCAAGTACTCCAATTTTAGCTCATGCTTAGTGTAAGTCCCATAGGGTGTTTCTCATGCTAGTCTATAAAGAAGATTATCTGCCCATTGTGGGTGCCCTATATTTGGACTAAGAGGCACATCTTGATCTGGCCTAGGGGGTCATGGAGGTAACATTGGATAAGGCCTGAGAGACCTATCTTGAGTGAGAGTGGGTTGCCTCAGGTGGCATTCCTACCTATGTTTCATAGGTATAGGAACCCTCTCCCGTAGAGTCTTCTGGAACATCTCGTTGGTCTGCCGTTTGATTATATCTTTCTCAAGTTGATGTAAGTGGTCTAGTTGCTCTTTGTCTCATCGAAGGTACTTGAACTGAGATTTGTATTCCATGTACCTTGCAACTGCTTGATTAATTTATTCTATTGTGTGAGGCCTACGAGGCCTAGGAGTATCACCCTAAGATCGACCTTGTTCAAGATGATATGTGATACCCATTGCATGCTTCACTCGATCGAGGGTCACCGTGTTAACTTGAGGTTAGGGCTAGGGCATATGCTCATTATACTCAGTGAGAGTAGAGGCACATCATGCATGTGCATAATACTATTCCTGAGGGAAATCTAGGATCTCCTCATGCCTTCCTTCCTAGACGAGGAAGGGCAGGGCAAAGTTAGCTCACCCTAAGAAACGAGTATCATACCTATCAATCTGCCTAATCTATTGTATCCTATCTAGGCGATGTGTAGGCAAGGTCATACCAATATACTCTACCCAATGTGTGAAGTCGAGATCTGACCCATGAATAGGTGTGTTAACCCTAACAGGTACACGGATGCATGACACCGCTCTGTCTACTTGCACCTCAACACACTATTGATTTCCATTCAAGAAGGTGTGTGACATATCTAAGTATCGAGAACATTCTCCCAAGTAAAGTCCATCATCCCTAGGGGTGTCCCACATAGGGATCCCCTGCAATTGTGGCTCATTCCCAACTATCTTGGGGCTAGAGTGAGTAGAGGCTCGCTAGGGAGGTATGACCAAGTCCCTGGGGCTATAGCGAAGATGACTCATGTCTCCTAGTCCACTCTCCATAGCTTCCACTCATGATTGGGCTTAGTTTTGGGTGCACACCATTGTAACTCTCTACCAAACTCTAGATGATTATATTCTTTACAAATTCTTAATAAAAAAACAAACAAAGAAAGGAAACACTCAATAAGATAGATGGTTATCTCTTTTAAGTTTTAAATGTAAATCTCTAAACTATTTTATGTGTTTCAGATGTGTTGTTTGTAAAGAATGACCTTGTGTCACATGTTTAAAATAGTGTTGAATGATAATATTGTGTTTAATTGGCTTTCACCTGTGTACTTGTAGTTCAAAAACTTGGCTATAAACTACAGTTCATGTTATCCCACCTATAATATGTGGTTATGATGTCCACACATGGCCAAGGAGCACAAGTCCTACCAATTCCTCACCCAGTTCACTCGTAGTCTGCGATATACCTATCCAAAGAGAGATCCATGCTATAACCCACGAGCTATGATGGATCTTGGAACTGGCCTTGGAAAAGAACAAGGTTCATGGGATTTGATCCGATGGATGGAGATGAAAGCCACCTCATCAAACTCTACCAGTGGATGGTGATGAAATCCACCTCACTAGAATTTAAGTAAATTGTGGTGTGCGTGGTTATTTTTAATTTAAAGAAAGTAAGCAAGAAAGCTTTCGATGATCATTCATTAAATGCATGTGAAAGGTGTGTTTTACTTTCATAAAGTTAGTATAAAAATAATTCACAAGTGTATCTAGAAATGTGAAACCCTAAATGCTAGCCTACCCATTGGGTAGGCTACAAGCAAGCAATCCAAAGAGATGCATTCCTACTTTGATTTTCTTTGGTTTTTCTTCTTTTATATATATATATATATTTTACATTTAATAAAATGAAAGCTAAATTTTAACCTTTCTAAGCAAATAAATGATGTGAGAAAAACCAAATAAAACAGTTTCTAAAAATGAAAAACATATATAGAAGATTCAGATGCCTACCTCATCACTGCCAAAACTTGTTATGTCTGGAATTATGCTCAGAAAAATCTCTGGTTTCTATTCGCTCTAGGGTGATACATATAGCAGGTTTGCATTCATTCTGGGGTGGGATGAATTTGCATTCATCCCAGGGTGGCACGAATAGCAGGTCAAAGTTCGTTTCAATCCAAAATGAATAGCACCTGCAACATGAAAAGATGATAAATGAGTTCCAAAATTCACCTAAATAAATTGGTACAGGGTCCCGCCATGATCACCACCAAATTAGGGAAACAAATTGCACCAAATTATGATAAAAATATGTGTATCTATGTCCTATTGCGTATGAGCGTCAAACATAAGCATGCAAGTAAGATGGAAAAGATAGTGAATAACAAGAAATAAAGCAAATAAAATTGAATTATTATTAATTGGTTAGATCAGATCTAAGTTACAAAATGTCCCCTTTGAGGGCTCAAATGGATGATACATTTTTTTACAAATCAAGTTTCCAAGGGTAAATATCCTTCAAGTAACTTGGGTGCACATCCAGTGTCTTTCCTCGTACCCATAATCGAAGTGGGCAAGCCAATGCTACTTCTACTTATGTATTTGATTACTTGAGGTTATATGCTAATACCCAATGCACTGTATAACCTACACCTACATACAAGGAAATAGAAAATGTCAAATAGCAAGTGCGTGTGATGAGAAACATGCAATCCCCATAGGGGCCAAATAGCTAATAGTGAGAATAAGTATCAAATAAACTCTAAATGAATTGAAATTTTATAGGTATATAAAACATAATATTTTTGGAATATAACACTAGAAATTGCACTGATATTGAGTCTTATGGTGCCTCGTAATTGTAATGATCATGTGCTACCTGCAAAACACAAAGCAAACAATTTACGGCCCTACACATATCCAAAACACATTAAAATTATACATAACACATAAAATTCTATTTTAAAGAAACCTGTTTGATCATATTTGCAAAATCAATGACATTTTAGGTGTTCCTTTAGATGACCACCGAAGACCTGCATGAGACCCTATAAAACACTAAAATTGCAATATCTTGGCCAATATATAGCTTATAATGGCCTAAAATTTGAATTGCAACATATTATTATAATTTATAAAATAAATAATAAAAAATAGTAACAAAATCATGCACATATTTCTATTCATCACAAGGTGGGACGAATAAGACGATCACAAATTTGGGGCCGCCCGAGGGTGAGACGCCCACTATTTCCACCTAAATTTTACCACCAATTCCATTTAGGATTGATGAAAAATACTATGGGATGTATTATTGTTAAATTTGGTGAGGGGATTCACTCATATGGTTCGGTAATGTGACAAATTACGTCTACTAGTTCCCTCTCAAACCTCCTTTGCTAGGTAGATATTTTGAGGTAAAAATGGGCACAAAAGGTGAAAGGAAATATTGGAAGCACTCCATTGCTTTGTACTCAAAATACCTCTCTATATTTTTTGTGGAAAATGCATCCACTTTATAGCCCAAGGAGGCTTCATGGGTCAAAAGGCATGTGAGGGCATGCAGGGCAAGAGGCGCCACTTGGCCACCGGGGCGACATGCATTGGAGGGGGAAGAGAATCTCCCAAATTGGCCTCATTCATTAAGCATGTCATAATATTTGTTGTGTGCCCTAACCTATGGACAATAATATCTAGGAATCTAACCGTTACTGGGTGCATTTGGCCTAGATTTGACTTTTTTCTAGTGAAACCTGCTATTCGCTCCACCCCGAGATGAATGTTGTTATTCGCTTCAAGGTGGGATGAATAGGTTTTGTATTCATCCCAAGGTGGGAAAAATATAAATAGGGTGTTCAAAATGTCCTAAAAGTGGCCTAAAACCTTCCAAAACCTTACATTGAGTGGTTAGGACCATTGTATACCTATTGAGGGCTGCCCTAGGGGCCTTGGTCTGTCATTTAGTCGTTGCTTGTAGTAGGATAATCGAATTGACCAGATTTTAGTGTCTACAAAGGGTACCCAACCAAGGGAGTGTACAAGCTTGAATAAGTGTAGTAAAATAATATGCTTGCTTATAAAATGTAACCTAAGGGTATAAGAAAATCTAAATGACAAATAGATAAATTATTTGTATGAAAAATATTGATATATATGTAATTATTAAAGAACATAAAGCTACAAAATGATAATGAGTGATAAAAGGTAAGGGGAGAGAGCACAACCTAGGTAAGCTTGTAGTTTAAATTGCCTCAGTTAATGTCCACTTGTATTGATAGGGATTAATATTAAATTTTATAATATTATTCCTTTCACATGGATCATATTGTACAACATTTAATGCTCACATGGATTGGATGCATTAAATGTCACTTTTGTAAAGGCAAACATGCCTATAAATATGTTTTTGGTTTGAATTCAAAGCCAAGTTTTCATTTGTGCTATTTTGTGTTACCTTTTAAGAGTTTTTTCCACATCATTGGTATCAGAGTGAGTTTTGGATAGGTGAGTATCCTCTTGCTCTAGTCCATTCTGGTTCAAAAGAGGAACAAGAAAACCACTAGCAGATCTTGGCTTTGGGTGAACATTATTTCTTTTGTAAAACACCTTCGTGCACTCTTCATTCAAAAAATCTCAGCTAGGGTCCCTCTAAATCCTGATAATCAACTCTTGATCTGAGAATTCATCTTGGATTTATCATTTATTGACCATCATTCATAATGTCGACCATTTTTCTTATTGAATTCATCACAAAATTTCAACAAATTCACGCCAAAATGAAATCCAATATTTAGTAGCTTCAAGAAATGATTGCCACTACTGATATCATTGAATAAGGTCAGTATTCCACCCCTAATCCAAAACTTGATGAAATTGTATCTACATCTAGATTTGAACCAGGATCTCTGGGTGATATACCCAGTGTATTTCCATTAGATGATATGGATTTTGATGTGGATTTGAGCTCTGTTGAAGCTCCTGTTGCTAAGCTAGAATATGTTTCTATGATTCCTACAACTTTACAACTTAGGAGCTTCGATCTCCTATTACCAGATATTCATGTGTTACCATTTTTGCCTAATTCAGTTCCATATGATCCTCGTAGACCTCATCATTTGACTAGTTTTGCTACCTTGCATGATCTATTTTGGTTGTCTCTTAATTGGCTTCCTACTATTATTGTTGCACTTAAATTTTCTAACCATAGATCCACAAATAGTCTTCGCCAGTGATTTTTGGCCTCACCTCCTCTACCAGTTTTTGCAACCTCCACACTACCACTTTGGCCTCTACCATGGCCTGGTTGTCATCCGATTTTAGATCTCCCATATTTCACCTATAGTTAAAGAACACAAGCTTATACTGAGAGGGGGTGAACAATATAAGATACAACTTTTTACTTTTCTTTCCAAAGTAGTATTATCCAATGTTATCAATTATAATAATGAAACAATACACAGATCATCACACACATAAGAGACACATATTTAAGTTGGTTCACCCAATGTGGGCTATTTCCACGAAGACAATATTTCTTATAAATGTTCTCAACAAATCTCTTGGGAACCAATTCCCTATTACAATATTTATGAGCACCAACCCAAAGGAGACACCAATCCCCTATGCTCAAGTTTATCGACCACTATCCACATGAGACACCAATTCCCTTTGCTTTGGTTTGTGGACATTTATCCACAAGAGACACTTATCCCATTTACTTTAGTTTTTGGATCTCTATCCATAGGAGAACTCAATCCCCTCTACTCTAATCTACTCCAAACATTTACACAAGGCTTGCTCAAATTTTCTCCAAAACTTGCTCTCAACTCTGCTCAAATTTACCCCAAGATTGCTCAAATCTGCTCACCAAAACTACTCAAATCTGCTCATTATCACTTCTCAAACCTGCTCATAAAGACTGCTCAATTTAGCTAAAAAAACCTGCTCAAATATACTACAAGCCTCATCACAAGGCTTGCTCAAATTTTGCTTCACCAAATATGCTCAAATCACTACTCAAAATTGCTCAATCTAGCCCACAAAACTTGCTCAAATCTGCTCCAATCCTATTCACAAGGCTTGCTCAAACCGGCTCACAAAACCTACTCAAATATACTCCAAACCTTCTCACAAGGTTTGCTCAAATCTGCTCACATAAATTGCTTAAATATTCCCAATTCTTGCATACAAACAATTTCATATATCTTTCCCAAGTTATTTCTTTGACTAAAGTAATTTAGATATATTCTACCCATAATTATTTTTCTTCATAAACATATAGATAATGATATGCATTACAAACAATCAATATGTTCTTCTCACATTCATTAAGTCTATTAATTTCACATGTCTCACATTTATTTTTATTCACAAGATAGCTCTAGTCTAGCACTTGATAATTGACCTTCTTATGTACTCCCAAAACCAATCAAACTAATGCACAAGTTTGCTTCACAAAACTGGTCTATAACCCTTGCAAATTTTCTCTCAATATTAATCACAATAATGCACAAATTTGCTTCACAAAATTGGTCTATAACCCTTGCATATTTCCACTTCAATTTCACTCAAAGTAATGCACAATTATGTTCTCAAACACTTACACTTTTATTACCAATATCATTCAATACTCATGCACAACTTTTTCTCAAACCCTAGCTCATATATTTCCAATTTCAATCAAGGCAATGCACAAATACTATCAACTTCAATCAATCACTAATGCACATAAAATCAATCCTTATATCTCCACCATATGATATCAAAAATAATTTCCTTAAAAAAAACCACCTTGATAAAGGAATCAAATCACCATACCTCTAAGGTTGCCTTGATGATAATCTTCTATGTGTATTGACTTCTCAAAACCTGTCTTTCCCTTTCTTTTGCCACTTCAAAAATAAGTTAGCAAATATCCTTTTCAAATCATCCACATTAAAACCCTTATCAAAATATGTGCATATTAAGGCTTGAAAATAATACTTTATAACTTCTTTTAGTCTCACAAAATAAAGCTTGTAATCATAACTAAACCCTCAAATTTCCTTTTCTAAGATGTGCCAAAAATACAAACAATAATATTCACAAGTGCACCTTATTTCTCCTTTCTAGAACATGTAAAATTACAAATCACAATAATCATAAACACACCTTATCTCTCCTTTCTAAAGATGCAAGGTCACAACTTTCAAATAATACCCAAAACACCTTATGTCTATTTACCTCATGCAAACATTACAATATTAAATAATAATCCTTATTACACCTTATGACTCCCTTTAAATCAAATTCAATGCAAAGTATTTTACACCCTTTATATTCAACATGCACAACAAACGATTTTCCTTTAATCAAAAATTTATTCATAACTTTCACCAAACACACAATTTTCCTTTTTGACCATAAAACACACAATTTTCCTTTCTCACCTTGCAAAAATAGTGCTCATCAAATTTGACCCTGTGACCTCCTACCTCATAGTGCCCTAGCGCTAGCTAGGCATCTAGTTTGGCTACCCCAGTGGGTAGTCACCTCCACGTAGCACAACAACTTAATGGTCCTCCCCTTTCGATCAAAATGTTTTCTCCTTGCTTCCAAGAAAAACAAGACTCGTCGAATTCGACCCTGCAACCTCCTTGTTCCCAACGCCTTAGCGCTAGCTCAATGACCAACTAGGCTAGCCACCTAGTTGAGATAAACACTGCAACACTTCACCTTTATACTCAAATCGCTATTTCATCAAAAATCATGTCCTCTTCCTTTTGCAATTCGTCGATTTTAGCACACGAGGAGAAATCAAATATTTCGCTCAAAACCATAGTTTGCCAATCGATTTTGGTGGTGTATTTATATCTTTTAGCCTTCCTCTTCAACAACGTCGACGCACATGGGTTTTTCAAATTTCCTTTGCTCTAAATTAATTTTTGGTGCCTTGTATTTTTAAACCTTCTTGATATTATAATAATTTAAATCTAAAGATTTAAATATTATAGCTTTTGCCTTAAAAAATTTGTCCTCCTTAAAAACTTTTACTTCAAGAATTTACAAATCTTTTCATTATAATATTTAAATATTATAATTCTCTTCTTTTAAACCTTGGCCTTGTATTCTCTTTTAACCCTTGGCCTTCTCATTTACTAATTTTAACCTTATATTCTCTTTTAAACCTTTGTCCCAATCCACTTTGTTCCAAGTAACTCATAAACTTCTTTGTTCTTCTTTATAATACTTAAAATAAATATTATAAACCTTTACTTTACAACAATTTTCCTTGCTTCTAGATATACCTTTCCTTGAAGATATTTCTACTATGAATACCATGCAACCTTTTGACATCAATTTTGACATCAATGACAACTCAATATGCTCAATATTTCCAACAATATCCCCCTTTGTCATTGATGGCAACCCTTATAAAAAATATTCCTTTTACTGTAACTAGATTCCCAATTTTCTCCCCCTGACAAGCTGCTCCCCCTTACTAAATTCTCTCCCCCTTTGACATCAATGGCAAAGTGCTACTTGGGGCTAAAGATAATACACTTAGCATAGCCCCCTCACCACCTCCTTTCTTGAGGTGATCAATTTTGGGATGGAAGTAAAACTACTCTCAACTGACAATGCTCTTCTATTTCAATATTTTCTATATCTTTGTAGTCATACCTCTTTGAACCTTTTGGCTATCCTTCTTCTTTCTAGTATTTGAAAGTTATTTAAATTCTATTCTACACCACTTTGCTCTATGACCATAATTATTGGAATTGTAATATCTGATATTGTAATTCTTGAAAGGTGCAAATGAATTGAAGTTCCTCTTGATGAAGCCAAAATTATTCTTACCATGAACCCTACAATGTATATCTCTATGACCAAAAAAATTACATGAGTATCAATATCCTTGGAAGAAATATTTATCTTGCCTTCAAGAGTGTGATCTCATGGTTCTTTCCTTGTATTTTATGTGATGATCCATGTTCCTTGATTGTGCATTGTTTTCTTCCTCTTTGATGCTTCCACTTCTTAACTCATCAACAAAGGTCTTAGTTTCTTCTTTAATCACTTCCTTTGAAACTTCTTTTTATTTTGAGCTTGACTCCCCTTTTTGTATCTCTTGGTATTCTTCATAACCTAGTCATGTCTTGATAAATGAAGATCTCTATATTTTGATAATATCATCCAAGGTTTTTGATCTTTCCTTAAACCTAGTTCACTTATCAAGATATTTTCCAAGTTCTTTCTTTAGAGAGATAATTTCATCTTCCATATTTTTACACTCTATCTCTTTTACCTCTAATTGTTCAACCATATCTTCTTCAATTCTTCTTGCCTATTCAACCTTAACTCTTAAATCAGTGAGATCTTGTAGAAGCTTTGCCTTTGTTTTCTCATCCTCTTTTACTTGAGCCTTCAATTTTAAGTTTTCCATTTTCAACTTATCAAGTTACTTTTCCATATCATTTGTGGCTTTAACTTCCTTTTCTAAATCTTTCTCTTTTTCTTGGTCATCAACCATAGGAGAATATTCTTTCTCTTCTACTTGGTTTTCAATAGGAGTATTATCTTTTTCTTCTACTAGATCTTTAATGGGAGTATCATCTTCCTCTTCTATGGCCAAAAATAGAATTTCTTCTTGTTCACTATCTAAGAGGCTTTCATCATTGTCACTTGAAGCACTGCTTGCTTCTTCAACATAAAAGCTTTTCTTATGCCTTTGAAAGATCTTCTTCTCATGTTTGCCTTGACCATGACTATTTTTATTTTCATAACCAAATTTTCTTTCTTTATTTTTCTTGTATTATTTTTCATATTCACTGCTACTATATCCATTTTGTGGATAATAAGTTGCATAGTGACCAATGTTACCATAGCTAAAATATTTCACAGTCTGCATATTCTTGTGTTTCCTTGGACCTTTCTTATTTCTTCTTAAAAAATTAGCCTCTTCTTCACTGCTTGATTCATCACTTGATTCTGATTATTTATCCTTTGACTTCTTTAAAGCTTTGAATGTTTCCTTCCTTTTGGATGTTTGATATTTTTTTGTTCTCATCTCATATGTTGTGAGAATACCATGTAGTTCATATATCCTCAAAGTTGCAGGATCCTTCATTTCTTATATTGCTGAAAGTTTTACATCATACCTCATGGGAAGTGATCCTAATTTTTTCTGAACAATAGTAGAATCCTCAATCTTTTCTCCAAGTCCACGAATGGTATTAACAACCTCATCAACATGAAGTAAGTATCTAGCAATATTTTCCTCATATTTCATCTTCAAGTCTTCAAACTTCCTTCTGTGAGTTTGAAGTTTTGCTATCTTGACCTTTTCATCTCCTTCATATATATTTTGTAGCTTATCCCACATTTCTTTTTTTGATTTGTTGTGCATGACTTTTACAAATTCAGATTCATGCAATCCACTTTAAATTACATTCATTGCCTTGGCAATATTTTCATATAGTTTCTTACCAGTTATATTTGTGGGAGGAGTGAGTTGAGGTTTAGCGGGTGCGATGGGAGTGAGGGTTTGAATTTTCTAGGTAGGAATCTCAGCCAAGGCGATAGAGGTAGAGAAAGTATGAAAGGGGCGGGTGGGAACCTCGAGCATGGATCAAGCAAGGATCCAAAGGAATGTGGTCAAGCTGTGGCAGATTTGGAGGTGAGCATCACGCGGGGGCCCGACCCTCCTTAGAAAGACCCCGAAAAAAAATATACGAAGGACAATGCGGGGCCCAAGAAGTGGCTATCTTTTGCTGAGACTCTTAGAGGAAAAATAAAGGAGGTTCTCTCTCTTCCACCCCTAGTTCCAATAAATAATAAAATTTCAGCCCCGACAAGTTCCATGAGCCCTTTTATTTCAATGGAAGAATTCTCCCTGGTAGGCAAGTTTTTGGGAGGTAGGCCGGACATGGAGACTATCAGGGCTTGGGCGACGGGTAAATGGTGACCGATAGGCAGCTTGGAGTTGGTAGCTCTAACTCGAGGGTTCTTAATTATCTTTTTTAACAATATGGAGGATGCTAACCACATTTTAACAGGAGGTCCTTGGTTTTTGGGTAAAAGGAGCCTTTTTCTCAGACAATGGGGTGAATATTTCGACCCTAAAAAGCAAAATATTAACATTACCCCTATTTGGGTTCATCTCCCGAGTCTACCTGCCCAGTTATTCAATGAATATTGTCTACAAGGCATAGAAAGAACTATAGGGGACCTGATATCCATTGACCATGCAACCTTGGCTAGGACAAGGATGACTCATGCACAAATATGCATAAATGCTAATTTGGATAATGAATTGCCAAGGTTTGTGGAGCTAGAGTATGGAGAATACTATCAAAAATAGTTGGTAGAATATGATAACATACAAAAATTCTATGTAGAATGCAAAAATCAAGGACATCTATTTAATCAATGCCCTAACCTAGAAATGAATAGAGAAAAGCAAAAGTAGGGAATGCTAGACAGAGAAAATTTGAGGAGTTTCCCTGGCAGAGGCGATTTCAATCAGGAAAACTATGTCTACCAAAAAAAAAAAAGAGAGGGTGCAGGGTCCCAACAAGACAAAGGAAAAAAATAGGTTGTTGGTAACCAAAATACTCAGGTAAGTTCCAATCCTCTAGTTTCAAATAAATTTTCAATTATATCCAATATGGGAGTAGGAGGATTATCGAAAGACATGGAAGCCCAGAACCTTCAGGTTAACCTTTTTGACTCTCTAGAATCCCCATCCAAGTTAGGATCCTCAAACCCTAATGCTTAAATTACTCGTAATCCCCATGGGCATCACAAAGCCAAACCCTAATGCCCGATCTCTAGAATCCCCATCCAAGTCGGGATCCTTAAACCCCAATGCTAAAAATACTTCAAGCCTAGTGGGCATCCCAAAGCCAAACCCTAATGCTGAAGAACTTAGGAAGAAAGTTGAGGCATTGGAAAATAAAAATCTCATCTCCCTAACATCATCACTAGGATCCAGGTGAATCCTACTGAGGGGCCATCTCGCAGACCAGGGGAATACAAGAAAAAATGAGAAGATTTGGATGTAGGGGTGGAGATATGTGAAACTCTTCAAACTAAGGAATATGGCAGTCTGGTTCTGCAACAAATTTCCTCCCCCTAGTTTAGTCCTAAACAAACCAGGAGCACTGTGAAGTCTCCTATAGATTTTGGTAGTGAAAAAATAAGAGGGAGAATATCAAATGTTGAGCATCAAAAAATTAAAACTAATAATGACATTGCCAATGGAAAATAGAGAACCTTGTTTCAACAAGTTATTTCGGGTTATGAAGACAACAAATTAGGAAAACCCCCTCAAGGGAGGGGGAGAGGAAGAAATCCCAAATAATCTAAATGAAGTTCCTCTCATGGAACGTGAGAGGCCTCAATGGCCTGCCCAAACACAGGGAAGTTAGTGCAATAATAAATCAAGTGAATCCAACTATTATCATGTTGCAAGAAACAAAAACTGATGAGATTCACTCAAAAAAAGTAGCTCCATGCCAAGGAAGCTCTGTCTAAATCAAGTGAATCCAACTATTATCCTAACTAAAGCCTTTGCAAATAGAATGAGAGATATTCTACCCCGCATCATAGATCCATGTCAGGGAAGCTCTGTCCAGGTCAAGTCAATCTTGTATGGAGTTATCATAGTTCATGAAGCTCTGCACTCTACTCATAATACTAACAGGTATGTTTTTGCCCTCAAGCTTGATATGAACAAAGCATTTGACAAGTGAAATTGGGACTTTCTAATTGTTGTCCTCCTTAAGTTTGGTTTTCACCACCAATGGGTTAATTTGATCAAAGAATGCATTTCTAAAGCATGGTTCTCGATTCTGGTTAATGGAACAACTACTGGTTACTTTCAAAGTCATAGAGGAATTTGGTAGGGGGACCCTATCAGCCCCATGTTATTCATCATTATGGCAGAATCTTTAGGTAGAACCATAAAAAATGCTTATAGTTCAAGGCTAATATCAAGAATCAAGGTAACATCTCTCACTAGGGTTGTTTCTCACCAACAATTCATCGATGATACCCTTCTATTGACTAAGGCGTTGGTGGTTGAGGCCAAAATAATTAAATACATCCTGCAACTCTACGAGGATGTTGTTGGTCAAAAAGTTAATTTCAGTAAAAGCAAGTTATATTTCTTGAACACCCCCATTCAGAGGTAAGGAAGGATTGCAAAAATTTTAGGGTGTGATATAGCAAACCTCCCCACTTCGTATCTTGGTCTCCCTCTTTTCATTGGTTCTCCGAGAGAGTCAATGTGGGACAGGGTTATTGAAAGAATTCAAAAAAACTTGCTGGATGGAAAGGTCATCTTCTATCTCAAGCAGGAAAGTTGACCCTCACTAAGGCCTCTCTTAAGAGCATTCCAGTCTATTTCCTCTCCGTTTTCAAAGCCCCTGTGAAGGTTTTCCAAAAATTGAGAAACTCCAAAAAGATTTTTTATGGACTAGATCAGAGGAGAAAAAAAGGATACACCTTGTAGGATGGACCAAAGTGTGCAGACCCAGGGAAAATGGGGGCTTAGGTCTGAGGAGAATTGCTCATATGAATTTAGCTTTACTAGCTAAGTAGGCATGGCGCCTCATTTTTGGTGAAGAAAATTAATGGACAACTATCATCAAATGAAAGTATCTTCAAAATATGGAATTTCTAAGTGACTCAGTTCCAATCAAAGGTTCTGCTTTTTGGAAAGTAATTCTCAATTGTAAGGAAATCATCAAAAAAGGTTTAATATGGGTTTTAGGCAATGGTGAGAGGATAAATTGCTGGAATGACAGGTGGGCTAAGGATGAACCACTGATGCAATATCCTAACTTAGCTTGAATCAGAGATATCACGAAAGAACTCATTGGTAGAAAAGTCTCTGATTATATGGTTGAGGATAGAGGCAAAATGAAGTGGAAACAAATAAGGATTCATGGATTTCAAGTGGAATCAAATGATCTTTGTAACATTCTCTGGAAACATTTTATCCCCATGAGACCCAAGGAAGATCAAGTGACCTGGGCTCCTACGAAAAATGGACAGTTCACTGTTAAATCAGCTTACAAGCTTCTGCTTGATGACAAGGATTTTGTCCTCCAAAAGGACTTAGTTTGGATAAAAAAATTAATTCCAAAAATTGTAGTCTTTTCATGGCTAGTTATCCAAGGAAGAATTCTAACCATTGATAATATGATGCGTAAAGGTATTTGTATCACTAATCGTTGTTATCTGTGTAGGGCTAATTGGGAGACCATTTATCACATTTTCCTTGAGTGCCCTTTTTCCTTGACTATCCTAAGTGGGGTTTTTCAAGCCTTCAATATTTCTTGGGTTAAACCAACCATCGTACTTGATTTGTTCATCCAGTGGCCTTGCCCCTTTTCAAGCCAAAGACTTAGATACATGTGGAAAATTTGTCTCAATCACTATCTTTGGTAGGTGTGGTTAGAAAGGAACCATAAAGTCTTTAATGAGTCTATCCATGATCATCAAACTATCATTGCCAGGATCCTATCCTTTGCCAATGAGAATGTGAACCTTATCCCTTTTGATAGTCGTAAACCTCATATGTAGGAGACCATGATTGCTCAATATTTAAGCTTAACCTTGTTAGATGAGTCTATGCCTAGGGTAGTCAACCCTAGAGCCAATGTTAAGTGGTCCCCACCTCCTACGGGTTGGTTTAAGCTTAATTTTGATGGAGTGACTAAGGACAATCCTGGAAGAGTAGGTGCTAGTGACATTGTGCAAGATCATAATGGGAATATGATGCTTGTGTTTTTTGAATATTTGGGAACAAGGATAAACAACGAAGTTGAAGCTAGAGCTATGTGGAGAGGCCTTCAAATGACTCAAGACTTAGAAGGCAATTTGATCATAGAAGGAGACTCTATGCATGTTATAAATCTCCTCAATAATTGGAAAACACCTCCTTGGAGGATTAAAACAATTGTTGAAGAGGCTAGGATCCTTTTCCAGGGAAGACAGGATAGAAAATCCCAACATGTCTTTCGAGAAGCTAACAAAGTTGTTGATAAGCTGGCCAATTTGGGTGTCGATGGTGACAGACTTTTCAAATGGGAACACGATGTCCCGAGTGAAGTAGAGGAGCTTATTCAACAAGAATTCCAAGAATGATAGTCAAATTTACCAACAGGGAAGGCACTGTAAGTTCGAAGGCTATGAGTATTCCCGTCTCTTTTTTGAAATGGACTCACAATAAAAATTATCCGAGCTGTCAATCTTGGTGGATGTTACTTGGAAATACCACAAAGACTAATGGGGATAGTCACATGTCAGATAACATGGCTCCTAGTCATCTTAGTAATTTGAGGTTGGTTGATAATCACAGGGAAGGAAAGAAATGACAATATAAGACTTCAAACCAGAGCCACGTGGACCACCAGATAGCCACCGCCATAAATATAGCCAACAGGTTCACTTCTCCAAGGCTGATTGGCCAAGATGGGATGTGGTCCCAAAGCATGTCATATACGAAAGAAAGCAATTACCAAAGAATTATTAAGAGTAACTGTCAATACAGAGCTTGTGGGAGTTTTTTTTAGTACTCTGCTATGTGTGTCTGCAGCTTTTTGTTTCTCCACTATTTCAAGGAAGGGATCCGTGTCTGTTTCTTTTTTTGTAATTATGATGTAGGTGTGTTTTCTCGGGGTATACCCAAAATGTTGTATGGGAAGTTTCTTTTTGATAATAGGCTATGTGCCTTACCGGATGTAATGGCTTTGGTGGCATGTAGATTTTACATATATAGGATCCTTAGTAAGGACATGTTCATCAATAGCCCTGGGCTGATTTTTGTAAAAGGTTTTGGGTCAACCTGTAAAACCCGATATTAATGCTATAGTATCTTATCTACAAAAAGCAAATATTTGTGGGAGAATTTGCAAGTGGTGTGTACTCATTCTCAATTGAATGCCATGTATCAAATATATCTTCATCCTCACACTCCAAAAGGTGTAATTAGTTCCATCAAAAAACGGAGCTCTATGTATTTAAAAATCCTTTCTGATTAGCCATTTATGTTCCTATAATATCTACCTTCAAGTTTTTAGGCTTCCCTGAAGGGACCCACTCTGATACCAATTGAAGAACACAAGCTTATACTTAGAGGGGGGTGAACAATATAATATATAACTTTTTACTTTTCTTTCTAAAGCAGTATTGTCCAATGTTATAAATTGTAATAATGAAATAATACACATATAATCACACACATAAGAGACACGTATTTAACGTGGTTCACCCAATGTGGGCTACATTTACAGAGAAAATATTTCTTATAAATTTTCTCAAAAAATCTCTTGGGAATCAATTCCCTATTACAATGTTTATGGGCACCAACTTAAAGGAGACACCAATCCCCTATGCTCAATTTTGTGGACCACTATCCACAGGAGACACCAATCCCCTTTGATTTGGTTTGTGGACCTCTATCCAAAGGAGACACCAATCCCCTTTGCTCTAGTTTGTGGATATCTATCCACATGATACCTCAATATCCACTGCTCTAATTTGCTTCAAACCTTTACACAAGTCTTGCTCAAAACTGATCCAAAACCTACTCTCAACTCTGCTCAAATCTACCCCAAGCTTGCTCAAATATGCTCACCAAAACTTCTCAAATATTCTCACTATCATTGCTCAGACCTGCTCATAAATCCTACTCAGTCTAGCTCACAAAACCTACTCAAATCTGCTCCAAGTCTGCTCATAAATATTCTTCAAATTTGATTCACCAAATATGCTCAAATTATTGCTCAAAACTGCTCATAAAACCTGCTCAATCCATCTCAACCTACTCAAATTTACTCTGACAACTGTAAACCCTGATTTTAGTCGATTGTCATCGGTCTTCGTCGGTTTCAACTCAACCAAGAAAATACATGTAGCGATATCGTGACACTTTCGCTTTCTCTCTCTTTCTCCTTGCTTTGGCCCCCAAAAATGATATCGCGACAATTTTTCTTTCTCTCTTTCTCTTTGCATTGGACCACGAAAAAGCTACATGTCACGATATCGTGACACTTTTCTCCTTGCTCTTTCTCTTTGCATCGAACCACAAAAAAGCTACATGTCGTGATATCGTGACACTTTTTCTCCTTGCTCTTTCTCTTAGCTTTGGCCCACGAAAATACAACATGTCACGATATCGCGACACTTTTTCTCCTTGCTCTTTCTCTTAGCTTTGGCCCGCAAAAATACAACATGTTGCGATATCATGACACTTTCGCCTCTGTACGCTTTCTCTATTCCTTTGTTGTGAAAATGCGACATTGCACGATATCGTGACACTTTTGTTATTCTGCCTGCCTGCCCATCTTGAGTCACAAAAATGCGACATGTCACGATATCATGACACTTTTGCTTCTCTGTCTTCCTGTCCTTTTCGAGTCATGAAAATGCGACATGTCACGAAATCACGACACTTCTGTTTCTGAAGTCTTGCTTTCTGCTTTTGTCATGAAATCATGACACTTCTGCTTCCGTACTTTACTTCTTTACTTTTGTCACGAAATCATGACACTTCTGCTTCTGAAGTCTTGCTTTTTTCTTTTGTCATGAAATCATGACAGTTCTGCTTCCGTACGCTTCCTCTCTTTCTTTTGTTGTGAAAATGCGACATGTCACAAAATCGTGACACTTTTCAAACTTGCTTTCTCTCTCCTGTGTTAGTCACGAAAATGCGACATGTCACGAAATCGCGACACTTTTCCAGCTTACTTTCTCTCTCCTATTTTAGTCGCAAAAATGCGACATGTCGCGAAATCGTGACACTTTTCAAACTTTTTCTCTTTCTTTGAACTTGTCACGAAATCGTGACACTTCTTCCTGATTTCTCTTTTTCTTCCAACATGTCGCGAAATCGTCACAGTTTTTCCACTTGTCTTTTTCTCTTCCAACAGTCACGAA
This sequence comes from Wollemia nobilis, assembly GCA_028583015.1. Lineage (NCBI taxonomy): Eukaryota > Viridiplantae > Streptophyta > Pinopsida > Araucariales > Araucariaceae > Wollemia > Wollemia nobilis. The sequence continues at coordinate 367,377 of JAQPPZ010016766.1, read as the reverse complement.
ATCGTGATAGTTTTTTCTGCTTTTTCTCTCTCTTCCAACATGTCGCGAAATCGTGACAGTTTTTCTTGCTTTTTCTCTCTCTTCCAACATGTCACAAAATCGCGATAGTTTTTCTTGCCTGCTGTATATGTCGCAATATCATGACACTTTTCTTGTCTTTTTCTTTGATCTTTTGCATATGGGCCACTTCGGTCTTCTTGGAAAATCACTGTACATACTCTGAGTAACCTTTGAACTCTTGTCTTCTGCATCTGAATAGCTTTTGAACTTCCTGTCCACTGCATCAATAGATCTATCTGACTGTGTTGACAACAATGACAATACTGTTGCTGCACCTTTCTCAACATAGTCTACCCAAAATTATTTCTCTTTATAAACATATAGAGAATGATATGCATTACAAACAATCAATATGTTCTTCTCACATTCATTAAGTTTGTCACTTTCACATGTCTCACATTTATTTTCATTCACAAGATAGTTCTAGTCTAGCGCTTGATAATTGACCTTGTTATGTAATCCCAAAACCAATCAAACTAATGCACAAGTTTGCTTCACAAAATTGGTCTATAACCCTTGCAAATTTACTCTCAATATTAATCACAGTAATGCACAAATTTGCTTCACAAAATTGATCTATAACCCTTGCACATTTCCACTTCAATTTCACTCAAAGCAATGCACAATTATTTTCTCAAACACTTACACTTTAATTCTCAATATCATGCACTACTTGTTGTTCTCAAACACTAGCTCATATATTACCAATTTCAATCAAGGTAATGCAAAAATACTATCAATTTCAATCAATCACTAATGCACATCAAATCAATCCTTATATCTCCACCATATGATATCAAAAATAATTTCCTTAAATAAAACCACCTTGAGAAAGGAATCAAATCACCATACCTCTAATGTTGCCTTGATGATAATCTTCTATGTGTATTGATTTCTCAAAACCTCTCTTAAAATAATTTTTATTTCTTTTGCCACTTCAAAAATAGGTTAGCAATTCTCCTTTTCAAATCATCCACATTAAAATCCTTATCAAAATATGTGCACAATAAGTCTTGAAAATAATACTTTATAACTTCTTTTAGTCTCACAAAATAAGGCTTGTAATCATGACTAAACCCTCAAATTTCCTTTCTATAGTGTGCCAAAAATACAAACAATAATATTCACAAGTACACCTTATTTCTCCTTTCTAGAACATGTAAAATTACAGATCACAATAATCATAAACACACCTTATCTCTCCTCTCTAAAGATGCAAGGTCACAACTTTCAAATAATACCCAAAACACCTTATGTTTATTAACCTTGTGCAAACATTACAATATTAAATAATAATCTTTATTACACCTTATGACTCCCTTTAAATCAAATTCAATACAAAGTATTTTACCCCCTTTATATTCAACACGCACAGTGAACGATTTTCCTTTAATCAAAAATTTATTCATACCTTTCACCAAGCACACGATTTTCCTTTTCGACCACCAAGCGCACGATTTTCCTTTCTCACCTTGCAAAAACAACACTCGTAAAATTTGACCCTACGACCTCCTACCTCATGGTGCCCTAGCGCTAGCTACGCGTCTAGTTGGGCCATCCCAGTGGGTAGTCACCTCCATGCAGCACGACAACTTGATGGTCTTCCCTTTCAATCAAAATGTTTTCTCCTTGCTACCAAGCAAAACAAGATCCAACGAATTCGACCATGTGATCTCCTTGTTCCTAGCACCTTAGCACTAGCTCAATGACCAACTAGGCTAGCCACCTAGTAGAGATAAACACTGCAACACTTCACCTTTATACTCAGAGCACTATTTCATCAAAAAATGTGTCTTCCTTTTGCAATTCACCGATTTTAGCGCATGAGGAAAAATTGAATATTTTGCTCAAAACCATAGTTTACCAATCAATTTTGGTGGTGTATTTATATCTTTTATCCTTCCTCTTCAACAACATTGGTGCACATGGGTTTTTTAAATTTCCTTTGCTCTAAATTAATTTTTGGTGCCTTGTATTTTGAAACCTTCTTGATATTATAATAATTTAAATCTAAAGATTTAAATATTATAACTTTTGCCTTAAAAACTTTATCCTCCATAAAAACTTTTGCTTCAAGCATTTACAAATATTTTCATTATAATATTTAAATATTATAATTATTTTCTTTTAAACCTTGGCCTTGTCTTCTCTTTTAACCCTTGGCCTTCTCATTTAATTATTTAAACTTTGCCTTCTCTTTTAAACCTTTGGCCCAATACACTTTGTTTCAAGTAACTCTTAAACCTCTTTGTTCTTCTTTATAATATTTAAAATAAATATTATAAACCTTTTCTTTACAACAATTTTCCTTGCTTCTAGATATACCTTGTCTTGAAGAATATTTCTGTTGTGAATACCATGCAACCTTTTGACATCAATGACAACTCAAAATGCTCCATATTTCCAATAGCAGCAACCTGGATATGCACTTTTTTCACATTTTATGTTCGAACCATCCTGCTTGGGTCCCTCTGTGTCGTCATCGCCAGCACGGCCACTACCTTTTTTGGTATGCATCACAAATATTTATATTTTCACAATCGTCATCCACCGATCTATCTATTAGAATTTTTTCTCGGTTTGGCACTGCTAGCACACAATTGCTTTGCATTTTTCAATCCACAAACAGTTTTTCCCATGGTTCTCATGCATTCTTAGGTGGTACGATCACATTTTTTATGTTTCCACCATAGATTCGACGTAGCAAACCATTCACGCCATTCCATCTTGTTCGGTGTGACCTTTCTTTACATGGCTTACTCTTTGAATTTTCAGTGGCAAGTGCTTGTTTTACCCACCTTTCATTTTTATACATTTTGGGCTACACGCTTGCAATGATCACAAAATAATCGATGATAATGACAGTATTTTAGCATGTTCAAAAGCCATGCTAGGGTTCCAAGCTACTACCAGTCAATTTTTGATTGCACACTGTGTTTTCTTGTTGATAAATTCTACTTCGATGACAAAAAAAATTACCATCTGCATCATTCCAATATTTTCCAATCCAATTTTGACTTTTCTGGCATATCCTACAAATTTTGGCACAATCCAAATTCTTTGACACAAAAAATTAATAATCGACCTAAAGTTTCCTATTTTTAGAAATGTCATCATAGTTTTTCATCTGTTGGCCATGTCGATGTTTTTAATTATTTTGGTGGGCATTATCCCACATGAACAAGGAGATCACCCTTCTCCTCATTTAATATCTTTTATTTTTTTTTTTTTTTTTTTTTGTTTTTTTTTTTTTTTTGGTTGTTGTTGTTTTTTTTTTTTTTGGTGGTTTATGAGGGCCCCTTTCTCTTTTATCATTACCTCTCATATATTGTAACAGACAGCGTTCACTAGTAGCTACCACCGTAGCTTCGTATACCTAGATATCATAGCTGGCTATCACCTACCTAACCCCCATAACCATCCCTGATTGGCTATTCTATATGATACATCATGCTTCGCATCCGACGTCCCCACCCTTAGCCATGTCACCTTGCATCGCATTCACCATTCGCCATTCAATTGTCCCATGCCCCTTAACCAAAAAACCTCACCATTTTACCTTTTTTGAAGCTCACATATCTTCACACCTCACATGTGGCTTTACCCCACCTTTCCATATTGTTGCATGTTCATCCACATCGACTTGTCTTAGTCTGAGTGTCACGTCGTCCTCATGGTCTGATCATTTCAATCTTCCCTCCTGTCACTTGGTCCACTTATAGCTCTTTGTCCAAGTCTCCACCACGTCACTGTCACATCCGCCTCCTTGACGTCAATGTCATACCCGTATCAGGGCCTACTCCTGGTCTGCATGTCACTTTATGGAATCTAGTCCTGTAATACATGTTAGTATCAGTCTAGCCTACGTGTCTATTATGTCCTACCAGTACACCATTTCTCGATTCATTGCCTTGTGCTAATATCATATTTTGTCAATGAGTCAGTATTTCAGATAGCAAGTCAGTCTTCTAGATACATCACCTTCAGCATGTTAGTATTTCTTGTGTCGATCCATGTGTCCATTATGTTGGGCCTTGTTAGTCGTTTCCTTCTATATCCAGTCAAATCATAGCATTCCATGGTGATAACGTCATTATAATTCATTCAATCACATTTATTAATGGACCATATTTCATATAATCACATTTATTAATGCGCCATATCTCATTCATATTTCATAAATGTTGTTTTCTTGCATTTATTAGTGTACCATAGTTCATAAATACCGTTTTCATTAATGCAACCAATTCAAATTTTCTGCATGGCATATTTTGTACACATGGTTTGAGGTATCTTTCACTACATCTTCTCTGACACTTCAGTTTTTGCTATCTTCTACCAAATTTAGGGACCCATTTCAGCTATTCACTGGTATAGCAATATTTATAGTCATTTGAGAGCATTTTTTGAGCCTGATCCAGATCGAATGTCAGAATTTGGTTTTATGAATTCATGTAAAACTTTGTTATTTTGGTCTTCATATTTTTTTAACAAGAGTGCATTTTTGGTAGTACCCAACACTCTTCAGCTACCCATATTTCTCTTCCACACCTGTACACATTGGGGACCAATGCTTCCTCAATGGGGAGGAATGATAGGGATTAATATTATATTCTATAATATTATTCTTTTCACATTGATCATATTGTACAAAATTTAATGCTCACATGGATTGGGTGCATTAAATATCGCTTTTATAAAGGTAGACATGCTTATAAATATGTTTTTGGGTTGAATGCAAAGCCAATTTTTCATTTGTGCTTTTTCATGTTGCCTTTTAAGAGTGTTTCCCACATCATGTATTTTGATGAAGTTGATGAGCTTGCTTGTTTCTTACGAGCTTGAGATGCTTGAGGGCTTATAAAATTGTGAAATTGAGAGCTTGAGGGCTTGAGAGCTTGTGAGCTAGTTGCCTTTAAAATATCATGACATAAATTTCATAAAATTTTGTCATGCTTGAAGATTGATTGCCATGAATTTTGATAGAGTTTTGTTAATTTTAAAAGGCCAACGATTGACCTCCCCAAGTTTTGGTTTATAGAAATCCATGGATTCTTAAGGGATGATTGATTTGAAATTGATAGGATTGGTTAAGACAAGATTTGAAATGGGATCAAGATGCAATTAATTTATGGAAGAGAGAAAAAAAAAAAAAATGGGCTTTGGATTTCTATTAGAGCTAAATATTAGACTAATGTGATTAGATCCATTTTTGGTGGATGTCTTGGAAGGTACTAGATATAAATATTTTTCTTTTTGGTGTTTGACAATCAATATCGCTAGAGGTGATAGCATTGGTAGTGCTAATGCCATAACACATTTGCCAAGATGACCATTGCTTATCAATTTAGATGAGAAATGGTAAAAATTCAAGTTTCACAAAAACATTACTAGGAAGCATAAGCATTGCTAGTGCTATCACTTTAGTCCTAACACTTTTGATTTTGGAGCAATAAATGCTCTTGATTTGAGATTAGAGATAGTTGATTTGGTTTCTATGCTTGATTGGTTGATTGATGAAGATGTTGGCAAGTTTGGAGATATTGATGTTGCAATCAAATTTGGGTGTCTACAATTAGCATGTGATGGCAATCATGATTTATATTATATGTTATGCATGAACAATATTTTTTGTTGCCTTGTATTACTAAAAAGAATATTAGTTACACTGATCACAAAAAAAGGTAGGTGGTATGGAAGCACACCCTAAGATATCAACCTGAGAATCCACCCATAATCTAAAACAGGATCTGGGGCTTACATAGATAATTATGAAACTAAAACAAAATGATCAACTTTAAACCCTAAACTGATAAACTAAATAATTGTTGAGAACAAAAAACTTTGCAGATTTTAGCTCCTATGAATGCACGAGACCTAGATTTGATGCATGAATAGTATTTTAATCAGTTCTATTTTTAAAATATGATTATTTTATCATCTATATTTTTTAAAATAAATAAATAAATTGATAGAATGACTTCTAATCACAACTCGTTGTATATATGATATTAATAAATAAATTATTTAATTGCATTGTTTAAATTAACATGGATTATTTTTATTACATGAATTGTTTAACTATATCTTGTGACTAGACTCCATTATTGGTATGATATTTTTGGAATCCTAAATTATATCATGAACCCAATAATTTATTTTTTTAATCTATTTGTCTACTTTGGGGTGGTAGGCAAGGGAGAAAGGAAATAAGAACAAAATTATCAAAATCTTGAGGATTTTGTTCTTTCCTCCAAATTTAAGCTCAATGGAAAAAATAATTTGTGTTCAAAAATTTATTAATATTAAAAATTATATATCTAATATGTATTATTAGATTGACTATTCTTTTATATTGCAAAATATCAATTCAAATGAATATGTGAATACTACATTTCTTACTTTTTAAATAGGAAAAAGATATTATTTTCTCCTAATGATTTTCTTAGAGATTGATCTTGATATTTGTTTATGTTTTCGGATTGATCTACATTTTTTAATGATATTGCTTGATCGTTATTCATATTTTATAGTAACCACATCATAGGATTTGCAAGGATAACTTGGTTGATCTAAGGGTGAGTGCATAGCCGAGTTGGTGTCAGGCGATCAGTTGAGGAACGTGATCCGTACAGTGTGAATCCACATAAATTTGGTTCAAATCACATTGGTTTACCATAAAATATTTTGCCCTTGAGGGCTAGGTGGATTGGTAAGTGCTTGTCTCGCTAGGTACTTACAAGAAGATACCCAAGTTCAAACCTCGAGGGTAGCTTGTTTGCAAAGGTAGTAGTCTAATCTGAGTTCTTTGAGTGCGTACCAAACCAACGATGTTAATACAAATAATGAGCGACCAGTGGTCTCCTTCACACTAGGTCAACAATAATGAAGTGGAATAGGTTTTGTGGGAGTAGCCCCTATGGTTTGAACCTTGCACTTGTAAATTACTAAAAATAGTGTGGTTGTGACCAACTCTCCTATGTAACAAAAAAAACTTGGTTGATCTAATATACAAATATTGATCAAGATATATCTATGAAAAATTAATTATCTAGCTCTGTGAATGGTAACAACCATACCCAATTGAAAAATAATATCATCCAAATGAATTTATATTAATTATAATTATATCTCACCCATTGATCCTTTGGCTCTTCTAATGACACAAAATGTTGAAGTTATCATCACTTTGTCAGTCTATTATGAATATATATTTTATTTTTCTTCTTGGGAAATTAACAAAGTTTCTAGCATGGAAAGTTGTGGCAAAAAAATTCTCAAAGCTCACACAAAATATTCACTCTCTCGGATACCATTATGATGTAGACTAGAGGAGGGGACCAATGAAAGACTACAAACCAAACATCTCCATGCAATCACATGCAAAAGCTAGTAAATAAAACAAAATATAATTTATATTTCTTTGTTTAAAAATATACAACACCTCAAACTTCCATTTTTGGTCCTTGCCAACCCTAGTTGGTCATCTCACATCCTTATCAACTCCCCTTTCGATCTCTTGTCGATCCTTTTATCAACTCCTTGCTGACCTTATCCAATCCTTTTCCGATCATCCAATATCCTTGCCAACTCTTTGCAGCCCTATCCAATCCTTTTCCAGACTCTACAATTACCAACAACACCTCTACTTACATATTTCCAACCATGAGAAACAATGTTGGAAGAAGATGAAAAGTTGTGCCACTTCCTTTTCCCTTGACAACTAAGACGACATTTCATGTTTTTATTATTTTAGTCTCCCAAATGCTTATGCATAAGCTAGTCGTGCATGATGCTTGTTTTATGACCTTTGATTTTGATGCTTGTGTAATGATTTTTATCATTTTGAAAAGGGGTCTCTATGGAATCCCCGTTTAATTTAACAAAAAATATTATTATAAATAGAATATATTATTTTTAAAATACCAATAGATTAAAATAATATTGATTCAAAACTTAGCACATAGTTGAGTCAAAATCCACCAAAAAGAAAGTTATAATACAAAAGTACCATAAAATTCACATCAAAATATTTTAATATAAGATTTAACAACCTAAAGCATATTTTTTATACTCTCCTTGAACCTTAAACATAAATATTTGCTACATATTGAACATAATAATGATCCCTCTTGGTTAACAACATATAAAAACAAATATACTATAAAAATAAAGACTTTACCAACTGGCATGAGCTCACCTGATTAAATTATTTAATTTTGGAGGAAAATATTGACAAATAATACTTGCATGATTACAAGATATAATTCAACAACGTGTAATCATGATGTAATATAATTGAGGTCATTTCAATTCCATATAATCAATTTAAAAAATCAAATGACATTAGCTCAACTCACAATATCCTTCAACTTTCAAAGAGGAAACCCAAATTCAAATCTTGTCCAAAGATACATGTATAATTACTAAATTTTTGTAATACTACTAGGTGGTCATGATTTAATACTACAAAAACCATTTCAATTTAAATCTTTGCAAACAAGATACATGAGCAATTACCAAATACCCTAGTGGTTAGGGATTTGGGCTCTCTTTAGGAGGACCCAAGTTGAAACCATGGTGGGTCGGGGCATGGTGTGTCGGGGCATGATATTTCAAAATGAAATATCATCAACCAACAATAATAATGGTCCCACTCACACTGGGTCAACAATATAACGACGGTATGACTTCCAATCGATTGATGGTCCCCTCATCCTAGGTCAACAATAACGAGATGGTATAAGCTTGTTGGGAGCAGTCCTTATAGTTTGAACCCTGCAATTAGCAATTACTAAAAAATAGTGTGAATATGACCAACTCTCCTATGTATCAAAAAATATATAATAATAATTTAATTTTATAAGCCTACAAATGCCATGACTACTTGTAGGAAAAGACAAAAATGTTTCCACTATCAAATGCTAAAGTTTTTTGTTGACATTAAAGTTTTTGGTAACGTATGAGATAGAAGACCATGGAAACATTTTTTGAATGAAATGTAAACTTTGTATTAAAGTATAAACATATCATACAAAAATAGGTTTAGGTGGATGAATCACACCCCGAGCGTTCAATGCTTGCAAAAAGACAACCAAAAAAGTGCCACTTATCCACAAAATAGGTTGCCACCGTAGCTATGAAACCATCTAGAAACCAAAAGCGAAAAAACAAGCATAGTCTAAAACATCATACCGCCAAAGGTGGTAGCACCATGAGCAACAATTTCATAATTATGCATTAAAACCCAAAACCACCAAGCATTAACATCTCAAGGCGTTACGAAGTGGGAGGAGTTGCATCGCCCGAATTATCAAGATCCTCATTATGGCGTCACACATTCTAAGGGATGTCTAGAGAAATGAGGTTAGGAATGCCTTCTACATTAACTATAAGGTCGGCACCAGTATCATTCTAGCCATCATTTCCTCCAACTACTTCGTTGGTCCAAACATCACCCTATCAAGAAGAAGTCAGGCAATCACCCCAACCACCACCAGGGCGGGAAGAGCTCCATCCGCCTGAGCGACGAGTGGGAGTCCATGCATCATAGATCTGGGAGTGTTGCGGTTTCTCGACACCTAGTATTTCCTCTGAGGATGGGTATGATGATGTGGATGGGAGAGATACCTCAGATGAGCATCACACTCAGGTGGTTCATGACTCATCGAACAGGGGGAATTCCCCCAATGGTCAATGAGCTCCTGCAAATGGCTGAGATCTATCTGTACCTTTCTCGCCTACACATTAATCTGAAGCCACACATCATAAAATATAGAAAGCTTATCAGCAGTAGTAAAATCAAAATACTAGGGCTTATCATTAAATACAATATCATTCTTGCATTTCCAGAGATGGAAAAGTATTTTGAGTTGAAACAAATTCTAAAATGTAACAAGAGGCTCTAAAAAAATGGGCTTATCACCAAGTAGGTTATGGAACCACTGTTAAGGTCTTTGAATAAAAGGACTAAAAAGGGACTCAATCCATGTCCATGCTTGTCAATATTTAACACAGTGCCAAAAAACATGCATAACTGATTCCTCCTCACCACAAAAAGCACAAGTGGGATGAACAATACCCAAATGGGTAAGCCGATGACCAAGAGGAAGTCTATGATACAACAAGATCCAAGAAAAACATGCTTGTTTGGGTTCCACATAGCTGGCCCAAAGTATTCAAAAATGATCTTGCCATTTAGCTCTGGAATAGAACAAATCCCAGCGATCATTGAGCTTGAGAACCATAGACAAATTAGGTGAAATCAAACTATAGCCATTCTTGGTTCTGTAATTAAAAAAATGAGTTCTTTTGAACCAATTCCATTTAGACCACCAAGGTCTCTGAGCCAATTCCCCCATCTTGGGCCAAAGAGAGAAAGGCATACAAGTAACCACTGTATCATAAGTACTCTTATCTGACTACTTAAGGTCAAAAATCCTCTTGAAAACATCCCAAGGGATCCAATCCCGCAAAGAGAGACTGAAAAAATTAGAGGGATGAAATCCCTTTTCTAAAAAACTGAGAAGCATGAATCCACTGAATGTTACCTAAAAGTTGTGATTAAAATTGAATAACAAGAGACCACCACACACAAAGTGAGGCAAGAGGAGTGCCTCGACCCTTTGCCAAGATTTTCCATTGGAGCCAAGGTTTGACAACTTCCCAAGCTTTCCAAATGCTCTTAACAACAAACAAGCTAGACACTTTAACATACATGAGCAAGAATGAGAGAAGGTAAGTTCATACCTTTCCACTATTTTTTTCCATAAGGTAGACCTTGAGAAATAATATGACGAATAAGGATTTTCCAAGCCTCTAAACCTTTACAAGCTCAAATAATCCATTTTGCACTTAAAGCAAACCCTTACCATTGGCAGTCAAACAAACCAAGACCCCCAGAAGTCTTAGGAAGACAACAAAATTCCCAGGCCACCCGATGAAAACCTCGCTTCTACTTAGAGCTAGCCCAGATAAAATCTCTGAGAAGCTTTTCAAGTTTCTTATAACAAGACTGAGAAGGAACCCAACATGAAGAGTAGTAGACATGGGTTGAAGCTAAAACCTTAGAACATATTTGAAACTTTCTAGAAAGTGAAAGCTTCTTAGTGACACAATAGGAGAGCTTTTTCTCAACCTTCTTAAGGGCATATTGCCATAACTAGGTAGGAGAGATTTGAAAAGCAAAGGGGATGCCTAAGAATTTAAACATCTTACCTGGTTGAATCCAATGCCACTAAAAATTAACTAACCAACTGGGAAGCTCTTCCAGGGACTGTCTAAAAGAAGAAGTTTTCCTCCATTGTATGCTAGAGCCAGAAGCTTGACAAGACCTTGAGAAGCTCGGTTATCAATAAGATAACCAAAAGCGTCGGTAGCTAAAACATACAATGAGGGAGCCAATGGACAACCATGTTTGACTGGTCTGAACAAACCAATAGTCTCAGACTGAACCCCATCTAACGTAAGCACTACAGAAGCATGATTGAAAAGCATAGCAACAAAATTTAGAAAAGTTGGGCCAAAGCCAAGAGCTTTGAGAATCACAAGAATAAAATTTCATTCTATTTGGTCATAGGCTTTTTCAAATTCTATTTGGAAAAATAAGGCATTTTGTTGAGAGGCTCTAGCCCACTCCATGCCTTACCACACTACAATTACATTATCTAGAATATATCTATTACGAATAAAACCAGTCTGATCAGAATGGAAAATCAAGGGAAGTAGAGGACGAAGCTTAAGAGCAAGAGCCTTGGCAATAATCTTATAACTCACATTAAGCAAAGTAATTGGCCACAAATTGGTGAGAAGCTTTGGATCCCCAGGCTTAGGAATGAACTTAATATTGCCTTTATTTATCAAAGAACCAAGAGAACCTCTAGCTAAAGCTTCTTGATAGACACATATAAGGTCAGGCCCGACCAAATCCCACAAACCTTTATAAAACTCACAAGGAAAGCCATCTAAACTATGATCTTTTTCATTATCCATGCAAGCAAGAACTTATTCTAAATATTTGAGAGTAAGAGGACAATCACAGACGAGAGTATCAGAAATTTTATTATGAACCACTGCACAACACTCATCAATAGTAGCCTATCACTCAGGCGTAAGGACTTGGGAAGCAAAAACATTATGATAATGTTTAACAAAGACTTGAGAAATAGCCTGAGGCTTAGTGATATGATTTTTAGCATCCATAATTGCTTTAAATTGAGACACAGACTTCTGAGGCCGAAGCCTTTGAAAAACTCCTTGGTGACTCGATCACCAATTTTCATCCAATGAAGTCAGACATGGATCTGAGCCCATTTGGCTTCATAAACTTTGGCTTTGTGTATCTCATTCCTGATGGTAGCAGCATCCTATTGTAAGGACGAGATCAAGGGATTGGCTTCTAACCTGAGAGAGGTTGTAACAAACTCAGCCCTGATAACTTTGGAAGAATGTTTCCTAATTTGAGTTAATTTGACTCCTAAGGCTTTCAATGTGAAGGTGGTATAAGCAATTGCCTCATTCCACCACTCAATACAACCTACCACTCTTGAGGGCCAAGGTATGAGGTTCCAAATTCTATGAATATGAGCAACAGTTGCAAGGTGATGCAAGAAAGAAACATTGAGGCAAAAAAGGTGAAAGCAGCGCGAAGGAGGAGGAGAGCAAGCAACATTAAAAATAATGGGAGCATGGTCAGAAATCATCTTTCTCAAAATAGATAACACAGGAGGAGTAGAACAAGCAACATTATAAAACGTAAAACCTAAATGCTCTAAAAGCATAACTCTGTCAAGATGTTTCAAAATTATGTCATCCCATTTTTGAAAATTATACCAAGTAAACAATAGGTGGTGGGGAAATAAACAAAAGAAATATGACCATTAGGATCCACCAAGCGATGTTGTTAGCTCATAAAAAACCAAGCTTCTCATTCCCCAGAACACCACTTCTAAGGAAGACCACCAACCTTATCTGAAGCTTTTTCAATCATGTTGAAGTCCCCGTAAAAAAGCCAAAAGGCTTGGGGAAGAGACAAGGCTAACCACCACCACAAGGCACACCTATCAGAGCCATTATTAGAAGCATAAATATTTACAATCCCAAACTGTCGCCCATTAAGATCAAAAAGGGCCCGAACTGCTTGGTTTGAGGGATCCACACCCCAAGACACAAAACAAGACTACCACTTTAGAGGAACCAAAATAATTGCACCACCTTTTCGTGGAGAATGTTTCGTGGAAAAAATGATGCTATTCGGCCAAATAAAAGAACATGCACACTACAAATTGAAATTTGAGATTTTGACTTCTTGTAAACAAAGAAAGTCTATCTTGTCATATTCCTGAGACATCTTCTCAAACTCTCTATGGACTTGATATTTACGGATTGAGTCCGTCAGCCCTCTGACATTCTAGGACAGAAAAATCATTGAGCAGTGTCAAGGTGCATATCACCCTCAAGCTCATCATCAATATCATCCTCAAGTTCCTCATCATCTCCTAGACCCGTCAGCAGATCGTATGGGTTGTCTAAGAAACGACTAGGAGCATTACTTGCAAACACAGTAGAAGAGCGCTTATCATGGCGAATGCCAACATGTCTTCCATGACTGCGAGACCGATGGGGTCGGGCCAAAGCATCTTTGTAACTTTGTTCTACACCACTATGAGCAGATTCAACTCAAAAAGAAAGAGAAAGTAACAGCTGCTTATCAGTAGCATGTTGAGACCCACCAGCAGAAGACACATGCTACGTAGCAACAGAGGAGGTTGCATGCAACGGGGGAACAAAACCATTCCCAATCGGCCTGTCACCTTACCATCCTTAACGATTATTTTTTCCAACACTAATCCAAGGGCCATCAGAGTTACCATTAACCTAACCCCCTAAGGGTGGTGCATGTTGGGTTGACAGGGGAGAAGGAGCATTGAGATCTCAAGCAGTAAATCGACCCTCCATGAGTGGACAATCTCTAATCTTATGGTCTCTAGACTGGCAATGATAGAAAGAATCCGGTAATTTTATTTCAATCAACTTTTAACAGTAGGTAAAATTATCTATACGCAGGACCGGATGGTCTTTCAACTCATTATGGAGGTCAAGTTTGACACAGACCCGCTTATTAGTTCGGACACCAAAGAAGTGAGGTTGCTCAACACAAACAAACTGGCCCAAAGGCTCAACAATTTCTTTCAAAAAATGCCAACAAGGCACAGGAAAACCGGGGAGCTCAACCCACACAAGAATTAACAAAGGAGCATCTTTATCAACAGAAAAATCCCTAGACCAAGGTTGAAATACCAACAGGGAATTACGAACATACCACGGACCGTGGTTGAACACTTGCTTAACAGTATCAGTCGAAGAAAAGTGGAACAAGAAAAACCCATGAGTCAACTTCTGAATTTGCTCGACTTTTATTCCATAAGCAACCAAATAGTTTTGAACCCAGCCATGGATTACAAAATACAAAGGGATACGGCCCAAGAAATACCCAACAAGGGTGTGGCCTTCAAGCCATTCACAAGCTTCATTAAAATTTGGAAGAGGAATGTCAACATCAGGGACAAGATCATTACCTCGTGGTAAACCTTCGAAACCAGTTTCCTCGGTCCTTTGCATGGAGCCATCGTTCTCAGCCGCAACTCCACCAAAATTTGGAGCTAGAAAATGAGTTGCATGCATTATAAAAGAAATGTGGTGCACCGCCTAAACAAGTACGTCTCGCACGAGAATCGATGCAGTTTAAAAACTCTAAGGAAAAAGTTATTCAGCTCTAGCATCCACAGTGAAACCAAATCAATTCATTCGTAATAACATCAACTAAATTATTATGAAAACATTTTATCTCCATACAAATCTAAAAACAAGACTACCACTCTTGGTGGGCGTCGCGCCCACAGGAGGAATTCATTTCCATTATTAATTTTCTCTTGGTGTTACCGTCGGTTGTATTCACTTTAGTTTTACCTAAAAACATGCCTCTATATTATCCTCTATGTCACTCCTAGAACTCACACACAGATCAGTGGCATGTCATAGATGATACATATTTCATTTGAAATGGAAGGAAAATATGAGTTCAAAGAGGGTTGTTGTAGCAGCAGCGAGCGTGGGTTCGATACAGGTTCTGAGAGATCAGAATATCAAGTTGGATCATATTCACAATTTTATGGCTAATTTCTCATTTGCTACAGTTGCATCTCTTGTGGCCCTTCAAAGATCCTCTTTGCCCCAAGTTCAAGTTCAAGGCCAGGTTGATGATAATGTGGTGATTAGCAGAAAAGTAGAGATAAAAAAGAAGCATAAGTAGAAGCAATCGTAAGAGTGACTCATGTATTCATTCAATGGTAGAATTCCATAGCCCCATTCAGTTGTAAATTACTTATTTTGCTATGAAGGAGGCACCCAATACAGATGAGGGGAGAGACCCTTTGTCTGCCCTACTTTGTGACTGTGCGTTAAGCTTTTGCAGTCTTAAAAATTTTAGTTGAAGCACAAATGGTAACAATGAGTGGGGTGAGGAGTATACCCGGATGGGACAGACCCTATGGAATGGGAAGTCCTGGTCCCAAGGGATACGGGGAACGGTTTTCCTTAACATAAGTTTTTTAGCCCCAAGGGCTAGGTGTATTGGTAAGTGCTATTCTGGATGGGCACTTACTGAGAAGAGACCTGGGTTAAAACCTTGGTGGTGCCAGTTGCAAAGGTAGTAGTCTGCTCCGAATCCTCTAAGTGCACACTAGACCAACGATGACAATACAAATCCTAAGTGATCGGTGGTCCCCATCTCACATCGCATCAACAATTAATGAGACAGATAAGTTTGGTGGTTGCAGTCCCTGTGGTTTGAACCCTGCACAACCAATTACTAAAAATAGTGACTGTAGCCAACTCTTCTATGTAACAAAAAAAAAAAAAAAAGTGAGGTTTAAATTGTCTCCATATAAAAATTTTAAAATGATAATATTGAATAACCTTGTTGCCAGTGTTGCTATTATATAACCTATGCATGAATCCATTGTTTAGTAATTGCTTTGTATGACTTGACAGTTTGTAACTTGCATGAAGAGACATGCGAATACCAAGTGCTTTGTTTCCATGTAGGAATAATTGTCTTGCTTGCACTGGAATATTGGCAAGTGTGGATCTTGGTTGGGGGAAGGGGATTAAGACCCTTTCCCATGGTTGTATTGAAATTTACACTAAGTAATTTAGAGGTAATTCCTTTATTTAAATCTTACATAGAAAGCACAATATAATGAAAGAAAAGAGACACAAAATCATTATATTATTCATAGATAATAATTACAACACTATGATACAATATATGGAGTGGAGAGGATATTTATAACGATAACAAATCTCTAAATTATATAAATAAGTTTAACTTATGCCAACATAACAACATGGATATAAAATTAATTATAAGTTATAAGATGGTTTTACCAGGTCAACTACAATCCATAGGACTTAAGTAATAAAATATCACAATAAATTATAAATACAATTATAAAATGATTGTCCTTATGTCTATGTAATATTCCATCATACAATGTTGTCTTTAGCCATATGCTAGATGATACTTTCAACACTCCATCATAATTTGTACTAAGGGTTCAAGGAGAGAAGATATTAGTAATAATATATCTCCTCTATCCATAACAAATGCTTTAGTGAGACTCTATCATTAGGGAAGATACTTTTGAATCCCCTTCATCATTTCAAAGATGCCCACCCATATTTAGAAACTCGTTTTCACTCCTTTGCAATTTTAAAAAGCAATTCTTGGTTGTATGTTCTTTCTTCTTTCAATATCCACAAATAATCTTCAACTTCTTTAAATACTTAGCCTTACCCTTGGGCCTCTAGGTCTTAGCCTTCTTAATTTTAAAGCCTATACTTGTTAAATACCACCATAATTCCTCATTTTTACCTAAAACTAGGGGAAAGTAAAATTGATCAAGAGTAAGAGTATTTTGTTATTTTGTTATAAGGTTCAACATATAGCATACCAAAATCAACCTCAACATATTTCAAATTCATTGCATTATAGACCACATAAGGCATCACTGCAAAAGAAACTCTCGGGTCTAATATGCAATTGTGTAATACCAAACCTTCTACACATAAGGACAAATAAAAGGATCAATTTAGTCTTACCCATGTTGAGGGATGGCCGACTATGTACCATTTTGAAACTTGGGAAGGTTATTTGGCTAGTTGTCGAGCTCTTCAAAGATACTTTAACCAAATCCACATGTCTAGAAACTAGAAAGGTCTCTTTTAATTTCTTCACTTCTTTCACAATGTTGTTTTTAGGCTCATCCAATAGTCCAATCTCTCTTTGAGTAGATTGTTTGAATTTTTTTTATATCATTCAACTGCCTCTTCCTGTTGTTTCCTTGTTATAGTCAAGTAGTGTATCTTTTGGTAGGCCTACATCCTCTATTGATATATTGGGGATTTTTTTGGGTTGACTTACTTTGCAAATAATTTTGGTTTCTGCCTCTTGTGTTGCTCACTTTGCGGGTACATTTATGCTTCCCACCCTTCCAACTCAATCTGTACCCTAATTTGCTTTTTTTTTGGCTTCATAATTCCCAGGTTTCTAGTCATTAGGGTATATGATGGCATGGAAGCATGCTTGGATCCTGTTGTTATATTGACCAAAGAAGGTGTGAAGGGTTCCTTAGCTATAAAATATTATTTTGGATCCATCACTTAGGCCACTAACTGTTATGCTTTGTAGACTATGATTTGTTAAAAATGATATTGATATTCTCAGTAGGAATTACCATTGTAATGACTATCAAATGGTGGATATTTGTGTTTTTCTAGAGTGGTGAATGCTTTCTATTCTGATATTTATGCTATAGAAAAATATTTTCCATCAACCTCACTAATCAACATAATTTAATCTTCTAAGGCAAAATATTCCCCTTGAAGGTATTCTTAAAATCCTACCTCAGTTTTCTACTACTTCACAATTTTGAGCTCATTTGTCAAGTGGTGAATCACAACTTTTAGTTCTTGTATCTTATAATATTCTAGGATGTGTATGGTGGGTACGATTCTTGTCAAGAAATGAGATGAAGGATATAATCTAGACCATGTATCTGGTGAAGGGAAATGTAGTACTGGAAAGGAATCTTGTGGGTTTTCTTGATAAATCTAAGGCATATCTAGTATGGTTATTCTAAGAGGGAGATTTTTGACTGATATTAATACATTTTCCACTATGATTACAACCTAAAATATATGTGGTAACATTTTCTCACTATATTTTTTAATTTTAAGGCTTAAGTTTGGGGTGAATGCACAAAGGTAATAAATATAGGCTTGGTAATAAATATAGGCTTGGGCATGTGAGCATTATTTCTTAAGGGATTCTTCTCTAGGTTCTCTTAAACCAAATAATGAAATAAATGATACTCTCATGAGGATTCCTATGAATAAATAAAAACTGAGTGAACAGTAAGAAGGGATCTCCTAGGTCATCAAACTCTAATATGAGAGGTTCAACTAGGCTAGCCCAAGTTCTAATGTTGTTGTCTTCTAGTGACCAAAACCATGTCAAGACTTTTTCCTTAAAAGAGAGTGCAAGAAGCCTCACCATTACATCCTCATGGGAAATATTACAAATGGAGGCCAGAGCAATTATGTCTTTGCAATGCTCATAAATCATATTTTGGCTACCATCATAAGAGGACAAAATATTCAATTCGACCTAAGGAATCTCATGGGTGATCCGATAAGTTTAGGGGTTTGACACTATTCTAGGTTAGATACCCCAACCATGGATTCAAGAGTGATATATTATGATGCCCTTGGAACCAATGATTTTCTTAATATCTAGTGAGATACCTTGGCCTCCAGTCTTCTTATTTTTCAATTTTGGATCTCTTTTACCAACGGAGTTGCCAACCTTAGGTCCTTCAATCAGTGGAGTCACCAAGTGAATATGTATTCTCTACTTGTGAGGTCAAGACTATTTACTAGAATCTTGAGTTCTTTGGGAAAATGAGACAAATATTAAACAATTTGTCCCATCAGGCGTGCTTGAAACTCTTGGACCAAAATCTACGTAGTCTATAAAATGTGTCCTAAATTCTGGTTAATATTGGATGACTATGATTTCTCATAAGCTCAACCTCTAGAGAAGGTTGATTCCTTATGGTTATGGCAAAATTAAAACAATTTTTAAGATTAAAGAAATAAAGGAAAGGGCTAGAAAGGAGAGAGGGTTTAAAGAATACTTAAAATATGGATGGAGTATATTTTAACAACAATGAAATATACTATAACAGTATCTTTAAAAACAAATTAAAGCAAAGCTTATTAGAACAACCAGTAATAAAAGCATTACAGAGTTCATTAAGCTTAGTTTTTTTTTATTTTACATGGTGGAATCGGTAGCCACCACGATGATCCGAGCACGTTGTCCTTCTTTATGACTACCATAGTATTTTGTGCTATTCACCTCGAAAGCCACCACACATTACTCCGTGTAATCTAACCCTATAACCACCATGCCATATTCATTAAGCTTAGGTTATATACTTTAAACATTCCAAATACTTCATGAAAGACAATCTAACTGACAATCAAATTATGCAAAAGTTGCTTTAATGAAATTCACCATTCATAAAGTATAAAATATTAATGCATTAAAGTATACAATTTATACATAAAAACTTCAAAATTCTAACACCAATGGAGACCAAACAACTTTCACTTTGAGTGATTGCAAAGCAGAGTATATAGTATATGACAAGTAAATGCTAAAGAGTCAAACCTTGTGTTGAAGAGCTCTCAACTATTTATAAAATTATAATATTTTTTATGTTATTCTCCATCATTACAATGGGGGCCTTATTCTAGACTAATAAGGATAGGTATGATCTGACTTGCATGGTGGAAGAGTGTGTCTATCGTGTTCTTGCTCAAGCTAGCTAAACTATCTTGATTCTGATGAACATGTCGCTAGTCCTAATATTTTCTTGGAATGGCATTCATGCATCCTTTAAAACCTAAGTGTTTTTGGTGGTTGCAACGTTTTACCACAACTAGTCGGTGGTGCCAGCTCAACTTGACCATTTTGATTTGGACGACTATGTAAGACATGTGGATCTTGCTAGAAGAGACATGTTTAGGAGCCTAACCGTTCATCATCAGGCTTGGAGATGTTACCAAGATCTTGGAGTCTAGGTAGGGGTTTCTTAGAGTGTTACTAACATCATCTTTAGAGAATCCCAAGCTTATATTATTCAAGTTTTGTGTTATTTTTAGGCTTGGTTGAGGTTTGGTGTGTCGTCGATATTTGTAGATATCAGATCTAAGTTGTCGAGATTGTTATAATAGTAAATATATTAAAATTAAAAAATAATAATAATTTAAAAATATATAAATTTTAAAAATATAATAAAATATTTATTTTATACTTTGTTGACTTATACAATTCATAAAAGCAATCCCCTTCCTTTGTTCAAGGTTTGGCTCTTCTTAGGAAGGTCCAAGGTTCAAACTGTAATGTGTATAGTTGTGTGTTAATCTCCTATTGATAAGTGTAGCTCTCAGCCTTACAAGGGTCATGGCTAGAAGGGGACTACTCAACCCTATACTATGGTTGTAAGAGTTTATAACACCACGAATCCAAAAAATAAATAAAAATTTACCTTTAATCTATAATACTGATATAAAAGTTAGGTGAGATTCCAATAAAAGGGATACTAACATAAAAGTTAAGTGAGAGGACAAATAAAAATATAACTTTTTCGTTAGTGCAATTTATACAAAGAATTTAAAAAAATGTAATTAACTATGAGGTCTTGTAAGAATGTTGGGAAGAATTTTGTTTGGCTAGAATCGTGGAGTGCACGCAACAAAGCTAGAATTTGCAAAGTGAAGCACAGAGAAGAAAAAAACACAAGTGATAGTAATTTATTTTTCTAGAAAAATCTTTCATTTTTTGGAGGAGGAACAAATTTTAGGGAAGACAAAAAACCCTAGCACCGATCGATTTTTCTAGGAGAGATCGTGAGTATCAGTTTAGGTATGGTACTTCTTTGGCTTTAGCTTTGAAAATATTTTATTGGCTAGGGATTTAAAAATAGGGACCTCTTCTTTGGGAAGTGATTTATGGTAGTTTGTTGGTTGCAATGATGACTGTAGCCTCACATTTCAAACAATCTGGCAATGAGGCCTTCTCCATGTTTTCACAACAGTTTTCCTTTGATAAGGAGAAACTGGATTCTATGCGTCAAGTGCTTAAATCAAGGAAAGCACCCCATCCAAAACCACTGCTCGCTCTAACAATGGTACCTTTGTGCCCAAGTTAGATGAGTCTCCTATGATTGAGGTGCCTCCAACCCTCATCCAATAGCCTTTTCTCACATTTTGCACCCAAGCTCTTGCATGTAAATTTGTGGGAATATGGCCTAGTCTAGTCACAATCCAAAAATGAATTAACACACATTGGGGGGGTAAAGTATCCTCTTATGAATTCATGATGATAGGTAGGGGATACTTTGTTGTTACATTTGTCTCTGTGGAGGGTAAGAGCATTATCTTTCATAGAGTTCCCTACTTTTTGGGATCTAGCCCACTCTACATGACCCCGTGGAGCATGGCATTTGATCCTCAAGAGGAGGAGCTTGAAGAAGTTTTTATCTGGGTGAGGTTACCATTTTTGCCACTGCACCTATGGAAAAAACCTTTGATGGAATTAATAGGGAATGTTATTGAAACGTTCATTGATTGAGCTCCTCCAAAGGTCAATAACGCTATATGCACACACATCTATGTGCAAGTCAATCTAAAAAAGGGTTTTCTAGAGCATATTGGAATAAAGGTGTTTGATTGGGTACATAACCAACCCCTCGACTACGAGCATATACCATTCAAGTGTATAACCTACCATGAGCATGGGTATTTCTCATGAAACTGCCCAATTAAACAAGCATAGAAAACAAAAAAGGAAGAACTAGGATTATAGGAAGTCAAAAGTAGACTACGCAAATCAAGAAGCAAGAATCGACAACCTCAACCACAAGATCAAAAAAGCTTCCAACACAAAAAAAATTATAAGTCTTAATGAAGGAGAAAAGGAAATCACCTCTCTAGATGTGATGGCTCCTAAAGATAAAGAGAAGATACCTACAACTAAAGCTGACAACCCACCATAGATCTTAGGAGATACACCAATGAACACAACATCTAGAGAAGAAACTGATGGGAACTCAGAGGAAGAGGTAGAAGAAATACAAGTGGAGAAAATAGTGATTCTAGAGGGCTTTCCAACCACATGATATGTATCTAAGGGAAGAAAATCGAACCAAAAACTCAGAAATGAGCAAGCACAAAAAGACTTGCAATCCAAAACCCAAGTCATAATTGAGGAGAGCTTCGTAAAAAATAAGAAAAAATCTAAAAAATGAAGATTATGTCATTGAACTATAGGGGACTGGGAAGTCCTTTGAAAAAAACTATCTCAAAATTCTAATACAGGAGCAAAAGCCAACAATAGTTTGTATTCAGGAAATAAAAATAGTAAATGCAACATTGACTACAGAATATCAGAAGATATGGGCATAACTAGAATTGATAATCGTTGATTCTGTGGGAGCTTCATGAGGACTGGCTTTGGCTTGGGACCCACAATAATTATTTTGTATCTTACAACATAAGCACAATAACTAGATATGTATAAAATTTGTCTTACTAGATGAGACTAGTGTAGTAGTAATAAATTTTTATGGTATAAATCATCGTATCTGGAAAAGAAAAGCATGGAAAAACTTAGCACAATGGCTAGACAATGAGAATTTTGATAACATAATACTGGGAGGAGATCTCAACATGATTCTCTACCTCTGGGAGAAGGTTGGGGGAATTTTAGCAAGGGATCCAAATAGAGATCCGCTCAATCAAATTATGGTAGATGAAAGCTTAGAAGACATTTGATCGACCAAAAGAAAGTACACTTGGAGAAATAGAAGAGCAAGGACAAACCATACTACAGAAATATTGGATATATTTTTTATCAATGAAAATATCCTAATAACTTTCCTCTCACTTCTTGTCACATATTAAGAAATCTATCTCATATCATAAGCCAATTCTCTTGGATAGCGGTCAAAGCCTCTAACCTCAAAAAATTCCTTTTAAATACAACTTTGAATGGGTAGTAGAAGAAGATTTCAATGAACTTGTGGAAAGCACTTGGAACCAACAGGTCCAATCCATCAACCCCTAAGAAAAATGGAAAAGCAAAATTCAAAAATTGAAGCACGTGATAAAAAAATGGTTGGCAGAAAAAGTGAGAGTAAAACTAGAAAAGAAGCGGTTGATGCAATAACTAGAGTAGCTAGAAACAAAAATTGGGGATCATACTCCTCAACCATGGCAAGAAGATGCAAGAAATGACATGATTCAAAATTTCAATAAATTAAGCACTGAAGAAGAAACACATTGGAGGCTTAGATCCCGAATGGTTTGGCTAAGCAAGGGGGATAGAAACACCAAATATTTTTATCTAAAAACCATGCAACACTGCCAAAGGAACACAATCAAGGAGATAGAGCATGAAGGAACCACTTATATAGATAGGAAGAAAATTAAGGAACTTGCCAATCAACATTACTCAACTCTGCTCTCTAGAGAAAATGGTAACCCACATTCCCAAGGAATACTACTACAACATATATCGACAATACATTGCTACTGACTTTGGATTCTATGGTTGAGGCAAGAAGGATTAAAAATATTCTCATAATGTATGAAGAAGCGACTGGACAGAAAGAAATTTTTTATAAGAGCAAACTTTATTTCATCAATACCCCCATTCCTAGGCAAAACAGCATAGCAAGGATCATGGAATTTCAGATTGTATCCCTTCCCACCTCCTATTTACATCTTCCCCTGTTTACGGGGAAACCTGAAGAATCAATGTGGAACATAGTTTTGGAGAGGATCCAAAAAAATCTAGCAGGTTGGAAAGGACATCTGTTATCTCAAGGAAAACGGGTTTTAACTATGGCTTCACTTCAAAGTATACCTGTTTACTTCCTATCAGTCTTCAGAGCTCCCAGCAAGGTGTATCATAAAATTGAGCAGCTTCAAAAAAATTTCTCTAGTTAGGGACTGAGGATAATAAAAGGATCCATTTAGTATGTTAGAAGAAGGTTTACAAAACTAAAGCTAATGGGGGTTTAGGATTGAGGAGAGTTGCTCATCTCAATACAACTATTTATAATTAGGGTGGGGGAAAGGGCCATAGTTAGGAGGAAATACCTCCAAGGTGTGAACTTCCTTAATGAAAACTTAGCAATTAGGGTCCCCTTCTTTGGAAGGTAATCCTCCTGGGACTTGTCGAAAGGTCTTAGATGGATTCTAGGAAATGGGCAAACAATAGACTTTTGGAAGGATCGACGGGGCGAGGCGAGGAGTTATCCCCAAAATCCTCATTTGCCTAGGATTCAAGAGCATATAGATGATATAAATATCACGTGGAAAGATGGTTTTAGCGCAGAGCCTTTATAACATTTTAACTCAACAAATTATTCCCTTTGGAGAGGATGAGGATCACATTGTTTGGGCGGGACTTGTTGATTTTCATGTGGGAGGTCAACAATTTCAACCGAGTTTGGTTTGGATCAAAGGCTTAATTCCTAAAATATCCTTTTTTCTTTGGTCGAAATCCTCACTCCTATGGACAATATGTTATCCAAAGTTATGGTTATTTCTAACCATGTGGGGGCGGGATGGGAGACAACCCAACACTTGTTTCCCGGGTCCGATAGCGGAGTCCATCCTGGATGAACTTTTCCAAGCCTTTAGGATCTCGTGGGTTAAGTCTGCTCTTATATACAAAGTGTTCAATCAATGGCCTCAACCCTTTGTTAGCCTAAAACTTAAGTACCTTTGGAAAATTTGTTGGCATAATTTTCTCTAGTAGATTTGGCTAGAAAGGAACCATAGAGCCTTTAAGGATACCATTCACAACCCAAAAACCATCCTCAACAGGATTATTGTCTTTGCGAAAGAAAACCATAGCACCTTAGTGGATGAGAACCACTAAATTATTCCCCAAGAAAAATAATTAGCTCAGGCCTTAGGTATTGAGGACAAACCTTCCATTCCTTTGCCCAATCTTAGAAATGGGATTTCTTGGGAGCCACCCCACCAGGTTTGGTTTAAACTAAATTTTCATGGTGCAACCAAGGAGAAACCGGGAAGAGATGGAGCTGGAGGAATAATCAGGGATCATCAAGGAAATCTGGTCAAGGCCTTCACTGAACCATTGGGAATCGGAACTAATAACGGCGGCTAGAGCCCTTTGGAGAGGGTTGCAAGTATCCCAAGCAACTCAAGGTAACTTGATGATTGAAAGTGATTCTATGAACATCATCAACCTGTTAACCAATGGCAAAAAACCTCCATGAAGAATCGAGGGAGTCATCCATGAAGTGAGGATCCTTTTTGCGGCAATACAAAATAGGAGGGCTCGTCACGTGTACCGTGAGGCTAAAAGGTCAGTTGACAAATTAGCCAACATAGGTGTTGATGTTGGTAGTTTGGTGACATGGACACAAGGTGTGCCACGTGAAGTGGAAAACATTATTAGTCATGAAAATAAACCTACCCGTTAAGGAGAAATATGAATGGGTGTTCGTTTCCCATGGAGTTGGTAATAACTATGGGGTTTTCCTCTAAATCATACCAAATTGGAAATGAAGGTAACAAGGTGTAAGCCTTGGAAGATTCCGACAAAGAATAGGAAATGGGCAAGCAACAGGTTTCACAAGTGCAAAGTTCCAAGCTTCAATTCCTCGTCAATGTAAGTAATGTTTGGTCGCTATGTTTAGGTATGGGTGTGCTTTGTTAGTAAGGTGTTGTAGGGGATTCAACACAATTTTTGGTAAGAAAGTTTCAAGGATGACTAGGATCTATAATCTCAACAGAAGGCTGGATATTGTAATAGGTTTTAGGTTAACCTGCAAAACCCGGTAATTAATGAAGACTTTTATTTACCAAAAAAAATATTAAGTTTGAAAGACAAACAAGATCTCAGTCAACCAATCACTATGGATGAACTTAAGGAGGTTATAACAACTCTACCAAAGGACAAAGATCATGGACCTGATGGATTCACAAATAAATTTTACCAATAATACTTACACATCATCGAAGAATATTTGCTACACATGATTGAGGATGTTAAGGTGAAAGGTAAGCTTCTTGGAGCCATAAAATCCACCTTTCAAGCATTGATTATTAAAGAAAAAAATGTCACTACTTTCTCTAGATTTAGACCAATTTCTCTATGTAACTCTTCCTACAAAATTATTACCAAATTGTTGGCCAATAATATAAAGAAGAAACTTGATAAAATAATATCAGAAGAGCAAGGGGGGTTCATTCATGGAAAAAAAATATATATATATGATAATATCATAACAATGCATGAAGCCCTCCATAGTAGTAGAAAATAAAAAAATAAACAAATTGTTATAAAACTTGATATGACAATCGCCTTTGATCGAGGTAATATACAATTTGTAGAACAGGTCCTACAAAAGTTTGGACTCCCACATCAGGTCATCAAGTGGATCAGAGTATGCATAAAAAACCCATGGATAGTTCGCTTAATAAATGGAGAACCAACATATTTCATTTAATATACAAGGGGAATTAGACAAGGGTATCCACTATCACCATATATTTACATCATTTTAGTTGAGACTCTTGGAAGATTAATTAACCATCTTCGAAGATAAATAAAAATAACTAGGATAGAGGCTGTAGTAGGATGCAAAGTTGTAACACATATCCAATTTGTAGATGATATCATTCTTCTAGGTGAAGCCACTAAGCAAAATGTTAGATAATTCAATAAATGCTTGGATTGGTTCACACAAGCTATCAAGGCTCATATAAACACTCAAAAGAGTCAATTCTACACACAAAATGTTGCAGCAATAAGATTCAATCTCTTTTGCACTATCCTAGAATTTCGGTCTGGCACAAAACAATACTTCAAATATTTAGAAGTGCCCATGAGATTCCACCTCAAAGCCTCAGACTACTGGAGACCAACATTGGACAATATGGTTAGGAGGATACAAATTTATAGTAATAGTTGGCTCAGTCTTGCAAGAAAAGCAATATTTATCAAATCAATGTTAGCTTCTCTTCCAGTATACCAAATTTTAGTATATCATGCTCCCAAGTTTATTTTACAAAAGGTAGATGGAATCATACACAACTTCCTATGGCAAGGAGGTAGGGAATAAGAAAGAAAAATTTGCACTTGATCTATTGGGAGATGGTCATCAAAAGTAAAATTCAAGGAGGATTGGGAATCATAAAAATGGATACAATTTTGAAAGCATTGGGAGCAAAAATTCTCAGGAACATGCTTAAACACAATCGAGCATGGCAATGCATACTAGTCAGCAAGTATGTAAATAATCAAACAGGTATTCAAATGCTCAAACATATAGACAAAATTCCTAGATCCTCATTGGTTTGGAAACATATAGTGGATATAAAGAGCATAATAGAGGATAGAATTTCTTGGTTACCAGGATATGGTAAGTCAATTAATCTATGAGAGAATCCAATCCTAGGAAATCCACCATTAAGAGAGAGAATTCCAATCAAATTGTAGAATCACTTGGAAAGCCAAAGAATACTCAAATTAGGTAACTTGTTTTATTAGACCTCAAAAAATTTGAACTGGATCTCCCCTCCCATTCCATATAAACTTCAAGGAGATTGAGATTATTTTAAGTCCCACATGGCGATCATTAGACCTCTTCATCCCATGATGCCAGATAAACTTATTTGGGGTAGCATCAATAGTAATGGGGAATACTCAGTGCATCTAGGATTCCAACATCAATAGATTGGACCTACCAACAAAAAACTATCGATAGTGTGGAAAAATAGAGCACCACCTAAACTGCAAGTATTCAACTAGCTAGTCTCTCAAAATAAAATATTAATAGGTGATAATCTACAAAAGAGGAGTATACAGGACCTCATGTTTGTTACAGGTGCAAGCAAAATAGTGAAACAATTTTCCATATTTTTTTCAAATACCCAAAGGCAATATCAATTTGGTTAGGAATAACCAAAATTCTTGGCACTTCCTACTCTGGAAGGTTAACCATAGACACATGCTTTACCAAGTAGAACAAACAATATAAAGGTAAACTGATAGGGAAGCACCTCTTGAAATATCTATGGAATTCTATACCATATTTTATCATTTGGCACATCTATTTGGACAAAAAAAAGATGTTTTTTGAAGGTAAAGGTAAGGAAAACAAAACTCTAATACGAACAATAAAGAAGAATTAGTCTTAAATATCAAATCTAGTTTCTATCAATAATAGTATGAAGATCTATCATCCACAAAAAGAAGAATGATCTACCAACTTAATATCCAAGCTTTCCTAACACAGGGAGGCTGCAGAGCAAACAATTATTTGCTTGACATATGTTTTTTGATGCTCTTCTTTGATGGTGCCTCCAAGTCCAACCCTAGTCAAGTAGTGGCAAGGGGACTGATTCTTATAGGACCCCGTGAGATCCTACTCAAATACATGATCAACTTGGAAACAACATATAACAACATGGCAGAGACTATTGAATGTGAAATTAACTTAAAATTGATGGCAAAGCAAGGAATCACTCAGGTCACAGTTTATGGTGATTCTAAACTGATAATAATAACTCTTGACAAAAATAAAGATTTTAGATCTTTACAATTGAAGATTGTTTAAAATAGGATTAGATAACTAGGTAGGATAATTGGCAAAATATCCTATCAATACGTAAGACGAGAATTCAATAAATAGGTCGACACACTAGTGAATTAGGCAATCAATATAGCCTTTGGTTATTATCGTCAAATAATCAAGAAGCATAAGGGTAGAGATGGTATGTGAGGATGATGAAGACTCCAATAATGAGATCCTTTTTTATCTTCATGTTCTATTTTTTTAAATACTCTTTTCATAGTGGAAGTCTGAGGTGTAGACCAATTGGTTTGATCAAACCCTGTAAGGGAGGTGGAGGTCCAAGGTTCAAATCTTGGGTCTTGCCAGACTGAACGCTTGTCCCTTTCCTGGTGCTTTCAGCGGTGTAAAAGGTTTAAAATGATTGTGGCATTGTGGTTATAGGGGTGGACCAATGCAAGGATCGTGTGGCGGCGTGGGGGAGAGAAAATAAAAAATACTGTGGCGGCCATAAAAGTCAGACAACCTACCTGGATTCGTGGCAGCTACCAATTTCACCATGTAAATTTAAAAAAAAATACTTTGTTCACTTTGATTTCTCTTATTAAAGAGTTTTGTACCTTTTGTTAAGTAAATAATTCTTTTTATAAAAAAAATGTTGAATGGGATTCAATTAAAAACGTCAAAATTTATATATACTTAACATCTCAAAATTCTATAAAATGTAGGAAAAGACCTTTCTTTACCATTCAAATCAAAGACTTATCTTGATATCAAATTGTGAAAATGATTGATGCCTTTGAATTCATTTCTTAAAATCTGGATGGAAGACCTTTCTCTACCATTCAAATTGAAGACTTATCTTGATATCAAATTGTAAAAATACTTCAACTTGATGCCTTTGAATTCATCTCTCAAAACCCAGATCGAACCCACACACAGCAACAATAAATGCCTTTGAATTTATTTTCAATATGTTACGAATATTGATTAAATCTATACATTGTGTGACTGACCATAAGTAGATCAAGGCGAGACAAAATAGAAAGGAGAAAACCAAAGGAAGTGAATACCATTTACGATAAGCACTTTCCAACATTGCAGCAAATAAAATTCTAGTTGTTTTACATTCCTGCCATGGGCGCCCACAAAAGGCGATGGTTTCGTTACCAGACCTATCTGTTTGTTATATAAAATTCTAAATCATACAATCTTGTCCATTTAAAACCAATAAAATTTCTCTCAATGTAAGATAGCATTTGCTTAATGTACAATCATAATAAAAAGTACAAAATAGGGCACATAGGGTCTCTTCCCTCATCTATTTGGGTGTCTCCTTGTTCTTTATGCTATTTTCTATGGCATCCAACCTGGTTGTAATTCCTCTTATCATCTCAACAATATCAATATTTTTGGCATTTTGTGGTTATTGTGGCCTTCCTCAGTGTACCATATCTTCTTCAACCTTATCTCTAATACCAATTAATGTAGTCTAGATGTATCAAAACAAATTCACACAACAAAAAAATGAACTACAAGAATTTACTTGCATTCAACAAATATGTTTTTATTTGAGTGTCATTTGTTCAACATCTAAAATTAAAACCAATAATAAAAAAATTGTAGCAACAAAAAGTGTAGTCACGAAAAAACTTCCCTTGTCATAAACTGGAATTTATAGCAAAACTCAAAAGTTCATTAATTTGCTTCTCTTGTTGGTTTTCTATAAATTGCAACAAAAGTCAAAAACTTCATTAGCTAGCTTCTCTTGCTGATAATCAGGAAATTCCAACAAAACTCAAAACGTTTATTAGATAGCTTCTCTTTTGACAATTTGGAAATTGCAGCATAACTCAAAAATTTCACTAGATAGTTTCTCTTGTCGGTAATCTGGAAATTGTAGCAAAACTCCCAATTTATGTGTCTCTAACAACAAAAATGAAGGTGGAACATGGAAGTTTAAAATCCATACCCCTTCTTCTCTGGGCACCTGGCAAGATCTTCAAATTATTATTTTTATTATTTTTTACCCAAATGCTCCTACATCAATGGAGAAAGTTCGACATGCCATCAAGATAGCTAGTAAAAGAAAAGACAAGACGTTGTGTACAAAGGATCACGGGTTCAATCATCATCTCATCATTTTTACCTTTTGAGACAAATTTCATTCGAAGAAGATTGAAGATTTCATGTTTTCATCCTCGCATGGTGGTTTGGTCAATTGAACAGCTAAGTGGAGGTATAGGCATATATTGCAGGTGGTTTAGGGCTTGAACCATACTTTTTCTTAGGGAAAGGAATTTTAGTTGGCATGAAGGGTGTTCTTCATAGAGGCGCTAGATTGGTTGGATCAATAGAGAGCTTAGCTCAACTAGCTACATTTCCTTGGTTAAGCCATTCATGGATTCTACAACCCGAGGCCATATCATAAGAAGGTTATTTTTTCTATTGTGTCATTTTATCGTGATGATGGAATGGAGGTTTAACTCACAATTGAAAGGTGGGTGCCTTACTTAGTGCAAGGTGCCCAACACATGGGAGACCATGTTTGAGGCTATTTTTGGCATTTCCAAACAACTGACAAAGACAATATGAAGATATGGCTGATGTGGTGGCTAATGTGGCACCCTTGTGTACCACATAACCATATTTTTATCTTATATACCCTATTAACCAATCAAATTGAGACAAGTATCGTAATTGTAAGAGTTTAGAAGCATTGAGGTGGAAAAAAATCAAAGGATACTAGGAAATCATAGAACACCAAGTGGTAGTAAGTGATTGATTTATAGTTTTGTAAATTTTGGGGCTTTAATTTTTGTATCTTTGAGGCCGATTAGAGTAAAAATTTCGGATGTTATAACTTTTGCACATGGAAATGTTTTGAGCCTATTTTTTTTAAATTACAAGATTTTTTAAGCTCCATGCATTGGTAGCATTAGTTGAAGGACCTATTATAATGTTAGGGGATAAATAATATAATATGGATCAACAGGCCCTTGTTACTTGCCTCAATGGAGAAAATTATAGTATTTGGTCAACTCAAATGGACTTATTACAAAGACAAACCTATCAAGGTATGGTCAAAATTGCATGAGTTATTTGATAATATAAATACAACTAATGTAAGTTGTTTGGGTTTTTTGGCTTTTATCCTCTTATGTACCTCTTGCTTCTCTCTTCCAGTGTGATGTAAAAGGTTCGAGGAGCTATTCAAAACCCCTTCTTCAACCTTATAAAAAAAATATAAGTCGCTTGGAATTAGAGCTTTCTTCTCTCAAATTGGTTGAGTTTAATAACATTGAGGACTATATTATGAGAATTAAGGCATTAAGAATAGATATTGCATCTTCTAGAAACAAAAAAAGATGATGTAGAATGTGTGAAGACTCTCCTTGTCAATCCCTCTTCTTTCAAATGTTGAACCTCATAACAAAATAACAAAATACTCCTACTCTTGATCAACTTTACTTTCCCCTAGTTTAGTTTTAGGTAGGAATGAGGAATTATGCTGGTACTTCACAAGTATAGGCTTTAAACTTAAGAAGGCTAAGACCTAGAGGCCCAAGGGTAAGGGTAAGTCTTTAAAGAAGTCAAAGATCATTTGTGGATATTGCAACAAGGAAGGACATCCAACCAAGAATTGTTTGTTGAAATTGCAAAGGAGTGAAAACAAGTCTCTAAATATGGGTGGACATATTCCAAATGATAAAGGAGATTCATAAGTATTTTCCCCAATGATAAAGTCTCACTAGAGCATTTGTTATGGATGAAGGATATATTATGGTTACTAATATCTTCTCTCCTTGAACCCTTAGTACAAATTATGATGGAGTGTTGAAAGTATCATTTAGCATATGGCTAAAGACAACATTGTATGATTGAATATTACATAGACATAAGGACAATCATTGTATAATTATATTTATAATTTATTGTGATATTTTATTACTTAAGTCCTATAGATTGTCAAACCATATTATAACTTATAATTAATCTTAAATCCATCTTGTTATGTTGGCATAAGTTAAACTCATTTATATTATTTAGAGATATTGTTATTGTTATAAACATCTTCACCACTCCATATATTGTATTATATTGTTGTAATTCTTATCTATAAATAATAGAATGATTTCGTATCTCTTTTCTTTCTGAAATAATTACTTCTATTTATTTCTTAAAAAATAAGTGTAAATTTTAAAAGATGAGTGTAAATTTCAATACAACCATGTGAAAGGGTCTTAAAGATGAGTGTAAATTTCAATACAACCATGCGAAAGGGTCTTAATCCCCTTCCCCAACCAAGCTCCACACTTACACACCCATGGCATCAACATTCCAATGCAAGCAAGGCACTTAATTATTCCTACATGGACACAAAGCACTTGGTGTTCGCATGTCTCTTCATGCAAGTTACAAACTGTCAAGTCATACAAAGCAATTACTAAACAATGGATTCATGCATAGGTTATATAATAGCAACACTGGCAACAAGGTTATTCAATCTTATCATTTTAAAACTTTTAGCTGGAGACACTTTAAACCCCACCCATTGTTACCATTTGTGCTTCAACTGAAAATTTGTAAGACTGCATTCGCTCAATATACAGTCACAGTACACAAGTACTAAGTAGGGCAAACAGAGGGTTTCTCCCCTCATCTGTATTGGGTGCCTCCTTCGTAGCAAAATAAGTAATTTACAACTGAATGGGGCTATGGACTTTCACCATTGAATGAATACATGAATCAGGAAGGGCCCCAACATCTGAGGTACATCACCTGCCTTACTAACTCTTCCGATTGCTTCTGCTTCTTTTTTATCTCTGCTTTTCTGTGGATCATCGCATTATCAGTAGAAAATAACTGAAGAGGGTAGTATCCCACTAAAATAATTAAAACTCAACTTTAAAACCTTTAAATTGAAGCAATTAGTCCACTCACAAGATGATTGTCCCGTAATCGAAGTTGTATGAGATGGAGTAATTTACAGGCACCGTGCCGCTAAGTTTGTTTGTGCCGCTAAGTAATTTCTTCAGTTATAGGCACGGTGCCTGTAAATTACTCATCCTTCACAACTTCGATTATAGGACAATCATCTTGTGAGTGGAACCAAAGGCTTGTTTATTCTAACCGCCTTAACTAATTGCTCCAATTTAGAGGTTTTAGAGTTGAGTTTTAATTATTTTAGTGGATATTGCCCTCTTCAATTGGTCAGCTCTCACATAGGCTCTATTATTATTTAACCTGGTCTTGAACTTGGGGCAAAGAGGATCTTTGAAGGGCCACAAAAGAGGCAGCTACAGCAAATGAGAACATAGCCATAATATTGTGAAGATGATCCAACTTGATATTCTCATCTCTCTATCAAACCCACGCTTGATTCGTTATATTGTTGATCCGGCATGAGGGGGACTATTGGTCGATTGGGATTCATATCGTTGTTATATTGTTGATTCGGCGTGAGGGGGACCATTGATCGATTGGGATTTATATTATTTTTATATTGTTGATTTGGCGTGAGGGGGACCATTGATCGATTGGGATTTATATTATTTTTATATTGTTGATTCGGCATGAGGGGGACCGTTGATCGATTGGGATTTATATTATTTTTATATTGTTGATCCGACGTGAGGAAACCATCGGTTGATTGGGATTCATACCATCCTTTTCATTTTTTGGTGCACACTTAGAGGATTCAGATCTGACTACTACCTTTACAACAAGCATGTCCTCGAGGTTTGAACCTAGGTCTCTTCTTGTTAAGTGTCTGAACACATAGATAATTACCAATCCACCTGACCCACCCATGGAGACACAATATTAAATAATTTGATGGTGGACATGTTTATTATTGTTGGTTGATGATATTTCATTTTGAAAAAACCATTGACTTTAGTTTCTTTTTTATTTTAATTGATTATATAAAATTGAAACAATTCTTATTATAATCATATAATGTTAATTTTTTCTAAGCTTGCTTATTCACGTGCACCATGCCACGCCCCACCATGGTTTCAACCTGGGTCTCCCAAACGAGAGCCCAAAGCCCTAACCACTAGGGTATTTGGTAATGGCTCATGTATCTTGTTTGCAAAGATTTAAATTGAAATGGTTTTTGTAGTATTAAATCATGATCATCTAGTAGTATTACAACAATTTAGTAATTATACATGTATCTTTGGACAAGATTTGAATTTGGGTTTATTTATTTTTTATTTTTTAAGTTGAGGGATATAGTGAGTTGAGTTAATGCCATGTGATTTTTTAAATTGATTATATGGAATTGAAATGATCTTGATCATATTACATCATGATCAAATCATGCAAGTATTATTTGTTAATATTTTCCTCCAAAGTTAAATTAAGCCATTTGGTAACTTGATTATATTAATTAATTAATTAATTATTTATTTATTTATTATTAACCATGAGGGATCATGATTATGTTCAATAACTAGCAAATATTTATGTTTAAGGTTCAAAGAGAGTATAAAAAATATGCTTTCCGTTGTTAACTCTTAGATTAAGATATTTTTATGTGAATTTTATGGTACTTTTGTATTATAACTTTCTTTTTCATGGATTTTGACTCAATTATGTGCTAAGTCTTGAATCAATATTATTTTAATCTTTTGGTATTTACAAAATAATATATTTTATTTATAATAATATTTTTTGTTAAAGCAAACGGGGATTCCATAGAGACCCCTTTTCAAAATGATAAAAATCATTACACAAGCATCAAAATCAAAGGTCATAAAGCAAGCATCATGCACTACTAGCTTATGCAAAAGCATTTGGGAGACTAAATTAATAAAAACATGAAAGGTCTTCTTAGTTGCCAAGGGAAAAGGAAGTGGCACAACTTTTCATCTTCTTCCAACATTGTTTCTCATGGTTGAAAAGTCGTAAGTGGAGGTGTTGCTAATTGTAGAGACTGGAAAAGGATCAATAGGGCCACAAAGAGATTGCAAGCATCTTGGATGGTCGACAAAGTATTGGATAAGGTCAGCAAGGAGTTGATAAATGATCGACATGATATTAAAAGGGGACGTCGACAAGGATCCGAGATGACCAACCAAGGTTGGCAAGGACCAAAAATGGAAGTTTGAGGTGTTGTATATTTTTAAACAAAGAAATATAAATTGTATTTTGTTTTATTTACTAGCTTTTGCATGTGTTTGTGTGGAGATGTTTAGTTTGTGGTCTTTCATTGGCTCCCTCCTCTAGTCTACATCATAATGGTATCAGAGAGGGTGAAGATTTTGTGTGAGCATTGAGAATTTTTGTGCCACAACTTTCCATGCTAAAAACTTTGTTAATGTTGTTCCAGAACAAGTTGGTGTTTGAGATAATTTTTAGCAAAGGAGTTTTCAAATTTGAAGAGTAGAGATTTTTTTGGGAATTTTTCAAAACTACATTTTTATTTTGAAGAAATTTATTTTAGAAGTGAATTGTTTTTTTCTCTATGCCTCTCTTCAAGAGGAAACCATTTTCTCTTGTGGAGCCATCAAAAAATATTAAGCCTAATGTTTTGGTGTTTCAAATTTGATATATGAAGAAAATATTCAAGGATTATCAATAATATTTGAAGTATATAAATCACTACCACTAGAAAGTAAGGATCTACAAAGTTACGAGAAAGATGAATCTGACTTACGAGGAGGCTTTCATGTTAGAACGTTGTGTAACATAGAAGGTTCAAAAATTTTCAAATGTGTTGATTGGACAAGTTGAAGTGTCTTGGTTGGCAGTTTTTTTAATTTTATGGACATAGTAACAGGAAAGCTTAAATTATACAATTTGTGTGATATTTTTAAGTTAAAAATTTGTACAAGACGAGAAAAATGGAATGTAGTTGTTTCATTCTAAGATGTTAAAATGTAATAATGGTTGTTGTGTTTGTTTTTTGTTGTCTAAGATGTTACGTTGAGTTTTTATATACTACCCATTTTTTTAGCATTATATTTTCTTGTTAGAAAGTCTAATTTGAGGAAGATAAGTGGGGTAAGAGGGGATCACAGAGAAAATATTTTGACAAGGGCTTGGAGGAATTTTTTAAAGAGGATAACTCCAATGAAGAGGAGAGGAGGCACATGAAGAAGAGGTGGAAGAAGAAAGAGAGCATCAAGAAAGAGAAATATGAAGAGTGAGCACACAAATAGAGAATCAGAGACAAGGAAGAGAAGAGGAGCCAACATAAATGACAAGGGCATGAGTTGCAGGGAAGAGGTGGTCACAATATAATATGCCATTAATTTGCACAAGCACCTTCATAGATGTAGTTATAAGAAAATGACTCCCAAGGTCGTAAAGGAGAACTAAAAATTTATCCAGAAGGCAATGGGTCTCACTAACGTGAGGAATGATGTGAAGGTGAATACGGTTGTGTGGAGCAAGGGCATCTTGAGCGTACATAGAAGGATCAGGGTTCAAATATCTAGAAAGAAAAAATCTTGAAGAGGATGCCAAGGAGAAACTTTATTCAGTCGTTACTATTGCTAATGTACCCCCAAGGAACTCAATAGTTTGGGTAATAAGGTTATTGAGGAGAAGGATTGATAATTATATTTTATTAGAAAATTATATTTTCTCTATTTTTTAGGTATTTGAGGCTATTGCTTTAGAATATCAGAAAATAAATAGGGTTTATTTGTTTAAATAATAATAATAATAATGCATGCTCTTGAGCAAGGGCTCATGAAGTATTTGTATTACCCGATGTGTATGATGCAGAAGCATTTGGGAGAGTAAAATAATAAAAAAGTGGAAGGTCTTCCCAATTGCCAAGGGAAGAGGAAGTGACATAACTTTCCATCTTCCAATATTATTTCTCATGGCTGGAAAGGCATAAGTGGAGGTGTTCTTGCTAATTGTAGAGACCATGAAAGGACCAAACATGACCACAAGGAGTCAACAAGGATCCAAGATGACCGACAAAGGACCGGATAGGGCCGCCAAGGAGTCATCAAGGATTGACAAGGACTGGTAAGGGGTCAATACAAGAACGATAAAATACCACTAGGGGAGTCAACAAGGTGTTAGAAAATAGAATACTTGATATTATTCACTTGAAAGGACCTTGCTTAAATAGCAAGTGCTTACAATCTGATCCATTGGATCATAACTAATTGAGCTAATCTCAACCACACAAATTATCCTAGTAACAACTTAGGATATAATTTATTATTCTAACACCCCCCTTAAGTGATACTAGGAGGTAGTGAAACAACAAAACCAAAAAAAAAGTAGCATATCCACTAGTATGAGTCCCAGAAACAAGGCCTGATAAGGTACTCATGTACAATATATCATTAAAAATCTATGTTGAAAGATGATTAAAAACCACAAGGGAAAAAGCCACCTGCCAGAATAGAAGAAGAAGAAGAAGGATGTGCATGGAGGATGGAGAGGAAGGAATATGACCTCTTCAACCCCCCTAAACAACTTCCATCAAGAAGCCTGCAAAGGATCCATCAGATGTCTCAAAAAAATAGAGAATCCTCATTGTCGAATTGAATGAAATCTTACTCCTAGACTAGTGCTTGTGACATAGATCAAGGCTAAGAACCATGAAAAAAATATCAGTAATGAAAAACCCCTAATACCAAAGTGTCTCACAAAAAGAAGAGTGTGAAGATAGTATGGAAAAAAACCACAAGAATCGTAAGGGATGTCTAAAATTGACTCCACAAGCATAAGTATGCGGTTTCCACCTATATGAACACAATGGGATGATAACAAGGTCCAAAATTTTTTGGACAAACAACAAAAACAAGGAAAAAAATGAAGCACCAAGGTAGTTGTCAAATGTGTCCTTATGGTGACCTCCTCATCCTATCGAAATGCATGGGTAACCAACCACTGCAACCGTTAGGTGATATAGAGGAGATGACTAGATACTAGGATCACTTACAAATGCTCTAGGAGTGTCGGGTTCAACCGAGAATGCACTCCATCATACAATATTTTTTAGGCTAAAAACACAGGTTAAACTGCCTCAAAATTGAAATGGGATACCACCAATGTGTTCGTCTCGGAAAAATATTTTCGACGACTATAAATACCCCTATATAAGGTTTAAATTTGGCCTTCATCTGCAAAAAAAAAATAATAGTCTTCTTCTTCCTTCACAAAGGAATATTGCAGGGTTTTCCTTTGGGATAAATATATTGTTTCAATAAAAATTTACATGGCTACATGATTTTTCAAATTTTACATGGACCACATTTGCTTAACCTTGTTAGATGAGTCTGCACCTAGGGTAGTCAACCCCAGAGCCAATGTTAAGTGGTCTCCATCTCCTACAAGTTGGTTTAAGCTTAATTTTGATGGAGCAGCTAAGGAAAATTCTGGCAGAGCAAGCGCTGGTGGCATTGTGCGAGATCATAATGGGAATATGATGCTTGCGTTTTTTGAATATTTGGGAACAAGGACGAACAACAAAGCTGAAGCTAGAGCTATGTGGAGAGGCCTTCAAATGACTCAAGACTTAGAAGGCAATTTGATCATAGAAGGAGACTCTATGCATGTTATAAATCTCCTCAATAATTGGAAAACACCTCCTTGGAGGATTAAAATAAGTATTGAAGAGGCTAGGATCCTTTTCCAGGGAAGACAGGACAAAAAAGCCCAACATGTCTTTCGGGAAGCTAACAAAATTGCTGATAAGCTGGCCAATTTGGGTGTCGATGGTGACAAAATTTTCAAATGGGAACACGATGTCCCAAGTGAAGTAGAGGAGCTTATTCAACAAGAATTCCAAGAATGATAGTCGAATTTACCAACAGGGAAGGCACTGTAAGTTCGAAGGCTAGGAGTATTCCTGTCTCTTTTTTGAATTGGACTCACAATAAAAATTATTTGAGCTGTTAGTCTTCGTGGATGCTGCTTGGAAATACCACAAAGACTAATGGGGATAGTCACATGTCAGATAACATGGCTCCTAGTCGTCTTAGTAATTTGAGGTTGGTTGATAATAACAGGGAAGGAAAGAAACGACAATATAAGACTTTGAAACAAAGCCACGTGGACCACCAGATAGCCACCACCATAAATCTAGCCAGCAGGTTCACTTCTCCAAGGTTTATTGGCCAAGATAGTATGTGGTACCAAAGCATGTTATATACGAAAGAAAGCAATTACCAAAGAATTATTAAGAGTAACTGTCAATACAGAGCTTGTGGGAGTTTGTTTTAGTACTCTGCTATGTATGTCTGTAGCTTTTTGTTTCTCCATTATCTCAAGGAAGGTATCCGTGTCTATTTCTTTTTTGTAATTATGATGCATGTGTGTTTTCTCGAGGTATACCCAAAATGTTGTATGGGAAGCTTCTTTTTGATAACAGGCTATGTGCCTTATTGGATGTAATGGCTTTGGTGGCATGTAGATTTTACATAAATAGGATCCTTAGTAAGGATATGTTCATCAACAGCCTTGGGCTGATTT
This sequence comes from Wollemia nobilis, assembly GCA_028583015.1. Lineage (NCBI taxonomy): Eukaryota > Viridiplantae > Streptophyta > Pinopsida > Araucariales > Araucariaceae > Wollemia > Wollemia nobilis. The sequence continues at coordinate 327,118 of JAQPPZ010016766.1, read as the reverse complement.
TTGTAAAAGGTTTTGGATCAACTAGTAAAACCTAGTATTAATGCTATCGTATCTTATCTACCAAAAAAAAAATGTTTAAAAAAGTAAATGGACCCATGTCGGCCATTAATAAAGTTAAACTGAAACAAAAAAAATATTAAATCCCAAAGTTCTCCACTCTATTAGTTTCATTGCACACACATTGTCAAAGACACCAATCTCTCCATTACGATAGCTGGCTTAAAACCAAATGACCTCCAGCACAGCCAAACAACCTTTTGATGCACTTTCATCTCGAGTGCTAGGTAGTGCGCACCGTTGGTGGTTCATCGTCCACGACATATATCGGTCTGGTCTTCGATAGCCAGTGCCATCGAATGAAGAACACAAGTTTATACTGAGAGGGGGGATGAACAGTATAAGGCCACTTTTTACTTTTTCTTCCAAATCAATATTATGTTGTGTAAAGATAGCAGTATCAATAGCAGTAATCAAAGCAATGCAAAAAAACCATACACAATAGAGACACCACAATTTACGTGGTTCACCCAATGTGGGCTACTCCACGAAGAAAATATTTTACTAAAACTTTCTCAATCAATCTATTTGGGAATCACTCCTAATTATAATGTTTAAGGATATTTGTCCAAAGGATATCCTGATCCCCTAATCTCAAGTTCATGGATCTCTTCCACAGGAGAAATCTTTCCCCTTCTGCTCTAGCTATGTGATCTTCTAGAAGACTTTGTCTCTCTACTGCACTAATTGGTGGACTTCTCTCCACTTGAAGACTCCTCATTTAGATCTATCTTCAACTGTGATGGCTGCTGGATACCTATCCATTGAGACTCTGTCCTCTATACTCTGTCACCTCCAAATATCTATCAATAGGCTCACTAATAACCTTCTCAATAGGCTCACACAGAACCTGCTTAACAAGCTCACACAGAACTTGTCAAATATGTTTAACAATCTCACACAAAAATTGTCCAAATCTGCTCAAGCAAGCTCACCAATAACTTGCCCAAATATGCTCTAGCAAGCTCACCAAGAACTTGCCCAATTCTTCTCTAGCAAGCTCACCAAGAACTTTTCCAAACACTATCCTCAAATATGTCCCAACACTATCCTCAAATCTATCCCAAAGGCCTTCTCAAAGGATAAATCAATCATGCTCAAGTAGTACTCAAAATGAAATCAACAATGAATGGCAATCTCAACTCAAATTAACTTCATTAAAGCATAAAGAGAATTGTTAGAGACTCAATATGTTCTAATCTCACTCTCAACCCAAATCAATCTCAAATCAACTCATAGAAGCATAAAGAGAATTGTTAGATACTCAATATGTTCTAAACTCACTCTCAACCCAAATAAATCTCAACTCAACTCAAATCAACTCATAGAAGCATAAAGATAATTGTTAGAGACTCAATATGTTCTAATATCACTCTCAACTCAAATCAATCTCAACTCAATTCAAGTCTTATAGAACCATAAAGAGAATTATTAGAGACTCAATATGTTCTAACTTTAATCTCAACTCAACATAGAATATAGTTTGTTTCATAGAAATTGAACAATCACTTCACACATCACTTGACTAGGCTCAATTAACTCAACTCAAATATTTCCAACAATGCTCAACCACAAATCTCACATAATAATGATACTCATGTTCTTTTCTAACTCAAGTTCTTTTACAACCAATGGGCTTCAATAACAATGCTTATAACACAACTCTCAATTCAGAAAACCTTGATGCATTCAATCAACCACTTTCGAAAAGGAAACCACAAACAATACTTTTCCCTCCAATGATATTTTAGAAATCAACCACCATAAACAATCAATAGGAGAATGTGCCCATACCTTTTATGAAGATGAAAAAAAACTCTTTGTAAATCTGCCACAATCACAATTTTTTTTTGCCAATCTTCACAAGGGTTAGTAGATCACAAAATAATCAACATTACTCCACTTTTCAATAATCATCACCAAGGCCTTTAATTGCACAACTTCATTATCTCTCCTAAAACCACTTGTACCATAAAATAAAATAAATCAAAACATTGCATAACCTTTTCACTCCCAAAACCACTTATACCATAAAATAAAATAAATCACAATATTGCATACCTTGTCACCTCATGAAAGAATTAATCCTCTTGAAAAAGAAAAAGGCAAACTTCATTTTTGGAACCCCTTTGCAAAATCAGAAATATCTCTTTACACACACCTTATTTCTCCTTCTAAATAAGTTAGTCAAATATCCCTCAAAATAAGCTTTCCGACGATATATAATATGCCCAATTTTTGAAATAAATTGAAACATATATATATATATATATATATATATATATATATATATATATATATATATATATGCCAACCTCCATTAATTGCACATAGGTCGGCCCTCCATTAATTTAAACTTAAACTTTAAACTTTAATATCTTCATCATCTGGAGGTCCTTTTTCGATGAAACAAACTTTCACCTTGGCTTTTAATAAAATCCCTTTCCATATAAGCCCACCATGATTTTAAATAAAACCTTTTATTTTGCCTGCCTTGGTTTTCATAAAAACCCTGTAAATAGCCATGCTTTCCAAAATATCATAAATGCTTATTTATGAAATATTTTGGCCACCAAAACCAAATGTGATCCATGTGACATCAATGACAACATAAAATGCCTCAAATTACCTCAAATATCCAACAATATCCCCCTTTGTCATTGATGGCAACACCTCTAATGCAAACACCACAATCACTGCAAAAACCATCTATGAGAATCAAAGATGCTCCCCCTGACTCAATACTCTCTATGGAGGCTGCTTCCCCTAACTCAATACTCTCTTTGGAGGCTGCTCCCCCTAACTAAATGCTCTCTTCGAAGGCTACTCCCCCTAACTCAATTCTCTCCACCTTACTCAAATCTCTCCCATTTGACATCAATGGCAAAAAGGGACACCTATGGGGCTAAAAGATATGACTCTTAAGCATAACCCCCTCACCACTTTCTCTCTTGAGATGATTAATTTTGGGGTGGAAGTACCTTTACTCCCATCTTACATTGACTATTTCCTCTATCAACTTCCTTCCATGTTTTTCTGATATCCTTCTCTTGATGAATTACTTGATCTTCTTGTCTTGAACCTGTTTGACCTTCTTGCCTTGAATCTGTTTGGAATTGAGTCCTACACTGTCTTGCAATATGCCCAAAGTTATTGCAATTAAAACAATTGATATTGTATTCTTTGGATGGTGCCCATGTCCTAAATTCTTTCTTGAAGTTATTTCCATATCCATTCCTTTCCTGAATCATGTATTGTGAAGCTCTGTTTTCATGACCACTATTACCATGAATTTTGAATTATGTAGCTCTAAAACCAAAACCATGTTGCTCATTTTCTTTGCACTGAAAAGCTTTATGATCAATCCTGTTACATGAGAAGCAATGTCCCTGAAAACCATACCTTCTTCCTGTTAGAATGAGTATTACTTTATTTGATAATATTTAGCTATTCTCCTACGTAGCATATTGTTAGGCTATATTAGGTTAGATTTAATATTAGCCTAGTAGTTAGCATGTTGTTAGAGCTTCCTAAGGTGAGGTTGTTTATCACACGTTTTAAGGCTATCTTTAGCCTTAACGTTATGTATTTAAATAACCTTGCAGCTCCAATAATATATTGCATTATTCCGCTACTCAACATGGTATCAGAGTTGTATAGAGGCAATCTGCAAGATCTAGCAGAACGAAGGTTGATGGTTCTCAGACTGCAATAAAATCACAAAGGTTGTGTCACTCTATTCGACATTGAACCAAGTTCTGTGTCACTTACTTTTCGCTGTGAATGCTGGATCTGCTAGATAAGGCAGTGGAACATGTGCTGAACTATTGTGTGTCGACAGGTGTTGAATGATCGTTTGTTGACAGGAACCATTTTTCCTTGGCGTTCGTGAAGAAGAAAGCTTCTGATTTGGAGCTGACTAGTGTAGTGAGACATTGGTACTATGGCTTGGCAGATATCTGGAGGATGATCGTGGGAGTTGCGGATCAACACCGCCATCAAGGAGCCATGTGAAACAGTTCTATGGAAATCTGAGTGTTTCCTTAAAATATTCTGATTTCGCATAGTATGGGGCCTGGGCTCCCTCCCTACAGTGAAAATTCATGATGTCTATTAGAAACAAAAAAATCTTGAACTCAAAGTCTGCCTGATTTGACCTTACATCGAGCATGGAACCTCCATGAAGCCACAAAGAAATAAAAAAACTCTGTCACTGCCAAGGAGCCGCCATGGAAGCGTTTCACCGATAGGATCCAACCTGAGAGGCATTAAGACATTTTTGGGAAGGCTTGGGAGATAGCCAAGCGATGAAGACCTGATGGAGATCGGATGGCACATTGGATTTAGCCTGTAACACATAGCTGATTCCCGTAGTAGTTGGAGTTTGCCTCAGAGTAGAAAATACTGGCATTCGAAAACCTGGCTAAGTCCTTAATTGGCCAATTTTTTCGAATCAAAGCCACCCCAAATCCAAATTTGGAGATCTGAAATTGGATGCGGGAGACCTCATCCAACTCGCTGATGGGCATCACAGTGTGGACGTACACACCTTCGTCGATCATAGACGACCATCACATAGTATGGTTTGCACCCCTTTGTCGATCCAATGAATGATCTGAAAACCCTCCAGAAGATGCCTAACGATTGGTGATTGTAGCACCGCTCAAGCCAACACATCTCTAACCGGGAGAGAGCCACAAAAGAAAGATAGACTCCCCTTAAATCATTTTTGCAGACAAGCGTCATCCCGAATGTGTTTTTTTTTGGAGGTGAATTGTTCATGGAGGATAGCCGCACAGTAGGCTGTGCCACTTTGATAGCAAAGAAGCTGCATAGGATAGCCTGCCAAGTGAAAGTGAGGGTTGCACCACCACCCGCTTTAGGAGAGCCGCCATCGGCCACCGTGGATGCTAAGGTAGCGTCGCCTGCTACGACATTTCGGGGGCAGCCCTGCTTCAAATAAGGGATTTTGCCCTATCACTCTCACCAGCATTTGTAGCTGGAGTGGTCGGCAGCTGTGTGCTAAGACGCAGACAACCAGGAGGTTGCGAGAACAAACCCCCTCGAGGCTTATAAAGGTAAAATGTTTTTTTAATTTTTTTGTAATTTTTTAATATTTTAATCTTTTTATTTAATAATTTAATATATGTTTTAATAAATCAATTTATGTTTTGATTTTATTAAGACTTGTTTTATTATTAATTAAATTATGATTAAATTTATTAGAATTTTGCAATAAAATTTAAAAACCAAGGCAATTTGAATGGCCACAATCATTTTCTTCTCTCTTTAGGCTTCATAAAGAGCAATTTTTTTTTTTTTTGAAGACCTTAACATAAAAGAGGGGGATGATTTTGGCAACATTTCCTAAGGGGGGATTTATTCTGGTGCATTGTTGTCCTTTTTCCAAGAGGTTCTTTGTAAAAAAAAAAATGGTTTAATTGTTGCATTTTTTGCACAAAAGGGGGGGATAACATTTTTTCTCTCTCCACTATCTCCTATTTTTGCATCAAAAGGAGGATATAATTTTGCAAAACCAAGGGGGGAAGACTTATAAGGGTGCATTTTCGGCAGTGACCGACACCTTAGTCAAATTTTGCAAAAATTTATTGTAAAAGGTGCATTTTTAGCAGAGACCGACACCTTAAAAATGGGCAGATCAAAGAAAAAGATAGCCCTAAAAATTGATGTTGCTAAATCAGTTAAAGACCCATACTTTCCACCAGAGATGGATGGGTTGGATTTTTATGAGGAGGGCACATTCCTCACACTAAACAATGGTTTAGTAGCTCTCCTCGATGATTCTGAGTCTTGTATAGACCTTCAGACAAATGGTGCTCAAGTTCCTATTGGCGTTCTAAGGGGCATATACCTGGTATTTGTTGCACTTGACCATGCCCAACGTAAATTGGAAATAAATAAGGAAAGCGAGGTCCTAAAGGCGAACACTTGTTGTGACACAAGTGACCTTCAGCCCATTGTGGCACATGCTTGTTGTGATACAGGCAACCTCATACCTTCTATGGTAGATATCAGTTGTAGCACAGGTGATCTCATTTTAGTAGTAGATTTTGCTTGTGACACTAGTGACTTAAAAACTGAACCTCCTCAAAAAGAGCTCCATACTATCATCAATAGCGACAAATGCAATATTGTTAAAAGCATTGATGAAGATGATGAAATTGGGTGTTTTGAAAAGCACACCAAAGGATTTGGTTCCAAAATGATGAAGAAAATGGGATTCAATGGTAAGATATTAGGTAAACAAGAACAAGGCATTAAAACTCCTATAATGCTAAATGTTAGGGCAAAGCATGAAGGCCTTGGCTATACTAGACATGCAAGTACCAGTAATTCTATGTTTGTAAAACCTAAATCTCCTACAACTCCTAAAAAGCATTGTTGCAGTCACTGTGGAAAGACACGATATGTTACAACTAAATGTTGAAGATTACATCCTTGTGATTTTTGTGGATGTACGAATCACTCTTCTTCAAGATGTTGGTACAAACTAAAAATGGCCAACAAGGTTCATATTGATTGTGGATGGACAGATCTCACACAATGGACCATGATGAAAGAAATGTTGTATGGCTTCTACCGAAAAGGTAAAACCTATGGTAGACCCCGAGGCAAATCCAGTGACAGACCTAGTGGCAGTCCCAGAGATAATGACCCAGAGATAGACCTAAAGACAGACCCAAAGACAAAGTTCCAAAGGCAGATCTACAGGCAGATCCAGAGGCAATGATCCAAAGGTAGATTCATAGGCAGATCCCGAGATAGACCCAGAGGTACAATTCTAGAGGTATGCTTAGAGCCAGAGCCAAAGACAAAGCATGAGCCACCATTCTTTCATTTCTCTTATTCTTTTTCACTGTATTGGGGTAGTTATATACTTTACCCAAATATTGTTGTATGGGGGGATGTTAGCATAGCTAGTAGTTATTTAATTACACAAATAATGTAATAAGGGGGGATGTTAGAATGACTATTACCTTATTTGATAATATTCAGCTATTCTCCTACGTAGCATATTGTTAGGCTATATTAGGTTAGATTTAATATTAGCCTAGTAGTTAGCATGTTGTTAGAGCTTCCTAAGGTGAGGTTGTTTATCACACATTTAAGGCTATCTTTAGCCTTAACGTTATGTATTTAAATAACCTTGCAGCTCCAATAATATATTGCATTATTCCGCTACTCAACACTTCCTTTGAATTTTCTTCTAGCAAAAACAAACTTCTTTGATCCATGGATCTTGCAATGTATAGCCCTGTATCCAAATCCATTACAAGAAAAACAATATCCTTGAAAAGCTTTTTGTTCATGCCTTGGTTCCTCATACCTTTCTTGACCATTATCCTTATGATCATCTTCAACTTGTGCATTGCATTCTTGAACCTTCTTTGTAGCATCTAAAACCTCTTCCTTAGTTTCTTCCTTGCATTTTTCTTCAAGAATTTCTTTTCCCTTTGATATTGATTCACCTATCTCAAAATAAGAACCAAACTGAATATTTGGATCCATAGGAACTTTGGAACTTTCCTCACAAATCTTAGGTGCTTCTTTGCTTTCATATTTTAGAACTTCCTTTCCTTTTGAGTGTGATTTCCCAAACCTGAAATATGGGACCTTTGATGCTTTGGAATCTTCCTCTTCTTTCTATTAATTTGTGTCAAGTAGCAACTTGGCATCCATCTCTATAGCCTCTGAAATACATGTTTCCTTCTTAGTACAAATATCTTGGCTTTTGAGTCATGTGATGGAACAAACTTCTCATGTAGGGAACATCTCAATTATTTTAGATTCTCCTTAACCTATTGTAGTTGCTCATGGATAACATTGAAGTCTTCCTTTAGATCAACTAAGACATTATCCTCTTGTTTAACTTCTTATGTTTAGAGTGAATATTATTCTTCTAATTCTTTATTCCATAGAAAAATCCTTCTTCATATTCATTGTCACTAAGATCATTATAATATTCTATAGCAAACAATATCTCAAGATTTCTTTGACCATGCCTATCTACTTGATGTGTCATCTCATCTTCACTATCACTGAAACCGTTGCAATACTCTGATCTGTGATCTCTTTGACCACACACAAAAAATTGTTCTCTTTCACCTTTTATTCCTAGGAATAAATGCTCTTCCTTTTCATCATTTGAATTGTCTCTATCATTATGATCTGAGCTATCACTTGCTTCTACAATGTAGTAAGATTTCTTTGCCTTACAAATTTTTTTCTTCTTCTCATACCTGTTTTGCTTGAATATGTCATCTTTGTCATGCTTATGCTTTCCATATTCTTTTCTTCTTTCTACAACGTAGTAAGATCACCAAAATTGTACACCTGACTTTCCTTATATTTTTGAAATTCCTTGAGTCCTTATTCCTTTTTATGAAGTTAGCTTCCTCATCATTTTCTAAAACTCTATATGTTTCTGAAACTTTCCATTTCTCTTTTTCTGAAGCCTTGAATTCAATCTCTTTTATTGGAGCTTGATGCTTACTTACCCTCATCTCATAAGCTATGAGAGTACCTTGCAATTCTTCCATTGTTAACTTGTTGATATCCATTGTTTCTTCTATTGCTAAAACCTTTGCATCATATTTCATGGGAAGTGATCTCAAAACCTTTTGAGTAACTTCTAATTCTTTCATCTCAAAACCTAGGCCTCTCATAGTGTTAGTAATCTCATCAACTCGAAGTAATAACTTTGCAATATCTTCAAAATATTCCATTTTCAATTCCTCAAATATTTTTCTATGAGTTTGTAGTTTTGCCAACTTTACCTTGGAATCTCCTTCATAAGTATTCCTCAAATTGGTCCACATCTCATTAGCTGAATTACATACCATGACCTTTGTAAAATTTATCTCATGTAGCCCACTCAAAATACAATTCATTGCTCTTGCATTGATCTCAACCAATTTCCTGGTAGTCTTATCTTCCTCGGGATCACCTTCAACCTTATACTCTTTTTCAACCATCTGCAATACCTCATATCCTTGTGATATCAAGTAGTTCTTCATCCTCATGATCTAGAAAGCGTAATTGTTACCATCAAATAATGGAGCCTTATTTGAAGATAATCCTTTCTGTGAATCCATTTGTGTTCTTGTAGAATTTTCCCTCAATTTTTTAGCCTTTTCGAAGGAACCCGCTCTAATACCAATTGAAGAACACAATCTTATATTGAGAGGGGGGGTGAATACTATAAGACCACTTTTTACTCTTTCTTCCAAATCAATATTATGTTGTGTAAAGATAGTAGTATCAATAGCAGTAATCAAAGCAATGCACAAAAACCATACACAATAGAGACACCAAAATTTACGTGGTTCATCCAATATGGGCTAATCCACAAAGAAAATATTTTACTAAAACTTTATCAATCAATCTCTTTGGGAATCACTCCCAATTACAATGTTTATGGATCTCTATCCAAAGGAGATTTTGATCCCTAATATCAAGTTCGTGGATCTCTTCTACAAGAGAACTCTTTCCCCTTCTACTCTGGCTATGTGATCTTCTCGAAGACTCTGTCTCTTTGCTACAATAACTAGTAGACCTCTCTCCAATTGAAGACTCCTCATTCATATTTGTATTCAATTGTGCTAGCTGCTGGATCTCTATTCACTAAGACTTTGTCCTTTGTACTATGTCACCTTCAAAGCTCTGTCAATAGGCTTACTAAGAACCTTCTCAATAGGCTCACACAAAACCTGCTTAACAAGCTCACACAGAACTTGTCAAATTTTCTTAACAATATCACACAGAACTTGTCCAAATTTTCTCAAGCAAGCTCACCAAGAACTTGCCCAAATATGCTCTAGCAATCTCACCAAGAACTTGCCCAATTCTACTCTAGCAAGCTTGCCAAGAAATTGTCCAAACACTGTCCTCAAATCTGTCCCAAAATTGTCCTCAAATATGTCCCAAAGGCCTTCTCAAAGGCTCAATCAATCATGCTCAAGTAGTACTCAAAATAAACTCAACAATGAATGGCAATCTCAACTCAAATTAACTTCATAGAAGCATAAAGATAATTTTTAGAGACTCAATATGTTCTAATCTCACTCTCAACACAAATCAATCTCAACTCAACTCATAGAAGCATAAAGAGAATTGTTAGAGACTCAATATGTTCTAAACTCACTCTCAACCCAAATCAATCTCAACTCAACTCAAATCAACTCATAGAAGCATAAAGAGAATTGTTAGAGACTCAATATGTTCTAATATCACTCTCAACTCAAATCAACCTCAACTCAATTCAAGTCTTATAGAACCATAAAGAGAATTTTTAGAGACTCAATATGTTCTAACCTTAATCTCAACTCAACATAGAATGATGGAATAGTTTATTTCATAGAACTTGAACAATCACTTCACACATCACTTGACTAGGCTCAATCAACTCAACTCAAATGTTTCCAACAATTCTCAACCACAAATCTCACATAACAATGATACTCATGTTCTTTTATAACTCAATTTCTTTCACAACCAATGGGCTTCAATAACAATACTTATAACACGTGGTTTAAACACAACTCTCAATTCAGAAAACCTTGATGCATTGAATCAACCACTTTCGATAAGGAAACCACAAAAAATCATTTTCCCTCCAATGATATTTTAGAAATCAACCACCATAAAAAATCAATAGGAGAATGTGCCCATACCTTTTATGAAGATGAAAAAAAACTCTTTGTAAATTTGCCACAATCACAAAATTATTTTGCCAATCTTCACAAGGGTTAGTAGATCACAAAATAATCAACATTACTCCACTTTTCAATAATCATCACCAAGGCATTTAATTACACAACTTCCTTATCTCTCCTAAAACCATTTGTACCATAAAATAAAATAAATAAAAAAATTGCATAACCTTTTCACTCCCAAAACCACTTATACCATAAAATAAAATAAATCACAATATTGCATACCTTGTCACCTCATGAAAGAATTAATCCTCTTGAAAAAGAACAAGACAAACTTCACTTTTGTAACCCCTTTGTAAAATCAGAAATATCTCTTTACACACACCTTATTTCTCCTTCTAAATAAGTTAGTCAAATATCCCTCGAAATAAGCTTTCCGAAGATATATAATATGCCCACTTTTCGAAATAAATTGAAACCTTTACATATATATATATATATATATATATATATATATATATATATATATATATTGCCAACCTCCATTAATTGCACATAGGTCGGCCCTCCATTAATTTAAACTTAAACTTTAAAATTTAATATCTTCATCACCGAAGGTCCTTTTTCGATGAAACAAAATTCCACCTTGGCTTTTAATAAAATCCCTTTCCACATAAGCCCACCATGATTTTAAATAAAACTTTTATTTTGGCTGCCTTGGTTTTCATAAAAACCCTGTAAATAGCCATGCTTTCCAAAATATCATAAATGCTTATTTATGAAATATTTTGCCCACAAAAACCAAATGTGATCCATGTGATATCAATGACAACATAAAATGCCTCAAATTACCTCAAATGTCCAACATCGAACAAATACTGCTCCTCCATGTTCCTGCCCCACCATAGCTTCAAATGAGATTTTTTCTGAGATGAGGCCACATATTTTGTTGACTACATCATGATAATAACATTTCCAGGTACCAATGTAGACTTAACAAGGGAGCATCAAGCATCACCCGTTGCAAAACCTCAATTCCAAGTGAAATCTCCTGCTCCAAACCGTCCAGTGTAATATTTTCACATTCAAAGAAGCCATGATCTAGCTCCTTCCTCTCCAGCACGTCAAATACCCCCAAAAAAATACTATTTTATTGATGGTTACAAAATAATTCATTAAGTGTGGATCACTTTTGATTTAGTGACAGCATCCGCATTCTCTAACTTATTGACGCTCTGTATTTACACACACATGCAGTGACAATAACTTTGTAGCTACAATTACACAGTCAAACCGACATCCATTATCGCTCGCACCAGGATACACACCTTCTTCCCATGAATCCTGCACAAAAAAAATAAAAATATCTCCATCATTGCATTTAAACACACACATACATTTATTGCCGAAAAAAACTATATTTCACACATAAAAATGACTATTGGTTAGGAAATCAGTCAATAGACTCTACCACACATCGAATCTAATTTGCATTGCTATAAAATTTTACGGTGATCGAATCCTTCTCCCCTATAAATGCTCATCCTCAGTGTGTTCTTTAGTGTGAAACCATCAATCCAGGTACTAAAACTGTCATGTTTTTTAGTTGATCATGATGACTACGATATTAAAGGTGATTGACTGGATTTGAAGACGAAAACCTAGTTTCAGTTCAATGATATTTTGTGGAGGAATAAATATCTTATCGTCACCAAAATCTTCGCTACTCCACCAACTGTGTCGGTGCAAAAAATCGTAACTAAAACTTGCTCCACCATCTCTCCATGACTGTAGGGGGTTCACTTCACTTCACCGAGGATGATTAGATAGGTCCATATCAACAGGCAGAAGAATTACCAACACATCCACGCTGTGCAGGTAGGTCCATCTCAACGGGTAGAAGAATTTTTTTTTTGGTAAATAAAAGTCTTCATTAATTATCATGTTTTGCAAGTTAACCCAAAACCTATTACAATATCCAACCTTCTGCTGAGATTGTATATCCTAGTCATCCTTGAAAATTTCTTACCAAAAATTGTGTTGAATCCCCTACAACACCTTACTAACAAAGCACACCCATACCTAAAAATAACTGTAAACATTACTTACATTGACAGGAATTGAAGTTTGGAACTTTGCACTTGTGAAACCTGATGCTTGCCCATTTCCTATTCTCTGTCGAAATCTTCCAAGGCTTACACCCTGTTACCTTCATTTCCAATTTGGTATGATTTAGAGGGAAACCCCATAGTTATTACCAGCTCCATGGGGAAAGAACACCCATTCATATTTCTCCTTAATGGTTAGGTTTTTTTTCATGACTAATAATGTTTTCCACTTTACGTGGCACACCTTGTGTCCATGTCACCAAAATACCAACATCAACACCTATGTTGGCTAATTTGTCAGCTGACCTATTGGCCTCATGGTACACATGACGAGCCCTCTTGTTATGTCTTACCGCAAAAAGGATCCTCACTTCATGGATGACTCCCTCGATTCTCCATGGAGGTTTTTTGCCATTGGTTAACAGGTTGATGATGTTCATAGAATCACCTTCAATCATCAAGTTACCTTGATTTGCTTGGGCTACTTGCAACCCTCTCCAAAGGGCTCTAGCTTCTGCTTTGTTATTAGTTCTGATTCCCAATGGTTCAACGAAGGCCTTGACCAGATTTCCTTGATGATCCTTGATTATTCCTCCAGCTCCAGCTCTTCTCGGGTTCTCCTTGGCTGCATCATCAAAATTTAGTTTAAACCAACCCTGGGGGGGTGGATCCCAAGAAATCCCATTTTTGGGATTGGGCAAAGGAATGGAAGGTTTGTCCTCAATACCTAAGGCCCGAGCTAATTGTTTTTCTTGGGGAAGAATTGAGTGGTTCTCATCCACTAAGGTGCTAAGGTTTTCTTTTGCAAAGACAATAATCCCGTTGAGGATGGTTTTTGGGTTGTGAATGGTATCCTTGAAGGCTCTATGGTTCCTTTCTAGCAAAATCTGCCAAAGAAAATGATGCCAACAAATTTTCCAAAGGTACTTAAGTTTTAGGCTAACAAAGGGTTGAGGCAATTGATGGAACACTTCGGATATAAGAGCAGGCTTAACCCACGAGATCCTAAAGTCTTGGAAAAGTTCATCCAGGATGGACTCCGCTACCGTACAATCCAGAAACAAGTGTTGGGTTATCTCCCATCCTGCCCTGCACATGTAGCAATGGTTAGCAATAACCATGCCTTTGGATAAAATATTGTCCATAGTGAGGATTTTTCCTTGAATCACCAACCATGAAAAAAAGGATATTTTATGAATTAAGCCTTTGATCCAAACCAAACTCGGTTGAAATTGTTGACCTTCCACATTGAGAAGAAAATTATAGGAAGACTTAACTGTGAAGTCACCACTTTCAGTCTCAACCCAAACAATGTGATCTTCATCCTCTCTAGAGGGAATAATTTGTTGAGTTAAAATGTTATAAAGCTCTTCAGACTCTGCTTCAAAACCCTGTACTCTGATGTGTTTCCACCTGTTGATATTTATATCCTGCCACATATAGTTTGCAACCTTCTTCCTAATATGCTGCTCCATATGCTATTGAATCCTAGCCAAATGAGGATTTTGGGATAACTCCTCAGCTCTCACCCACCGATCCTTCCAAAATTCTATTGTTTGCCCATTTCCTAGAGTCCATCTAAGACCTTTCTTGACAAGATCCCTGCTCGTGAGGATTGCCTTCCAAAAAGTAGATCCCCTGCTTGCTAAGTTGTCATTAAGGAAGTTCACACCTTGGAGATATTTCCTCCTAACTAGGGTAGTCCATTCATTATCGACCTTAGTCAATAATCGCCGTGCTTGTTTGGCTAACAGAGTTGTATTGAGATGAGCAACTCTCCTCAATCCTAACCCCCCATCAGCTTTAGGTTTGCAAACCTTGTTCCAACCTACTAAATGGAACCTTTTCTTATCCTCAGTCCTTGACCAGAGAAATTTTTTTTGAAGCTTCTCAATTTTGTGATACACCTTGCTGGGAGCTTTGAAGACTGATAGGAAGTAAACGGTATACTTTGAAGTGAAGCCATAGTTAAAACTGCTTTTCCTGCTTGAGATAACAGATGTCCTTTCCAACCTGCTAGATTTTTTTGGATCCTCTCCGAACTATGTTCCACATTGATCCATCAGGTTTCCTCGTAAATAGGGGAAGACCTAAATAGGAGGTGGGAAGGGATGCAATCTGACATTCCATGATCCTTTCTATGCTATTTTGCCTAGGAATGGGGGTATTGATGAAATAAAGTTTGCTCTTATTAAAATTAACTTTCTGTCCAACCGCTTCTTCATACATTATGAGAATATTTTTAATCCTTCTTGCCTCAACCACAGAAGCCAAATTCAGTAGCAATGTATCATCAAAAAATTGTTGATGTGTCACCGGGGTAGTTAGTGACGTGGCCTTGATACCTGATATGAGTCCGACTACCACTGTTGCCTTAATGGTTCTTCCTAAGGCCTCAGCTACAATGATGAACAACATAGGACTTATGGGATCTCCTTGTCTTAGACCAAATTTGCTTTGAAAAAAACCTGTAGTAGACCCATTAACCAAAACTAAAAAACAATGCTTAGAAATACACTCTTATTAACTTGACCCATTTCATGTTGAAGCCAAATTTTAATAAAACTACCTCTAGTAATTCCCAATTTATCCTGTCATAAGATTTGTTCATGTCTAACTTTAAAGCCATGACTGCTTTTTTGGTCTGAGCGACTGTATGAAGAGCCTCATGAATAGTAATAACTCCATCTAATATTGATCTTCCTTGTACAAAACTTCCTTGACTTGGATCAATGATAACTGGTAGAACTTTCTTCAAACGGCTGGCTAAAATTTTGGACATAATTTTATAGGATATATTACATAGGCTAACATGCCTAAAGTCAGCCATAGTCTTGGGGTTGGGGCCTTTAGGGATCAAAGCAATGAAAGTTGAATTGAAACCCCTTGGAATATGATTTGAACTTTGGAACTCCTTGATTGCAGCAATAACTTCTGCTCCAACAATATCCCAACAAAATTGGAAAAATCGTAGTGAAAACCCATCCGACCCAGGAGCTTTGTTAGGATCAATGTTAAACAAAGCCTCCTTGATCTCTTCGTCTGAAAAAGCTATTGTAAGAGACTCGTTAATTATTTCATCAATGAGTTGTGGAATGAATTGAAGGAGAGAGTCCTTTGCTTGGGCATTACAGGTCCGTTCTTCACCCAATAATGAACTGAAAAATTAACAGCCTTGTCCCTGATCTCCTGAATGTTTTGAGTTGAGGATCCATCCACCTTAGTTAAATTTCTAATATTATTGTTGCTTCTATTGCTCAATGTGGTAACATGTAAATTTTTTGAATTAGAGTCCCCTTCCTTTAGCCATAATGCCCTTGATTTCTGCCTCCAATACATCTCTTCACAAGCTAAAATATTATAAAACTCACTAAGGGTTTCCTTCTCTTCAGTTCTTGTCGCCTCATCATAGGTTCCATTTTGGATTTTACTTTCTATTATTCTTAGTTTTTCCCCCACTGCTCTCTTATTCTCAAAAATATTTCCAAAGACTTCTTTATTCCATATTCTAAGGTTGTTTTTCACCATATTAATTTTTTGAGATAGTTTGAAGGAAGCACTTCCCTGGATAGGTTGCTACCACCATTCCTCTATTCGTTTCTTGAAGTCCGAATGTTTAACCCACATTGATAGAAATCTGAATGGATTTTTAAAGGAGTTAGCCTGAAATGCCTCCCATAGAATAAGATTATGGTTTGAAGCACATTTAGGAAGGGCTTGTAACGCTGAATCACCAAACATTGTTGTAGCTTCCTTGGATAAAAAAAACCTATCCAACCTTTCTTGAATCAGCTGACTTCCTATCCTCTTGTTACTCCATGTAAATTTGGATCCTTTTAGTCTTACATCCATCAATTCATTTGTGTTAATGAATTCATTGAAGTCCTCCATGCTCCTTGAGGGTAACCCAGATCCTCCCTTCTTATCGGATGGGTAAAGGGGGGTATTGAAATCTCCCCCAATCACCCAAGGAATGTCTTTAAAATCTTGGCTCAAATGCCCCAAAAACTCCCACAGTTTAGACCACCCTTGGACAGAGGTGGGGGCATAAACATTTGACATAATCCAATTCTTATTAGTATCAAAATCATGAAATAATGCACTTAAGACTCTTTCATTTGCCTGAATAATACTTCCTTCTATTTTAATAGGATCCCATAATATCATGAGGCCCCCAGATGCTCCTCTCACCTATTGAAAGGCCACTTCCCCTTGCTTCCAAATCCTTCTAGCTATAAGTGTTGATTGTGCCACATCTGTTTTGGTTTCTTGAAGAAAAATAATAGTAGGATTCCAATCCTTCCTTATAGACTTCACCATCCTTTGTTTTGGTGGGCCATTTAGGCCTCTCACATTCCATGAGAGAACCTTCATTTAGAATGTTTGATATTTTTTCCCCACCCCCTTCCCTGATCCAAAGGGGGTTTATCAATTTTGCTATTATCCTGGCCAGGAATAGCTTGCTGTAACAATGTTCTTTGCTTTTTGTTTGCAATTTCTTCATTGATTCTCATTCTATAGTGCTCTGCTGTAGATATTCTCCCTTTCTTTCTTTCACTTCCATAATATATCGGAGGCTCGATAGTGCTTCTAGTCTATTTTGGACTAAAATGAGGGGGCATATACTGTGATAGTCTAGGGCTTGAACCTTCTTCCTCATTTTGGGGGTTTTCAATTCCCTCTTCATCCTCAGCCTTGTTTTGGTTCACCTCTCCTATCCGGTTCCTAAATAGGGGGCTTTCCTTCAAGGAACCTTTTACTTGTTAGGCTCATCCGATAAGGGATAATTTGCTCCACTACCAGATTATGAGCTACATTCCTGGCTCTTGTTTCCACAACTTCGACTCTTTACTCTATTTTTTCCATGTTTAAACCGAAAAACCTCGGCAATTTTTCTTCATTTTGAGCATAGCTTTTGGGGCTTTTTGTCATAGTTTTGGATGGTCCCGATTTGGATGGGGAGTCTAGGATTTCAGGAAACTTGACACTGATGGTATAATCCTTACTATTTTCTTTTTCAACTTCTAGATTTGCTAGGATATCAAACATGTTCAAGCTAGGATCTTTATTACATACCTTATGGTTTTTGCCTCCCTCATTATGTTGCTTTCCTTTCTCCTAGATTTTTGCCAGTTCTGTGTTGGCTTGGTCGGCCTGGTTATTATTAACTTGTCTGTATCCTTCCAATTTAAGAAGTTGTCCTTGAAACTTTAGGATCCCTCTCCCATTAGCTTTCCCTAGAAAACCTTCGCTCGTGGCTTTCTTGTTTGAAGTTATTGTCAGACATTGGGCTTGAAGGTGGCCCTGGGTTTTGCACACGCTACAAAGTGTCGACTTGTTCTCATACTCCATAGTCTGAATCCTTAGAAACTCTCCATATGCTAGTTCCACCTGAGAAGGTAGATCATAATCCAAGTTTTCATTTACATAGATCCTGGCATGTGTCAGTCTAGTCCTTGCCCGGGTTGAATGGTCTATTGCCATGAGCTCTCCTATCGTCTTTGCTATGCCACTAAGCTAGTACTCATTAACAAAATGGGCTGGGAGGTTTGGTAAGCGGACCCAAATGGGTGCTATATTAATGTTCTGCTTCTCAAGGTTGAAATCCTCCCCCCACTTCCTTAGAAAGAGGCTACGCCTTCCTAGAAACTAGGGTCCTCCTGTCAAGATGTGCTTTGCATCATCTTTGTTGTTGAGTCTTATCATAAAAAAACCTCTTGACATGGCTATGATTTCTAAGCTTCTTGAAGTTTTCCACTTTGCCGCGGCCCATGAACGAATAGTCTCAATGTATGGCCTTCCTCCCAAAAACTTGCCAACTAAGGATGATGCCTCCATATCCAATAATCTTTCCATAATATCCACTGGTGTAGTTAACCTGTTATTGTTTGGTATTAGGGGCGGTAGTTCACTTACTAGCTCCTTCTTTTTCCCTTTCAACATTTCCAAAAAGGTTGGGCCCTTGTTGCCAACTCTCGAACCCCAGTGGGACCCTTTGTTTGAGGGTTTATCTAGAGGATCTATACCTTTAGCCTTTTTGAACTGAGATGACAGGGAATCCTTTTCCTTTCCAGCTATAGCATTCTGCCCTGCCTCTAGATCTTCTCCTTCCGTTGGTTCAAAATTATTGCCTACCATTTTTTATCCTCCTTCGCTTCCTTCGCTTCCTCCATCGCTCCTCATCTATCCCAATACTTCACCCAACGGGAAAAATAATTACCAACATGTCCACACTGTGCAAATCTGTGGCTTGATTCAACTCGAATGGACCTCTACTTCCAAAAAGTAGGCACTTCAAATCTAAAAAAAGATCATTATCTTCTTGGCGCACTCCTCCTGGTTATGAAATGGACCAAATCATGCAGAATGCTATCACAGATAGGACGATAATACCTCGAATGATGATCAGGAACCCGACAATAGGTAGGCTCACACAACATGAATCTGTTGAATTCCTCGTCCATTGTACAATATTTTTACAAAACTATTTTTCACAACGTCGGCTAGTGGGGAAAATGCAGCGAAGGTGATTAGAGGGACGCCCAAAGGCCAAGGCAAAAAATCCACTCTCCACGTGGCTTTGATTATCTACAGTGCAATTGAAGTTGTCATCACCATCTCCTTCTCTTCTCTCTGTAACCAACTTGGAAGAGTGCCATTGGATCAACATCGTACTCTTTCCAGGTTTTGACTCGGATCCTTCGCCACAGCCTAGGAAGCCATCTTGGCCCCCAATCCGTCGCTCTTGGTGTAGCCATTAGGGATGCTCAAACCATCCCTAGGGATGGTTGGGCATCCCTAAGGATGGTTGGGCACCTCTAAAAGATGCCCAACCATCCCTAGGGATGCCCAACCATCCCTAGGGATGGCTCTGAGCGTTCCCAAAGGGACCCAGCTATTCCCAAGGATGCCCCAAAATAGGGGACGTCCCGGGGATGGGAGGCCATAGGCCTCAGCCATCTCGAGGACGTTTCCCAACCATCCCCAAAAAATGGGGACAGGAGGAAATGTCCCCCTTGTCATCCCCTCGTGCTCGAGGACACGGGAAATGGGGGGACGCGTCCCCATGGAACACTGATAAAAACAATTCCCTTCCTTTGTTCAAGGTTTGGCTCTTCTTAGAAAGGTCCAAGGTTCAAACTGTAATGTGTATAGTTGTGTGTTAATCCCCTATTGATAAGTGTAGCTCTCAGCCTTACGAGGGTCATGGCTAGAAGGGGACTACTCAACCCTATATTGTGGTTGTAAGAGTTTATAACACCGCAAATCCAAAAAATAAATAAAAACTTACCTTTAATATATAATATTGATATAAAAGTTAGGTGAGATTTTAATAAAAGGGATACTAATATAAAAGTTAAGTGAGAGGACAAATAAAAATATAAAATATTAATTATTTAACATAACTTTTTAGTTAGTGCAATTTATACAGAGAATTTTAAAAAATGTAATTAACTATGAGGTCTTGTAAGAATGTTGGGAAGAAGTTTGTTTGGCTAGAATCATGGAGTGCATGCAACAAAGCTAGGATTTGCAAAGTGAAGCATAGAGAAGAAAAAAATACAAGTGATAATAATTTATTTTTCTAGAAAAATCTTTTATTTTTTGGAGGAGGAACGAATTTGGGGGAAGACAAAAAACCCTAGCATCGATCAATTTTTCTAGGAGAGATCATGAGTATTAGTTCAAGTACTTCTTTGGCTTTAGCTTTGAAAATATTTCATTGGCTAGGGCTTTAAAAATAGGGACCTCTTCTTTGGGAAGTGATTTATGGTAGTCTGTTGGTTGCAATGACGATTGCAACCTCACATTTCAAACAATCTAACAATGAGACCTTCTCCATGTTTTCACAATAACTTTCCTTTGATGAGAAGAAATTGGATCATATGTGTTAAGTGCTTAAAGTGAGGAAAGCACCCCATCCAAAACCACCTTCTCGCTCTAACAATGGTACCTTTGTGCCCAAGTTAGATGAGTCTCGTATGATTGAGGTGCCTCCAACCCTCATCCAACAACCTTTGCTCATGCTTTCCACCCAAGCCCTTGCATGCAAATTTATGGGAATATGGCCTAGTCTAATCACAATCCAAAAATAAATTAACACACATTGGGGGGTTAAAGTCTCCTCTTATGGATTCATGATGACAGGTAGAGGATACTTTGTCATTACATTTGCCTCTATGGAGGACAAGAGCACTATCTTTCATAGAGTTCCCTGGTTTCTGGGATCCAGCCCACTCTACGTGACCTTGTGGAGCATGGCATTTGATCCTCAAGAGGAGGAGCTTGAAGAAGTTTTTGTCTGGGTGAGGTTGCCATTTTTTCCACTACACCTATGGAAAAAACCTTTGATGGAATTAATAGGGAATGTTATTGGAATGTTCATTGATTGGGCTCCTCCAAAGGTCAATAACGCTATATGCACACACATCTATGTGCAAGTCAATCTAAAAAAGGGTGTGCCCAAGCATATTGGAATAAAGGTGTTTGATTTGATACATAACCAACCCCTAGACTACGAGCATATACCATTCAAGTGTATAACCTGCCATGAGCATGGGTATTTCTCATGAAACTACCCAATTAAACAAGCACAAAAAATAAAAAAGGAAGAACTAGGATTCTAGGAAGTCAAAAGTAGACCACGCAGATCAAGAAGCAACCTCAACCACAGGATCAAAAAATCTTCCAACACAAAAATAAATTTATAAGTCTTAATGAAGGAGAAAAGGAAATCACCTCTCTAGATGTGATGGCTCTTAAATATAAAGAGAAGATACCTACAACTGAAGCTGACAACTCACCATAGATCTTAGGAGATACACCAGTGAACATAACATCTAGAGAAGAAACTGATGAGAACTCAGAGGAAGAGGTAGAAGAAATACAAGTGGAGGAAATAGTGATTCTTGAGGGCTTGCAAACCACATGATCTATAGCTAAGGGAAGAAAATTGAACCAACAACTTAGAAATGAGCAAGCACAAAAAGACTTGCAATCCAAAACCCAGGTCAAAATTGAGGAGAGCTTCTTAAAAAATAAATATTATGTCATGGAACTATAGGGGACTGGGAAGTATTCTGAAAAAACTATCTCAAAATTCTAATACAGGAGCAAAATCCAATAGTAGTTTGTATGAAGGAAACAAAAGCCAACAATAGTTTGTATGCCACTACTTTCTCTAGATTCAGACCAATTTCTCTATGTAACTCTTCCTATAAAATTATTACCAAATTGTTGGCCAATAGAATAAAGAAGAAACTTGATAAAATAATATTAGAAGAGCAAGGGGGGTTCATGCCTGGAAAACAAATATATGATAATATCATAACAGTGCATGAAGCCCTCCATAGTAGTAGAAAAAAAAAAAGAAATTTGTTATAAAACTTGATATGGTAAACGCCTTTGATCGAGTTAATATACAATTTGTAGAATAGGTCCTACAAAAGTTTGGATTTCCACATCAGGTCATCAAGTGGATCGGATCATGCATAAAAACCCATGCATAGCCCTATTAATAAATGGAGAACCAATAAATTTATTTCAGGCTACAAGGGTAATTAGATAAGGGTATCCACTATCACCATATCTTTATATCATTTTAGCTAAGACTCTTGGAAGATTAATTAACCATCTTCGAAGAGAAAGAAAAATAGCAGGGGTAGAGGCTATAGTAGGATGTAAAGTTGTAACACATGCCCAATTTGCAGATGATATCATTCTTCTAGGTGAAGCCACTAAGCAAAATATTAGAAAATTAAAGCAATATCTGGATTGGTTCACACAAGCTATCGAGGCTCATATAAACACTCAAAAGAGTTAGTTATATACACAAAATGTTGCAACAATAAGAGTCAAACTCTTTTGCACTATCCTAGGATTTTGGTCTGGCACATAAAAATACTTTAGATATCTAGGAGTGCCCATGAGCTTCCACCTCAAAGCCTCAAACTGTTGGACCCCAACATTGGACAAGATGGTTAGGAGGATACAGAGTTACAGTAATAGTTGGCTCAGTCTTGCAAGAAGGGCAATATTGATCAAATCAATGTTAGCTTCTCTTACACTCTACCAACTATTAGTATATCATGCTCCCAAGTTTATTTTGCAAAAGGCATATGGAATCATACACAACTTCCTATGGCAAGGAGGTAGGCAATCAGAAAGAAAAAATTTCCACTTGGTCAATTAGGAGATGGTCACCAAAAGTAAAATTCAAGGAGGATTGAGAATCATAAAAATGGAGATAATTTCAAAAGCATTGGGAGAAAAACTTCTTAGGAACATGCTTAAACACAATCGAGCATGGCAATACATACTAATCAGCAAGTATGTAAATAATCAAACAGGTATTCAAATGCTCAAACATATAGATAAACTTCCCAGAGCCTCGTTGGTTTGGAAACATATAGTGGTTGCAAAGAGCATAATAGAGGATAAAATTTCTTGGCTATCGGGATATGGTAAGTCAATTAATCTATGGGAGGACCCAATCCTAGGAAATCCACCATTAAGAGAGAGAATTCCAATTGAATTGCAAAGAATACTCAAATTAGGTAACTTGTTTTATTAGACCTCAAAAACTCTGAAATGGATCTCCCCTCCCATTCCATCTCAATTTCAAGGAGATTGGGATTATTTTAAGTCCCACGTGGCGAGCATTAGACCTCTTCATCCCATGATTCTAGATAAACTTATTTGGGGTAGCATCAGTAGTAATGGGGAATACTCAGTGCATCTAGGAGTCCAACATCAGCATATTGGGCCTACCAAAAAAAAACTATCGATAGTGTGGAAAAATAGAGCACCACCTAAACTATAAGTATTCAATTGGTGAGTCTCTCAAAATAAAATATTAACATGTGATAATCTGCAAAAGAGGAGTATACAGGACCTCATGTTTGTTACAGGTGCAAGCAAAACAATGAAACAATTTTCCATATTTTGTTCAAATACCCAAAGGCAATATCAATCTAGTTAGGAATAACCAAAATTCTAGGCACTTCCTACTCTGGAAGGTTAACCATAGACACATGTTTTTCCAAGTGGAATAAATAATATAAAGGTAAACTGACAAGTAAGCCCCTCTTGAGATATTTGTAGAACTCTATACCATATTT
Source organism: Wollemia nobilis (assembly GCA_028583015.1). Taxonomy (NCBI): domain Eukaryota; kingdom Viridiplantae; phylum Streptophyta; class Pinopsida; order Araucariales; family Araucariaceae; genus Wollemia; species Wollemia nobilis. The sequence goes on along the minus strand of JAQPPZ010016766.1, from coordinate 303,157 downwards.
TTTCATCTGGCACATCTAGTTGGACATAAACCAAAGTATTTTTTAAGGCAAAGGTAAGGACAAAAAAAATCTAATATTAAGGATAAAATAAGAATTAGTCCTAAATGTCAAATCTAGTTTCTATAAACAACAATAGGAAGAATATATGTCACCCATAGAAAGAATAATGATCTACCAACTTAATCTCCAAACTTTCCTAACACAAGGAGACTACAAAGCAAATAATTCTTTGCCTGACATATGTTTTTCGGTACTCTTATTTGATGGTGCCTCCAAGTCCAACCTCGATCAAGCAGTGGTAGGGGGACTGATTCTTACAGGACCCCATGAGATCCTACTCAAATACATGATCAACTTGGGAACAACATCTAACAATGTGGTAGAGGCTATTGGATGTGAAATCAACTTAAAATTGGTGGCACAACAAGGAATCACTCAGGTCACAGTTTATGGTGATTCTAAACTGATAATAACAACTCTTGCCAAAAATAAAGATTTTAGATCTTTACAATTGAATATTATTCAAGACAGGATTAGACAACTAGGTAGGATAATTGGTAAAATATCCTATCAACACGTAAGGCGGAAATTCAACAAAGAGGTCGACACACTAGTGAATCAAACAATCAATATAGCCCTTGGTTAAATTTTTCTCAATGTAAGACTGCATTCACTTAATGTACAATCACAATAAACAAGTACAAAATAGGGCAGACAGAGGGTCTCTCCCCTCATCTGTATTGGGTGCCTCCTTCGTAGCAAAATAAGTAATTTACAACTAAATGGGGCTATGGACTATCCACCATTGATTACTGATTGAATGAATAAATGAATTAGGAAGGGCCCCAACAACTGAGGAACATCACCTGCCTCAATGGCTCTTCCGATTGCTTCTGCTTCTTTCTAATCTATGCCTTTCTTCTGATCATCGCATTATCATCAACCTCACCTTGAACTTGAGGCAATGAGGATATTTGAAGGGCCACAAAAGAGGTAGCTGCAGCAAATGAGAACTTCACCATAAAATTGTGAAGATGATCCAACTTGATATTCTGATCTCTAAGACCCTCTATCAAACCCACGCTCATTGCTGCTGCCACCACCACAACCCTCTTTGAACTCATATTTTTCTTTCATTACAAATGAAATATGATCTATGCCACTGATCTGTGAGTGACTTGTGGGAGAGACAGAGATAATAATATAGAGGTGTGTTTGTAGGTAAAACCAGAGGAAGTGAATACAACTGGCGGTAACACCAAGAGCAAATTAATAATGGGAACGAATTCCTCCTATGGGCACAGCGCCCACAAAGAGTGATAGTCTTGTTTTTAGGTTGTGCGGAGATAAAATGTTTTCCTGTTCTTGTACCTCATTCGTTACAAAAACTTTAATGTCAACACAAAACTTTAGCATTTGATAGTGGAAATATTTTTTACTTTTTCTATGACTAGTCATAGCATTTGTAGGCTCATGAAATTAAATAATTTGATGGTGGACATGCTTATTATTGTCAGTTGATGTTTCATTTTGAATATCCTCAAGGGCTAGGTGGATTGGTAAGTGCAGGTGTGGTTGGGCACTTACCAAGAAGAGACCTAGGTTCAAACCTTGGGGGAAGCCAACCCTTTGCAAAGGTAGTAGTTTGCTTCGAATCCTCTGAGTGCACATCAGATCGACGATGATGGTATGAACCCTGAGCGACCAGTGGTCCCCATATCAAGTCGGGTCAACAAGAATGAGATTGATAGATTTGTTGGGAGTAGTCCTTATGGTTTGAACCTTGCGCTAGCCAATTACTATGGTCTATTACTAAAAATAGTGGTTGTAACTAACTCTCATATGTAATAAAAAAAATATTTCATTTTGAAAAAAATCATTATGATTATGACTTTAGTTTATTTTTTATTTATTTATTTTTTGAATGAGTTTCTTTTTTATTTTAATTGATTATATAAAATTGAAATAATTTTTTTATTAGGTATTATTATCATTTGGTAATTAATGCATGTATCTTGTTTGCAAATATTTAAATTGAAATAATGTTTATAGTATTAAATCATGACTATATAGTAGTATTATAACAATTTAGTAATTATACATGTATCCTTTGGCAAGATTCGAACTTGGGTTTCCTCCTTGGAAGTTGAGGAATATAATGAGTTGAGCTAATGCCATTTGATTTTCTAAATTGATTATATGGAATTGAAATCTTATTACATCATGATCCATTATTGAATTACATCATCTTGGTAATCATGAGTCTCTGTGGTTTGAACCCTACACTTGGCAGTTGCTAAAAATAGTGTGGATGTAACCAACTCAGTATCACTTGCCAAGATTTTCCACCAAAATTAAAGAATTTAACCATTTGAGCTCATGCCATTTTGTAACGTCTTTGTCTTTATAGTATATTTATCTTTTATGATCATCTTGTACTCTTGATTACATTATTTATATATATTTTTAAATGTATGTACAAATTTAAAATGAATGATATGTTGTTAACTAGGAGGGATCATGATTGTGTTCAATAACTAGCAAATATTTATGCTTAATGTTCAAATATAGTATAAAAAATATGATTCTCCTTGTTAACTCTTAGATTAAAATATTTTTATGTGAATTTTATGGTAATTTTGTATTATGGATTTTTTTTTATTTGGTTAGTGTGAGAAACCCTACCAATGCATAGGGTTGGGCACCCCAACCATGACCCCTCCTAAAGCATAGCTCTATCAATAGGGAATTTAACACTCTTATTTTTTTTTTTTTTTTACTCAACTATGTGATAAGTTTTGAATCAATATTATTTTAATTTTATACTAAAAACAAAATAATAAATTTTATTTATAATAATATTTTTTGTTAAAGCAAACATGGATTCCATATAGACCCCCTCTCAAAATGATAAAAATCATTACACAGATTTAGGCATCAAAATCAAAGGCCATAAAACAAGCATCATGCACTACTAGCACACCACATAAAACAAACTTGCCATGAGAAAATAAAAACATTAAGCCACAAGGGTACCAAAACCATGAGATTTCTATAACATCATTAATTGCAAAAATTTATATACGAGGGATGTGGCTCAAGTATGAGCTTCTAGTTAAATAGAAATGGGTAGGAAAATCTACTTTAAGTTGAGAAGTTTGTTAGCAAAGAAATTACCTTTGCAATGAATAAGGACTACTTCACCATTTTAACCATCTAGAATTCTTCAAATGGGAAACAAGCCTCAAATGATTCACTAGTTCCTTGAATGCATTCACTATGACCTATGAGTCACCTTCCATAGTAAGATTACTGAAGCCTTCTTCTTTAGCTATTTGGATCCCTATAATAAGACTAAGTGCCTCAACATAATTCTATGTTAATAGAGGAATGCTCAAGGTAAACATAGAGAGCACTCTTACCTCATGGTTTCTAAACACTCCCTCACACCGTATTAGGCCTAGGTTTCTAACCATCATCTTATGCTCCTCCTCTTTTGGAATTATCATATTTTATAGTAGTTTCCAAAAATGAATAGAATCAAACATTACCCAGTATAACTTGAAAAGAAATACAAAGAACGAAGAATGAAAAACACAAAATATATTGGGGGTGTCCATGGACACCAAATGTAAATGGAAATGAAATTACACTCCAACTAATAAGCAAAATGGTTGGTATGAAAGGGTATTTATAACCAAATACATGTCTTTAGTTCAAGGTTGTGAGACTAAACTTTAGGAATAAAACATTACAAAAATTTACAAAAGCACCTTTTTCAAGGTTTACATGGGCCCAAAGGAAAAATATGGTCAATACAGGTACAAAGGTTAGTCATGGCCTCAATAAAATATTAACCACCACATATTCCAACATCCCTCCTTAAGCTGAATAGGGGACATGGAGAGAGACCCTTATTTGTCATCCCCTCTTAAGGGACACTCTCCAACTCCAAGAAACTTCTACATGCACACAAAAGTGACCTTACACATGACCTTGTTTAGAATATTCATTGCCTACTCTGATGAAGGCATAAAAATTGGATCAAGCATCCCACGTCCTTGAAGCCATCTCATAAAGTGCATCCATATCTCTATGTGCTTTGTATGCTAATGAAACACTAAATTATAGACAAGTTGGATGGTGCTCTTATTATCACATCAAAGAGTGACTAGAAAACTATGAGGAATACTATTCTCCTCCAAAATCATGAGCATCCACCTAATATGCTTACCTACCTCATTGGTAGCACAATATTTGGCCTCCATAGAAGATTGAGAAATAGTGGATTGGCATTTAGAACACCAAGAAACCGATTGGATGCCATATAGAATACCAATTCTATGGTGGACCATTGCTCATCCAAGATACTAGCCTTATCAACATCTAAAAATCCTATCAAAATTTAAGGGGAGCTAATAGAGTAGTGAATACCCATTTCATAGGTCCCTCAGATGCATCTAAGAATCCTCTTTGTTGTTGTCTAGTGACTCTCCTAGGGTGACTGCATATATCTAGAACAATAATTTATAGCTAAGGCTATATCAAGTTTAGTATGAGTAAGGTAGATAAGTCATCCCACAAGAGACTGATACAATGTAGCATCCATTGAAGGAGTGGTACAATCATCCTGAAGCTTCAGGCCTGAGGCAAAAGGACTTTGAGAAGACTTGCAATCCACCATCCTAAAATGCTAAAGAAGATCCAAAGCATACATAAGTTGGGAAATGACAATGCTAAAATCTATCTAATCAATATGAATCCCCAAAAAATATTGTAGAAGCCCCAAATTTGTTATTTCAAAAGTGGAATAAAGCTATGACTTCAAATATTGGATTAGAGTAGAAGAGTTTCCAGTGATGAGAAGATCATTAATATACAATAAAATCACCAAAGTTTCCCCATCCTGATGTTTGATGTAAATGTCATGTTTAGCCTCACATCTCTCAACTTATTCACTCCTCTATGATTGAATCCATACACAATTTTAAAAGGGCTCTTGGTTGTACTTATATTAATTGAGATCTCATATGCAAATTCAGCTTGTGCTAAGGTAGTATCCCATAGATTCGATTTCTTTCCAACCAAGCATCTCAACAAATTCCCAAGGCTTCTATTGACAACCTCTGTTTGCCCATTGGTTTATGGATGATAGGTTGAACTAAAACCTGACTTAGTATCCAATTTCTTCCACAAAGTTCACCAAAAATGGCCCACAAATCTAGTGTCTCTATTTGAGACAATACTCTTTGTCAACCCATGCAATCTCACCACTTCTTTGAAGAATAATGTAGCAATATGAGTAGCATTATTTGTCTTGCTACAAGGTATGAAATGTGCCATATTTGAAAATCTATCAACAAAAACAACAAAAATAGAGTCATTACCTCTTTGTGTCCTTTATCAACCCAAGAATGAAGTCCATGCTCACATCTTCCCAAGGTCTTTCTAATATAGGCAATGACTGATACAAACCAGTGTTCTGACTCCTTCCTTTGGCACGTTGATAACTCTAAAAATTTGCACAAATTTCTTCACATCCACACCCATTCTTGGCCAATAGTAACTCACACAAAGCTATCCCAATATCTTATCCACTCCAAAGTGTCCGGCTAGACCTCCATTATGATTTTCTCTTATCAAAATTTCCCTCATAGAACCATGCAATATACACAATTGTTACCCCTTAAACAATAATCCTTCTTGCATGAAATAGTCCAACCATGGAGTCTTATCTTTCTCGGTTGGGTCATTACAAGAAGCCCAAGCCTCCTTAAATTCCACATCATCTGTGTATAGCTCTCTCATGGGATCAAAACTAGCAACCTCTATTCTCATATCATGTAACAATAAACATCTTCTACTCAATGCATCGACTACCCGATTTGTGCTACCACTTCTATGCTTCAAAACAAATGAATAACCTTGAAGAAATTTTACCCACTTCATATGCCCTTGATTTAATTTACCTTGGCTATTAATGAATTAAAAAGCATGATGATACGTGAATAAAACAAACTCCTTCAATAGAAAATAATGTCTCCACTTCTTAAGGGATTGAACAATGGCATAAAACTCTTGATCATAGATCGAATATTTCCTCTTTGCTTCACTTAACTTCTCACTAAAATAAGCAATTGGATTACCCTCTTGGCTCAAAAAACCACCTATAGTTGTCTCACTTATATCACAATCCACTTGGAAAACCTTGTTGAAATTTGACAAAGCTAGAACCAACTACTATGTTACCTTCTCGTTCAGGATTTTAAAACTCTTTTATGCTAAAAACATCCATTTCAACTCACACCTACCACCCTTCATTATTTTTATGATTTGTGCACAAATCCAACTAGATTTTCTGATAAACTTCTTGTAAAAACTTTTCAAACCATGGAACCTTCTTGCCTCAAACATACTTCTTAATGATGGCCAATCCACAATAGCTTTAACCTTTTTGGAATCCATTTGCAAGACTTCTTGTGAAATAACAAAGCCCAAATATACTAACTCTTTCTTCATAAAGCTACATTTCTTCAAGTTGATCAACAACTATTTTTCTTTCAACCTTTGCAAAACCAATCTCAAATGCACCAAATGATATTCTTTACATTTTCTAAATATCAAAATATCATACAAATAAACAACAACAAACTTACCAAAAAATTGTTTCAACACTTTATTCATCAACTGCACGAAAATACTTGGTGCATTGGTCAATCCAAATAGCATGACCACCACTCATACAATTGATCCTTTGTCTTGAATGTGGTCTTCCACTCATCCCCTTCTTTAATCTGGGTTTGATGATAGTGTTTCTTCAAATCTATCTTTGTTAAGTACTTAGCCCCACTCAAGAAATCCATCAAAGCATCCATGCATAGTGATGGAAACTTGTACTTTATGGTTAACTTATTAATGTCTTGAGAATCCATGCACATATGCCATGCTCCACCCTTCTTAGGTGCTAGTACAACTAGTATTGTACATGGGCTTAAGATCTCTAATTAGCCCCTTGTCCAATAACTCCTAGACTTGTCTCTTCATTTTCTCATTCTCCATATGTCATTCTATAAGTTGCCTTATTTGGTAAGATCAATTTGGGAATGAAATCTATGCGATGACTAATGCTCCTCATAGTTGGCAACCCATCCAACAACTCTTCTTAAATAATATTCACATATTCCTCCAATAATTCCTTCACTTCATATAGAATATTAGCCATCTTGTTTGTTGTCCCATATTTCATGGGTTTAGCAATGAAAGCCAAACATACTTTCTTCTTCATCATCCCCTTTAAGATTTTTTTTCCGCAATCAAACACATTTTAGGACTTTTATCCACTTCTTCTCCTTTATCCCTCAATGGACTTAATGTGTAGCTCTTGCCATCCTTCACAATAGTGTAGTTGTTCACCCCACCATCATGCACTATCTTTCTATCTAATTGTCATGGCCTTCCCAACAAACATGATAAGCATCCATACACATAATATCACATAGTATCTCATTTTTATAAGAACCAATTTGAATGTTCACCATATATTGTTCACTTACCAAAATTTGATGTCTCTTTTGCAACCATGAGACCTTGTATGGATTTGGGTGTTCAATCCTCTTCAACCCAAGCTTTCTACCATCTCTGTAAACACTAAGTTATCCATGCTTCCATTGTCCACAATGACTTTGCAACACTACCTCTTGATTTGCATATTGTTCTAAAAATACTTCTTCTTTGTACTGGTTCATGCTCCTCTTTGGCTGGTTTCAACAACACTCTCTTCATCATGAGAGATTATCCTTGTTTTGGTTTCTCCATGCATTTTGGTGAGGCAATACTTTCTTCATTTGCTTATGCAATATGATTCATGGCTTCCTTTCCTTTACTATTGCCTTGTTGTACTATTGGATATTCAAATGCCTGATGATTGGCTTCTCCACATCTAAAGCAATTTTTGGGGAACCCTCCACTCCTTCCTCTACCATAACCACCTATTCCTCTTGAGAAAACTCCACTTTCTCTTGTTTTTTAGGTGAAATTACTTTGAGAAGTACTAGCTTCTCCCTCTTACCTTTGCTGCCCTCTTCCACTATTGGCTTGTCCTCTTCCTCTAGAGAACCATCCTATTCCTTTGGAATTATTTTTTGTCTTCAAGACAACTTCTCCTCCACTTTCAAGGTACATTGATATGCCCCTTCCATGGACCTCAACCTGATTATACACAATTCATGATGAATAGACATGCAAAGTCCATTGACACACCTCAAAATATTCTCTTCATAATCTTCTATATGGCTAGTCTGAATGATGAGCTTGTAAAACTCCTCCATGTAGTCCTTCACATTCATCTTTGTTTGCTTTAGATTTTGCAATTTTTTGAAGAGACCCATTTGATAATCTAATGGAAGAAACTTGGTCTATTTTTAGCAACCATTTTATCCCAAGTCTTGATTTTTTCCCTTTTCTTTGCCTCTCCATTTAGATATGATCCCACCACAAATATGAATGCCCTTTCAACTTGGTATAGGTAAACTTCACCTTCTTAGGGTCTTCCATTGATTCAAATTCAAAGTATTTCTCCATGTTATAATCATGTCTATCAGCTCATCCAGATTCAAACTTCCATTGTAGCATGAGATCTCTTACTTTGGCTTACTACCCATCTTTATGATTGATCTCAAGAATCTACTCTCTAGTTTGTCCACTTGGCCTTCTTCTTTAGGCTCTTGAAATAATTATTCTTCCTCATCATCATTAACATTCTCAACATGCACTTCCCTTCTTTATGTTATCTCTATGGCATCCAACCTGGTTGTAATTCCTCTTATCATCTCAACAATATCAATATTTTTGGCATTTTGTGGTTATTGTGGCCTTCCTCAGTGTACCATATCTTCTTCAACCTTAGCTCTAATACCAATTGATGTAGTCTAGATGTATCAGAACAAATTCACACAACCAAAAAATGAACTACAAGAATTTACTTGCATTCAACAAATATGTTTTTAATTGACTGACATTTGTTCAACATCTAAAATTAAAACCAACAATAAAAAAATTGTAGCAACAAAAAGTGTAGTCACGAAAAAACTTCCCTTGTCGGTAAACTGGAATTTGTAGCAAAACTCAAAAGTTCATTAAATTGCTTCTCTTGTTGGTAATCTAGAAATTGCAACAAAACTCAAAAACTTCATTAGCTAGCTTCTCTTGCTGATAATCAGGAAATTGCAGCAAAACTCAAAAAGTTTATTAGATAGCTTCTCTTTTGACAATTTGGAAATTGCAACATAACTCAAAAATTTCACTAGATAGTTTCTCTTGTCGGTAATCTAGAAATTGTAGCAAAACTCCCAATTTATGTTTCTCCAACAACGAAAATGAAGGTGGGACATGAAAGGTTAAAAACCATGCCCCTTCTTCTCTTGGCACCTGGCAAGATCTTCAAATTATTTTTATTATTATTTTTTTACCCAAATGCTCCTACATCAATGGAGAAAGTCCGACATGACATCAAGATAGCTAGTAAAAGGAAAGACAAGACGTTGTGTACAAAGGATCATGGGTTCAATCATCATCTCATCATTTTTACCTTTTAAGACAAATGTCATTCGAAGAAGATTGAAGATTTCATGTTTTCATCCTCGCATGGTGGTTTGGTCAATTGAACAGCTAAGTGGAGGGATAGGCATATATTGTAGGTGGTTTAGGGCTTAAACCATACTTTTGCTTAGGGAAAGGAATTTTAGTTGGCATGAAGGGTGTTCTTCATAGAGGCGCTAGATTGGTTGGATCAATAGAGAGCTTAGCTCAACTAGCTACATTTCCTTGGTTAAGCCATTCATGGATTCTACAACCCAAGGTCATATCATAAGAAGGTTATTTTTTCTATTGTGTCATTTTGTCTTGATGATGGAATGGAGGTTTTCCTCACAATTGAAAGGTGGGTGCCTTATTTAGTGCAAGGTGCCCAACACATGGGAGACCATGTTTGAGGCCCTTTTTGGCATTTCCAAACAACTAACAAAGACAATATGAAGATATGGCTGATGTGGCACCCTTGTGTACCACATAACCATATTTTTATCTTATATATACCGTATTAACCAATCAAACTGAGACAAGTGTCGTAATTGTAGGAGTTTAGAAGCATTGAGGTGGCAAAAAATCAATGGACACTAGGAAATCATAGAATACCAAGTGGTAGTAAGTGATTGATTTATACTTTTGTAAATTTTGGGGCTTTAATTTTTGTATTTTTGAGGTCCATTAGAGTAAAACTTTCGGATGTTATAACTTTTGCACATGGAAGTGTTTTGAGCCTATTTTTTTAAATCACAAGAGTTTTTAAGCTCCACGCATTGGTAGCATTAGTTGAAGGACCTATTATAGTGTTAGGGGATAAATAATATAAGATGGATCAACAGGCCCTTGTTACTTGCCTCAATGGAGAAAATTATAGTATTTGGTCAACTCAAATGGACTTATTACAAAGACAAACCTATCAAGGTATGGTCAAAATTGCATGAGTTATTTGGTAATATAAATACAACTAATGTAAGTCGTTTGGGTTTTTTTGCTTTTATCCTCTTATGTATCTCTTGCTTCTCTCTTCCAGTGTGATGTAAAAGGTTCGAGGAGCCATTCAAAACCCCTTCTTCAACCTTATAAAAAAAATATAAGTCGCTTGGAATTAGAGCTTTCTTCTCTCAAATTGGTTGAGTTTAATAACATTGAGGACTATATTATGAGAATTAAGGCATTAAGAATAGATATTGCATCTTCTAGAAACAAAAAAAGATGATGTAGAATGTGTGAAGACTCTCCTTGTCAATCCCTCTTCTTTCAAATGTTGAACCTCATAACAAAATAACAAAATACTCTTTACTCTTGATCAACTTTACTTTCCCCTAGTTTAGTTTTAGATAGGAATGAGGAATTATGGTGGTACTTCACAAGTATAGGCTTTAAAATTAAGAAGGCTAAGACCTAGAGGCCCAAGGGTAAGGCTAAGTATTTAAAGAAGTCGAAGATCATTTGTGGATATTGCAAGAAGGAAGGACATCCAACCAAGAATTGCTTGTTGAAATTGCAAAGGAGTGAAAATGAGTTTCTAAAGATGGGTGGACATCTTCCAAATGATGAAGGGGATTCAAAAGTATCTTCCCTAGTGATAGAATCTCACTAGAGCATTTGTTATGGATGGAGGAGATATTATTGTTACTAATATCTTCTCTCCTTGAACCCTTAGTACAAATTATGATGGAGTGTTGAAAGTATCATCTAGCATATGGCTAAAGACAACATTGTATGATGGAATATTACATAGACACAAGGGCAATCATTGTATAATTGTATTTATAATTTATTGTGATATTTTATTACTTAAGTCCTATGGATTGTAGTTAGCCTGGTCAAACCATCTTATAACTTATAATTAATCTTAAATCCATCTTGTTATGTTGGCATAAGTTAAACTCATTTATATAATTTAGAGATTTGTTATCGTTATAAACACCCCACTCCATCCATTATATTATAGTGTTGTAATTCTTATCTATAAATAATATAATGATTTTTTATTAGTAATGGGTTTTAAAAAGGACTCAAAACCTTATAACATGCTACAAGGAGGATCTTGTGAAGGTTCAACTCCCTACAAAACAAACCAAAATTGGACCATTCGTAGAATCCATAAACTAACACAGTCTAAACTATTACAAACATACCGCCCATGGGCACAAACAACATAGATATCGTAGGGACCTTCCCAAACAACCGCATACAAAGAGACAAGGAGGGCACAAAGACCATCCCAAGAAACAAAATGGGATAATCCCGTTCAGGACCAGCTGTCTTTGGGATCATCAATAAATACATTAATCATGGCATTAATCATCATTGGTAGTGAAAAGTTCACTACAAGAATCAACAATACATTGGGAAAGATTCCCCTGCCACGTCAAAAAATATTGAACAATTAAGCCAAAGTTTTCCATTGTATCTGTCGCCCGATTGCCTTCCCAATACACATGTTGAATACACCTATTGTTGATCGCCCTTAGCTAGACAATGGACTCTTCAATGGTTGGTACCACATTCCAAGGAGGATTCGAGACCCCCTTCAAATAGTTTATGGTGTTTAAGGAGTCTCCTTCGACTATCAGGTATTGGATATTGAGATCGATGGCCATTTGGATGCCTCGAAAAGCTGTCCAAGCCTCAGCAAAATTATTAGATTGGACTCCAAGTTTTTTTGCATAATCCAAAATGAGTCGGCCTTTGTCATCCCGGATCACTCCTCCACAACTCGCAGCGCCAATATTGCCTTTTGAAGCACCATCAAAATTTAGCTTGAACCAATGAGGAGGGGGGAAATCCATGAAACCAGGGATCTATCCACAACAACTTGGGGATGACCAAAAACCTCAAAATACAGGTTAGCAGAACGTGCCACTTGAATCTCAAACGGGGATGAAGGACAATTTTCCGAAGGAATGATATTAGCATTTTCTGAGGCAAACATGACAACTCTCAAAGAAATCAACTCCGGGTCAAGGCACGAATATCGAAAAGCATGATTGTTCCTTTCTAGCTAGATTTGCCACATAAAGTGAGGGAGAATGATCGCCCACCAAAACTTCAAACAAGTGGACTTAAAGGGGTTTGGCCATTGAATAATTATATCACTGATAAACTGAGGAGCAACCCAAGAAATGGATACACTTGACATGATCGAGGACAGGACAATGCAAGAAAAGGGGCACTCTAGAAATAGGTGATTGACTGACTCTCATGTGGATTTGTAGAAGTAACATTTGTTGGACAATATCATACCATAGATTATTAAATTATCGATGGTCAATAACCTATTTTTTTCTGCCAACCAATAAAAGTGAAAAATAAATAATATAATGATTTTGTATCTATGTACGATTTAAATGAACGAATTATCTTTGAATTACTTCTATTTAATTTTAAAAGATTAATGTAAATTTCAATACAACCATAGGAAAGGGTCTTAATCCCCTTTTTCCAACCAAGCTCCACACTTGCCAACATTCCAATGCAAGCAAGACACTTAATTATTCCTACATGGACACAAAATGTCTCTTCATGCAAGTTACAAACTGTCAAGTCATACAAAGCAATTACTAAACAATGGATTCATGCATAGGTTATTCAATCTTAGCATTTTAAATTTTTTAGCTTTAAACCCCACCACACCCATTGTTACCATTTGTGCTTCAAGTGAAAATTTGTAAGACTGTATTTACACAAGTACTAAGTAGGGCAGACAGAGGGTTTCTCCCCTCATCTGTATTGGGTGCCTCCGTAGCCAAATAAGTAATTTACATAAAATGCTAATCTTTTCCATTTAAAATCAATAAAATTTCTCTCAATGTAAGACTGCATTCGCTTAACGTACAGTCACAATATACAAGTACAAAGTAGGGCAGACAGAGGGTCTCTCCCCTCATCCGTATTGGGTGCCTCCTTCATAGCAAAATAAGTAATTTACAACTGAATGGGGCTATGGACTTCCACCATTGAATGAATACATGAATCAGGAAGGGCCCCAACAACTGAGGTACATCACCTGCCTTAATGACTCTTTCGATTGCTTCTTTTTTGCTGATCATCGCATTATCATCAACCTGGCCTTGAACTTGAACTTGGGGCAAAGAGGATCTTTGAAGGGTCACAAGAGAGGCAGCTATAGCAAATGAGAACTTAGCCATAAAATTGTGAAGATGATCCAACTTGATATTCTGATCTCTCAGACCCTGTATCGAACCCACGCTCGCTATTGCTGCAACAACCCTCTTTGAACTCATATTTTCCTACCGTTTCAAATGAAATATGTATCATATATGCCACGCCACTGATCTGTGTGTGAGTTCTAGAAGTGGCAGAGAGGATAATATAGAGGCGTGTTTGTAGGCAAAACCAGAGCAAATTAATAATGGAAACGAATTCCTCCTGTGGGCGTGGCGCCCACCAAGAGCGGTAGTCTTGTTTTTAGATTTGTGTGGAGATAAACTGTTTTCATGGTCTTGTATCTCATACGTTACAAAAACTTTAATGTCAACACAAAACTTTATCATTTGATAGTAACATTTTTGTCTTTTCCTACAAGTAGTCATGGCATTTGTAGTCTTATAAAATTAAATTATTAGTATGTTTTTTTTTACACATAGGAGAGTTGGTCACATCTATATTATTTTTTTAGTAATTATATATTTATCTTTGGAAAAAATTTGAATTTGGGTTTCCTCCTTAAAAATTGAGGAATATAGTGAGTTGAGTTAATGCCATTTGATTTGAGTTGAGTTAATATCTTGTAATCATGCAAGTATCATTTGTCAAGATTTTCCTCCAAAATTATATAATTTAACCAAGAGGGATCATGATTATGTTCAATAACTAGCAAATATTTATGTTTAAGGTTCAAAGAGAGTATAAAAAATATGCTTTCCGTTGTTAACTCTTAGATTAAAATATTTTCATGTGAATTTTATGGTATTTTTGTATTATAACTTTCTTTTTGATGGATTTTGATTTAATTATGTGTTAAGTCTTGAATCAATATTATTTTAATCTTTTGGTATTTACAAAATAATATATTTTATTTATAATAATATATTTTGTTAAAGCAAACAAGGATTCCATAGAGGCCCCTTCTCAAAATGATAAAAATCATTACACAAACATCAAAATCAAAGGTCATAAATGCACTACTAGCTTATGCAGAAGCATCTGGGAGACTAAAATAATAAAAACATGAAAGGTCTTCCTAGTTGCCAAGGGAAAAGGAAGTGGCACAACTTTTCATCTTCTTCCAGCATTGTTTCTCATGGTTGGAAAGACGTAAGTGGAGGTGTTGTTGCTAATTGTAGAGACTGGAAAAGGATCGGATAGGGCCACAAAGAGTTGGCAAGGATCTTGGATGATCGAAAAAGGATTGGATAAGGTCAGCAAGGAGTTGATAAATGATCGACAAGAGATCGAAAGGGTAGTTGACAAGGATCCGAGTTGGCAAGGACCAAAAATGGAAGTTTGAGGTGTTGTATATTTTTAAACAAAGAAATATAAATTGTATTTTGTTTTATTTACTAGCTTTTACATGTGTTTGTGTGGAGATGTTTGGTTTGTGGTCTTTCATTGGTTCTGATGGGTACCGGGAAAAATCACACGCAATCACACTCCACGCATTTCTAAATTTTCTCTTTATTAAATTTGGAAAAACACGTAAAATAACAACCCGCAGGCACACACAGTCTCTCATGTAATTTCCAGATCAATTCTCATGCATTAAGCTGAAAGATCCATACATACAAACATAGCCCGTAGGCTTTACATTTAACCAACGCTCGACTCGGTCTTCTCCTTCTATCACTCTGTGCGTGATCTTACCTGAATCCACCATCCCAACTATTACATTGCACTTGGGTTTTTATAGAGGCCCCGACCCTCTAAAACCTCCTATCACATTAATCGGGACACACCAACCCGATTAATTACAAGACTAGGTTTTTAAAGAGGCCCCGACCCTCTGGAACAAAAACATGAAAACCAGGACACCAACCCGATTAAATTCTTCACCCTACACGGTCCCTGCCACTGCTGATTTGGTCAGAATACCCTGCACGCCCAACCTTTTTGTCTCCCGTGCTTCTTGGTATTTGTCCGCCATTTACTACACCCTAGGTTCCACATGTCATTCTACAACAATTTTGAAAATACCGCCTGTCGTGGTTCTCGCCATATTTTTCTCTTCCTTCTCCGTCGCATTCTTCTCTCTCCGTCGCGATATCGCAACATGTCACGATATCGTGATTTTTCTGCTCTCCTGCGCTCCCTGGCACTTTTGGTCGTGATATCGCGACATGTCGAGATATCGTGACATGTCGCGATATCGCGACCAACTCTCGCTGCTCGATCATTTTCCAATTCTTGTCGCGATATCATGACGTCATGATATCGTGACGTCCCTACTGCTCCCTCTATTTGCTTTGTACTGGTCATGATTTCGTGATAGTCATGATTTCACAACGTGTCACAAAATCGTGACACTTTTGCTGCCTCCACTCTGCCATCGCTTTGAGGTCATGATTTCGTGACATCCCATCTGCTCCCCTCATCCACCGCACTTCTCTGTCATGATTTCGTGACACTTCCACTACCTTCCCCCACTGCTGCCTTGCTGTCATGATTTTACGACATCGCAAAATCGCAACGTCACAATTTCGCTACCATTTTCTGCCTTCACCTCCGCTTCCACCCTTACGTCACGATTTCACGACGATCACGATTTCACGATGGTTGCGATTTTGCGATGGTCACGATTTCGTGACATGTCACGAAATCGTGGCCCCTTATTTGGCATTTTCTCTCTCCTACAAACTGTCACGATTTTATGACGTCGCAAAATCATGACAGTTTCTATTGTGAACTTCCTCCTTGCCTTCTGCTTTCTCTTCTTTCGACTCTTCTGCACTGGCTTTCCTAAATCTTGATGCCTCTGCATCAGATGCTGCTGGATGCTCCTACATCAGACACCCGAGGTACGTGAAGAAGTGATCTTCACTTCTGCTTGGTCCGATCACTGCCTCCTGTAGCACTTCCAGACTTATCTCTACCTCTGCAGTCTGTTCCAACTCTCTCTCCTAGCTTCTGTCTTCTATCGGATAGATTTCCCCACTGCTGCATACTTCTTCTGCAGCCTGCTTCAACTCCTCCTCTTGCACAGAAAAATTTGTGCCTTCTTTCGGGCAGGTCCCGGTACTACTGCACTCTTCTGCAACCTTCTTCAACTTCTCCTCTTTCTTTCTCTGTCTTTCTTCTCGCCTTCTTTGCCGCTCCTCTTGCTCTCACAACTTTATTGCGAGCCATTCCTTTTGCAGGGCCTTCAACTATTTTTGTAAAGCTAAAAATTCTTCCTCCGGCACCATATCTTCCTTGCTGTCCCGTCTTCTTCGAGAATGCATTTTTCTTTCTTTGCTTTTCTTACAAAGCTTTACCGATCCGGTGTAGCTGCCTCATAGCCGACGATCTGCTAACACGCTCGGGGATCTTAACTCTCTCTCTCTCTCTCTCAAACCCTACCACAGATCCTGGCGTAACTGCCTCACATCCGACGATATGTTACACACTCAGGAACTTCTGCTCTGATACCACTGATGGGGACCACGAAAAATCACACGCAATCACACTCCACACATTTCTAAATTTTCTCTCTATTAAATCTAGAAAAACACATAAAATAACAGCCCGCAGGCACACGCAGTCTCTCATGCAATTTCTAGATCAATTCTCATGCATTAAGCTAAAATATCCATACATACAAACATAGCCCGTAGGCTTTACATTTAACCGACACTCGGCTCGATCTTCTCCTTCTATCACTCTGCGCGTGATCTTACCCGAATCCACCATCCCGACTATTACATTGCACTGGGTTTTTATAGAGGCCCCGACCCTCTGAAACCTCCTATCACATTAATCGGGACACACCAACCCGATTAATTACAAGGACTGGGTTTTTAAAGAGGCCTCGACCCTCTGGAACAAAAACATGAAAACCGAGACACCAACCCGATTAAATTCTTCACTCCGCACGGTCCCTACCACTGCTGATTCGGTCAGAATACCCTGCGTGCCCATCCTTTTTGTCTCCCGTGCTTCTTGGTATTTGTTCGCCATTTACTGCACCCTGGGTGCCACGTGTCATTCTACAACAATTTTGAAAATATCGCCTATCGCGGTTCCCACCATCTTTTTCTCTTCCTTCTTTGTCGCCTTCTTCTCTCTCCATCGCGATATCACGACATGTCACGATATCACGATGTTTCTGCTCTCCTGCGCTCCCTGGCGCTTTTGGTCATGATATCATGACATGTAGTGATATCGTGACCAACTATCGCTGCTCGACCATTTTCCAATTCTTGTCACGATATCGTGACGTCCCCGCTGCTCCCTCCATCTACTTCATACTGGTCACGATTTCGCGACAGTCACGATTTCGTGACATGTCGTGAAATTGCGACACTTCTGTTGTCTCCACTCTGCCATTGCTCCAAGGTCATGATTTCGTGACATGTCATGAAATCATGACATCCCATTTACTCCCATTGTCCGTTGCACTTCTCTGTTGTGATTTTGTGACAGTCACGATTTTGCGACATGTCGCGAAATCGTGACACTTCCACTGCCTTCCCCCACTGCTGCCTTGTTGTTGTGATTTCACGACGTTGCGAAATCATGACGTCGCAATTTTTCTACCATTTTTTTCCTTCACCTCCGCTTCCGCCCTTACGTCGCGATTTCGCGACGGTCGTGATTTTGCGACATGTCACGAAATCGCGGCCCCTTCTTTGGCATTTTCTCTCTCTTGCAAACTATCGTGATTTCGCGACGTCGTGAAATCATGACAGTTTCTGCTGTGAAATTCCTCCTCACCTTTTGCTTTCTCTTCTTCTGACTCTTCTGCACTGACTTTCCCGAATCTTGATGCATCTGCATCAGATGCTGCTGGATGCTCCTGCATCAGGTTCCCTCCTCTAGTCTACATCATAATGGTATCTGAGAGGGTGAAGATTTTGTATGAGCATTGAGAATTTTTGTGACACAACTTTCCATGCTAGAAAATTTGTTAATGTTTTTCGAGAACAAGTTGGTGTTTGAGATAATTTTTAGCAGAGAAGTTTTCAAATTTGAAGAGTAGAGGTTTTTTTGGAATTTTTCGAAACTACATTTTATTTTGAAGAATTTTTTTTTTTTTTTTGTATTTACATGGTGGAATTGATAGCCGCCATGAAACCGGGTAGGTTGTCTAGCTTTTATGGCCGCCACAGTATTCTGCGATGTCCTCCCCGAAAGACGCCACACAGATCTTCGTGCAGTTTGCCCCTATAACCACCATGCCACAATCATTTTAAACCTTTTACGCCACTGAAAGCACCAGGAAAGGGACAAGCCTTCAGTCCGGCGAGGCCTCGAGATTTGAACCTTGGACCTCTGCCCCCCTTATGAGGTTTGGATGAACCAATTGGTCTACACCTCGGACCCTTGAAGAAAATTATTTTAGAAGCGAATTGTTTTCTTTTCTATGCCCCTCTTCAAGAGGAAACCATTTTCTCTTGTGGAGTCATTGACAAATATTAAGTCCAATTATTTGGTGTTTCAAATTTTATCTATGAAGGAAATATTCAAGGATTATCAAGAATATTTGAAGCATATAAATCACTACCACTAGAAAATAAGGATCTACAAAGTTATGGGGAAGATGAATTTGACTTACGAGGAGGCTCTCACGTCAAAACATTGTGTAATAGAGAAGGTTCAAAAATTTCCAAAGGAGTTGATTGGACAGGTTGAGGCATCTTGGTCAGCAATATTTTTTAATTTTATGGACATAGTATCAATAGTAATAGGAAAGCTTCAATTGTACAATTTGTGTGATATTTTAAGATAAAAAACTTGTACAAGATGGGGGAAATAGAATATAGTTGTTTTGTTCTAAGATGTTAAAATATAATAAAGGTTGTTGTGTTTGTTGTTTGTTGTCTAAGATGTTATGTTGAGTTTTTTTAGCATTATATTTTCTTGCTAGAATTTCTAATTTGAGGAAGATTAGTGGGGCAAGAGGAGATCACAGAGAAAATATTTTGACAAGGGCTTGGAGGATTTTTTTGAAGAGGATGACTCCAATGAAGAGGAGAGGAGACGCATGAAGAAGAGGAGGAAGAAGAAAGAGAAAGAGGAAGAGTGAGCACACATATAGATAAGCATAGACAAGGAAGAGAAGAGGAGCCAACATAAATGACAAGGGCATGAGTTGCAGGGAAGAGGTGGTCACAATGTAATATGCCATTAATTTGCACAAGCACCTTCATGGATGCAATTATAAGAAAATGACTCCAAAGGCCATAAAGGAGAACTAAAATTTTACCCATAAGGCAATGGGCCTCACTGACGTGAGGAAGATGTGAAGTTGAACATGTTTGTGTGGAGCAAGGGCATCCTAAGCATACCTAGAAGGATCGGGGTTCATATCTCCAGAAAGCAAAAATCTTGAAGAGGATGCCAAGAAGAAAAACAAAATATATATTCATAATAGAATGAAAAAGTGATAATTACTTCAATATTTTGTATCACTAGAAGAGCCAAAGGATAAATGGGTGAGGTCTAATTATAATTACTATTATTTTTCAATTGGGTATGGTTGTTACCATTCACAGAGCTAGATAATTAAATTTTCATAGATATATCTTGATTAATGTTTGTATATTAGATCAACCAAGTTTTTTTTTGTTTACATAGGAGAGTTGGTCATAAGCACACTATTTTTAGTAACTGAAAAGCACAGGGATCAAACCATAGGGGCTGCTCCCACCAAACCAATTTCGCTTTGTTATTGTTGACCCGGTGTGAAGGGGACCACTGATCGCTCAAAATGTGTACTATCATCATCGGTTTGGTGCTCACTCAAAGGATTCAGATCATACTACTACCTTTGCAAACAAGCTACCCTCGAGGTTTGGACCTAGATGTCTTCTTGTAAGTACCTAGCCAGACAAGCACTTACCAATCCACCTAGCCCTCAGGGAAAAAAGGGTTTATGGTAAACCAATGTGATTTGAATCATAGTTTTATAGATCCACATCGTACATATCACGTACCTCAAATGGCCATCTCACACCCACTCGACGATGCACTCACCCTTAGATCATCCAATTTATCCTTGCAAATCCTATGATGTGATTGATTAACGTTCAAGCAATATCATTAAAAATGTAGATCAATACAAAAACATAAAAAAAATCAAGAATTGGAGGTAATGAAAAACAAGATATGTTTAGCCATAGAGGAGTCTAAACCAACCCTATCAACTCACCCAATCCTTAATTTGGAATAAGAGTCTTGATAGATGGAGTCAAGTCATTAAATGGAATTATGATATTGGGTACAAGAGAAGCAAAAACCACCAGATGTGGAGTGGGTTAAGTTGAATTTTGATGGAGCATCTAAAGGAAACCCAGGACTATAAGGAGGAGGAGGAATAATTAGAAATAATAGAGAAGAGAATTTATCTCTTTATGCTTTCAATTGTGGATTTAAGACAAATAATAAAGTTGAAGCTTGGGCAGCTTTAGAAGGGTTAAAATTATGTAAACAAATGAAATGGAATAGAGTTTGTATGGAAGGTGATTCTATCATAGTAATAAATACAATTTTGAGGAAAGCAAAGGCTCCATGGAACATACAAGAGATAATTGTGGAAATTCAAGATCTTGCTAGAGTTTGAAGAAATCAGGTTTACACATATATAATGGAAGGAAACAAATGTACATATAAGCTAGCCAATAGAGGGGTTTCAGTTGAGGATCGTGAATTTTACATCTCCTATCCATGGTTAGAGGAAGTAGAAAGTTTAGTTGAAGCTAACAAAAATTGTTGATTGCCTATATCAATTAAGGATTAAGATTTACTTTGATGTTTTCCATTGGTAATATCTCTTTTATTTTGTAACAATAATGTGTGTTCATTTAGACTATTTATTATAATTTTTGTGGTTGCACTTGTGTTTCTAGCAGGAAACTAGCAATCCATATTTGTTAAAGTGGACTATGTTAGTGTGGTGCTTTGGAAATATTACTCTACTAAGATGCAAGGCATAGATAGTAGAGGTGAAGTTTTGGCATTGTGAAGGCTGCTATAGGAAAATTTCAAGAAAGATGCTAAATTCTAGAGTAATTGTATTCATAGATTTGAAAAGATCCAGAAAATGAAAATCAAGAACTCAAACATTTTATGTAAATTAATGTAGGTTTCTAATTATAGCATCTCAATTGAGATGATAAGTGTATCTATTTTTAAACTCTCAAGCTCTAAATAAGAGAGATGTAATTTGTTAAGAGTGGGGCACCCAAGTACAACCCCTTTTTATCAAGAAAAAAAAACAAAAAAAAAATAAAGATCAAGAATAATCTCTAAGAAAATCATTAGGAGAAAATAATATCTTTTTCCTATTTAAAAAGTAAGAAATGTAGTATTCACAAATTCATTTGACTTGATCTTTTGCAATATAAAAGAATAGTCAATCCAATAATACATATTACATAGATAATTTGAATATTAATAAATTGTCGGACTCAAATTATTTTTTCAATCAAGCTTTAATTTGGAGGAAAGGAAAAAATCGTCAAGATTTGGATAATTTTGTTCTTATCCCCTCTCTCCCTTCCCTCCCACACCAAAGTAACAAATAGATTAAAAAAATCAATTATTGGGTTCAATCTCTATTTATATTATACCATTGTAGGTTACATATTATTATCAATGATATAATTTAGGATTCCAAAAATATCATACCAATAATGGAGTCTAGTAACAAGATATAGTTAAAAAATTCATGTAATAAAAATAGTCAATATTAATTGAAACCATGCAATTAAATAATTTATTTATCAATATCATATATACATCGAGTTATAATTAGAAGTCATTCTATCAATTTATTTATTTATTTTAAATAATATAGATGTTAAAATAACATTCTAAAAATAGAACTGATTAAAATTTGTTGATGCATCAGATCTAGGTCTCGTGCATTCGTAGGAGCTAAAATCTGCAAAGTTTTTTGTTCTCTACCATTATTTAGTTTATCAGTTTGGGGTTTAAATTTGATCATTTTTTTTTAGTTTCACGATTATCTATGTAAGCCCCAGATCCTATTTTAGATTCTGGGTGGATTCTCAGGTTGACATCTTAGGGTGTGCTTCCATACCACCTACCTTTTTTGTGATCAGTGTAACTAATATTATTTTTAGTAATACAAGGAAATTTTCAACAAAAAAATATTTTTCATGCATAACATATAATATAAATCATGATGTCCATCACATGCTAATTGTAGACACCCAAATTTGATTGCAACATCAAGATCTCCAAACTTGCTAACATCTTCATCAATCAACCAATCAAGCATCGAAACCAAATCAATTGTCTCTAAGCTCAAATCAAGAGCATTTATTTCTCCAAAACCAAAAGTGTTAGGACTAAATCAATAGCACTAGCAATGCTTATGCTCCCTAGTAATGCTTTTATGCAACTTGAATTTTTATCATTTCTCATATAAATTGATAGGCAATGGTCACTTGGAAAATGTGTTATGGCATTAGCACTACCAATGCTATTACCTCTAGCACTACTTATTTTCAAACACCAAAAAGAGAAATATTGATAGCTAGTACCTTCCAAGACATCCACAAAAAATGGATCTACTCACATTAGTCTAATTTGTAGCTCTAATAGAAATCCAAAACCCAAAATTTTCTATTTTATATCTTCCATCAATTAATTGCATCTTGAGCCCATTTCAAAATATTGTCTTAACCAATCCTATCAACTTCAATTCAATCATCCCCTAAGAAGCCATGGATTTCTATAAACCAACACTTGGGGAGGTCAATCGTTGGCCTTTTAAAAGTAACAAAACTCTATCAAATTTCATGGCAATCAATATTAAAGCATGACAAAATTTTGTCAATTTTATGTCATAATCTTTTGAAGGCAACTAGCACACAAGCTCTCAAACCCTCAATCTCTCAATTTCACAAGTTTATAAGCTCTCAAGCATCTCAAGTCCTCAAGCTCTCAAGCATCTCAAGCATCTCAAGCTCTTAAGCAACCAACAAGCTCATCAACTTCATCAACATACAAGTGGACATCAACTGAGGCAACTGAAGCTACAAGCTTACCTAGGTTGTGCTCTCTCCCCTTACCTTTTATCACTCATTATCATTTTGTAGCTTTGTGTTCTTTAATCATTACATATATATCAATCTTGTTCATTCAAATAATTTATCTATTTGTCATTTAGATTTTCTTATACCTTCAAGTTACATTTTTATAAGCAAGCAAATTATTTTACTACACCTATTCAAGCCCATACACCCCCTTGGTCGGGGACCCTCATTGCATCCTTTTTCAAAATCATAAAATCTCACACCTAAGAATCATTTTTTATATCCTAGATGAAAGCATTGCCAAATAATAAGTTTGATGGTGTTATCACTTTCTATTTCTGACATAGATAAAATAGACATAGTCATAAGAAGCAAAAGCACTAGTTGTGATATCACTCCCATAGTGGTACTTTTACCACCAAGCACACAATCCTTATTTTTGTCAATCTATAGTTTATCATCCAATCTCTAAATAGGGATCTAATGCTGGTCAAAAAATCCATATACTCTCCTCTATCTTAGCAAGACCCCTTTGCTACTAATCCATCATTTTGTATCTATTTTACAGCTGAATAAAATTACCATTAAGAAATAGTAGCGTTGATAACACTTCTATAGGACTAGCAACTCTTTTGCCAGCAACACTTTTGTAGGTTGTAGCACTTTTGTAGAGTTGTAGCAGTTTTTCCTCTAAGGCAAAAGATCAAAATTTTTAATCCAAATATTTTGTTTCTTGCGTTTAGGTCATATAACTACTTGTCTATATTAGGTCTATTTCTATTTATCCATTAAAGGTAAAAGGGAAAGAAAGAAACTAGTTACCATTAATCGTTAAGGGACCATCTTTAATCTTGTATATCATTTCAAGTAAAATTGTATGTAGTTGCATTAGGCTTGCTTTCTACATAATCATCTTGAACCCTTGCTCTTAAAAAAAATCATATTTCCTTGATCATCAAAATCAAAAGTATTTTAGTTCATTAGGGCTTGTTTGTTTCATTGATTGAAGTATTCATAGCTAGCATAGGACTAGATTAAGAATAAATGTATGCGTTCTCTAACTAATCCATTTAATCCTACACTTAAGCTCATAAACTAGCCCTATCCTTTAGGTGAGGAAAGAGTGGAAAGCATCACGACAGATCCCCTAAGAGACCCTTTGCAATTTTCCATTCTCCTTTTTCAAAATAATATTACTTTCATGCTTTGTTTACTGGTAGTTAAGTTTCCTAATTTAAGAAAGGTTATAAATCAAACTCATATATCTAGATTTTTTTTTATAAATACATTTATATAAACATGAATATATTTGAACATTCATATACATTCCTATTATCAAATTAAATTGTATCTATATTAGTATCTAATGTCTAGTGTTACGGTGAAAACTTAGGAGTTCTACAATAAATATGAAATATATGCATGTTTGGTCTATTCCTTTACCATGTTGCAACAACCAAATAGGGGAAGGAGCTTGGTACACCTTCCAACCAACAAGCTCCACACTCTCACACACCCATGGAATTGACATTCCAATTGAAGAAAGACAAAATTATTCCTACTCACACAAAATACACATGCTTGCATATCTATTCATGCAAGTTACAAACTATCAAGTCATACAAAGCAATGGTTAAACAATGGATTCATGCACATGCTATAAAATTACAACACTAGCAACAAGTTTATTCAATGAGATCATTAATGCACTATAATAACTAATATACTCATTATTAAAATCTTATCATTTAAATTAAAAATTAATATCATAAATTTTCAAGTATATGAGACAAAAATGTATCTCATTCTACTCCTTTCCTCAATTGCTCTTCATGTTACCACCTTAAATAATCAAGATTTTCCCTTTGTGTTGGTACCAAAATCTACAAAATCTCCCAAATGCATAAACTATTGGGTAATCCCTCTCCTCATAAACAACTACCCTTCCTCATTATTCAACCGTTGATCATGGTGAGATTTGCACATCTTCAACTTCCATATAATATCCTTGTGAGGGAGAGTTTCCCACCTCTTCTCATTCGTGCAACTCATTTATAGGGAGATTTTCACACATCCTCTTCTTCATGGCACTCTAATTCTCATGGATCCTATATATGTAAAATCTACATGGTGCCAAAGCTATTACATCCGGTAAGGCACATATCCTGTTATCAAAAAGAAAATTCCCATACAACATTTTGGATATACCCCGAGAAAACACACATGCATCATAATTACAAAAAAGAAATAGACACGGATCCCTTCCTTGAGACAATGGAGAAACAAAAAGCTACAGACACGTATAGTAAAGTACTGAAAAAAACTCCCACAAGCTCTGTATTGACAGTTACTCTTAATAATTCTTTGGTAATTGCTTTCTTTCGTATATGACATGCTTTGGTACGACATACTATCTTGGCCAATCAACATTGGAGAAGTGAACCTGTTGGCTATATTTATGGTAGTGGCTATTTTGTGGTCCACGTGGCTTTGGTTCGAAGTCTTATATTGTCGTTTCTTTCCTTCCCTGTGATTATCAACAAACCTCAAATTACTAAGACAACTAGGAGCCATGTTATCTGACATGTGACTATCCCCATTAGTCTTTGTGGTATTTCCAAGCAACATCCACGAAGACTGAAAGCTCATATAATTTTTATTGTGAGTCCAATTCAAAAAAGAGACGGGAATACTCATAGCCTTCGAACTTACAGTACCTTCCCTATTGGTGAATTCGACTATCATTCTTGGCATTCTTGTTGAATAAGCTCTTCTACTTCACTCGGGACACCATGTTCCCATTTGAAAAGTCCGTCACCATTGACACCCAAATTGGCCAACTTATCAGCAATTTTTTTAGGTTCCCGAAAGACATGTTGGGCTTTTCTGTCCTGTCTTCCTTGGAAAAGTATCTTAGCCTCTTCAACAATTGTTTTAATCCTCCAAGGAGGTTTTTTCCAATTATTGAGGAGATTTATAACATGCATAGAGTCTCCTTCTACGATCAAATTGCCTTCTAAGTCTTGAGTCATTTGAAGGCCTCTCCACATAGCTCTAGCTTCAGCTTCGTTGTTCGTCCTTGTTCCCAAATATTCAAAAAATGCAAGCATCATATTCCCATCATGATCTCGCACAATGCCACCAACGCATACTCTATCAGGATTGTCCTTAGCTGCTCCATCAAAATTAAGCTTAAACCAACCCGTAGGAGGTGGAGACCACTTAACATTGGCTCTAGGGTTGACTACCCTAGGCACAGACTCATCTAACAAGGTTAATCTTAAATATTGAGCAATCATGGTCTCCTGTAGATGAGGTTTACAACTATCAAAAGGGATAAGGTTCACATTCTCATTGGCAAAGGATAGGATCCTGGCAATGATAGTTTTATGATCATGGATAGACTCATTAAAGACTCTATGGTTCCTTTCTAACCACACCTGCCAAAGATAGTGATTGAGACAAATTTTCCACATGTATCTAAGTCTTTGGCTTGAAAAGGGGTAAGGCCACTGGATGAACAAATCAAGTACGATGGTTGGTTTAACCCATGAAATATTGAAGGCTTGAAAAACCCCACTTAGGAAAGTCAAGGAAAAAGGGCACTCAAGAAAAATGTGATAAATGGTCTCCCAATTAGCCCTGCACAGATAACAATGATTAGTGATACAAATACCTTTATGCATCATATTATCAATGGTTAGAATTCTTCCTTGGATAACCAACCATGAAAAGACTGTAATTTTTGGAATTAAATTTTTTATCCAAACTAAGTCCTT
Organism: Wollemia nobilis; assembly: GCA_028583015.1. Lineage (NCBI taxonomy): Eukaryota > Viridiplantae > Streptophyta > Pinopsida > Araucariales > Araucariaceae > Wollemia > Wollemia nobilis. The sequence continues at coordinate 275,631 of JAQPPZ010016766.1, read as the reverse complement.
TTGGAGGACAAAATCCTCGTCATCAAGCAGAAGCTTGTAAGTTGATTTAACAGTGAACTTATCGTTTTCCATAGGAGCCCATGTCACTTGATCTTCCTTGGGTCCTAAGATCGTTTTCCATAGGAGCCCATGTCACTTGATCTTGTAAGCTTGTAAACTATTTCCCGAGAATGTTACAAAGATCTTAGGATCACTTATTTTCTTAAAAGGTAAATTTGTATTCTTATGTATTAATTTATTACTATTTCATGTTCAATATTGTTAATTTCTTTTACCCCTTATGATTCACATTAAAAGGTATTAACAATTAAATCATAAGACTCATCATTCTATACATTTCCATATTTACAAGGCACATCACAAGGCACCTAATTAATATCAATTCATTGCATATAATAATTCATAGTCTTAGGTCCGAGGTGTAGACAAATTGGTTCATCCAAACCCTATAAGGGGGATGGATGTCCAAGGTTCAAATATCGGGTCTCGTAGGACTGAACGCTTGTCCCTTTCCTGGTGCTTTCTGTGGCGTAAAAGGTTTAAAATGATTGTGGCATGGCGGTTATAGGGACGAACTGCACGAAGATCTGTGTGGTGGCTTCTGGGGTGGACAACGCAGAATATTGTGGTGACTATAAAATTTGGACAGCCTGCTCAGATTCGTGGCGGCTACCGATTCCACCATGTTTAAAAAAATAATAATAATAATTCATAGTCTTGTTCAATAAGGATAGAACCACATGATACAAGTAGGCTAGTAAATTCTAGGTCAAGCATGGGTATAGGTACATCCCCTAAGGTTGGTATTCGACCTTGGGGTTATGTTTGACATATTATATATGTATATATATATATCAATTGTTAAACAAAATGCTATTTCATATGATCTTTTTGACCATTTAAAAGCAATAAAATTTCTACTTTATCCCATAAACAAAAAATCTAGCATGCTATGAAATTTTTTATATATTAAAACTAAATAACATTCCTATAATAACTAAATAATTTTTTGTTATATATTTGCATAAACAACATCCACATTAATACATCATCAATTAATTATCAATAACAATACATACTCATACTATAAGTTCAACTACTAAGTACACTATTAAAATAGGTTTAACCAATAAATTATGGATTAAAGTCTAATCAAGTGGGGGAGAGAGTGGATATTACATCCTCTTCACCTTTGTTTGACATTCCACCTAGAAGTTGTGGGTATATTTTGCATCTACCCACGCTTGACTACTAGTAGCTATATATTAGGTTTATCTTTTTGCAAATAAAACCAGAGATCATCAACAAATTTTGTTTACAAGACTAGAAGCATTTCCAAAAATGGAGCTGAGCCAAAAAGTGATAAGAAGGAAGCCCCTTGAACTTGTTGTATTATCTATACCCGATCAAAGTCCAAAAAAAAATATGAAGGATCATGTTGCTACAACTATGAGTTCCTGAACATCCATCCCAGTGCCGAAAGAGCATAAAAGGATTGAAATGGCCAAGTCTAGGAATTATCAAAACAATTTCTCCAAGCAAGAGCCCGACAGGGTCCCAAAATCCTGATCTTCACCAATATAGGAAAGCGATCTAGTCTAATAGAGCCTAGAATAATTAGGCCCAACTAGATCCTGATAGCATCATAAGGACCTGATCATGGAAATGACAATGTTCTAAGAGCATTGGAATATTCATACCTTATCGTAGCTCTATGAGATTCCAAAATTTTGATATGAAGACTGAAAGCTGAAAAGGGAGAATATAAGCTTTGAGGATACCATAATATCCATACCTAGATAAAACCTAGACAACGCTCAAAGACCCAATGCATGCAGAGGCAGAGAGAAAGCACTGGAAGAATTATACCTGGAAAGACCCTGCTAGGTTCTGAGGAACCGACATGATAAAAGATATATTTAGTCCAAGAGTAAAGTCACCAGGAGATCAATACATGGTCAAAAGTTATTTGAGAAATTAATAGGTATTCCATAGGTGCGCACATGATCCGATTATCGCTTTCCAATAAGATAAGATCTCTTTTGTCGATGATGTTTGTTGGGCATAATTTCGTATCAAGAGATCTCAATGATAAAAGCCATCACGTGGACTACATGGTGACTGAGCAGATATGATCAACAAAAATCAAGGGATGAGATGCAGCCAAAAAGCTAGGCATGACTCAAGGAAATGCAGATATTGGCCATGTCAACAAGCCACGTTCTAGTAGTTGGAGCAACCATACTTCCAAGCAACCCTACAAGCTAGCAAAATATTTGACATAGCAGTAATCCACTCATAAAGCAATCATTACTTGATATTGTAATATGCTTATAAATACAAGGATGTAATATGAAAATTGGTTGGCTCTAAGGAATTTACAATTCATATGTAAAATGAAATATTGCATCTTAATACAAAGTGATTATTGTCTGGCCTTTGGTTTGATTTTTTTGTAGAACATGTATGTATTGATGACCACTTCTTTCTAATTTAAGCATGTTGAATGTTTATGGTGTTTTATTATAAATCCTGGATTTGCGCTGTACTATTTCACCTATCTAGAATTTATGGTCTGATAAGATATAGTAGATTAAAATTATTTTTTTTGTAATTGGTTGTAAAAATGGCTAGTTTGTTAGGTAGTTGGTTGTTTAGTTACATAATCCTTGGTTTTACATTTGTCTTGATGTTGCTTAATCTGCACCATTGTAAATTCTGGCTTTAGCTTCCTTTATTTCTTTTAGGACCCTTTTCCACCATATTTAGGCATAGTTATTTGGGACTTCAAGGAACCGACCTCCTTCAAAGATTGACCATTGCAGTTATCACAAGCTCCTCGATCATTCAATGTTGGTCAAGGTTTGTGGGCACACAAACCTTTCCATTAGACAGATTCTTTGACCAATAGTTTTTGGTACACTCGGTGGGACCCAAAGGTCCCTTAGTTGGATAATATAAGGATTGGTGATATCCTTTATTATCATATCTCATCAAAATCACCTAGCGACTCTGCTCAAATTAATTTTTTTGCATTATATGACCAGTTGCCTTTCATATCTAAAAATAACTTGGTGATGCTCTATTTTGGTTGATAATATCAATCACCTAATGAATCCCCTGTAGATTGGACCTGGCTATTATTATCAATTGCATTTGAAGTATGCAGAATAAGGTGACTCTACCAAAAATCAATCAAGGTTCATGGTTGGTTTCTCTTCTGCATCATTCTTAAATATCTAACTCCTAAAAGACTCAAGGTTTGATGAGCAACCTCAACCTCACTAGTAGAGAAGTTATGCTCATTGGATGATTTCAAGGACCCAAGTGCTACAATGGCCCAGTGCGAGTGTCCCTATTGGAATTACGTTGGCCCTTTGAATATTTAAAATCTTCATGATATTCCCAAAATTGTCTTGAAGTTCTTACCAAGATTTTATGGGACATATAATACTGCATTGGAACATTGCCAAGACATTTCTTACATGACAATGATTTATAATGCCATGCATGAAGATAGAGTGCTTAGAATCCTTGTTATATCTTTTATGGAAAAGACTTGCTTTGGTACAAATCCTTGGTGGATGGAAGTATTTGTACATGGAACGATCTAGCAAAAGTACTTATCAACACAATTGATGATTCAGGCAATCCCTAATTTATGCTCAATCAATTTTCACTCATCAGACATGATCCTCAAGAAAATATCATTGAATTCAACATTCATTTCAAGAGAACTCAGAACAGGATCCCTTACGAATTTTGGCCTTCTCCTTCTTAGGCCTACTTATACTACATCTGGGATTTTCATCATGATATAAGTCTTTTAGTTCAATAATCTATAGAAAAGAGGTTTTTAAAAATTTACAAGGAGGTTGTACGAGCTGTTAATCTAGGTGGGAAAATTACCCCTCAGGAATATCCCTTATTCATGGCAAGCCCAATCACAACCATCCTCTGAAGCATCTATGTCAAGCTTTATCCAAAAAAGTAGAATGCTTTCCCCATTAATTCCTATGAAAAAAAATATCTGGTAGAATAGGAGATGGCAAGAACTTAGACACCTACAGAGTAAGATAAAGGTCATTCAGGATTTAATCATGAGAAAAATACCAACTCATCAGTTGGAATAGAACATGAATTCTTGGGGACTAGCACATTCTCGGTTCTCCTTGCTGTTATATTCCCACAAAATCCAACATAGGTTGATTGGAAGTAAGAGGTCATTATTCTCAGTTGACAGTCCTAGGCTATAAGAGGGAGGGTTGAAACTCTTTAATGACATATTCATGAGACCTCCTCTTTGGTCGATTGAGTTCCAGGATCATTTTAGCTCTGATGAAGAACAATCAACATGGACATCCCAACCCGTATCATGTGATACATTCTCTACCACAACACACTTTGGAGAGCCAATTATCACTTTTCAAACCCCATGGAAATTAATGTATGATAGTCATAATGGTTGTATAGTAACTCAAATCATGATGGGAAAAAATAACACCAAAGATAATTGGATGGATGCCTATCCTTTCTTGATTGAAAAATGAGTCTTTGAGTACGGTTGCAGCTAAGTGATGCCATGGTGAATGATGATGAGCAAAAAAAGTCCTTGTTAGATTGCATCAAGAAAAAAGTCCATGACAGGATGGGAAAATGTCATTGGTATTTTTCCCATTCTTTAAATCATGATGGGGCTTCGAAGAGTGAATACATTGGGATGCAATTTGTGTGGGTGTCCCATGGAGTGGGTGAATTTTCTTTGCTTTATCTTAAATTAACCCTACAATTGCTTTCCCTTTTGTGTTTTTACTTTTATGCATCCTTATCCTTCCTCTATTTTCCCTAGTTTTTCATCATCACCGATATTTTTGATCAATGGCTTGTATTCTATTCTCTTTTGGCTATTTTTTGCTGCCTCCCCTTTCCTCTCATATTGTACTATCATATTTTTTTTCTTGTTTTTTCCTCTTGTTATGCCCCTTATTTTCTTTGTCTTTGTGTTATCCCATCAAGTTATTTTCTTCCCATCATCCCCCCCTTCTCTCTTCCTACAACCTTGATCGACTTCATTCTTGCCAACTTCTTTTCTAGCTCCTTCTTCCCTTCCCTTTCCATCAAAAAGTGTTATTTTTGTTGACCGTATTTTTTGCACCTAACCACACTTTATTGCTAGAAACTATATATTAGGTTTACCAATTTATAAATAAAACTAGATATCATCAACAAATTTTGTTTACAACCCAGAAGCATTTCCAAAAATGGAGCTAAGCCAAAAAGTGATAAGAAGGAACCCCCTTGTACTTGTTGTATTATTTATACCCAATCAAAGCCTAGAACAAAGATGAAGGATCAGGTTGTTGTAACTATGAGTTCCTAAATATCCATCCCATTCCTGGAAGAGCATAAAAGGATTGAAATGACCAAGTCTGGATATTATCGAAACAATTGCACCCAGCAAGATTCCGAAAGAATCCCAAAAGCCTAGCCTTCACCAAGATAGGAAATAGGCCCAGTATAATAGATCTTGGAACAATTAGAACCAACCATAGCTTGGTAGAATCATAAGGACCCAACCAGGGAAATGGTAAATTTCTAAGAGCACTAGAAAATTTGTGCCCTATCGAAGCTCGACAGGGTCCCAATGTTCTGATACGAAGCCTGAAAGCTGACAAAGGGAGAATAATGCAAAAGAAACAAGGCTTGGAGGATATCGAAAGATCCATACCCAGCAAAAACCTAGACAGTGCTCAAATACCTAATGCATACAGGGGCATAGACAAGGCATTGGAAGAATTATACCTAGAAAGACCTGGTTAGGTTTTGAGGACCCGACATGATAGAATATATATTCGGTCCAAGAGTAAAGTCACAAGGAGATTGGTACATGGTCGAAAGTCATTTGAGCAATCAAGAGGTATTCCATAGGTGCACACATGATCTGATAATTGTTTCCCAATAAGATAAGGTCTCTTTTGCCCATGATGTCTATTGGGCATGATTTTGTATCAAGATATCTCAACGGAAAAAGCCATCACATGGACTACATGGTGACTGAGAAGAGATGGTAAACAAAATTCAAGGGACCAGATGCAGCCAAAAAGCTAGGCATGACTCAAGGAAATGCAGATCTTGATCACGTCAACAAGCCACATTCTAGTAGTTGGAGTAGCCATACTTCTAAGAAGCCCTACAAGCTAGAAGAATCTCTGACATAGCAACAATCCACTTAGAAAGAAATAATGGCTTGATATTGTAATATGGCTATAAATACAAGTATGTAAAATGAAAACTAGTCAACTCTTAGGTGTTTACAATTCAAATGTAAAATGGAATATTGCATATTAATACAAAGTGATTGTTTTCTAGTCGCTGGTTCAATATATTTGCAGAACATGTATGTATTGATGACCGCTTCTTTCTAATTTACTTATGTTGAATGTTTATGGTGTTTTATTTTGAATCTCAGATTTGTGTTGTTCTATTTCACCTATTTGGAATTTGTGGTCTAATAAGATACAGTAGATTAAAATTAAATATTCTATAATTGGTTGTAAAATTGGGTTGGTCTATTAGGTAGTTGGTTATTTAGTTACATAATCCTTGGTTTTACATTTGTCTTAATGTTGCTTGATCTGCACCATTGTAAGTTATAGATTTAGCTTCCTTTATTTATTTTAGGATCCTTTTCCCCCACATTTAGGCATAGTTATTTGGGACTTCAAGGAATCGATATTTTTTGAAGATTGACCATTATAGTTGTCACAAGCTCCCTGATCATTCAATGTAGATTGGTCCTAACTATTATGATCAGTTACCTTTGAAGAATGCAAAATAAGATGACTCTACCAAAAATCAATCAAGGTTCATTGTTGGTTTCCTTACTACATCGTTCTTAAAGATCTATCTCTTGGAGGACTCAAGGTTTGATGAGTAGCCTCGACCTCACTAGTAGAGAAGTTATGCTCATTGGATTATTTAAAGGACCCAAGTGCTACAATGGTCCAATGAAAGTGTCCCTATTGGAATTACACTAAACCTTTGAATGTTCAAAATCTTCACGATATTACAAAAATTATCTTGAAGTTCTTTCCAAGCTTTGATGGGATTGATAATACTACATTGGAACATTACCAAGATATTGCTTACATGGCAATGATTTATAATTTCATGTATGAAGACGTAGTTATTAGACTCATTGTTCTATCTCTTAAGGGAAAATACTTGCTATGGTACAAATCCTTGATGGATAGGAGTATTTGTACATGGGCTGATCTAGCAGAAGCACTTATCAACAAGTTTGATGATTCAAGGAACCCTTGCTTGATGCTCAATCAATTTTCACTCATAAAACATGATTCTCAAGAAAATATCATTGACTTCAACATTCATTTCAAGAGAACTTAGAATAGGATCCCTTACAGATTTTTACCTTCTCCTCCTTAGGCCTACTTATACTACATCTGGGATTTTCATCATGATATAAGTCTTTTGATTCAACAATCCAGAGAAAAGAGGTTTCTAAAAATTTACAAGGAGGTTGTACGATCTGTTAATCTAGGTGGGAAAATTACCCCTTAGGAATATCCCTTATTCATGGCAAGCCTAGTCACACCCACCCCCTGAAGAATCTGCGTCAAGCTTTGCCCAAAAAATATAGAATGCTTTTCCCATAGATTCCTATGAAAATAAATCTCTGGCAGAATAGGAGATGATAAGAACTTGGACACCTGCAAAGCAAGATAAATTTTATATAGACTTTACTTGTGAGAAAAATACCAACACACTAGTTTCTCCTTAATTGGAATAGAACATGGATTCCTGGGGACTAGCACCTTCGTGGTTATCCTTGCTGTTAGATTTCCATTAAAATCAATAGAGGCTTATTGGAAGCAAGAGACCATTATTCTTAGTTGACAGTTCTAGGAAAGAAGAGGGAGAGCTGATACTCTTTAATGACATACTCAGGAGACCTCCTCGCCAGTCGATTGAGTTCTAGTATTATTTTATCTTTGATGAAGAACAATGAACATGGATATCCCAACTTGTATCATGTGACACGTTCTCTGCATAACACACTTTGAAGAGCCAACTATCACTTTTCAAACCCCATGGCAATTAATGTATGACAATCATAATGGTTGGATAGTAATTCAAATCATGATGGGAATAAATCAAGACACGACGTGGACCTCAAACATGATGAACTCAATTGGGAGGCAACTCTGGCACCCTTACCCAATTGATTCAAACACTAAAGATAATCGAATGGATTCTTGTTCTTTCTTGATTGAAATATGAGTCTCAGAGTGCAGTTACAACTAAGTGATCCAATGGTGAATGACAATGAGAAAAAAATTCCTTGTTGGATTGCATCAAGAAAAAATTCCATGACAGGATGGGCAAATATCATTAGCATTTTTCCCATTCTTGAAATCATGATGGGGCTTCAAAGAGTGTGTATATTGGAATGCAATTTGTGGGGATGTCCCATGGAGTGGGTGAATTCTCTTTGCTTTCTCCTGAGTTAAACCTACAATTGCCTTCCCTTTTGTATTTTTACTTTTTTGCATCCTTCTCCTTCATCTGTTTTCCCTAGTTGTTCGTTGTCACCGAGATTTTTGGTCAATGGCTTATGTTCTATTATCTTTTCTATTTTTTTTTGCCTCCTCTTTCCTCTCATATTGTCTTATCCCCATATTTTTTTTTCCTTGTTGTTTCCAATTGTTATCCTCCTTTTTATTTGTCTTTATGTTTTCCCATCGAGTTATTTTCTCCCCATCATCCCCCCCTTACCTTTTCATGTAGCCTCTATCGATTGCATTCTTGCTAGCTTCTTTTCTAGCTCCTTCTTCCCTTCCCTTTCCCTCAAAAAGTGTTAAGTCCAAGATTTTTGTTGGCTGTCTAGATTCCTTATTTCCACAAAGCAAAAATCCCCTGTGAGTCACCAAAAACATGGGTATTTTTTGCACCTACCCATGCCTAACTACTATCAACTATATATTAGGTTTACCTTTTTGCAAATATAACCAAATATTTTCAATAGATTTTGTTTACAAGTCCAAAAGCATTGCCAAAAACGTAACTGAGAAAAAAAGTGATAAGAAGGAAGCCCCTTGAACTTGTATTATTTATGCATGATCAAAGCTTAAAATAGATATGAAGAATCAGGTTGATGCAACTATGAGTTTCCAAACATCCATCTTGATGTCAAAAGACCAAAAAATTATTGAAATGGTAATGTTTGGGGATTACCAAAACAATTACACCCGGTAGAAGCTCGATAGGGTCCCAAAAGCCCGAACCTTCTCCAAGATAGGAAAGCGACCCAGTATAATAGAGTCTAGAACAATTAGGATTTACTAGATCCTAGAAGCATCGTAAGGGCCCAACCAGGAAAATGGTAAAGTTCCAAGAGCATCAAAAAATTTGTGCTCAACTTGAGCCTGATGGGGTCCCAATGTTTTGATTCAGGGCCTAAAATCTAAAAAAGAGAGTATAATGCAAAAGAAAAAAAGTTATAAGGATACTAAAAGAGCCATATCCAATAGAAAACCAAACAACACTCAAAGACCTGATGCACACAGGGGCAGAGAGAAGGCACCAAAAGAATTATACCCTGAAAGACTCGACTAGGTTTTGAGGACCCAACATGATAGAAGAGATATTCGATCCAAGAGTAAAGTCACCAGGAGATAAGTACATGGTTGAAATCCATTTGAGCAATCAAGAGGTATTCCATAGGTGCATGCACGATGTGATAATCAATTCCCAACAAGATAAGTTCTATTTTTCCCATGATGTCTACTAGACATGATTTTGAAAAAGATCTCAATAGCAAAAGCCATGACATAGACTATAAAGAAAATGAGCAGAGATGATAAACAAAAATAAAGAGACTATATGCAACCAATAATCTACAAGGATGAACAACGAAGCTGAAGCTAGAGCTATGTGGAGAGGCCTTCAAATGAATCAAGACTGAGAAGGCAATTTTATCGTAGAAGGAGACTATATGCATGTTATAAATCTCCTCAATAATTGGAAAACACCTCCTTGGAGGATTAAAACAATTGTTGAAGAGGCTAGGATCCTTTTCCAGGGAAGACAGGACATAAAAACCCAACATGTCTTTCGGGAAGCTAACAAAATTGCTGATAAGCTGGCCAATTTGGGTGTCGATGGTGACAGACTTTTCAAATGGGAACACGGTGTCCCGAGTGAAGTAGAGGAGATTATTTAACAAGAATGCCAAGAATTATAGTCAAATTTACCAACAAGTAAGGCACTGTAATTTCAAAGGCTAGGATTATTCCCGTCCCTTTTTTGAATTGGACTCACAATAAAAATTATCTGAGTTGTTAGTCTTCGTGGATGCTGCTTGGAAATACCACAAAGACTAATGGGGACAATCAAATGTCATATAACATGGCTCCTAGGCATCTTAGTAATTTAAGGTTGGTTGATAATCACAGGGAAGGAAAGAAACGACAATATAAGACTTTGAACCAAAGCCACGTGGACCACCAGATAGCCATCACCATAAATCTAGCCAATAGGTTCACTTCTCCAAGGCTGATTGGCCAAGATAGTATGTGGTACCAAAGCATGTCATATACGAAAGAAAGCAATTACCAAAGAATTATTAAGAGTAACTGTCAATACAAATCTTGTAGGAGTTTTTTTTAGTACTTTGCTATGTGTGTTTTCTCGGGGTATACCCAAAATTTTGTATGGGAAGTTTCTTTTTGATAACAGGCTATGTGCCATACCGGATATAATGGCTTTGGTGGCATGTAGATTTTACATATATATGATCCTTAGTAAGGATATGTTCATCAACAACCCTGGGCTGATTTTTGTAAAAGGTTTTGGGTCAACCTATAAAACCTGGTATTAATGCTATAGTATCTTATCTACCAAAAAAAATAATCTAGGCATGACTCAAAGAAATGTAGATCTCAACCACACCAACAAGCCACATTCTAGTAGTTAGAGAAACCATACTTCTGAGCAAACCTACAAGTTGGTAGAATATCTGACATAGCAAAAATCAACTCAAAAAGTAATCATGACTTGATATTGTAAGATACGTATAAATCCAAGGATGTAAAATGAAAACTAGTCAACTCTTAGGCATTTACAATTCATATGTAAAACATAATATTACATCTTAATACAAAGTGACTATTGTCTGACCTTTGGTTCGATTTATTTGTAGAACATGTATGTATTAATGACTACTTCTTTCTAATTTAAGCATGTTGAATGCTTATGGTGTTTTATTATGAATTCTAGATTTGCATTGTACTCATTCACCTGTCTGGAATTTGTGGTCTGATAAGATATATTAGATTAAAATTAAATATTTTGTAATTGGTTGTAAAACTAGCTGGACATTCTGGTATTTAGAGCAATCATACTTCTGATCAGCCCTATAAGCTGGCAGAATCTCTAACATAGCAACAATCCACTCAAAAAGCAATCATGACTTGATATTGTAAGATACCTATAAATACAAGGATGTAAAATGAAAACTGGTCAGCTCTTAGGTATTTAAAATTCATATGTAAAACAAAATATTATATCTTAATACAAAGTGACTGTTGTCTAGCCTCTGGTTTGATTTATTTGCAGAACATGTATGTATTGATGACTGTTTATTTCTAATTTAAGCATGTTGAATGCTTATGGTATTTTATTATAAATCCTGGATTTGCACTATACTCATTCACCTGTCTAAAATTTATGGTCTGATAAAATATAGTAGATTAAAATTAAATATTTTGTAATTGGTTATAAAACTAGTTGGATGTTCTGGTAGTTAGAGCAACCATACTTTTGAGCAACCCTAAAATCTGGCAGAATATCTGATATAGCAACAATCCACTCAGAAAGAAATTATGACTTGATATTGTAAGATACCTATAAATACAAGGATGTAAAATGAAAACTGGTAAGCTCTTAGGCATTTATAATTCATATGTAAAATGAAATTTTACATCTTAAGACAAAGTGATTGTTGTTTGACCTCTGGTTCAATTTATTTGCAGAACATGTATGTATTAATGACCACTTCTTTCTAATTAAGCATGTTGAATATTTATGGTGTTTTATTATGAATCCTGGATTTATGTTGTACTCATTCACCTATTTGGAATTTGTGGTCTGATAAGATATAGTAGATTAAAATTAAATATTTTTTAATTGGTTGTAAAATCGGTTGGTCCGTTAGGTAGTTGGTTATTTAGTTGCATAATCCTTGTTTTTAAATTTATCTTGATGTTGCTTAATCTGCACCATTGTAAGTTCTAGCTTTAGCTTCCTTTATTTCTTTCAGTACCCTTTTCCCCCGCATTTAGACATAGTTAGCCAAGACTTCAAGGAACTAGCCTCCTCGAGAGATTGACCATTGTACTTATCACAAGCTCCCCAATAATTCAATTTTGGTCAAGGTCTGTGGGTGCACAAAGCTTTCCATTAGACAGATTCTCCAACCAACAAAAGTTTATTCTAGGAGAAGGATCTAGCTTATCATGGGTTAGTTGGTATAGTTTAAGCTCATTTTTTAAAGTAATATTATCAAGGTTTGCTAACACATTATTATGACCATGATACGCTTATCAAGATACAAATATAATGTTTTGATATTTATTTGAAATAAAACATTAGGGTAATAGGCACCTCTAAAATGTGATGACATCCATGAGTTGTGTTGGTCCGACTTTCATACACACCCCGTGAAGAATGAGCATAAAACTCTGATACACTTATACGGGATAAATCCCACTCACTTTAGGATCTAGTTGGTTATCCAAGGTGTGAGTTACAGAGTCGGGTCGAATGTCAATTCACTCTTTTTCGCTTCTAGAATAGTTTTCAATATGGACTGTCTGTTACCTTACAACGGGCTCAATGAACTTGTTCAGTAATGTTCAGAAGTTGTCACTTGTTGACAATCAGATTTAAAATTAATTCTTTGATCTAGCTCTCATGGGTCGACAGATTTAAATAAAAGACAAATTTAAAAGAAAATAAAAATGGGTCATTTCACGGTAAAACAAAGAGGGTAGGGTAAGGTAGAAAGAGAAGTTTATCAAACTTAGCTGTAAAACAAAACTACCAATTTTATTTATACTATCAGCTTCACAACAGAACAAATCAAAGAAGAAAGTGTCCAGCTTTCTAAGATCACTTTCTACTAAGAGCATAAGGCAGAGATGGAACAGATCTAAAAGAAAATCATAAATAGAAGGGAAGTCCATTAAAATTGGTATTTCTCATCGACAGCATAGCTCACACAGTGAGGACAGAGCAATTAGAACAAACTTGAACCTTAAATCGGTGATTTTCCCTAGCATACAATAGAACAAATGAAGCCCAACAACATATTTAATCTTGATAACATAGATTTACAGCATATATTTAATAAACTTTAAAGAAATGGATAACAAAAGAAGATGAACTTATCACAATCTGCAAAATATTAGGCTCCTGGCCATGCTATCACAGAAAACAAAAGCACATCAACTCCAAGTCCAGAAATAAAATATTTAACCAGATTTGCAAGAAATTGCTTCAATAGCCTTTTATTTCTAAGTCTCCGCCTCCCGCGATTACATTTAGAAGAAGTATTTATAGACTCAGGACAGGCCCTGATATTTTCAAAATATCTTCTTCTCAAACCCTAAATCTTATCATCTTAAACCCTAGGACCCGGGTTTTACAATATAAAGCCATTTAAAACAAAGCTCGGACAAAACTTAACCATTTTGCAACTCAGTGCAGTCACTTGCCATAAATGGAGAAGATAGAATTCGAATGCCACTTGCATTCACCCGCAACTGTGAGTAAATGCCCTCATTAATTCCCTCGGGTAATCTGGATGAGTCACCACTTTCCTGACATTTCATCTCCGCAAAGCCATCCCTGAGTTGAAAATCTCTACAAGCTATTAATTCTGCCATAAATTTTCATTAAATGCATCCATCGGCAAATTTCGGTAACGGTGTGTAGATATTTCCACTTTTCGGCCAAATCCCGATATACTCCATTAAAAGGGCAGCTGCTTAGTCACCGTAAAGTCTTTTGCGGCCAGATCTGTAAAATTTGGATGAAACAGCAATCCCCGGCACCTTTCTTTTCAATATGGCTGTCTTTGATTAATTTGCACTTAACTTTATCTTTATGGCCATTTCTCCGCTATCATGCAAGTGCCAGATGGCTTCCTACAAAAAAGACAAAAGATGGATTAGTACTTTAAAAATATTAAATCAGAACTTTAATTATTAAATCAGATTAAAACCCTAATGTTCACTTGCATGTCGGCTCTATTTATCTGATATGTGGCTTGCAGTGTTTTGACACGTGTCACAGAATCGCGACACGTGTCCATTTCAAGCTGTCTTCCATTTTCGGGCTCTTTCTGTCAAGGTCGCAAAAATGCGACATGTTGCGAAATCGTGACATCTTTCTGGCAACTGCTTCTTTTCTTTCCTCTGCCGTGAAAACGTGACATGTCACGATTTTGTGACATGTCACGAAATCGTGACGTTCCCCGACGTCTTGCATTTTTTCTTCCTCATGGCCGCAAAAACACGACATGTCGCGAAATCGTGACCCTTCCTTGCCTTAGCAGCTTTTCTGTCCTTCCAGCCGCGAAAACGCGACATGTCACGATTTCGCGACATGTCATGAAATCGCGACCCTTCCTTGCCTTAGCAGCTTTTTTGTCCTTCCAGTCGCGAAGACGCGACATGTCACGAAATCGCGACCCTTCCTTGCCTTAGCAGCTTTTCTGTCCTTCCATCCGCGAAAACGTAACATGTCACGATTTCGCGACTGTCGCGAAATCGCGACCCTTCCTTGCCTTAGCAGCTTTTCTGTCCTTCCAGCTGCGAGCGCGACATGTCGTGATTTCACGACATGTCACGAAATCGTGACCCTTCCTTGCCTTAACAACTTTTTTGTCCTTCTAGCCGCGAAGACGCGACATGTCACGATTTCGTGACATGTCGTGAAATCGCGACCCTTCTTGCCTTAGCAGCTTTTCTGTCCTTCCAGCCGCGAAGACGTGGACATGTCGCGATTTTGTGACATGTCGTGAAATCATGACCCTTCCTTGCCTTAGCAGCTTTTCTGTCCTTCTAGCCACGAAAACGTGACATGTCACGATTTCGCGACATGTCGCGAAATTACGACCCTTCCTTGCCTTAGCAGATTTTCTGTCCTTCCAGTCGCGAAAATGAGACATGTCACGATTTCACGACATGTCACGAAATCGTGACCCTTCCTTGCCTTAGCAGCTTTTCTGTCCTTCCAGTCGTGAAAATGAGACATGTTGCGATTTTGCGACATGTCGCAATTTCGCGCCCCTTTCATGCCTTAGTCGATTTTTCTCTTCTGCTCGTCGCGATTTCACGACATGTCACGATTTTGCGACGTTCCGTACACTCTCGCATTCTCTCTCCAAACTCGTCGCGATTTCGTGACATGTCATGATTTTGCGACGTTCCGTACAACTTCGCCTTCTCTCTCCAAACTCGTCGCGATTTCATGACATGTCGCGATTTCGCGACGTTCCGTACAACTTCGCCTTCTCTCTCCAAAACTGTCGCGATTTCGTGACATGTCGCGAAATCGCGACGTCGCGAAATCGTGACGTTTTTCGAACTTAGCTGATTTTTTTGAAACCTGTCGCGATTTCGCGACATTTTCCATAAAATGGAAGTGTCACGATTTCGTGACTTTGCCAAAAAGGAAAGTTTTGATTTTCAATGAATTTATCTATCTGTTTTCTGCATTTTTTTCATACCGGTGTAAGATTTTCTTTATCCATGAATGATTCTAGCATGTAAAAAGTGAAGTCTGAGATAACAAAGCCAGAATGCAAGAATACTTGGACACTTTGGTATATGCAAAACTTGAAGAGGAAAGAGACAAGCAAAATCTTGGACTTAGAACCTGAAAAACATCAAGAGGGTCCTTACTGCAAAATGAAAGCTCAATATTTCAAAGGATGGAAATTCATTTTCAGTGGGGGTGTGTTGCTTCTCAACAAATGGCGATATCTGTGGGTAAAATAGTAGCATTATTTTAGAACCCAGGACTCTAGTTTCAAAACAACATAGACCATGCATCAAGCTTTGCCACAGATATTCTTCAAAATAAATTGACTACTAACTGATAGTTGTTAAAATTTCCCAAGGACATACTAGGCTGAATCATTTAAGGAAGATTTCTGATGTGCAATTACAAGTGTATAAAACTTTCTTCAAGAATTACTGGATCGAATGTTGAACTCTGGATTGATCAGCTTTTCTAGATTGTAAAAAGGGGAAACCGAGTAGAGCTCTGTTTACTAGTTTAGCCTTTTACGACCCTGACAGAGTTACCCTTTAGATTTACACGACCCAGATTTACAACTGTAAGGTAGAATCTACAACTTGGTAGAAGAAAAACATCTTTTGAAGTCTTGGCTGCCTCTTTCATTATATAACTCTTTTTTTTTTATCTTTTTTTTTTTATATATATATATTGGAAATAACAGTGCCAATTCAACTTTCATCTCTTTCTTTTGAAATACATCAACATCTAAAAAGCCTTAGAAAGAATAACAATTTTCTTTTAATATTTCATCAATCTGGAACTGCTTCAACCTAGGCACTGATAGCCTCTATGGATACTCAAATAATTACATGAATCATAGTCCCCTCTTATGACCAAATTTTCTTGGATTCCCTGGGAGTTTCTCCAACCAAACAACATAGCAGTTTCTTTATAATTAAAACAACTGTGGCAAGCAAGACACAAAATCCAATCATCCTTCCATTGTTGTTCTGACTAAAAAAATAGTTCCACTGTTCAGTTTAAGCAGACTATCTCAATTTGAATAATGAACACCGGATTCTGGACTCAGAATGAAACAATCTTTAGAAGGCTGACTTTCATTGATGCTCAGGCAAAACTTAAAGAACAAAAACTTAAAAGCTCAAGAACTTTGTACAGACTTCCAAGGATAAACACAGGCCTTTAAGAACAAAATAAAATAAAACTGCGCAGACTTTAAAATAAAACTATACGAAGCAAAGAAAACAAAACTAGAGGTTATTTACAAAGGAAACAAAATAAAACTGTACGGACATTAAAGGAAATGAAATAAAACAAGACTGCAGAGCTATTTACAAAGAAAATAAACTGCACAGACCTTAAATAAAAATAAAATAAAGAACTTAAAAAAAAACAACACTGCACAGACAGCAAAGGAAATAAAATACATAAATGTACAGACCTGAATGGAAATAAAACTACAGGGTTATTTACAAAGGAAATAAAATAAAGAACGTCAAGACAGACTGAAATTGCACAGGCAACTAAGATTAAATAAAACTAAAATAAACAATTGTACAGACATGAAAAGCAGACTAAAATAAACAACACTGTACAGACATCTAGAATTAAAATAAAATAAAACAACACTAAAATAAACTAAAAACTGTAGAGCTATTTACAATGTATACACATGTTACAACTTCTTTGTGACTCATTCAAATGATACATTGGACGGAACAGTCGAGAAATAATGTTTTAAGTATTGACCATTAACAGGGAGGTCCAGAAAATTACCATCAAGGTCTTGTAAACGAAATGCATTACTACCCAGAATCTCAGCAATTTGGTACGGGCCTATCCACAGTGGCTGCAACTTTGTATGCTTACCCTTCTTCTCATGGGCCTTGTCCCATAGAAGCACCAAGTCTGCCAGTTTGAAAGCTTTCACTTTGGCCCTCTTGTCAAACCAGCGCTTGACGGTTTCTTGGTGCCGACTGAAGTGTTCTAGGGCTTGGAGTCTTTCATCCTGCAAATTAGTTAGATCTAAAACACGGGCTTCTGCATCTGCTTGATCCTCAAAATAGTCTAAGACAAATTGGTAAGTAGGTAACTTTAGAGAGATGGGAACAATTGGCTGGGTACCATACAGCAAAGCAAAAGGAGAAGTTTTAAGAGCCACTTTATATTTTATCCGATCAGCCCAAAGTGCATATTTCAATAATGTATGCCACTTCCTGGGTTTGTCTGCTGTAGATTTCTTAATGGCATTCATTAAATTCTTGTTTGTGGACTCAGCCAGTCCATTGCCTTGGGGATAATAGTTGGATGAGAATCTGATAACTATCCCCATCCTGGTATGCCCATTCTGCAAACTCCAATGATTGGAAGGTTGGTCCATTATCACACACCAAATTCAGAGGAACCCCAAACCTAGTTATGACATTTGACTCTAGAAATTCAATCACTTCATGAGCTATACTTCTTGTGGTGGTTGTTGCTTCGACCCATCTTGTGCAGTAATCAGTAGCTGTTAGAACATACTTATGCCCTGCTGAAGAATTTGGATTAATCACTCCCACAAAATCAAGTCCCCATTGCATGAAAGGTTTATTTATTACAACAGGTTGCAATGGTAGAGCCCGGTTGGCCTCTTTGGCTGCAAAAGTTTGGCATCGATGGCAGGTTCTTACATGTTGATGTGCATCTTTAAATAGTGTAGGCGATGTAATAGCCTGCTCTCAATATTTTATGCGCAGTAGTAGATCCTGATGAATGCCCTGCCCCTAACTTTTCATGAAAACTGGACATGACTTCACTGACTTCACTCGAAGAAATGCATCTTAGGAAAATGCCAGCATAATTCTCTCTGTACAAATTACCTGCTTTGAGGAGATAATGAGCAGCTTTCAGTTTTAATGCTCTCCTTTGGGTTCTGTTCAAGTGAGACGGGCAAATTCCAAATTGTAGTAGATGAATGATATCTCCATACCAGTCATCAATTCAGAATTTAACTGATTAACTTCTTCCCGTACAGGTACTTCGGCAATGTGTCGGGACAAACCAAGTCCTCTGATCAATTTAGCAGGCCGAATCTCTAAGTCATATTCTTGCAACCTTGTAACCCAATTGCCTCTTAGTTCACCCAACTCATTCTGACTTAATAGGTATTTAACAGCTGGGTCTGGAACTATAGCATGAATTCTGCTTCTTAGTATGTAGTGCTTGAACTGCTTAACTGCTCTCACCAAGGCATAAGCTTGTTTGTCTAAACGAGAATATTTCAGCTCAGCCCCATTTAAATTGGTACTCTTGAAAGCAATTGGATGTTCTCCGGTATCTCTCCGTTGGGTCAGAACTGTAGCAAGTGTGTGTTCAGAAGAAAAAGTGTACAGATAAAAATCTGCACTGAAGTCTGGGCTTACCAGAACTGGTGCTTGTTTGATGGTTGTCTTGATTTCTTGGAAGGCTGTTTTAGCTTCTGTGGTCCAGAAAATCTGAGCAGTTTGCTTTAGCATGTCATTCATTGGCTTGACTATCTCTGCAAAATCGGAGATGAACTTCCTGACAAAGTTAATTTTTCCAAAGAAGGACCTCAACTCTTTCTTGGAGTTGGGAAATGGTATGCCGGATATGGCTTCAACTCTGTCCGGATCCATAGAAATGCCATCTTTTGTGACCAAGTGCCCAAGGAGCTTTCCTTCTGTTACACCAAAAATGCACTTCTTCGGATTCAAAGAAATGCCAAACTCCCTGCACTTATTAAACACAGACTCCAAGTGTTTTACATGGTCAAACCGAGATTTAGAGAAGACTGTTAAATCATCCATGTAAACAACAATGCATTTACCCATAAGGCCCTTGAAGGCATGATCCATTGCTCGTTGAAATGTAGCTCCAGCATTTATTAATCCAAATGGCATCCTCTTGTAAGAAAAAGTTCCCCACTTAGTTGTGAAAGCAGTTTTCATTCTGTCTTCCTTCTCAACCAATATCTGATTATACCCTGAGAAACCGTCCAGGAAAGACATCATCTCTGAACCATTGACAATTTGCAAGACTTCATCCATAGAAGGCAGAGGATAGTTATCTTTCTCAGATGCCTTGTTCAAATTTCTAAAATCCACACATAGGCGGATCTCTCCATTCTTCTTTTGACTGGCACCAGATTGGCCACCCAAGTAGAATGCTTGATGGGAAAAATAATGGCGGCACTCAATAGTTTTTCTACCTCTTTCTAGATGAGGGGTTCTAACAGAGCATTGACATGCCTCTGTTTTTGCCGAAAAGGTTTGCAAAATTCTTTTAAAGGTATAATGTGAGTGTAAACTTTCGGATCAAATACCTTTAAGTCTTTGTATGACCAGGCCATAACATCCTTGGACCTGTGAAGAAAATCAATCATACTTCTTTTTATTTTTGGATCACAGTTCTTAGCCAACTTGATGTGCCTGGGATCTTCTTCAGTCCCCATGTTCAGGTTTTCAGTCTCACTATCTATGGCACCCACATAATCCTCAGAATTCACCTTTTGCTTGATTTTGTCAACATCAAAGAGCCACTCCAGCTCCACCATCCCTTTTGGAATTATGTTGTCTTTCAATCTTATTATTCCCCTGTCATCATCTAACTGCTCCAGCAGGGTATCCCTTTGGCCCTCATCAATTATAGCATTCTCAAATGTGTTAGTACTCTGCAAAAAGTTTACAATCTGTTGATCATCAGAGAAAACCTAAAAATTATCTATGTTATTTGGGACTGAAGGACAAGGGACTAACTCAATTGAAAACTTGTTCCATTTAAATTCTTCCAATGGTTTTAAACTTGCGGCTAAAGAAGCCAAGACATCTGCAGGTGAATTCTGCTCTCTGGGTATGTGTGTCAGATTAAAAGCATCAAAGTCTTCTACAAGATCCCAAGCCCGATGTTTGTATCCTTTTAAATAAGATGCTTTACACTGGAATTTACCCTTGACATGATTTGCCACCAATTTCGAATCAGTAAAAACTTGAATATTTCTTGCTCCTTTGTCCAAAGCAAATTTCAAACCTAATACCAGAGCTTCATACTCTGCTAAATTATTTGTACAAGGGAACTGTAGGCGGTAAGACATAAAATATGTCTGACTTTCAGGCCCTTTGAGGACTGCCCCTGTTCCAGAACCCTGTTTAGATCTAGCCCCATCCACATGAAGCGTCCAGACTTCATTACTATGTATAGGATGAGCTTTATTAAACTTGTTATTTTGCCCCGTTGTTAAATTGTAAACTCCAATATCTACCTCTGCAATATTTATAGTTTCATTCTCTACATTGTACTCAGTAATTGTATGCTTGTACCTGGGTTCTCTTTCAACCCGTAATTGATTTGCCACTCCTTTCCACGGCAACCACATGTGTGAAAAATCTATTGCCAAGTATCCGTTCAGAGATCTCGACCAATCCCTGCTCAAAAGCATCCCGTACCCCATGGGGATATCCACAACCTGGATTTCAATTTTATGTTGAGCCCTTGGCTCAGATGCTAATTGGATATGAATATTTTGAAGTTCTCCAACAACTTTAACCTCTGATTTGTCCAATTGGACAACTCTCCTTTCAGACTTCATTGGGGTCAGACCCAACTGCTGACAAATGGCCAAAGGCATAACATTAGCAGATGCACTCGAATCTACCAAACAATTGTGTAAGTTCTTCCCAAAAATACGGATAGTCAGTAAAAAGGGGGGAACTTCAGTTTTTTCTTTGTACATGGCTAGATTGGCATTTGCTATTTTCTTCCCTTTGTCCACAGGTTTAGTAGTGGGGCCAGAGTATGTTTTTATCAAGTTGTCTCTCTGCTCTGAAATCTGGGCCAACTCATGTAGAGTAATGTTGGCCTTAATATTTTTCATATCCTCCACTATGTTATATCCTTTATTAAGTGGAGGGACAAAAGCATCCGGTCCTCTCAAATTTCCTCCCTTTGGTGGAGATGGATTATTACTTGGAGAGGGGTCTGGAGGAACATTGTGAGAGTTGTCCGGAGGGGTTGATGTAGTATTAGGCTCCGGATTCCTGTTCCTCAGGTTGTAGTTATCTCTTCTGTACTGTTGGAAAGCCTGCACCTCATCCATAGGCATTTCAACTACATTCTCAGATTCATCCAGGAAAGTGAAAGAATCCAGGACCATAGCTGCACTGTGGCCGGATGAACTTGGGCCATCAGCAGTTCTTTGATTTTTCGGAGAGATCAAATCCCCAGACAAGGCTTCAAATGCATTACAAAATTCCAGACAATCCAACTCCCCATGCTGAGAAGTGGCATGTATTCTGCACCAGTTAGGCAGAGCTAAATCGCAAATATTCACATCATGGCCTTTGCCCTTGTAATATTTATTAGGTTCATACGGGGGCCGGTTGAATCTGTTCGGTTGATATGAATATCTGTTGGAGTTGTCCCCAGTAGAAACTTGCCTTTTAAAACTCAAAAAATCATTGGCCAACTTCTGAACAATCTTTGAGACTTCTTCAACTCTTGCATTGTCAGCCTCTTTGCTTGGGTTCTATACATTCTCAACAGGTGCTACAGCCAATGGGTTTGCTGATGGTAGAGTCTAACAAGCTGGCAACATTACCTGATGTGGAATAGGATTGAACATAGGGGCAGCTTGTGTAACTAGAGGAATTTGCTGAGCATTTAAAGGTTGGGGTCCCAACTGTCTTTCCAGAATCAAAGCTTCTTTATAAGCCTCTGTCAAATTAGTAACAGTGGGATCTCTCTTCAAGAAGACAGAGGTCATTGGATCCAAAGAGTTTCTAAAGATCTCTAATGCCAGGTCTGCATTCGATACATAATACCCAGTAAGTCTACCATAAGCTTTCTAGAATCTAACATTATAGGATCTGATAGATTCACTTAATTCTCTTTTGATGCCAAAAAATTGCTGGTACAATATACTAGGATCTATCACTTCACCGAACTGTGACACAAAAACTTTTTCTAAGTCATTCCAGCTGGTGACAGAATCATTGGTGAGGTTTAGAAACCAATCATAAGCTCCCTCCTGGAGAGTGAACGGGAACAATCTGCAAGCAACATCCTCATGCTGCACATTTAATAATTTCAATGCATTCTTGAATGCAACCAAATTTTCTCCTACAGTTCTTGTCCCATCATGTTTATATCTGGGGAGATATCTTTCCGGATTTCTAGGCAGGTCATGGGCTATACCCGAAATATTCAAAGCAGTGGAGCCCAACCAATTTGCCATTACTACTTGGTTGACAGTGATATTCTGAGTTGTGGTTGGAGTAACTATCAGCGGTGATAAAACTATTTCAAACAGAGACTTGGCCCTTCTGAGGCTACTTCTTCTCGGAGTTTCTAATTCAGGGACAAGGAGCTCTCCGGCTCTGGGGTGGGACCTTGTTACCCTGTATGTAGAATCTAGCTTTTCACAAGCACTAACAAACTTACAGTTCTTAACAGAGTAGTGAACTTGAGGTCTTCTTTTCTGGCAATTCTAAAAATTGTACTGACAACTTACAATACTGACCGGAGTTCACTGGGCCCTCCTTCTAGCGCCATTTTTAAATGTTGGTGTTAAGTTCCGCTGTTCAGGAAAAAACTCAAACAACAAAATTTAAAAGAGCTAAAGAGGAGGGAAAAGGATTCAAAAGATAAAATACCAGACTCTGCACATACAACTTACAATACTTGAACGGAGTTCAAAGGCCCTCCTTCTAGCGCCATTTTTAAATGTTGGTCCGACTTTCATACACACCCCGTGAAGAATGAGCATAAAACTCTGATACACTTATACGGGATAAATCCCACTCACTTTAGGATCTAGCTGGTTATCCAAGGTGTGAGTTACAGAGTCGGGTCGAATGTCAATTCACTCTTTTTCGCTTCCGGAATAGTTTTCAATATGGACCTGTCATTTACCTTACAACGGGCTCAATGAACTTGTTCGATAATGTTTAGAAGTTGTCACTTGTTGACAATCGGATTTAAAATTAATTTTTTGATCTAGCTCTCATGGGTCAGCAGATTTAAATAAAAGACAAATTTAAAAGAAAATAAAAATGGGTCATTTCACGATAAAACAAAGAGGGTAGGGTAAGGCAGAAAGAGAAGTTTATCAAACTTAGCTGTAAAACAAATCTACCAATTTTATTTATACTATCAGCTTCACAACAGAACAAATCAAAGAAGAAAGTGTCCGACTTTCTAAGATCACTTTCTACTAAGAGCATAAGGCAGAGATGGAACAGATCTGAAAGAAAATCATAAACAGAAGGGAAGTCCGTTAAAATTGGTATTTCTCACCGGCAGCATAGCTCACACAGTGAGGACAAAGCAATTAGAACAAACTTGAACCTTAAATCGGTGATTTTCCCTAGCATACAATAGAACAAATGAAGCCCAACAGCATATTTAATCTTGATAACACAGATTCACAGCATATATTTAATAAAATTTAAAGAAACGGATAACAAAAGAAGATGAACTTATCACAATATGCAAAAGATTAGGCTCCTGGCCATGCTATCACAGAAAACAAAAGCACATCAACTCCAAGTCCAGAAATAA
This sequence comes from Wollemia nobilis, assembly GCA_028583015.1. Taxonomy (NCBI): domain Eukaryota; kingdom Viridiplantae; phylum Streptophyta; class Pinopsida; order Araucariales; family Araucariaceae; genus Wollemia; species Wollemia nobilis. Next base: position 251,226 of record JAQPPZ010016766.1, on the reverse strand, counting down.
AATATTTAACCAGATTTGCAAGAAATTGCTTCAATAGCCTTTTATTTCTAAGTCTCCGCCTCCCGCGATTACATTTAGAATAAGTATTTATAGACTCAGGACAGACCCTGATCTTTTCAAAATATCTTCTTCTCAAACCGTAAATCTTATCATCTTAAACCCTAGGACCCGGGTTTTACAATATAAAGCCATTTAAAACAAAGTTCGGATAAAACTTAACCATTCTGCAACTCAGTGCAGTCACTTGCCATAAATGGAGAAGATAGAATTCGAATGCCACTTGCATTCACCCATAACTGTGAGTAAATGCCCTCATTAATTCCCTCGGGTAATCTGGATGAGTCACCACTTTCTTGACATTTCATCTCCGCAAAGCCATCCCTGAGTTGAAAATCTCTGCAAGCTATTAATTCTGCCATAAATTTTCATTAAATGCATCCATCGGGAAATTTCGGTAACTGAGTATAGATATTTCCACTTTTCGGCCAATTCCCGATATACTCCATTAAAAGGGCAGTTGCTTAGTCACCGTAAAGTCTCTTTGCGGCCAGATCTGTAAAATTTGGATGAAACAACAATTCCCGACACCTTTCTTTTCAATATGGCTGTCTTTGATTAATTTGCACTTAACTTTATCTTTATGGCCATTTCTCCGCTATCATGCAAGTGCCAGATGGCTTCCTGCAAAAAGGACAAAATATGGATTAGTACTTTAATAAAATTAAATCAAAACTTTAATTATTAAATCAGATTAAAACCCTAATGTTCACTTGCATGTCGGCTCTATTTATCTGATACATGGCTTGCAGTGTTTTGACACGTGTCACAGAATCGCGACACGTGTCCATTTCAAACTGTCTTCCATTTTTGGGCTCTTTCTGTCAAGGTCGCGAAAATGCGACATGTCGCGAAATCTTGTCATCTTTCTGGAAACTGCTTCTTTTCTTTCCTCCGTCGCAAAAACGTGACATGTCGCAATTTTGTGACATGTCGCGAAATCGCGACATTCCCCGACGTCTTGCAGCTTTTCTTCCTCATGGCCGCCAAAATGCGACATGTCGCGATTTTGCGACATGTCACGAAATCGCGACCCTTCCTTGCCTTAGCAACTTTTCTGTCCTTCCAGCCGCAAAATGTGACATGTCACGATTTCGCGACATGTCACGAAATCGTGACCCTTCCTTGCCTTAGCAGCTTTTTTGTCCTTCCAGCCGCGAAGACGCGACATGTCGCGATTTCGCGACATGTCGCGATTTCGCGACATGTCGCGAAATCGTGACATTTCCAATTGTGACCCTTCCTTGCCTTAGCAGCTTTTCTGTCCTTCCAGTCGTGAAGACGCGACATGTCACGAAATTATGACCCTTCCTTGCCTTAGCAGCTTTTCTGTCCTTCCAGCCGTGAAGACGCGACATGTCGCGATTTCACGACATGTCACGAAATCACGACTCTTCCTTGCCTTAGCAGCTTTTCTATCCTTCCAGCCGCGAAGACGCGACATGTCATGATTTCGCGACATGTCATGAAATCGTGACCCTTCCTTGCCTTAGCAGCTTTTCTGTCCTTCCAGCTGCGAAGATGCGACATGTCACGAAATCGCGACCCTTCCTTGCCTTAGCAGCTTTTCTGTCCTTCCAGCCACGAAAACGCGACATGTCGCGATTTCATGACATGTCGCGAAATCGTGACCCTTCCTTGCCTTAGCAACTTTTTTGTCCTTCCATCTGTGAAAATGAGACATGTCACGATTTCGTGCCCCTTTCATGCCTTAGTCAAATTTTCTCTTCTGTCTCAGCGATTTCGTGACATTCTGTACACTCTCACCTTCTCTCTCCAAACTCGTCGTGATTTCATGACATGTCGCGATTTCGTGACGTTCCGTACAACTTCGCCTTCTCTCTCCAAACTCGTCGCGATTTTGCGACATGTCGCAAAATCACGACGTTCCGTACAACTTCGCCTTCTCTCTCCAAACCTGTCGTGATTTCGCGACATGTCACGAAATCATGACGTTTTTCGGACTTAGCTGATTTTTCTGAAACCTGTCGCGATTTCGTGACATTTTCCAAAAATGGAAGTGTCACGATTTCACGACTTTGCCGAAAAAGAAAATTTTTGATTTTCAATGAATTTATCTATCTGTTTTCTACATTTTTTTCATATCGGTGTAAGATTTTCTTTATCCATGAATGATTCTAGCATGTAAAAAGTGAAGTCTGAGATAACAAAGCTAGAATGCAAGAATACTTGGACACTTTGGTATAGGCAAAACTTGAAGAGGAAAGAGGCAAGTAAAATTTGGAATTAAAACCTGAAAATTATCAAGAAGGTCCCTACTGCAAAATGAAAGCTCAATTTTCAAAGGGTGGAAATTCATTTTCAGTGGGGGTGTGTTGCTTCTCAACAAGTTGTATGACCTATATTTAAAACCCTTTATCTTGAAAGAGTTATGCCAACTCAACTATCCCTATACATTCAATTTTGATCTTACATTAATGCTCTTTGATATTAAAAAATATGATTTCTCTTTGGTACAATATATAAAAGAGTGCTTTTACAACATAATATATTGTATTCATACAAACTAAAATTATTAACTATTCATGGCTCTTTGGTACCACATTGGCTACACTTCTACTTTCTCTTTTTATAAGAACATGCATTCCTTATTGTCTGCCAGTTTATAGGTTAAACTTGTCTAAATTGTAAAATTTAGAAGGACCATAAGGACAATATTCATACACCTTTTGCAATATGTCATAAAAACTCATCATAGTGGATGGATGCAAATTCATGGATCTATCTCTGTCCAATCCTTTAATAGTTCTTAAACTCAATTATGGATGCGTATTTTAAAAACCAACCCACAATGACTTGCTAGGAATATAATATTTGAACAAAAGCCTTTTTTTGGATGATTTCAAACCCATGCATCAACTATATCATCTCATAGCATAAATTAAATATATTAAGTATAACTTTATAAATATTAGGATGCTTCATCAATAGTTGATTTTTGGAGGAGTATGGGGCGGCCTCCTGCAACGACTTTCTTTTTACAAGTTGGATGGAGTATTGGTCCTTCATGCATTTTTGGCGATTTGGCTTGAACGGAACCGTCGGATTTTCCAAGGTAAGGAGTTAACTACTTCCCAGGTCTGGCAGAGGATTTTATGAATGATCCAAGAAACTGTGTTTGCAAAATGTTAGATTATTTCTCCCGTGGACCATGCAAAACGTCAGATCATGGAAATATTAGGCTTGATGGTTAATGGTCCTGGTCCTAATGTCTCTTGCAGACAGATGGGTCAGAATAATCGGGTGCGGAGGGGGCAAATGGAATCCGCCTCCTCGGAGTGCTGAAAATAATACGATGGATCTCTCGGGTAATCCGGGTATGGTATTGGTGGGTGGGCGGGATAGAGTGGTACTATCCATTTTTTCTCTTGCTTTAAGGGAGATCATTCTAATAACTTCATGGAAGCACTCACATTTTATATGCTTTGGAGCAAGGGTATGCTTTGGGTTGGCGTCGGATTGTTTGTAATCCGTTCTCGTTTTATAAATTTGTTAAATTCTGGAGATAGTATTCATGTTTGTTGGCGGTTGAGTTGGGTTGCTCGACAAATTCTTAATATCTCTCTCACTTGATTCATTTCTTTGTGCATATTCCTCGAGTGGAATAGGGTAGCGGATTTGTAGCTAAATGGGCTTCTAAGTTCAAGATGGTTGGGATGTCAAAATTGGTCTCAACTTTCTTCGATTGCTCTCAATCTCTCCTTATTGAGACTGATATGTCCGAATACTTCCTTTTCTTTGTATCATGAATGTTTTGCTAAGTTAATAAATTTTTACCCTCTTTTAAAAATATATATAAATGTTAGGATCAATATCTTATCTTATATATCAATTACTAGACTCTGCTCAACTAGTGGCTCCTCTCCCTTACATCCTCTATAACCACTCCTCTAAACAGGTCCAATAAAATATTCTTAAATTTATAGGTGGAGATACTTTAAACCCCAACCATCATTACCATTTTTCCTTCAACTAAAAATTGTAAGACTGCATTTGCTCAATATATAGTTATAGTAAACAAGTACAAAGTCAATATCTTAACTTGTATCTCTACTCAACTAGTGGCTCCTCTCCCTTACATCCTCCATAACCACTCCTCTAAACAAGTCCAACAAAATATTCTTAAATTTGTAGGTGGAGACACTTTAAACCCTAGCCATCATTACCTTTTGTCCTTCAAATAAAATTTGTAAGACTGCATTCGCTCAATATACAATCACAATAAAAAAGTAAAAAATAGGGCAAATAGAGGGTCTCTTTGCTCATTTGTATCAAGTGCCTCCTTCATAGCCAAATAAGTAATTTACAATAGAATGAGGCTATGGACTATCCTCTCTTGATTACTAAATACATAACTAATTAAATGAATAAATGAATTAGGAGGGACCCCAAAAACTGAGGTACATCACCTATCTCAATGACTATTTCAACTACTTTAGCTTCTACTTCTTTGTTTGTATTTTCCTACTACTTACCCCATCATTCTTATGATCAACTTGGGCTTGGACATTAATTAGGGAGAATGTTTGAATTGCTACAAAATAAATAACAATGACATTAGAAAATTTAGCTATAAAATTGTGAACATGATTCAAATTGATGCCTTTGAACTCATCTCTTAAAACTTGGATCAAACCCACATTCACAATGATAATAGCCTTTGAATTCATTTTTAATATGTTACAAATTTGATTAAATCTATGCATTATGTGACTGAGTATAAGGAGATGAAGGTGAGAGATAATAGAAAAGAGAAAACCAAAGGAAGTGAATACCATTGGTGATAAGCACTTTCCAACATGGTAGGAAATGGAATTCTAGTTGTTTGGCATTCCTGCCATGGGTGCCAACTGATGCAAGAGCATCCATGTGGAAACTAGATAAGTGATGCCAACTAGAAATTCCATGCAGAAGATTGGATAAGAATGATTAACATGAAAAAGGTAGTTCAACTATTTGGAGTAGCTAGACAATCATTGTTTTCAGGGAAAATTAGGAGTTCAACCAACATGCATAGCTAGAGAGTCATTGTTCTTATGCTTATAAATAAAGAGGAGAAATGAAGAGCATGAGGGGGGAAGAGAAGGAGAGCATCAAAAGAAAATATAGAAGTGGCTTCCTTGTGTGATATCTACATGCCTCGTAGACATTATATATAGTGACACCATCACATATGCAATGATTAATAAAAATCCTTATTTTCCTTAGTGTGTTGGGATCTTGTTGTGTAAATCTGGTATGCATTCAAGATTATTGTGTTGCAGGTTTTGCTAATGATTATTGTAGGTGGATGCAGTTAGGAAGTGTTGGTCTAAAATCTGCCTAAGGTAAATTGTGCGCCCAAGACTTGGCCAAAATTGAATGATCGATCGAGCTGCAAGGCTCAACTAGGTCAATCTCCAAAGAAGGTTGGCTCTTGTAAGGTTATAACTAGCTAAAACTATGGTGGGGAAAAGGGTGCAAAAAGAAATAAATGAAACTGAAGCTAGAACTTAAGATGATACATATTAAGCAACATCAAGAAGTGCATGAAGATCATGAAAAAGAACAAACATTCAAACCTCCTAACAAACCAACCAATTTTATAAGATGTAGAATAATATCTTTTAGTCAATTTTTAATCCAGCAAATTGTTTTTTCTAGGACTAAATAACAGGAATACACAAAAATCCAGGAAGTAAAATTAATGCCATACACATCATCTAGCTAAAACAAAAATATTCATCCACTCATACATACATATTCTGCAAAATGGTGAACCAAAGGCCAAACAAAAGTTTGAGTTGTATTGCTATCTTCAAAAACTCTTCATACATGCAACTTGTAAATGCCTAAGAGTCGACCCTTTCACAAGAGGCCATTGCTCTTATTTATAATTTTTCCTATGGTTCAATATTTCCAATTTACAAAAGTGCTTTATTTTAAAAATTGTTACAAAAAAATGTCAGATGACCAGGTTGGCAAGGACACCATGCAGAATCGTTGATCTAAGCTAGGACAACATGCTTGATTTATGGTTGCTAATCAACTATTTTTTGCAAGTGGGAAAGTAGTGGAGATGAGCTTAAATCTGGTCCATTCTTTATTCTTGAAACCATCTATCATCGTTGATCTGTAATAGATGTTGGTAGGCTGAAACTCTTTTGAAGATTCAACTCTCTACAAGAGGTCATGGTTGCATCATAGCGACATGACGTGATGCCACATCCCTTTTCATGTCTTTGGGCTTCCCAAGATTTTGTGACCATGATGTGAAAACATGTTGTGATGTCACACTCTTTCTTGCTTTGAAGCCCTTTCTAGTCTTTGCAATCATGATATGGAGAAATGTCATGGTGTCGCACCTTTATTTTTCCCTTAGTACTTTTGGAGTTTCTATGGTTGCAACATGGAAATATGTCATGATGTCGTGATACTTTTCACTCGTTGAGCTTCCTAGGCCTTAGCGATCATGATGGGGAGACATGTCATGATGTCGTGCCCTATTTTTTCCTTAAGAGATTTTTAAGACTTCATGACCGCAACATGGAAACAAGCTGCGATATCACGTTACTTTTTTATCTTAAGCTTTTCCAAGCCTCTATGACCATGATGAAGCGACAAGCCATGATTTCATGATGTCTTTCTTCCTTCAAGTATCTCGAGCCTTGGCAACCATGACATGGAGATATGTCATGACATCACACCTTGTTTTGGACTTAGAACTTCCCAGGATTTTCTAACCGTGACATTGAAACATGTCGTGATGTCGTGCCTAATTTCATCCTTATGCAAAAATTTAAATTTTTTTAGAGTTTATCACCTTATTTCTCCTAATGTAGTCATTTTGACCTACAAGAAGCACTTACAATCATATACAAATTTTTCAATGAAGATGATATTGTCATGGCAAAGTATGTCATCCAGAAGAGTTATTGTCGTATGAGGTTGTCATCCTAGAGAAGTGTCATCTGTATATTTTGATTGCTTTTTAATTTTGGAGTTGCTACCTGGTGAAGTGGTAGATCGTGGGTTTCCCATCCTTAGAGAGAAACTATAATCTAAGAGATTACCCCTTACCCCTTATCATCTTGCCAACTAAAAATATTTATTGTCTGTATACCATCAAGAAAAAGTGCCACTAGGGAAGTGTGTGTCGATAGGGGAAGTGTCATCGAAGAAGTGCATGCCACCAAGGGTACTGCTATCAAACTATTGCCATCATCATTGGATATTATCATCATAAATTTTCTTGTTGATTTACCATTGTCATCATGAACCTATTGACTAAGGATGTTGTCCAAGAGAGTGTCATATAGGTAATTGTGTCATCTAGCTAGTTATGCTAGTTGTGTCGTATGAGAGGGGAAAGGAGATTGTCATCTAAGTTAGGTTCTTATGATAGTTTTTGTATGAAAATATTGTTATCCACCATTTGCATTGAAAACAAATTACCCCCACCTTGCCATTGCATCATTTTGGTATCAAAGCTAGAAGATATTTGAGGATTGAACAATGGCACAATGGGGAAGAAGAAGACCATGAGGCCCTTGAGCCATAGATATAGCTGAGGTGCTAAGAGGAATTACTTCTTGATTTGATGCAATCAAAATTACCCAAAGTTGGGGCATTAAAATAGAAGATGTGAGTGATAGTGAAGAGGAGACTCGTCATGTAGAAGCTCAAGATGAAGAGCGAGAGGAAGATCTAGAAGAATGATTGATCTAAGCAATTTAAAATATGGGTTGAAATTCGAAGATACAAACTTCATCATACAATGGAAGCTTGAATCTAGAGGAGCTCATAGACTGGATTACTAAAATGGAGATGTATTTTGATTTTGACTCAATAGAATACCCCAAAAGGGTGAAATTTTCCTATAAAAAGCTGAAAGGATATGCATCCTTATGATGAGACCATATTCAAACTGAAAGATGAAGAAAATGAAAGGAGAGTATTAAGACATGGGAGAAAATGGTCACCAAGCTGAAAGCCAAATTCTTGTCGTTAGACTACCAATTGGGACTTTTTAGGAAATTGTAGAACTTAAGACAAAAGGATATGAGTGTGAAGGATTACACGGAGGAATTTTATAGGCTTACCATTCAGGTTAGTCATGTGGAAGATGATGAGGAGAAGGTTTCAAAGTATGTAAATGGGCTGCAATTATTCATAAAAGATGAAGTTTACATGATGAGAATGAGGATGGTTGAAGAGGCATACCAGTATGCACTCAAGGTAGAGGAATAATTGTTGTGTAGACAACAAAATAATATGAGAGGAAGAGGGAGATCCTCAAGGGAGATAAAAATCAAGCAATGGTAGTAGGACAACATTTGCAAGAAGGAGAAGTTGGTACTTCTCAAAGTGATTTCAACCAAAGTACCTAGGAAAAGGGTGAATCGTCAAGAGGACAAGGTGGATTTGGTAGAGGTAGAGGTCATGGTTTTGTTGGCAAGTGTTATAGATGTTTTAAAAAAGGACATAGGGTATTTTAGTGTCCTTATGTACAACAAATTAGTGAAGGTGGAAGGGAAGCCCATAGTCAAATTGTACAAGTGAATGAAGAGAATATTGCTTTACAAAAGCACATGGAAGAACTAGAATAAGGAGAATCCCTTATGATAGAAAGGGTATTGTTGAAACCAACAAAGTAGATGCATGAACTTGAGCAAAGAAGGAGCTTGTTTAGAATAATTTACAATTATGGAGGGAAATGTTACAAGGTGATTGTGGACAATGGGAGTATGGATAATCTAGTGTCTATAGAGATGGTAGAAAAGCTTGGGTTGAAGAGGATAGAGCACCCCAATCTGTACAAGGTCTCTTGGTTGCAAAGGGGACACCATATTTTAGTCAGTGGACAATGTCAAGTGAAATTTCAAATTGGATCTTATGAGGATGAGGTCCTATGTGATATTATGCCTATGGATGCTTGTCATGTCTTGTTGGGAAGACCATGACAATTTGATAGAAGAGTAGTACATGATGGTAGGGAGAACATCTACACTATTGAGAAAGAAGACAAGAGGTACACATTAAGTCCATTTAAGGACAAAGGAAAAGAGGTGGATAATAGTCCTATAGTGTGCCTAAATACAAATAAATAATTCTTGAAGACCTATAAGACCAAGTTGAAGGGAGAACAACCAACGGAGGAAGGGATGGACACATGCAAGAGGATAAGCATAGAGGAGTAGTTGACCTAGGATATCAGTAGTAGTGACAATGAAGACAATGGTGCAATGACTCCTACAAAAAATAAAGGGAAAGAGGTAAAAATAAAGGGTAAAGAGATAGTGGTGGAAGATGAACCTCATCAAGTCATTATTGGCCATGAAAAAGGCCATATTGCCATAGTTGATAGTGATAATGGTACTGCAAGGTATGGTGAAGGACATTATGATAGAAATGACATAGATCAAAGTGGTGATGAAGAGTTTGTGTGCTTTGAAAAGCACACAAAAGGCATTGGATCCAAGTTGCAGATGAGAAGAAGGGGATTCAATGGTAAGGGATTGGGAAAATATGGGCAAGTATGAAAATATCCATAATACCATAATTAAGGCCAAGGAATGAAGGTCTTGGGTATGCAGGTCCAATAGGAAGCAATGGGACTAAATTTTTGAGAGGTAAGAGCACTATGAGGAATGAAGGTTTAAGAATGGATTGTTGCACTCAATGTGGAAGAGTTGGACATGTTGCAACTAGGTGTTGGAACCTACATCCTTGTGAGAGTTGTGGAGGACATGATCACTCCAAACAAAGGCATTGGTAGCAAGAGGAAGTCACCAACAGAGTGCATGTTGATTGTGGTTGGATGGATGTGACACAATGAGAGAAGGTGAAGAGAATACTAGGTTCATTCTATACAAGGAGGTTTGATCCTCAGAGAAAGGCCAAGACAAGACAATGAAATTGACCTTATGTAGACAACCAAGCTAGAGTGGTAGAAGCTTGGAAGAACACTTCATGAGCTAGTGCTCATGAAATATTTTTGTTACCTAGTGAGTATGATGTAGGAGCATCCATGTGACAACTGGATAAGTGATGCCAACTAGAAATTCCATGTAAAATATTGGATAAGAATCATTAACGTGGAACTAGTAGTTCAACCATTTAGAGTAGTTGGATAGTCATTGTTTTTAGGAAAAATTGGAAGTTCAACCATCATGCATATCTGGAGAGTCATTGTTCTCATGCTTATAAATAAAGAGGAGAAATGAAGAGCATGAGAGTGGGAAGATAAGGAGAGCATCAAAATCAAAGATAAAATAGGCTTCCCTATGTGAGATGTGCATGTTTCAAAAATATTGTATGTAGTGGCATCGTTGCATATGCAATGATCAATAAAACTAATTATTTTCCTTAGTGTGTTGGAATCTTGTTGTGCAAATATTGTATGGATTAAAGATAGTTGTGTTGTAGGTTACATTAAATATTATTGTAGGTTGACAGAGTTAGGAAGTGTGGACAATCACTACAAATTTATTGATAAAGACAAAGCCATCATGGCAAAGGGTGTCGTTCAAAAGAGTTATTGTTGTATGAGCTTGTCATCTTGGAGAAGTGTCATTTGTATATTTTGATTGATTTTTTATTTTGGAGTTGATGCCTAGTGAAGTGGTAGATAGTGGCTTGCCCATCCTTAGAGAGAAACTATCATCTAAGAAATTACCCCTTACCCCTTGTCATCTTGCCAAATATTTATCGTCTACATGTCGTTAAGGGAAAGTGTTGTTAAGAAAGTGCATGTCAATAGGGGAAGTGTTATTATAGAAGTGCATGTTTTTAAGGGTACTATCATTGAAGTATTATTGTCATAGTCAAATATTATTGTCATAAAGTTTTCTACTGACTTGCCATTGTCATTGCCATCAACAGGATGCTATCATGAACCTGTTGACTAAGGATGTCATCCAAGAGAGTGTCATCTAAGAGGGGAAAGGAGGTTGTTCTCTAAGTCAGGTCTTTATGATAGTTGCCATCTAAAAATATTGTTATCCATGTCATGACCCTCCCTTGGAAAACTTATTTATATGATAGACATAAGAACTGATATGTTACCTTATTGATGGATGTTTGAATATTTCATGTTTAGTTTCTTTGTATATATCTATTTTATGAAAGAATATCATGTTGTTAATGGATTTGCACATTTGCAGGAATAGGTTTTCTCATGGGTGGAAGAAAGAATTAACCACCAAGAACCAGATGCCATAAGAAAGGGAAATGATGTGATGATTTATTCATCGAAATGACTCAGATCAACATGGATGAATGATATTTTCATGTAGTTGCATATCATGATCTGCATGAGGAAAATATATCAAGTTTTGGGTGAAACTTATTTGTTGCTTGATAATCTTCCTTTAGATGAGATTGTGTTTGATATAAAGTGATTCATTGCAAAGAAGAGTCAATGCTTGCTTTTATTGTTTCTGTTCTAAAAAAATATAGAAAAGAATAGAATTTATAAGAGAGTTATATTTTATTTGACATTATTGGTTTAGCATTTAAAAGGAAGGTTTTATTAGGCTTGCTTGAATTCAATTCAGAGTAAGAATTCATATTATTATTTTTATTAATGATTCTTGTTTCTTCCATTTACCTTAGAAAAGAAAAGTACATCCTTGAAGGAAAGGCTTGTTGTATGGAAATCTAATGATCCCATGTTTGATTATTTGAAATACAACTTAGCTTTATGAGGAGTTTGATGCTATGCTTGCAATAAAAAAATATATTTAAGTCTCTTACTAAGACTAAGGTGAGGACTTTTGAATATGCAATAACATTACCTTATGGTTGGAGATGCTCCATCGTGCTTCGAATGGGGAAGACATACATTGTGGAAGTTAGGGATACCACACAAATCATAATCATACCTTAGCTGAATCGGATCATGGGGAAAACAAAAAATATGGTACCTTTTCTTGGGAGAAGGGTGCAGTGAATAGCACAAGATAGAGAGAGACGTTAATGGAGGGGAGGAAAAATGAAGCTAGCTGATCAGAAGCTAACTGGTTACCTAAAAATCATATTGTAGTCTCACTGTGATTTCTAGGTAGACTCCAAGAACTTGTTTCATGGGTTTGGCTTGAAGTATTGCTCTTTTCTTTAAATTCTGATTTGTCTTGATGTATATCGTTGGTTGTATGTTTTGGTTTGGTTTGTAAACCATTCATTTGATCAAAAAAAGAGAAGGGATTATGACTAGTTCCCACATTATTTAGCTTATTGTGCATTTGATATGTTGAATGGTTTGGATACATGCTCTTTCATCAGGAATACGTCCTGGAGTAATTTCTCCATAACCCTCTTGATTGTTTATCTTTGGGAATCCATGATTTAACGTACTTCTCTCCTAAAAGTGAATTGAAAGGGGTAGAATACTACAAAGTTTATGGCTTTTGTGTGTAACTGGATGATAATATTGAAACTTTAGGAATAATATTACTCGGTTTGATTGTCGTTATATTTATTGTAAAATCCTTCTTGCTATATTTATTATCGAGGGGATGGCTATAGTTGTTTTATACTGAAGCTTGTCATTGATGCGTTGAGAACAAAATACAATGAGCTTAATTTTCTTTACAATGAATGTTTAAAGTGTTGTTATCCATTTTATATTATTTTCCTTAGAAGTGAATACAATAAACACAGTTCATTTTCTATTGTATGGAGAATGTAGGCGTAGGTGGTCTTGTGTTACTAGTTTAACTTAAAATGTACTTCCATTTAGACTGACATTGGGTTCTTGATTGACATCGTAGACAAAGCATGAAGCTCGAGAAAGAGCTTGTGAACATCTGAATGGGGTAATAGCAACCTGTACGTTCACTGTAACCATTAATAAGTCTTTCTTATTGCTTGGTTTCTTCATTTTGAGATTTCACTCTGGTGAAAAAGAGATTGGAACGTTTCCTATGTTTCAGTCAAAGCTTGAAGAGATAAACTATACAAGGTGTAACACAGAAGGTCCTTTAAGAATGAAGCAACTTCCATAATAGTTAATATGGCTCCTCTTTTGCATGATTAAATAATATTGCATATAAGCATCAAGGATTGTCGTAGTTGTCTTACCATCGTAAAACATCCTTGAGTCTTTAAGATGTGCTTTCCTTATAGGTAAAGTAAGAGAAGATCCTTACAAAAATTGTAATAGAGCATCATGAATACTTTCCTTATGAAAATTATTGTTATAATATTGTGTTCTTCCAAAGGTTTTCTTGTGTGATTTAATTTAAATAAACATAAGTGGATGTCATTTTCTAGATCTTTTGTGAAGGGATTATGGGGTTCTGTAAATATTAAAATATGCTTGTGCTTCTTTTAAAGAGTTTGTGAGGTGTGAAGCCCACTATTTACGAAGGGAAATATGTGGTTTCCTTTGGAATTATAACCCTTTTATTAAGTAGAGAGCATGCTTATAATTGTGGTTTATTAAAGAACATAATGGAACATGTTTTGGTTTACTTTGTTTTATTGCTTGTAATGAAAATAAAATAAATGCATTTAGGAATGCACACTCATGCTAGAAGTCATTTTCGATCTCTTATCTTATCTTCTTCTCGGTTGGTTAAAAGAACCCAAAGATGGTGGGGTCTACGAGGCACATGAGCTAGAAATAGAAGAAAGAGTTTTTCTGTTGTCAAACTTGTAGTCCATGTCTAAAATGGACTTTGTAAGCATTGAATAATCATTTGTATATAGGATACTTGGGATGTATCCTTTGTATTAAACATTGTTATTTAGTTCTCTTGTAAATAGAGAGATATTCTAAAAACATACATATATCTAGTTGTTTATTTCCATGTTGAATAATTTAAATATGAGCCAAGGTTTTATTGTTAAAATGAATTAATGCTATGGTTTTATACTTTTATTATAGGCAATAAAATTGGAGAAAGTGATCTTTTACATTGGTTATGTATGAATAATGTTGTAACACCAATGGGATATAATATTAGTGATGAGTTGTTAGGACAAATGGATTATGGTGAATAATTATTGCACTTATTCTATTAAATATTTGTATGAGAGTAGATCTTAAATATGCTAAATGGGTTTATGATGGTTTGTTTACTATGAAACCTAAAGTTGAACAAGATAGATAAGGCTTGTAATCCGGGAGGGATTTCAATACTTATGGTTTCTTTGGATTGGAATAAAATTCTAGGTAAGGATTGAACCTAGACTTCCTTATAGAATAAACTTATGTATACATTATCCTAAAGTAGAATTTAGTTACATAATTCTTTAGAGGACATACAATGAGCACTTCTCAGTGATGGATCACTTAAAGGGATTTACATTAGTATAGGTTACTACTTAAAGGAAGTCGAGGAATATCTAACAGATGAATGTCTTGTTTGGAATAATTCATTTCATGAAAAATACTAGTAGAGAGGAAAATAGTTTTAATGAACTCTTATCCATGGAAAAAGTTTAGTGTGAGACCTAGTGAAAAAATGCTAGTTCATTGTGGAGATCTATGCTTTGAGAATTATGTAATATCGATTGGAGATATATCTTTTTATAGGCTCCTTCTTGATGGAGTGTCATTGGCTAACTGTCAAGCTTATCCTCCTTTTCTTCAACTCTCTCTTTGCCAATTCATGAGAAAAGGTATTTCCAACGTGACTAGGTTAGCAAACATCCTAATTAATTGCTTTAATCCTCCCATATTAACCATGTGATATGTTCAGTGTATTTTTCAAGATTTTATTACATTACTTACTTGGTCTATGGCCTTATTATTTGGTTGTAATCAAATTTATTTACATGCCACCTATGTACACAAAATTATGGCATGTTTTCCCATGCAAACGGTGTTAAGCTTCACTTCTTCATCGAGAAATTTCCCAACCATATACTGCCATATTTTTTCTTTTCTCACTGATTAGTGCTTTAGAACATGTGGCTTGTTTTGGTAAAGAGCTATCATCAGGTCAACTTTGAACAAAAGTGAGTCTTAAAGCTTATCCGATGCATGGCATCGAGACTTAGTGCAGATAATTTTTCTTTAGCATGTGAGTTGGCCACCTTTCCTATATATTTTGGTCTATGTGCCAAATATACATCCTGTATTCATAGAGTTCTTAGACATATGAGCATCATTGCCTTGGGATCCAACATAGAATATTTTTTAGTTGTGTGCACTTTTTTTGCTAGTTGTCCTGGATTCTCTAGTTGTGTTTGTTGGAACATGTGACTTGCCATGCCTCAAGATTGATTATAGTTGGCCTCTAGATTTTGTAGATTTTCCAAGTTTGACAAAATCATCATTTTGAAATTAGCCATGGAAAACTTGTTCTACATCAGCTTTGCCTTGCCCCCTAGCCAATATTTTATCTCCATGTGTAGATATTCCAAAATAATTTACTCCTCATACCTCTCCATGTGATAAGGGTTGAGCTTTTCACTATGAATCTAGAATCTCTTGTAGATAAGGGATAATCATATGAGTATGACCTGGTGCCAAGTGTCCCTCAAACTGATCCAAGAATACCTTTGACAAATATATCCCAAATAATGGTAGCAAATAAACTACTATTACATCTTGAATTATTGCTAGGTCCAAAAATTTGTGTAGCAATATTGGAACACTTTTTACTACACTCGTTGTTGGGACTATTTTTTTGTTGAAATATAGCATACCAAAATCAACCTCAACATATTTCAAATTCATTGCATCATAGACCACATAAGGCATCACTACAAAAGTAACTCTCGGGTCTAATATGCAATTGTGTAATACCCAACCTTTCACACATAAGGACAAATAAAAGGATTGATTTAGTCTTACCCATGTTGAGGGATGGTCGACTATGTACCATCTTGAAACTTGGGAAGGTTATTTTGCTAGTTGTCAAGCTCTTCAAAGTTGCTTCAACCAAATCCACATGTCTAGGAACTAGCAAGGTCTCTTTTATTTTATTTTCTTATTTCACAATATTATTTTTAGGCTCATCCAATAGTCCAATATCCCTTTGAGAAGATTGTTTGAATTATTTTTTATATCATTCAATTGCCTCTTCCCTTTGTTTCCTTGTTATAATCGGGTAGTATATCTTTCGATAGGCCTGCATCCTCTATTGATATATGTGGGATGTTTTTGGGTTGACTTACTTTACAAATAGTTTTGGCTTCTACCTCTTGTGTCACTCACTTTGTGGATACATTTATGCTTCCCACCCTTCCATCTCAATTTGTACCCTAATTTGCTTTATTTTTTGCTTCATAGTTCCTAGGTTTCCAATATTTAGGGTATATGATGGCATGGAATCATGCTTGGATTCTACTATTGGATAGACCAAAGTAAATGTGAAGGGTTCCTTAGCTATAAAATATTAATTTGGATCCATCACTTAGGCCACTAACTGTTATGCTTTGCAGACTATGATTTGTTGAAAATGAGATTAATATTCTCAATAGGAATTACCATTGTAATGACTATCAAATGGAGGATATTTGTGTCTGTCTAGAGTGGTGAATGCTTTCTATTCTGATATTTGAGCTATAGAAAAATATTTTTCATCAACCTCACTAATAAACATCATTTGATATTATAAGGCAAAAAATTCCACTTGAAGGTATTCTTCAAATCCTACCTCAGTTTTCTACTGCTTCACAATTTTGAGCTCATTTTTCAAGTGTTGAATCACAACTTTTAGTTCTTGTATCTTATGAGATTCTATGGTGTGCATGGTGGGTACAGTTCTTGTCAGGAAATGAGATGAAGTATATAATCTAGACCATGTATCTGGTGAAGGCAAATGTAGTACTGGAAAGGAATTTTGTGGGTTTTCTTGATAAATATAAGGTATATCTAGCATAATTATTATAAGAGGGAGCTTTTTGACTGAGATTAATATATTGTCCACTATGGTTGCAACCTAAAATATATGTGGTATCATTTTCTCATTAGATTATCTAATTTGAAGGCTTAAGTTTGGGGTGAATGCATGGAGGTAATAAATATAGGCTTAGGCATGTGAGCCTTATTTCTTAAGGGATTCTTCTCTAGATTATCTTAAACCAGATATTAAAATAAGTGATACTCTCCTGAGGCTTCCTATGAATAAATAAAAACTGAGTGAACAGTAAGAAGGGATCTCTTAGGTCATCAAACTCTAATATGAGGGGTTCAACTAGGCTAACCCAAGTTCTAATGTTGTTGTCTTTTAGTGACCAAAACCATGTCAACACTTTTATCTTAAAATAGAGTGCAAGAAGCCTCACCATTACATCCTCATGGGTAATATTATAAATGGAGGCCAAAGCAATGATGTCTTTGTGTAGACACCAAATCCCAGCCACTTGTCCTCCATCCTAACCATCCCATCCACTTGTCCTCGATCCTACCACCCACTTGTCCACCACACACCTTTCCCACAACTCATTTAGCCATTTCACACTTTTCCTACCTTCAAAGGGCCCACTTTAGCCCTTTCCCACCACTTTTTGACCATTTTGACTTATTTTATATTATTTATATTTAATATAATATTTTATTATTATATTTTAATATATTTATTATAAAATATATATATATATAAACCCAATTAACCTCAACCATTAGATTTAATCTAATCTCAGCCATCCATTTTCATTAATCCATGCCACACTTAAAGTGCAATCTCAGCCTTAGGATTTGATTTAATCTTAGCCACACGATCAAAAGTGTTAAGCTAAAACCCTAAGAAAACCCTAGGTTGGATTATAAATAGGAGCATTTGCAAATGCTCAACCCCTGGAATGTTCTTGCCCTTGGAGAGATTGTTGAAGAAGCCCTTATGAAGCAAAAGGTTGTAGAGCCCTGAAGATCCCATCGATCGAATCTACTTGTGAGAGCAGACTCAAACCCTAGCTTGCCATAGGACTTCCACCATTCCAGCCACTTCCACATCCATTCTTTGTCATTGCCATTGTCGGCCATATACTACACTCTTCGCATTCCCCTGATCTGCTTTTGTAGATTTAGCCCTGATCCGTAGGTGAAACCGAGCACCTATTGTGTCCCACAAGCACAACCATGCACCTATCGCATTTTACAAGCGTAACCCAATGCCTGTTGTTCCATCCACCATACACCATAACCTGCTGCATAAGATCACCAAGTGTCACCAAGGCACCCTACCATCAAATATGCAATGAAGCAACAGAACAACAAAGTAAGTATTTGTGTGTATTTTATTTGTTGTTATTTGATTCTGCATATTTTATTCATTTAGATCTAGGATATTTGGTTTGCATTCTTGAGTAAGTCCCATAACCCTGATTTCAATTTTGCAATTTACGTATTTCATTTTGGTATGATATTTTTAGATTTTGGGATATAAAAAGAATATAAATTAAGTAATATGGAAAAGAATTCATAGTAGATTGCATTTAGGGTTTTTCATGCATACATTCACATAGTTTAAATTTTTTGTTTTAAAAACTGCAAATTCAAGTGATTGTTTGCATATTTTGTTTGTATTTGAAACTAAAGAGCATTATTAGAATCTGCATTTTTTTAGGAGTTAAATATTTCTCATTTTGCATATCTAAATAGGAACAATATTTGAATGCAAAAAGTACTCATGCCCTTGGATGGCACCTTTGGCAGAGATGTGGACAAACCCTCCGATTTCTATCTAGGTAGGGGGTTTTAAGCGATGTACTTCACACTCTTTATATGAAATTTACATTCATATGTTGGATTTTGATTTAGATGAGTAAAATTTCTGATCTTTAGGATTTTTTTGAACATAATAAAGAACATACAACTTTAAAATCAATCACACAACACGTTTCACTCTAAAATAGTAGTGGTTGTATTTCATCACCAACCATTGCTTGAGATTTGGTGATGGTGGCCATCATTTCCATCCACCAATATCTACCCTAGACACCATAAGATTACCCCCGAGAAAACTTGTTGGAGGTCAATACCAACAAGAATCTTGTTGCCCCAACCAACCTTAGTTTTTACCTTTGTTTTTATTAAGTAAGATTAGATACATCAAAACACACAAAATTATCACTTTAAAAGGAATTCACATTAATGAAGAAAATAATTAATGTATGAGGTAAGCCACACAAGGTAACAACTTAGCATTGATTGTTTCTTTCATTTTTTAAAAAAATTTGTACGAATTTCAGCTTTGTGTTCATTTTGATAGTTCTAAATTGTTGGTTTATCTACTTTATTGTATTAACAATAAACTAGAAGAAAGTAATAAATCAAAATAACTTAATGGAAAACACATCTAATCCCCCTGCTACTTTTGTGGCAAACCCTTATCCATCCCTACCACAAGTAAGATCCCTTTCGCATAACATTGAGCAACCCACCACCCACATAGGTATGGACAAGGTAGAGGCTATCTATAAGGCCTCTAACTATGTTCTTGAGCCCCTTAGTCAAGACTGTGTTGAACAACCAGACTTGACTACAGCCTATCCATCCACCACCACCCAAGGATATCATAATTCTACCTATGAATATGGTATACCTTATTCTTCTAGCCCAACCCAAAATGCAAGTGTTTTTAACACTTACCCTTCATCTAGCCATATCCAAACCTATTCCAATCCCTTTTATGAGAAGTATGTGAATTTTGGCTCAAAAAACCCAACCTCCCAAGTTGCCACATCAAGTGTAACTTGTGCCATGCCCATTTCTTCTAATCCATCTCCTTTACTTCCTTCATATTTTAATCTAGCTATAGCCATGTCAATGTCCACCATGTCCAAACAAGAGCTACATGATATATCGGGTTATGCAAACAAATTTCTCTCACATTTTTGAAAGGCTAAGCAGCAAGTTTAGGTAGACCCTATGATCCAAGAAGTTCCAACCCAACCCATCATAGCCAATCAAAATCCAACATGGGTACCCCAATATTTGGTGGTTTCCATCCCCAATCCTCCACCAATTCATACCCCAACCCAACCAATTACCATTTCTTCTAGCCAACCTCTCAATCAATTTGTCCAACATCCTCCTCATCAATCATATCTTTCTTTCATTCATCAATATTCACCCCATGTTCAAACCAATCCATTCCACAAAATTTAACTAATCACTCCACAACATTTTTCTTCCAATCCATCTCCCAATCATAAGGTAATCCAAGGCTTCCAAGTTCCTAGGAAATATCCTAGGATATAGGCCATGCAGAAACAAATTGATCAGTTGATGCAAAAAACCCCTGGCATGTCAATCCAAAAAATAACCTTAAGTCAGCTGATTCACCAACCAATTCATCCTTCGGTCCCATCACCACCATATCTGACAGACTTCACACTACCGAAGTTTGATAAATATAGGGGAACCGAGGACCCTAAGGAGCATGTGAGCTCATTTTTTCACACATGTTTTTGAATTCAAACCAATAATGCCCTCATGCTCCAAAATTTTCCTCAAATATTAGGGGGAGATGCCATAGAGTGGTTCAATCAGTTGCCAACACACATTATTTACACTTTTACTCAATTGATGGACCTATTCTTGGATCGTTTTGCCCTAAATATTAGAAAGAAGGTCTCATTATTAGATATTTATTATCTAAAACAATGGGATGATGAACCTATCTACGATTTTAGAAACCATTGGAGGGAAATCATAACCAAATTGCCATTCTCCCTACCAATGGATGAAATTATCAAATTATTCACCAAGAGTTGCTTAAAACCCATCTCTTGGATGCTTCAGCTTAATACTTATTGCACATTTGAAGAAGCTTTAGCACAGGCTAACATAATTAAGGGAATCAAAATCCAAGAGGGCATCATCAAGCCTAAGAAGAAAGAATAGGAAAACAAAGGCCAATATCAAAATAACCAATATGGCCAAAATAAATCATCACAAGCCTCTACGACTAATACACCCAATCAAGTTTATCAAGTGGTGATGAGCTAGCCTATAAATAGCTCAAAAACCTGTGCAACAACCAATTGCTTATCATGCGGTCCCATCAGTCACACAAGCACCAACGGTGCAAAACACAATGCCAACTATGGAACAACCTCCCCGCCGCCAATACACTCGACCTCAATGTCAATACACTCCCTTAGCGGAGTTGTATTCTTCCCTTTTATAAAGGTTGTACAAAACAAACAAGTTAGCCTTACCTTAAGTCAGGCTCGATGACCCTACAAAATGACCCAAGAATTATAGATAACACTTATTTTACCCATATCATAGGTAAAATGGTCACAACATCAACTCTTGCCATGTTTTTAAGAACATCGTTGATGGGGAGCCAATATTAACAACAAGAGAAAACTCAATTTTATTCAGAGAACATGGAAAGATTACAAAGTACAGAAGGGAAATACAATGCAGTCTCAATCTACGTCTTTCCAGCCCTTTCGAATCCTTCAAAAAAATCCCCTTTTATAATCCAGGATTCTTGCTACAACCACCGTTCGTAACCGTCTTAACGGCTTCTGGAACTGCCACATGGAATGGCCTTAACGGCTTCTGGAACTGCCACTTGGAACTGCCTTAACGGCTTCTAGAATCGCCACCTGTCGTTCTGCAACAATTGTGAAAAACCCATCTTCTCATTTTTAGCCAGGTCGCGAAAATGCGACATGTCACGATTTCGTGACACTTTTCTACCCTTGGCTCTCCTTCTCCAATGTGTCGCGATATCGCGACATTTTTTTGCTTTTGGTCCTCTTTCTCCAATGTGTCGCGATATCACAACGTTTTTTTGCTTTTGGTCCTCTTTCTCCAATGTGTCACGATATCGCGACGTTTTTCTACTTTTGGTTCTCTTTTGCCAAAGTGTCGCGATATCGCGACACTTCTTCGACTTTTGGCTTTGTCTGCCAAAGTGCCACGATTTCATGACACTTCTTCGGCTTTTGGCTTTGCTTGCCAAAGTGTCACGATTTCACGACACTTCTTACTTTTGGCTTTGTTGCAAAGTGTCAGATTTCATGACACTTCTTTGGCTTTGTTGCGGTGTCGATTTCATGACACTTCTGGATTGGCTTTGGCTACGTGTCGTGATGTGAACTTTTTTTTTATTGATTTTGGTGTCGATATTGTGAAACTTTGATGTTTATCGCCAATTATTTTACTTGCCATGGTTTAAATACGTGCGATATCGCATTTTAGAAAATTTTGCAAACTTGAACTTTTTTTTTTGGGATGCAAGATTGTTGTGCCTAGATGCTCGCATCGCCCGGTAGATTTTTAGAAGTGATCCTATTGTGTGAGGAAACCCAAATGATCAACCTCGTGTTGGACAACCATGTGGCATCTTCGATAGGTCGGTTTTCACTTGACCAAATACTCCGAATATTGCCTTTTTGGGTATTCTTCAAAGTGTGACTATGTCTTCAATTTCTTCTTTGCTGGTGGATGCGGGAATGTTCCACATCCATGGTGGTTCACTACAACTTCGCATGATATTCAACCAAGTCTGAAATATTGAAGATAGGTGAAATATTTAGCTCACTTGGTAGATCAACTTCATAGGCATTGCTCGAATCTCGTTTACCTATGATCGACATGGTCCAAACTTTTCATCTTCAACTTATTGTATGTTTGAGGAAAGTTCTTACGCAAATGAACATGACTTATCCCTACTGAATTCTTTGAAATGTCACTTGATCTCTTGTAAGTAGCATTCATTTGATGATATTTACCTTTCATGTAAAGTCTTCATGTGGCTACAAAGTCTTACTTGCACTTGTGCTTTATCCATGATCTTAACTCTGTACCATGCACAATTAGAATGGTGACTTACTACGATTGAGGTAAGAAAACTCGCCTATGGTAAAATCAGGTCCCATCCTTGGGTTTATTCTACCAGACACTGAAGATTACCCAAACTTGTGACTACTTATTGGTAGGACTGAATTTCAAGTCTATTTTCAGCTTTTCATAGGGTTCTCGAAATAACCCACAAATTTGGTATCTCTATCCAAGACAATGCTTTGGGGTAGACCATGAAGTTTGACTACCTCCTTGAAGAACAAGCCGACAATGTGAACCGCATCACTTGTCTTCTGACATGGAATAAAATGGGCCATTTTTGAAAACCGTCAACAAACAAAATGGCATCATTTCCATGTTGTGTTCTTGACCAAGAACAAAATCCATCGATGTCTCCCATGGTATCTCTTTGTGACATTCTGTATTGGCCCCTTTTGCCATCCGCACTCTACAACCCTACACAAATGGTCACATCTTCATGGTAATTCTCACTAACAAGAGCAATGGTCTTATCTCGACCAAAATGCCCTGCTAGTCCACCGTTATGTTTCTCTTTGATCAAATTTTCCCTCATGGAACTTCGTGGAATGCACAACTTATTTTGCCAAAACAACATCCCATCTTGGATCATGAAATCCAACCACTTAGTGCGATCCATAGTAGTAGGAGACACATTTGTCCATGCTCTGTGGTTTCTTGGTCTTTTTTGTTTTGGTTTTGTTGTTTTGTTGTGGTTATTACGTTATTAGTGGTGTTTTGCTTTGTGTGGTGTCTTTGGTGTTGTTTTTTTGGTGTTTGTTTTTGTATGGTTTTGTTTGTGGTTTTGGTTTGGGTGTTTGTTTTGGGGGGTGGGTGTATTTTTTTTGTTTGTGTTTTTTCCCTGTGGGGGGTTTGTTTTTTTGTTGGCGGGTTCTTTTTGGGGTGGTGTTTTGTTTGTCTTGTGTTGGTTTTTTGTGTTGTTTTTTTTTGTTTAGGGTTGTTTTGGTGTTTTTTTGGGTTTTTGTTTGGTGTTGTTGGTTACTCTGGTTTGGTTTCTTCTTTAGTTTGTGTGTTTTTGGTTTGCTGCTTTGTTTGGTTGGGGTTTTGGTTTTTTTGGTGGTGTTTTTTTGGGGTGGGGTGTGTCTCCTTTGTTGGGTTTTTCTGGGATTTGGGGTTTTGGGTGGTTGTGTTGTTTTTGGTGTTTGTTTGTTGTGTGTTTTGTGTGGTTTTGGTTGTATTGTTTTTTTTTTGTTGTACTCTTGGTGTTTTGGGTGGTTTGTGTTTGTGTGTGGTCGGGTCGTTGTTTGGTTTTTGTTGGTTGGTGTTGTTTGTGGTTTTTTTTGTTTTGTTATTATTTTTTTTTGTTGTTGGGTTTTGCTTTGGTTGTGTTGTGTTTGTGTGTGTGTTGGTTGGTGTTGGGTTATGTGTGCTTTTTTTGGTGTTTTTCCTTTGATAATTTATTTTTTTTTTTTGTGTGGTTGTTTGTTATTTTGTTTTCTTTGTTTTTTTTTGGGGGTTGGTGGTTTTTGGGGTCTTGTGGTTTGTTTGTTGGTTTTTTTTGTTTTTTTTTTTTGTGTTTGTTATTTTGGTTAATTTTTTATGTCTGGTTTTTTTTGGTTTGGCTTTCTTGGTGGTTTTGTTTTGGTTTTTTTTCGTTTGGTTTTTGGGTTTGTTGGGTGTTGTTTCCTTTGGATGTTTGGAGGGATGTTTGGGGGGTTGTTTTGTTGTGTTGGTTTTTTTTTGGGTTTTTTTTTTTGTGTGTGTTGTGTTTTGTTGTTGGTGGGGTTTGGTTTTTTGGTGGGTTGGGTGTGTTTGTTATGGATGTTTTTTGGGTGTTTTGTGTTTTGTTGTTGTTTTTTTGGGGGTGGGTGGGGGGTTGGTGGTGGTTTTTTTTTTTGTTTCTCTGTCAGATATCGATTTTTCTGTGTTTTTGCCTTCTTTTCTCCAAAGTGTCACGATTTGCGACACTTCTTCACTTTTTTTTCGTGTGTTGCCTTCTTTGCTTTTTTCGTGTCCGTTTGCCTTCTTGCTTTTCGTGTCTTCCTTCTTGTTGTCGTTGACACTTCTTTTTTTGGTTTGGTAGTTTCACGATATCGCGACAACTTTGATGTCGCAATATCATGACCAATTATTTTGCACTTGCCATGGTTCTAAATACGTCGCGATATCACGACGACTTTTGTGTCGTGATATCGCGACCAATTTTATACTTAGAAAATTTTTGCAAACTTCGAACTTTTTTCTTTTGGTGATGCAATATTGTTGTGCTGCCTTGGATGCTCCTGCATCAATCATCCAAGACCTTATAGAGTTGGGGGCCATCAATGTGGACAATCCTTTAGCTCCGCAAAACCAAAATTTGGGAATTTTTCAGACACCTCTGCCCAACCATGGAGAGGCCCAAACTACTATAGGAGGTAACAACCATCAAACACCTCCTAACCAAGTCAACCATGTTCAACAATACCAAAATTTTGTAGGAGCAGTCCATGTAGTCACAAGAGGGCAAAGGCAAAATCAACAGAATGTACAACAACCCTCAAATCCACCACCCATCCAAACATCTCCAAATCCATCCCCACCAATCCATCTACCCAATCCACCAAATCAGCCCATCCATCGCCCTATAAGGCCATCGGTAACCTTAAGTAGCCGGTTGACTACTAGCTTGAAAATGGCATCAACAAAATTATCTGTATATGAGCTTATTCAACAATCCCCTAGGCATAGAGAAGATTTTATGGAGATCCTTAAGTCTATTGAGTTAGAATCCCAAGACTCTAATGCCTTCAATAATTTTATAGGGAGTGTTAGGACATGCATGGAGCCATCCATCACCTTTTATGACTTTGAAATTAAGTCAATAACCTCAGAATCCATGGATCCTCCATTGCATATCATGGCCTTGATAGATAAGAAGCCATTAAAAAGAGTCCTAATAGATATCGGCTCATCCATTAACATCATCACTACCGCTGCCCTTCACCACCTCAAGCTACCACCTTCCCACATTTCCAAGTCATCATTCACCCTCAAAGCATTTAATGATGCTTTGTGTACCACAGTTGGCACTATTGTTTTGCCCATTGAAGTAGGGGCCAGAACGTTGCACACAATGTTTCACATCTTGGAAGGAACCATGGCGTACAATGTACTCCTTGGTAGACCATGGATGAGGGAAATGAAATGTGTTCCTTCAATACTCCATCAATGCTTGAAATATGTTCATGATGGACAAGTCCATTGCATCCCCGTAGATGTAGAACCTTTTAAGTATTGCAATTTTATTTCAAATCCTTATGAATCCATGTTGCCTTCCACTCATTTATTTTTATCACCATATTCATCCAATCCACCTTCTTCATCTTCTCATCCATATTCTTCTAATCCATTCACATCTTCTTCTAAAGCTCCCATCTTAGAGGAGTTACCCATCACAACACCCTCTCAATCATCCATTTCCTCTTGTACATGTGGTCAAAATCAATCCACCATCGTCACATCATACACATCAACCATACCTTCTTCCACAACCATTTCTTCTTCTTCATCAATACCCCATCCACCTTCTTCTAATTCCATGCCATCATCCAACCATGCTCCATCAATAGATGTCTCACAAGTCAAACTTTTAGAATGTGAAATATTTAATTCACCACCAACACCCACAACCACATCCAATCCTGAGCCATCTGTGCCCACATCATCCACCACCTCATCCCAAGTCAAGGTCCACATCACTAGTCCTGGTATTGGTGAATACGTGGTCCAAGACGTCACCATCACCCCCCTAGCCATTCCCATAGCCAAGGATTTTGGTCGCCCATGTGACCGTCCTTTAACCATAGGTGTTGTATACGACATGGGCTCCGCTCCAAATAGTATCAACTTTGTTTATGGAGGGTTGGATTCCTCAATTGGGATAAACCCACCCGATGAACCTAAAGAACCAAGACGTGCCAACATACACAATATGGCAGGATTTCCATCCCGTTACTTTCACATAGTCAATTGGCAAGGTCAAGGTCTAGGTTCCCATGAACAAGGGATACATGACATAGTTGATCTTCCATATCGAGGAGCACATGATCGTTCAGGCTTAGGGTACACCCCACTTTCCACAACCGCTTCCCTTGAGCAAGCTTTTCAAAAGCTTAGCCTCAAGGATGAAGATAACAACACCCATCCATTTACCTCAACCTCCTCTATTGAGCAAGCCCTTCAAGAGCTTAGCATCGATGAAGTGAATGAGGATGACCCCCTCAATTTTTCCTACCCAATCCCAGATTCTGATGAGGAAAGTTATGAAGAGTTTGAAGTAATGTCAAACGCTTCTGATGACTCTAAAGAGGAATTTCAGCCCATTGTTCCCCTTACCCAACAGGATGAGTTTTACCTCAGAATGTTCCCCATCCATCAACCCATATTTCGCTTGCTTCTTCCACAAGAACAAGTCGACCCACCTGGTGAACCACCTCCCACATGAATTCCATTGAGCCATTCAGCCAAATCCAAAATTTGTAACATATGTATATAAAAAAATAATCAAAAAAAAACTTTCTTTACATGTACATAGAATTTGATTTCATGTTTGTTGCTGCTATCCAGGGTTAACAAGACTCAACATCGGTTCAAATCCACTCATCCCACCCATCCATTCATCCAAGCCATCACGCATTTCTGCCTATAAGTCAATATGAATCCTATTGACTTATTCACCCCACTCCGCAATCCATACAATTTGGCTAAGCCAATTCCAATTGACATAAGCCTTATTGACATGGACCGGATTTCCTCCCCACCTTCCTTTTTGGAATTCATCCTGTCCGAGGAATTGTTAAAGGCTTTGGCCAATTACATACCTCCTTCCCCTCCACCTTCACCCCCATCTTCAACTAAGAGACCCAAGGTTTTTCAGGCAGAGTTAGATGACGATAAATAGGAAGAGTTGGATGACATCTTAGATGACATTAATCTGATCCCAACACCACATCAACTTGAGGAAGGTTCACATATGTCTATTGAAGATACTATCAAAGTGAACCTTAGTTCAGATCCTGACAATCCATAAATTTTCAAGCTTGGAAAAATTTTATCATCCGATGAACAAGAGCAATTCATCGCTCTCCTCAAGAGGAAGAAAGACGTGTTTGCATGGTCCTACAAGGATATGCCTGGCCTTGACCCTAATATGGTGGTCCACAACCTCACCCTACATCATGATGCCAAACCGGTCAAACAAAAGCTTAGGAGGATGCATCCTACCATGGCCCTCATAGTCAAAGAGGAACTTCAAAAACTTCTAGACGTCAAGTTCATCGTCCCCATTGACTATCCTGAGTGGCTTTCAAACATGGTACCCATTCGCAAGCCCAATGGGGTGATACACATTTGCAATGATTTTTGAGACCTCAATAAAGCATGTCCTAAGGATGAATTTCCTCTTCCAAACATAGATACTCTTGTCGATACCTGCGTAGGCCACGAAATGCTTTCCCTCATGGATGGTTTTTTAGGATACAACCAAATTCGAATAAATCTCGATGACCAACACAAAACAACATTCACAACACCTTGGGGGACCTTTTGCTTCAGGGTTATGCCCTTTGGCCTTAAAAATGTAGGAGCCACTTATCAACGAGCCATGACTTATATCTTTCATGATTACATGCATAAGATTATCGAATATTACGTGGATGATCTCTTGGCCAAATCTAAAACTCGACAAGAGCACATTGGTGTGTTGGAAAATATTTTTGACCGACTTCTAGAGCATAAGGTGAGGTTAAATCCCAAAAAGTGTGTCTTTGGTGTTACCTCAGGTAAACTTTTAGGATTCATTATCTCCAAAAGAGGCATTGAAGTGGACCCAAACAAAGTCAAGGCCATAATGGAAATGCCTCCCCCAACGAACATTAAGGAATTGCATAGTTTACAAGGAAATATTCAATCAATCAAACGCTTCGTTGCGCAACTTTCTAATAAATGCAGGCCATTCAATCACCTATTACAAAAGGGGGTATCATTTGTATGGACAGATGAATGTCAAAAAGCCTTTGATGACATCAAGCGATACCTAACTTCTCCTCCGGTCTTAGCTCCTCCTCGTCCAGGGGTCCCTTTCCATATTTATGTCTCAACAATAGACTCTACTTTAGGAACAATGCTTGCACAAAAAAATGAACAAAATCGAGAGCAAGCTGTTTATTACATTAGTCGAACATTGGTGAGTTATGAAACCCGATACGCCTACGTAGAGAAGTTGTGCTTAGCAGTGGTTTTTACCACTAAGAAACTTCAACATTATATGCTTAGCCATACAACTTATGTCATAGCTAGAGAAAATCCTCTACGTTATATGATGTCTCGCACTTACAATAACACTCGTACCACTAAATGGATAATGCTCCTTACAAAATTTGATCTCGAATTTATCAGTCAAAAATCCATTAAAGGTCAAGTTATAGCCGATCAACTTGTGGAAGCTCCACTACCTAGTGATCATCCTTTGATTATAGAGCTCCTAGATGATTCGGTATTTTCTATCACTGAATTAGAAGAAGATGTCATTCCAGAGGAAGACGTCGATATCACCTTATTCTTTGATGGATCTAAGTGCGAGAAAGGTCAAGGTGCTGGAGTTGTCTTTCATACACCCCAAGGGATTCCCATCCCTTTATCATTCAAGCTAGACTTTTCATGCACAAACAACACCATAGAGTATGAAGCCCTAATATTAGGTCTTCAATCAGCTATAGCTATGGGAATTAAGCGTATCAGGATATTTGGGGATTCTCAACTTATTGTTAAACAAGTAACCGAAGAATACCAATGCAAAGAGCCTACCATTAAGCTTTATCATGAAGTAGCAATGAAATTGCTCTCAACATTTCAATGGTATGAAATCGATAACTTACCTCGTTTGACTAATAGATTTGCAGATGCGATGGCCTCTCTTGGATCATTGATTCCAAAATATGACTTAGGAGAGGTACAACCCCTAATAATCTCCACAATATCTAAAGCAACCATTGTTCGTACTGATCCTAAGGATGAAAAAGATATTTGCTTTATCCATTTGGAACCATATGAGTCTTGGTCAAGCAAAATAGTGGCCTTTCTAAAATTTGGAACACTCCCATATGATATGTCTCGGTCTGCCAAATGCTCTTTCAAGAAAAAAGTAGCCCGTTTTATTCTCTTGGGGGACGTGTTGTATAAACGTGGTTATGATGGAATCCTTCTTCGTTGTCTCAAACAAAGTGAGGCTCAAAGAGCCATAGAGGAGGCCCATGATGGTACTTGTGGTGGTCATTTTAGTGGAATGGCCATTGCAAAGTGTCTTTTATGCATGGGATATTATTGGCCCACAATGGAACGTGACTATTGCAACTATGTCAAAAATTGTAAGCAATATCAAGAACATGCCAATTTAACTCATATACCATCACAAGCTTTACAACCTATACAAAGCCTTTGGCCCTTTTCACAATGGGGCCTAGATCTAATTGGAAAAATTTCACCTCCTTCCTCGGGACAACATACATTCATCATCACAGCCACTGAATACTTCACAAAGTGGGTTGAGGCCATTCCTTTAACTAGTATGATAGGAGCTCGAATAGTGGATTTCATACTCCACCATATCATCTATCATTTTGGTATTCCTTCTAAAATCATTTTTGATAATGACAAGTCTTTCAAAAACAAGGATGTTCGAGCACTTTGCAAGAAATATAACATCCAACATAGTTTCTCGACTCCTTATTACCCACAAGCAAATGGACAAGTCAAAGCTACCAACAAGACCTTGATTGCTATTCTCAAGAAACTAGTCAATGAAAATCATAGAGATTGGCATACACAAATCCCTTTGGCACTTTGGGCTTATCGAACAAGCATCTGAATGCCAACAGGAGCAACACCATTTTCCTTGGTCTATGGAGCTGAAGCTATCATACCTCTTGAGCTCGAGATTCCCTCATTGCGAATTTCTTTGCAAGAATTCATAGATGATGACACCGCTAGACAAGCACGTCTTGACCAACTCACTCTTCTTGATGAGAGGTGAGTCAATGCACTAGAGCACCTACGAGTTTATCAAGAACACCTCAAGCGTGCTTACAATACCAAAGTCCATCTTCATGAATTTTAGGTAGGGGATCTTGTACTTAAAGAGAACCAACAAAACACCAATGCTTTACCACACCTTCATGACAAATTCATGGCTAATTGGTTAGGTCCATACATAATCACTCAAAAAGTGGGTAATGGTACATATAGACTTGCCGATTTAGAGGGAATAGAGGAACCCGAACCACTTAATGTTATCCATTTAAAGGTATTTTATTGTTAATATGATGTTATATGTATATATATACATGGCTAAAAAAAAAAAACAAAAAAAAAAAATCATTCACATAGGCATGTTCCCATTGCATACATATAGCATTTTCATATAGGTATTTTAGCATGCATTTTTCACATTACATTCATTCATATTGCATTTTTCACAATCACATTTGCATTCATTCCACATGCATTTCATTGCATTTTACATCCCACATGCATTCCACTACATTGTTTAATTTTTCCATATTGCATTCATCCCATCCCACGTTCAATGATCATTTATAGTAGTGATGATATGGCCAAAATAAAAAAGTCAAGTTTCCACAACTGGGGGTACCTATTTGGGAGCATTTATGCAATCCCCTCCAACAATCCCATTTGTCCAAAGTCACAATAAGCCAAAATTTTCATTCACTCAGCCACTACTAGTGTGTCTAGCAACCTTCAAAAAGATGTCCAATTTTCTTTAGGACCAAAAACACTTTTTCTCACATTAAGAAAATCTTGAGTATTGTCAACTGATTTCAAAAGCAATCTTGCACCAACCACACTTCTTCACATCTTAAAAACATTTTGAGTCAAAGAGGGATAACACCATACTTGGGTAGCACCTTGAAGTGAAAAGGGTATTCCTCGCTTGTCCTATCATGCAACATAGTCCAAAATAAAAAATAGTGGTTTTCACCACTATCACAGTTGCTCTCCAAATACAAACACAAAATATAGAGTAGTAAGGATAGGGTCACATTCTCATCACACTTCGGTTGAGAATCCGATTCCCCAAAGCTCTATCCAAAGTTAACAATTTCCATGCACACACCATAGATCCCTAAAGCTGTAAGGATCGTACTACATTTCCCTCAGAAAGATATGTAGTCATCCCCAAGGCCTAAAGATCAGATCATTGGACTATGGAGTGAATCTCCACCAGGGCTATAGATGCTTGACTGGCAGTGGAGTAAGCTCATGCGGGGTGACATGTCTCTCTTCCAAAAAGGGAGACCTCTGACCGCACATACATGTAAGCTAGCTTCTTGGTCCATTCCATAATAGGTCATGCCCAATTTACTCATAATGGGTTAATGAACTTCACGTGCACACACACTGGTTCTTGATTGCCTAGGGTCATTGTCATGCTCAAGATTTGGTACATGAACTTCACTTGCACACACCTTGGTCCTAAAGAAAGTTAGACAACCTTTAGTGAGTTTGGTTGATAGCACTAGTCTGTTTGAGTCTTTGAAAATATTTCAGTATTCCATATCAACATCCATATCTTCTTCCATATCAACATCCATATCTTCTTCCATATTAGCATCCATGTCTTCATCATGGATCAACCCACATAAAGCCACCAAGATCGGTGCCCCTGATTGCAAAATAATGAACAAAAATGGCCAACAAAATTCTGAACTAAAAATGATCATTCGAACATCATGCATTCCTCTCATATAGTTTGCATTCATATACATGTCATTTAGCCTACATTAATCATCCATAACACTATGCATACACATCATGGTTAGCTTACATTAATCATCCATAACACTATGCATATAAATCATGGTTAGCTTGCATCAATCATCCATAAAACATTTTCATTCAACATGCATTGCATAAAACATAAAAAGCATTCACACAAAGGATAACACAAATATATAAAAAGCCATGTATATATATGTATCTAAAATATCATATGTACAATGAATGCCATAAAGGCTACAATGGAGCACCAAGGCTCATATACAAAAGTGCATCTAAGCACTAAGCTACTGTCTATGAGTGGACCCCTGAGACCTAGTAGGAGCTCGAGCCCTAGAACTCTGCATAGATGTCATGTGCCTCGATGGCTCGGTCCTAGAGGAAGATGGAGGATCCAGAAAAGGAATATGATTAGCCATACACACATCCTCCAAGGAGTGTGCATAGGCCTCGCTAGCACGTAGTCATTGTAGGTCAATCTGATGATGCCGCTCTCTAGTCAAAATCTCTACTTGAAGCCTCATGATCATCTCTTGATCACCAACCCCAACTACCAACCGCTCTACCTCCATCCGAGCTATAGTAGCCAAGGCCTCCCTATGAGACTCAAGCATAGTCTCTCACTCCTCATGAAGCTGCTCCACCTCAGCCCATAACCTAGCCACCTCGAAGATCTCCCCCATATCCTCATCATCATCCCCCTCCTCATCTACCACCTCTATCTCAGGTGAACACTGGGCTGCTCCCCTCGACCACCTCTGACTCATCGATCACTGAGGCCTCATCCTCTTCGGAGTCATCCTCGACCCCATAGTTGCTACCTCTCCACCACCCACCACCTTGGGTACCCATACTGGTTGGGCACCAAACCAAGCTACATACTTCAGAGTCACCCCAACATCATCTACGTTGGGGACCTCCAACGGCTCATCATCCTCTATCACCACCCGCCATGGCTCCACACATGGAAGCCCCACCTCATCCCATTGATGTCGATACAACACCGGCTCATCCGGCACATCCTGAGGTAAGCTAAACTACCTCAACACCCATGAGTACTAAAAGTACTCCACCTCCTCATCCCTTCTCCCAACCAACCATCGAGCCTGCCTCACCCGATGCAACTTCTCCCCATCACCATCCCATCGGGCTCCTCACCATGGCCTCCATATCACGTCATCCCGAGTCAACCCCGACCACATATCCTGATACCACTGGCTGGTATGCACCTCTCGACTTGGCTGCACCTCCTCTACCACTACCCATCACCTAGCATAGGGCTCCCTCATCTACCATGCCTGGCATGGCAACCCCTCTAGCCAAGCTACACTAAAATGCTCCCAAGCCCAACACTATAGGAGGAAGCTGCACCCAATACCCTTCCTCCCTCTCCGTGTCACCTCATAAAGCTCTCGGTATAGCTACACCAATAATGTAGGAGCCCATGCATATCCCCTTGGATCGATGAGTAGATCACTCACCAACCCCAATAGGTTCCAAGGGAACCTACATCCAGTGCTATTAGGTAGCACTATGTTCACTAACATGAACATGATCAAGGTTGGGAGCGCATCCAACTCCTTCACCTTGTACATGCTCAGATAGCATATACCTCCATCTCCCATCCGTGCCTCCCACCATCGCTCCCCAAACATATTCTCCATCTCAACCTTCTTGTCATGCCCAACCACCACCTTCTCCCCTTCTACTGGCACCTTGAGGATGTGGTATACATCCTCAAGGGTGATAGTAGCCTCCCTAGTCGGTAGCTGGAAGGTCCCCCTATCAGAATCCCATCTCTCTATCAATGATGAGAGATACCCCTCATCCACCCTCACAACATCCAACCTAGCCACCCCTCCAAACCCACCCTACCCAAAAGCTCCCAATCCCCATCCGTGAGCTTCTTCCTCATCCCAGGAACAAGAGGAGAGAAGCGATGACGAGGCTCTATCTCCCTCAACTGTAGCAACAAATATTTTTTATTTATTATTAATACTATTTAAAAAAAAAAACTTTTGCACAAAATACAAAGTGTTTTTAAACATTACTAGAGCAAATTGTGCCTCAGCCCCACCAGCAACATTCGATCCCTCCACCACCATAGCTTCCATGCCAATTTCCACTACCCTCACCCACCTCACTAATCCACTCCACTCCTTAGGCGCAACTTCTCAAAGTTCAAAATGCACAAATGAGCCTCACAATTCACTCAGAAAGCTATTTATAGCTTTACTTAGTGCATTCAGGCATAGGTCGATGCCTGTAATCCGTAGGCATACCCGTGCGCCTGTCAACGCACCTAGGATCTTGCGGGGTGCCGCAAATGCAACTGGGTGCCTAGCACCAAAAGGCATGAAGACAAAATCGAGCAAAAATAGTAGCTTACCTCCTCCAAATTTCACCAAATTTCATCCACACATCATGCACATCATAAAATCAGGTTTTGTGAAAACATAAATCATTTTGCATGCATAATTTTCAAGAACAAACCAAATCTTCAAAATGCACAAATCGAGTCACAAAATGCATCAAATAAATCCAAATTTTCACAAAACCAACATTCAGCCATTTTGCATCATATTCTTCATCATCCCAAGCAATTTCATGAAAATTGGAGTTGATTTGACCAATAAATCTCTTATGAACCACTAAAAGAAGCACAAAATACAAATCAAACATCAATCAACTCCACATTTAGCGAAATCACAACATTCATTCATCCAACATTCTTCCATCACCATATCTCAATCCATCAATCATTTCATACAACATTTGTCCAGTTCACCTACAAATTCAAGCGAACCTCGTATCTAGTGGTCTATTCTATCTCCTTGGCGATTGCAGTGATTCACATCCATGTAATTCGGTAATATGAACAAACCACCATAAGGACACTTCACCATGATCATCATCACTTATCACATTGTTTGAATTCACAATCACATTGGGTACTTCACATTTTGGAGTGAAACCTTGCCAAGAACAATTTGCATAATTGTTGTCATTGATGGCCTAGTTCGTGAGGCTTAACACATGAACAAAAACTCAAATTTCATCATTTTTCTTCAAAAACCTAATGATAGGCACTAGCTAGGATGATTGGTTCCAATTGTGGGAATTATCAGAACAGTCACTAGCAGGCCATCCACGGTTCTTTTTCTTTTTATCTACATCATCATACTTGCATATCAATGGCATCAAAGAGCACACTATTCAACAACATCGAATCATCCCAAAATTTGGGGTAACCACAATTTGATCTTGATCCTCCCATAATGGGATACATCTTACATGATCATGACATCTACACTTGAAAAAACCCCTTTCCACCATTGGGGCAAAAATGGTATCACATTTTACATCATTCATATCATCCACAATCACATGGTATTTTACACCAACCCCCTTTCCACCGTTGGGGCAAAAATGGTATCACATTTTACATCATTCATATCATCCACAATCACATGGTATTTTACACCAACCCCTTTCCATCATTGGGGCAAAAATGGTATCATATTTTACATCATTCATATCATCAACAACATCATTCATATCGTCCACATCATTCATCATTTGCACAAATTTTTTCAATTGGCTCGTGAGATGCATCCACAACTCATTCACCAATTGAGGGGGTAAGCTACACAAATTCTAAAATTCTTTATTCTTTTGTCTTCAACATTGAGTGCTCAAATCCAACAACAGAGAGAAGTTGCTTCTGCGCCCATAGCCCAAGCAGGTGTCTCATATTTTTGCACCATATTGTGTTTCATGCAACATGGTACAAAAAGGGGCATCTGTAGACACCAAATCCCAGCCACTTGTCCTCCATCTTACCACCCACTTGTCCACCACACACCTTTCCCGCCACTCATTTAGCCATTTCACACCTTTCCCACCTTCAAAAGGCCCACTTTAGCCCTTTCCCACCACTTTTCGACCCCTTTGGACTTAATTTATATTTATTTTATATTATTTATATTTAATATAATATTTTATTATTATATTTTAATATATTTATTATAAAATATATATATTTAAACCCAATTAACCTCAGCCATTAGATTTAATCTAATCTCAGCCATCCATCTTCATTAATCCATGCCACACTTAAAGTGCAATCTCAGCCTTAGGATTTGATTTAATCTTAGCCACATGATCAAAAGTGTTAAGCTAAAACCCTAAGAAAACCCTAGGTTGGATTATAAATAGGAGCATTTGCAAATGCTCAACCCCTGGAATGTTCTCGCCCTTGGAGAGATTGTTGAAGAAGCCCTTGTGAAGCAAAAGGTTGTAGAGCCTTGAAGATCCTAAAGAACATGAACTTATACTGAGAGGGGGGTGAACAGTATAAGACTTAACCATTTAATAATTTTAAATTCAGATAGCAGTGGCATCAACACAATATTAAACAAGATAGAAAGCATCACACATAGAAGACTCATTTTTAACGTGGTTCACCTAAAAATGCTGGGCTACGTCCACAAAACTTTTCTCTAAAAGTTTATTTCAAATTCTTTGGGAAACCTTCCCAATTACAATGTTTATGAGCCTCTCGCTCAAAGGAGATACCTTCCCCTAACTCTGCTCTGTCTGGTGATCCTCTAGAAGACCTCTCGCCTCTTCTGCCCTTAGCAAGTGGAACTCTATCCACAGAAGACACCTGTCTTCCCTGCTCTGGCTGGAGACCTCTGTCCTCAACTCTATCACCTCAAAGCTGGTCCTCGAATTTGCACTAAACATAGTCCTTCGGTCTAGCACAAATGTCCTCTTCCTCTGTTCTACAAAACATAGTCCTTCGCTCTTATTGCACAATTACAACTGCACTCGATCGAACATCGACCTTTGCACCTCTGCGCAAACACAACAACATTCAACACTCTGTGATCGAACTTCTCATAGTGCGCATCAACTCGCCACTTCTATGCTATTTGCGCTGTTATGGCTGCATCTCGCACACTTCGCACTAATCGATTCGACTAGGTCTCTACGCATCGTGGACTTAACTTGCACAATTTTGATACACACATTCGATCCCTTCAATCTCGAAATAGCCCTCCTTTTATAGAATAAATTTCATGATCAAAACTCTCAAACTTAGTCGGCTGTAATCCTCAAACTATGTCGACGCAAAACCCTATCTTGGCCTAGATTTAACTTTGTTGGCTCAAAGTTAACTCTGTCCTTCAACCACCTCTTTCTTGTAGCTTTTCCTTGAAACTAACATGTCATGATATCGTGACACCTTTGCTTGTCGTACACCTTCTTTTGCTTGTCGACGATATCGTGACACTTTTTGCCTTTGTCCCTTGACTACGTCCTTGTCATGAAATCGTGACACTTCATCTTTTGTGACGTCATCTTCACTCCTATCATGAAATCATGACACTTTAGTCTTCATTGCCTTCTTCTCTACTTTTGTCATGAAATCATGACACATCTGCTTCTCCGACGTCATCTTTAACTCTGTCATGAAATCGTGACCCTTTTGTCTTCATGGCCTTCCTCTTAGCTTCTGTCATGAAATCATGACACTTCTCCTATAGAAGACTTGCTTCCAGTTTCTATCATGAAATCGTGACTCTTTCACCATCCGTACGCTTTTCTTTCAGCCTATCATGAAATCGTGACGCTTCTCCTTTCAAACTCTTCCTTGCACTGTCATGAAATCATGACGCTTCTCACTTCAAGACTCTTCTGCATGTCGCAAAATCATGATAGTTCTCACTTTGAGCTTGTAGCATGTCATGAAATCATGATAGTCCTCACTTGGAACTTTGCATCATGTCACGAAATCATGATAGTTCCTGAATAACTTTCTCTCTCTCGATCTTGTCATGAAATCATGATAGTTCACACTGCGGACTCTCTTTTCTGCATTATGTCATGAAATCGTGACACCTTTTTGTCCATACAACTTTCTTGGCAATGTGTCATGAAATCGTGACACTTTTCCTTCTCTGCCTTCCTGCACTTTTCGAGTCATGAAAATGCGACATGTCATGAAATCGTGACACTTTCCAACTTGCTCTCTTTCTCTCCAACATGTCAAATCGATAGTTTCCTTTCTCTTCTTCAAATGTCAAAATCATGACATTTTGCTAGAACTTTCTCTCTCCTCAAACATGTCACGAAATCATGATAGTTTTGCCAAACTTTCTCTCTCCTAAAACATGTCGCAAAATCACGATAGTTTTTCCAGCTGCCTGCATACTTTTTCTTACTTGTCTTTTTCTTGATCTTTTGCAACCGGGCTACTCTGATCTTCTTGGAAACTCACTTTCCAAACTGAAACCTTCATCAAAACACATTCTTTGACATCAAACCAAATTGCTTCAAGACCTTCTTGACATCAATGACAACATCTACACTTAGAGCAAAGGCAATGTACCCAAGGTACCCAAAATTGCCAACAATCTCCCCTTTGTCATTGATGGCAAACCTTAACTGAAAACACTAGTCAAGAGCCAAAACTGAAACCAACTGATCCAACAACTGAGAATCTGCCTTTGAAGTTTTTGCTCCCCCTGACTTGAAGCTCTCTTCTTCACTATGAAGCTCTCCCCTTACTCATATCTCTCCCCCTTTGTCATCAATGGCAAAGGGCCACCTTTGGGACTCGGGACTAAGAAAGAGCCTCTTGGCTTGGTCCCTCCCCCACCTCCTGATGAGGTGATTAATTCTGAGGTGAGAGTACAACTCCCAATTTCTCCCTTAGATACTCAAACGTATCTCTTGGAAGAGGTTTGGTGAAGATATCTGCAATCTGCTCTTTAGTAGGCACATACTCTAGCTTGACCTAGCTTCTCTTGCACTTTCTCCCTTAGAAAATGATATTTGATGGAAATGTGCTTCGTCCTTGAGTGCATTACCAGATTTTTAGAAATACTTATGGCACTTGTATTATCACAGAGAATGGAGATGGGTTGTTCATGCTTGACTTTGAAATCCTCCAAGGTGGTTTTCATCCATAAAACCTGTGTGCACCCAGCCACTGTTGCTATGTATTCAGCTTCTACTGTAGATAAGGAAACTGAAGGTTGTTTCTTACTTAGCCAAGAAACCAGACTCTTTCCCATAAAGAATGCTCCACCACTAGTGCTTTTCCTATCATCAATACCGCCTGCCCAATCTGCATCTGTATAGGCTGTGAGGGT
Organism: Wollemia nobilis; assembly: GCA_028583015.1. NCBI lineage: Eukaryota > Viridiplantae > Streptophyta > Pinopsida > Araucariales > Araucariaceae > Wollemia > Wollemia nobilis. The sequence continues at coordinate 211,470 of JAQPPZ010016766.1, read as the reverse complement.
GAAATCATCACCTTTGGGATACCAAAGCCCAAAGTCCATAGTACCCTTCAAATATCTGAATATCCTCTTGACTGCTATAACATGAGATTCTTTTGGAGCTGCCTAAAATCTTGCAACTAATCCAACAGCCTGCATGATATCCGGTCTGGTAGTCGTACTGTATAGTAAACTTCCAATCATAGATCTCGTACAACTTCTGATCTCGCCACTGGAGATTCATCATCTTTACTCGGATTGCACCCCGTAATCATAGGAGTACACACGGGTTTGCTGTCCATCATCCCAAATTTCTTCAACATTTCTTTGATATACTTTTCTTGAGAGAGAAATATACCATCTTTTGATTGCGCAATCTGAAGCCCTAAAAAGAATGACAGCTCTCCAATCATAGACATCTCGAATTCCTTCTGCATGGTGTTAGCAAAAACTTTGCACATCTGAGTATTATTTCCCCCAAAAATAATATCATCAACATAGACAACTATAATCAACATATTATCATCTTCATTCTTAATATACAAGTTGCTATCTGCCACGCCTTTCCTGAAGCCTTGCTCATGAAGATAACTGTCAAGTCTTGAGTACCACGCCCTTGGAGCTTGCTTTAATCCATATAAGGCCTTTTTCAGCTTACACACATAGTCTGACTGTTCTATGAGAGAAACTCCTTCTGGCTGTTCTATGTAGACTTCTTCTACCAACACCCCATTTAGAAAAGCCGACTTTACATCCATTTGGTATACCTTGAAAGATTTGAAGCTTGAAAGGGCCAAAAACATTCTGATAGCTTCAAGACGAGCAACAGGCACAAACGTCTCTTCGAAATCAACACCTTCTACTTGAGCATACCCTTTACAGACTAACCTAGCTTTGTTTCTGACAATCTTTCCATCCTCATTGAGTTTATTTCTGAATATCCATTTTGTGCCAATGACATTCTTGTCCTTAGGTCTTGGAACCAAATCCCAGGTTTCACTTTTCTCTATTTGATTTAGTTCTTCATCCATTGCTTTTACCCAAGACTCATCTGTACATGCTTCACTAAAATTTTTTGGCTCAATCTGAGATAACAATGAAACATTCGCAGAATCATGTGAAGGAATGACTCTTCTTCTTGTTTGCCTGCTATTTGGATCACCAATGATCAAATATTTGGGATGATGTTTCTGAACATACCGTGAAGGAGTTTTGGGAAGCAGTTGTTGTCTTTCCTCTTCTTCATCTGACACCTCTCTGAATTCTTCTTGACAGATTTCATCACTGAGTTCCTTGACTGGTTCTCTTATCCCTGTCTTTTCATCTACTGTTACATTCATGCTCTCTACAACTGTATGAGTTCTTTTGTTGAAGCATCTGTAGGCCTTGCTTTTGCTGGAATATCCAAGAAAAATTCCCTCATCACACCTAGGATCAAACTTACCCAAATTTTGATCTTCTCTTCTGATGAAGCATTTACTCCCGAACACTTTGAAGTATTTTACTGTAGCTGGTCTTCCTTTCCACAACTCATAGGGAGTTTTATGATGATTGACTCTGAGTTGAGCCCTGGTGATGATGTAGACTATTGTACTTACTACTTCTCTCCAAAAGCCATCTGAAAGTTTTGACTCATTTAACATTGCTCTAGCCATATTTTCAATAGTTCTATTTTTCCTTTCAACTACTCCATTTTGTTGAGGAGTTCTTGTTGCTGAATATTCTCTTTTGATTCCGTGTTGCTCACAGTATTCCACAAATTCATTTGAAGTGAACTCTCCTCCTCTATCTGATCTTAAGCATTTGATTCTCTTGTCAGCCTCATTTTCAATCATTTCTTTAAAAGCTTTAAATTTTTCTTTGAGAAAAGTAACCCAAGTCATTCTAGAATAATAATCTATAAACAACATGAAGTAGCTTTCTCCCGAATGCTCTGAGTTCGGTGGGGCCACACAAATCAGTATGAATAAGATCCAATGGTTTGGAAGAAGTATACCCTTTTGATTTGAAACTGGTTCTGGTCTGTTTACCATGTTGACAAGGACCGCAAATGATGTTATGGGGCCTTTTTATTTTAGGCAAGTCTCTCGATCGCTTCCTTGTTACTAATACCGACAAGATTATCAAAACTCAAATGTCCCAATATTTTATGCCATAACCAACTCTCATCTTCTTGAGTTATAAAACACTTTTCCCTTTTTATCTCACTTAGCATGTAAAGATTGTTTGGAGTCCTTGTAGCACTAGCAATGAGTTTTCCATTTTTTTCTTTACTTATCTCACATCTATCTGAAAAGAAAGATACTATGTGCCCTTGATCACAAAGTTGACTCACACTAAGAAGATTATGTCTTAGGCCTTCTACATAGAGCACATTCTCTGTTTTGGATTTCCCATCCAAACTAAGAGTCCCTTTACCACAGATTTTTGCGGACCTGTTATCTCCAAAACTCGACCGTTCCTCTGTTTGTTTCTTTGAAAACCAAAAACTTTTCTTTTTCACCACTCATATGTTTTGAACAACCACTATCAAGATACCATTTTTCTACTTTGTCTTGAGCATGAAAAGCAGTTTGAACTATCATTGACTTAGATTTGATCTCATTCCTCTTTTTAGTGAACTCAAAGCTAAATCTATTCAAACTGCACATCCTTGCTATATGCCCAAAATTCTTGCACTTGTAACACATGATATTTTTATTCATAAGAGGTGCAAATGAGTTAACATTTTCCTTACTATGGCTATTCAGAGATTTATTGCAATGCATAGCTATGTGACCAAATTTCTTATAGGAAAAACAATAGCCATGGAAGGTATTATGTAACCTGTTTTGATGCCTTGGATGATTGTTCTTCTTGCGATCAACTGGAATCCACTGCTCTTCAGGATGAAGATTGATCTTGCTCGAAGACCCTGTTTCATGAATGGTGATACCATCCTTCTTTTCACATGGAATATTCTGTCTGAGAGTCAACTGTTCCAACTTCACTCTAAGAGACATAATCTCTTCTTCTAGTTTCTCACAATCAGCTTCCTTTCCTTTTAGAGCCTCTGTTAGAACCTGTTCAACCTTCTTCCCTTCTTCAGCTAGAATTTTGAAATCTATAACACTTTGAGACAATTCTGATCTTGCTATCTCTTCTTCCCTGACATTTATGCTTGAGAACAGAATTCTCTTCCCTGAGATTCTCAAGCTTTCTCAAGGCCAAGAAGAATTCACTTTTGAGATCGAACTCAATCTCTTCATTTCTTTCTGAATTTATATGTTCCTCTGATAGATCCTTCTCCAAGTTGTTAGGCTCTTTCTGGAGTGACCTGCTCTGATACCAATTGAAGAACATGAACTTATACTGAGAGGGGGGTGAACAAGATAAGACTTAACCATTTAATAATTTTAAATTCAGATAGCAGTGGCATCAACACAATATTAAACAAGACAGAAAGCATCACACATAGAAGACTCATTTTTAACGTGGTTCACCCAAAATGGCTAGGCTACGTCCACAAAACTTTTCTCTAAAAGTTTATTTCAAATTATTTGGGAAACCTTCCCAATTACAATGTTTATGAGCCTCTGCTCAAAGGAGATACCTTCCCCTAACTCTGCTCTGGTCGGTGATCCTCTAGAAGACCTCTCCCTCTTCTCGCCCTTAGCAAGTGGAACTCTATCCACAGAAGACACCTGTCTTCCCTGCTCTGGCTGGAGACCTCTGTCCTCAACTCTATCACCTCAAAGCTGGTCCTCGAATTTGCACTAAACACAGTCCTTCGGTCTAGCACAAATGTCCTCTTCCTCTGTTCTGCAAAACACAGTCCTTCGCTCTTATTGCGCAATTACAGCTGCACTCGATCGAACATCGACCTTTGCACCTCTATGCAAACACAATAGCATTCAACACTCTACGATCGAACTTCTCATAGTGCGCATCAACTCACCACTTCTATGCTATTTGCGCTGTTATGGCTGCATCTCGCACACTTTGCACTAATCGATTCGACTCGGTCTCTACACATCGTGGACTTTACTTGCACAAGTTTGATTCACACATTTGATCCTTCAATCTCAAAATAGCCCTCCTTTTATAGAATAAATTTCATGATCAAAACTCTCAAACTTAGTCGGTTGTAATCCTCAAACTACGTCGGCTGCAAAACCCTATTCGTCGGCCCAGATTTAACTTTGTCGGCTCAAAGTTAACTCTGTCCTTCAACCGCCTCTAGTTCTATAGCTTTCTAGTGAAACTACAACATGTCACGATATCGTGACACCTTTGCCTACCGTACACCTTCTTTTGCCTGCTGTCATGAAATCGTGACACTTTTTGCCTTTGTCTACCTTGACTGCGTCCTTGTCATGAAATCGTGACACTTCTATCTTTTGCTGACGTCATCTTCACTCCTATCATGAAATCATGACACTTTAGTCTTCATTGCCTTCTTCTCTACTTTTGTCATGAAATCATGACACATCTCTTCTGACGTCATCTTTAACTCTATCATGAAATCGTGACCCTTTTGTCTTCATGGCCTTCCTCTTAGCTTTTGTTGTGAAATCGTGACACTTCTCCTATAGAAGACCTCTTGTCATGAAATCGTGACTCTTTCACCTTCCGTACGCTTTTCTTTCCTATCATGAAATCATGACGCTTCTCCTCAAACTTCCTTCAACATGTCATGAAATCATGACGCTTCTCACTTTCTTCTTTTGCATGTCGTGAAATCATGACAGTCCTCACCTCGACCTTTGTAGCATGTCATAAAATCATGATAGTCCTCACTTGAAACTTTGCATCATGTCATGAAATCATGATAGTTCCTGAATAACTTTCTCTCTTTGATCTTGTCATGAAATCATGATAGTTCACACTGTGGACTCTCTTTTCTGCATTATGTCATGAAATCATGACACCTTTTTGTCCGTACAACTTTCCTGCAATGTGTCATGAAATCATGACACTTTTCCTTCTCTCCTTCCTGCACTTTTCGAGTCACGAAAATGCGACATGTCACGAAATCGTGACACTTTCCAACTTGCTCTCTTTCTCTCCAACATGTCACGAAATCGCGATAGTTTTGCCAACTTCTCTTTCTTCCAGCATGTCACGAAATCGTGACACTTTTGCTAGAACTTTCTCTCTCCTCAAACATGTCATGAAATCATGACAGTTTTGCCAACACTTTCTCTCTCCTAAAACATGTCACGAAATCGCGACAGTTTTTCCAGCCGCCTGCATACTTTTTCTTACTTGTCTTTTTCTTGATCTTTTGCAACTGGGCTACTCTGATCTTCTTGGAAACTCACTTTCCAAACTGAAACCTTCATCAAAACACATTCTTTGACATCAAACCAAATTGCTTCAAGACCTTCTTGACATCAATGACAACATCTACACTTAGAGCAAAGGCAATGTACCCAAGGTACCCAAAATTGCCAACATATCCCATTGATCGAATCTACTTGTGAGAGCAGACTCAAATCCTAACTTGCCATAGGACTTCCACCATTCCAGTCACTTTCACATCTATTCTCTGTTGTCGCTATTATCGTCCATATGTCGCACTCTTCGCATCCCCATGATCTGCTTCTACATATTTAGACCTGATCCACAGGTGCATTCGAGCACCTGCTGTGTCCCATAGGCATAGCCGTGTGCCTACCACATTCCACAGGTGCAACCCGATGCCTCCTGTTCCATCCATCGTACACCAAATACTACCGCATAAGATCACCAAGTGTCGCCAAGGCACCTTACCATCAAATCTTTAATGGAGCAACATAACATCAAAGTAAGTATTTGTGTGTATTTTATTTGTTGTTATTTGATTCTACACATTTTATTCATTCAGATCTAGGATATTTGGTTTGCATTCCTAAGGGTTCACATCATGGAACCCTCATTTTTTGGCTAACTATTTTATGTTTTGTGTGTCCAGGATTGGATAGCATTAGTCAAGGATTGTTGAGTAGCTGCTGAAGCTAGAGTGGCCTGATTATGGATAATCAGAAGCCCACTCACCCTGTTGGAAGTAAGATACATTGGAGACACTACTTGTTGTTGTAGCTAGGGTTTCAGAGAACCCTAGTGCATGTATTTATTGTATCAATATAATTTCGTTGAACGGATTGATTGTAACAAAAGGAGTTTCTCAGCTCCCCCCATTTATTGAATAAAATCATATTTTGTGCAATCTCTTGTTCATATGAGTTATTTATTTCTATATTGCTTTAGTGTCGTATTTTTGCTTCACACTTTGTAATTCTCATAAATCATATTTTTGCTACCATCATCAGAGGGAAAATATTCAATGCGACCTAAGGAATATGATGCTGATCTAATAGGTTTAGGGGTTTGACACTATTCTAGGTTAGATTCCTCAACCATGGCTTTAAGAGCGATATATTACGATGCCCTTGGAACCAATGATTTGCTTAGTATCTAGTGAGATACCTTGGCCTTCATTCTTCTTATTTTGTAATTTTGGATCTCTTTTACCAATGGAGTTGCCAACCTCAGGTCCTTCAATCAGTGGAGTCACCAAGTGAGTATGTATTCTCTGCTTGTGAGGTCAAGACTATTCACTAGAATATTGAGTCCTTTGGGAAAATAAGACAAATATTAAACAATTTGTCCCATCAGGCATACCTAAAACTCTTGGACCAAAATCTACGTAGTCTATAAAATGTGCCCTAAACTCTGGTCAAGATTGGATGACTATGATTTCTCATAAGCTCAACCTCTAGAGAAGGTTGATTCCTTATGGTTATGGCAAAAATAAAACAATGTTTAATATTAAAGAAATAAATGAAAGGATTAGAAAGGAGAGAGGGTTTAAAGAATGCTTAAAAAATGGATGGAGTATAGCTTAACAAAAATGAAATATGCTATAACAGTATCTTTAAAAACAAATTAAAGCAAATCTTACTAGAACAACCAATAATAAAAGTATTAGAGAGTTCATTAAGCTTAGTTTATTTTTTACATGGTGGAATCTATAGCCACCCTGATGATCTGAGCACACTGTCCTTCTTTATGGCTTCCATAGTATTTTGTGCTATTCACCTCGGAAGCCACCACACATTACTTTGCACAATCTAACCCTATAACCACCATGCCACATTCATTAAGCTTAGGTTATATACTTTAAATATTCCAAACACTTCATGAAAGACAATCTAACTAACAATTAAATTATGCAAAAGTTGCTTTAACCGAATTCACCATTCATAAATCATAAAATAAAAATGCATTAAAGTATACAATTCATATGTAAAAACTTGAAAATCCTAACACCAATGGAGACCAAACAACTTTCACTTTTATTGATTGCAAAGTAGAGTATACAATATATGACAAGTAAATGCTAAAGAGCCAAACCTTGTGTTGAAGAGCTCTCATATATTTATAAAATTATAATGTTTTTTATGTTATTCTCCATCGTGACAATGAGAGCCTTATTATAGACTAATAAGGACAGGTATGATCTGACTTGCACGTTGGAAGAGTGTGTCTATCATGTTCTTGCTCAGGATAGCTAAACTATCTTGATTTTGATGAACATGTGGTCAGTCCTAATCTTTTATTGGAATGGCATTCATGCATCCTTCAAAACTTAAGTGTTTTTGGTGGTTGCAAAGTTTTACCACAATTAGTTAGAGGTGCCAGCTCAACTTGACCATTTTTATTTGGACCACTGTGTAAGACGTGTGGATCTTGCTAGAAGAGACATTTTTAGGAGCCTGACCATTCATCACCAGGCTTGGATATGTTACCAATATCTTGGAGTCTAGGTCAGGGTTTCTTAGAGTGTTACTAACATCATATTTAGAGAATCTTGAGCTTATATTATTCAAGTTTTGTGTTATCTTTTGGGCTTGGTTGAGGTTTGGTGTGTCGTCGATATTTGTAGATATCAAATCTAAGTTGTCGAGATTGTTATAATAGTAAAGATAATAAAATATAAAAATTTAATAATAATAATTAGAAAATATATAAATTAATAAAAAATATAATAAAATATTGCATGGGCGAGTGTGTGAGGGAGTGGGTGTGTGGTGGCTTTGTGTTAAATTCCCTATTGATAAGTATAGCTCTCAACTTTATGAGAGGTCATGGTTGGGAGGAGACTACTTAGCCCTATACACCGGTCATAGGGGTTTCTCACAATAACCAAAAAATAATAATAATAATAATATATTTATTTTATACTTTATTGAATTATACAATTGATAAAAACCAAGGTTCCACAAGCCTGGGGGACGGGGGATGGGGGGACAAGAGGACAGGTTTCAGGGATGGTGGGGGACGGCAGGCCGATTTTAGGGGATGGCTGGGGGGACGACTGGTATAATACTATAAAAATTGAAATTTTTTAGAAATTTAGAATAATCTACACATTCAGAATTCTACACCCAACAAAAATGATATTAGTAATCAATTATGTAAGTGCAACCATTCATATTCATATTAGTTACTAACACATAAGTGGTATTAGGATATTCATATTAGTTACTAAGTGCAGCCATTTAATTGTTTCAAGTTCAACAACTATAACTTGAAGGTTCAGCCAAGGATATCAAGTGCAAACAATGTTCAAAATTTATACACTTATTTATGCTAGAACGTTGCTACAAAATAGATGCAAACATACTTATTTATGCTAGAACGTTGCTACAAAATAGATGCAAACATACTGCATGCTCAATGCCAGATTCTTTATTTTCTCTAAAGTTCAAAAATTATCAATATTGCATACTTTATAAGTAGTGCATCTTTGACCACAACTATTCATGTAATTGCCCTCAAAGAACAATAAAGGAATCAGACAGACAAACCAAAGATGACAATGAAATCAGCTTGTAGAGCAACATTGCAGAAGGATAGTAACACTAGGAAATACTCATTCTCTCAAGTTATTACTTACAAACTGTATTATCAGATTCAACGAGCTTCATGTATGAAGTTCTAAAATCATGGGGATTTAACCGAATACCCAACAAGTTAAAACAAATTCAGCCATTAGGTTCAGCCTGAACATTAAGTCAAATTTATGATGTGAATAAGTAGATACGCAGCATGTTCAAAATAATAACGGTGGGTATAGTTTCATTTGCACTACTTACGCATGAAGCTAAAATATTAAAAATTTAAAAGTAGATTTCAAAAAAAAAAAAAATTGGACAGACAGGCCATCCACACATTTTTTGGGTCCAATTCATAGCCAGCAGATCTCAACTCTCTTGGATATTTACTGTAGACTTGGAAGCTGAGCATGTAGCCATAGTAGTAACCTCTCATCACAGAATTTACCATGATATTTGACCATCCCATAAATAGGGTTTTGATCTTGGAAATGATTGGACACCAAATGATTGTGACCAGAATAGTATATAATTTTTATTTTTTATTTTTTATTTCCCCTTTGGGAGAGGATGCCCAACCGTGGGGGATGGTTGGGTACCATTGGGGAAGCTCAGACCATCCCTAGGGATGTCTGGGCATCCTTAGGGATGGTTGGGCACCTTTAAAAGGTTCCCAACCATCCTTGGGGATGCCCAACCATCCCTAGGGATGGCCTGAGCATCCCCAAAGGGACCCAACCATCCCCGAGGATGGTTGGCCATCCCCAAGGACACCCTAAAAAGGGGATGTCCTGGGAATGGGAGGCCATAGGCCTCAGCCATCCTAGGGATGTTTCCCAACCATCCCCAAAAAATGGGGATGAAGGGAAATGTCCCCCTTGTCATCCCCCCATGTTGGGGGACATAGGAAATGGGGAAGGCGTCCCCGTGGAACACTGATAAAAATAATCTTCTTCCTTTCTTCAAGATTTGGCTCTTCTTAGAAAGGTCCAAGGTTCAAACTGTAATGTGTATATTTGTGTGTTAATCCCCTATTGATAAGTGTAGCTCTCAACCTTACAAGGGTCATGGCTAGAAGGGGACTACTCAACCCTATATTATGGTTGTAAGAGTTTATAACACCGCAAATCCAAAAAATAAATAAAAACTTACCTTTAATCTATAATATTGATATAAAAGTTAGGTGAGATTTTAATAAAAGGGATACTAATATAAAAGTTAAGTGAGAGGACAAATAAAAATATAAAATATTAATTATTTAACATAACTTTTTAGTTAGTGCAATTTATACAGAGAATTTAAAAAAATGTTATTTACTATGAGGTCTTGTAAGAATGTTGGGAAGAAGTTTGTTTGGCTAGAATCATGGAGTGGATGCAACAAAGCTAGGATTTGCAAAGTGAAGCACAGAGAAGAAAAAAATACAAGTGATAGTAATTTATTTTTCTATAATTTTTTTTTATTTGTTGGAGGAGGAACGAATTTGGAGGAAGACAAAAAACCCTAGCATCGATCAATTTTTTCATGAGAGATCATGAGTATTAGTTCAAGTATTTCTTTGGCTTTAGCTTTGAAAATATTTCATTGGCTAGGGATTTAAAAATAGGGACCTCTTCTTTGGGAAGTGATTTATGGTAGTCTATTGGTTGCAATGATGACTGCAACCTCACATTTCAAACAATCTAACAATGAGGTCTTCTCCATGTTTTCACAATAGCTTTCCTTTGATGAGAAGATACTGGATCATATGTGTTAAGTGCTTAAAGTGAGGAAAGCACCCCATCCAAAACCACTTGCTCGCTCTAACAATGGTACCTTTGTGCCCAAGTTAGATGAGTCTCGTATGATTGAGGTGCCTCCAACCCTCATCCAACAACCTTTGCTCATGCTTTCCACCCAAGCCCTTACATGTAAATTTATGGGAATATGGCCTAGTCCAATCACAATCCAAAAATAAATTAACACACATTGGGGGGGTAAAGTCTCCTCTTATGGATTCATGATGATAGGTAGAGGATACTTTGTCATTACATTTACCTCTATGGAGGACAAGAGCACTATATTTCATAGAGTTCCCTTGTTTATGGGATCCAACCTACTCTACGTGACCTTGTGGAGCATGGTATTTGATCCTCAAGAGGAGGAGCTTGAAGAAGTTTTTGTCTGGGTGAGGTTGCTATTTTTACCACTACACCTATGGAACAAATATTTGATGGAATTAATAGGGAATGTTATTGGAACGTTCATTGATTGGGCTCCTCCAAAGGTCAATAACGCTATATGCGCACACATCTATGTGCAAGTCAATCTAAAAAAGGGTGTGCCCGAGCATATTGGAATAAAGGTGTTTGATTGGGTACATAACCAACCCCTAGACTATGAGCATATACCATTCAAGTGTATAACCTACCATGAGCATGGGTATTTCTCGTGAAACTACCCAATTAAACAAGCACAAGAAATAAAAAAGGAAGAACAAGGATTCTAGGAAGTCAAAAGTAGACCACATAGATCAAGAAGCAACCTCAACCATAGGATCAAAAAATCTTCCAGCACCTCTCTATATGTGATGGACCTTAAATATAAAGAGAAGATACCTATAACTGAAGCTGACAACTCACCATAGATCTTAGGAGATACACTAGTGAACATAACAACTAGAGAAGAAACTGATGAGAACTCAGAGGAAGAGGCAGAAGAAATACAAGTGGAGGAAATAGTGATTCCCTAGGTCTTGCAAACCATAGGATCTGCAGCTAAGGGAAGAAAATTGAACCAACAACTCAGAAATGAACAAGCACAAAAATACTTTCAATCCAAAACCTAGGTCAAAATTGAGGAGAGCTTCGTAAAAAATAAGAAGCAATCCAAAAAATAAAGATCATGTCATGGAACTATTGGGTACTAGGAAGTCCTCTAAAAAAAACTATCTCAAAATTCTAATACAGGAGCAAAATCCAACAATAGTTTGTATTCAGGAAACAAAATCCAACAATAGTTTGTATGCCACTACTTTCTCTAGATTCAAACCAATTTCTCTATGTAACTCTTCCTATAAAATTATTATCAAACTGTTGGCCAATAGAATAAATAAGAAACTTGATAAAATAATATTAGAAGAGCAAGGGGGTTCATGCCTAGAAAACAAATATATGATAATATCATAACAGTGCATGAAGCCCTCCATAGTAGTAGAAAATAAAAAAAGAAATAAATTGTTATAAAACTTGATATGGTAAACGCCTTTGATCGAGTTAATATACAATTTGTAGAATAGGTCCTACAAAAGTTTGGATTTCCACATCAGTTCATCAAGTGGATCAGATCATGCATAAAAACCTATGCATAGCTCGATTAATAAATGGAGAACCAATAAATTTATTTTAGGCTACAAGGGGAATTAGACAAGGGTATCCACTATCATCATATCTTTATATCATTTTAGCTAAGACTCTTGGAATATTAATTAACCATCTTCGAAGAGAAAGAAAAATAATAGGGATAGAGGTTGTAGTAGGATGTAAAGTTGTAACACATGCCCAATTTGTAGATGATATCATTCTTCTAGGTGAAGCCACCAAGCAAAATATTAGACAATTCAAGCAATATGTGGATTGGTTCACACAAGCTATCGAGGCTCATATAAACACTCAAAAGAGTTAGTTCTATACACAAAATGTTGTAGCAATAAGATTCAAACTCTTTTGCACTATCCTAGGATTTTGTTTTGGCACATAAAAATGCTTCAGATATCTAGGAGTGCCCATGAGCTTCCACCTCAAAGCCTCAAACTGTTGGACCCCAAAATTGGACAAGATGGTTAGGATGATACAAAGTTACAATAATAGTTGGCTCAGTCTTGCAAGAAGGCCAATATTGATCAAATCAATGTTAGATTCTCTTCCACTCTACAAAATATTAGTATATTATGATCCCAATTTTATTTTGCAAAAGGTATATGGAATCATACACAACTTCCTATGGCAAGGAGGTAGGCAATCAGAAAGAAAAATTTCCACTTGGTCAATTAGGAGATGGTCACCAAAAGTAAAATTCAAGGAGGATTAAGAATCATAAAATGGAGATAATTTCAAAAGCATTGGGAGAAAAAATTCTTAGGAATATGCTTAAACACAATTGAGCATGGCAACACATACTAATCAACAAGTATGTAAATAATCAAATAGGTATTCAAATGCTTAAACATATAGATAAACTTCCCAGAGCCTCGTTGGTTTGGAAACATATAGTGGCTGCAAAGAGCATAATAGAGGATAAAATTTCTTGGCTATCGGGATATGGTAAATCAATTAATCTATGGGAGGACCCAATCTTAGGAAATCCACCATTAAGAGAGAGAATTCCAATTGAATTGCAAAGAATACTCAAATTAGGTAACATGTTTTATAAGACCTCAAAAACTTTGAAATGGATATCCCCTCCCATTCCATCTCAATTTCAAGGATATTGGGATTATTTTAAGTCCCACATGGCAAGCATTAGACCTCTTCATCCCACGATGCCAAAAAAACTTATTTGGGGTAGCATCAGTAGTAATGGGGAATACTCAGTGCATCTAGGAGTCCAACATCAACATATTGGGCCTACCAACAAAAAACTATCAATAGTGTGGAAAAATAGAGCACCACCTAAACTATAAGTATTCAATTGACTAGTCTCTCAAAATAAAATATTAACAGGTGATAATATGCAAAAGAGGAGTATACAGGACCTCATGTTTGTTACAGGTGCAGGAAAAAGAGTGAAACAATTTTCCATCTTTTGTTCAAATACCCAAAGGCAATATCAATATGGTTAGGAATAACCAAAATTCTAGGCACTTCCTACTTTGGAAGGTTAACCATAGACACATGTTTTGCCAAGTGGAATAAATAATATAAAGGTAAACTGACAGGTAATCCCCTCTTGAGATATTTGTAGAACTCTATACCATATTTTTTCATCTGGTACATCTGGTTGGACATAAACCAGAGTATTTTTTAAGGCAAAGGTAAGGACAAAAAAAATCTAATATGAAAAAAAAGAATAATTAGTCCTAAATGTCAAATCTAGTTTCTATAAACAATAATTGAAGAATATCTGTCACCCATAGAAAGAAGAATGATCTACCAACTTAATATCCAAGCTTTCCTAACACAAGGAGACTACAGAGCAAATAATTCTTTGCCTGACATATGTTTTTTGGTACTCTTCTTTGATGGTGCCTCCAAGTCCAACCTCGATCAAGCAGTGGTAGGGGACCGATTCTTACAGGACCCCATGAGATCCTACTCAAATACATGATCAACTTGGGAACAACATCTAACAATGTGGTAGAGGCTATTGGATGTGAAATCAACTTAAAATTGGTGGCAAATCAAGGAATCACTCAGGTCATAGTTTATGGTGATTCTAAACTGATAATAACAACTCTTGCCAAAAATAAAGATTTTATATCTTTACAATTGAATATTATTCAAGACAAGATTAGACAACTAGGTACGATAATTAATAAAATGTCCTATCAACACTTAATGTGGGAATTCAACAAAGAGATCGACACACTAGTGAATCAAACAATTAATATAACTCTTGGTTAAATTTTTCTCAATGTAAGACTGCATTTACTTAATGTACAATCACAATAAACAAGTACAAAATAGGGTAGATAGAGGGTTTCTCCCCTCATTTGTATTGGGTCCCTCCTTCATAGAAAAATAAGTAATTTACAACTGAATGAGGCTATGGATTGTCCACCATTGATTACTTATTGAATGAATAAATGAATTAGTAAGGGCCCCAAAAACTGAGGAACATCACCTACCTCAGTGGCTCTTCTGATTGCTTCTACATATTTTTTATTTATGCCTTTATACTGATCATTGCATTATCATCAACCTCACCTTGAACTTGAGGCAATGAGGATCTTTGAAGCGCCACAAAAGAGGTAGTTGCAGCAAATGAGAAATTCACCATAAAATTGTGAAGATGATCCAAATTGATATTCTGATCTCTAATATCCTCTATAGAACCGATGCTCACTGTTGCTGCCACCACCACAACCCTCTTTGAACTCATATTTTCCTTTGATTACAAATGAAATATGATCTATACCACTGATATGTGAGTGACTTGTGGGAGAGACAGAGATAATAATACAGAGGTGTATTTGTAGGTAAAACCAGAGGAAGTGAATACAATTGATGGTAACACCAAGAGAAAATTAATAATGGTAACAAATTCCTCATGTGGGTACAACGTCCACCAAGAGCAATAGTCTTGTTTTTAGGTTGTGCAAAGATAAAATGTTTTCATGTTCGTGTATCTCATTTGTTACAAAAACTTTAATGTCAACACAAAACTTTAGCATTTTATAGTGGAAATATTTTTTTACTTTTTCTATGACTTGTAATAGCATTTGTAGGCTCATGAAATTAAATAATTTGATGGTGGACATGCTTATTATTTTCTATTGATGTTTCATTTTGAATATCCTAAAGGGCTAGGTGGATTGGTAAGTGCAGTGTGGTTGGGCACTTACCAAGAAGAGACCTAGGTTCAAACCTTGGGGGAAGCCAATCCTTTGCAAAGGTAGTAGTCTGCTTTGAATCCTCTAAGTGCGCATTAGACCGACGATGATGGTATGAACCCCGAGTGATCGGTGGTCCCCATATCAAGTTGGGTCAACAAGAATGGTACCGATAGATTTGTTGGGAGCAGTCCCTATGGTTTGAACCTTGCACTGGCCAATTACTAAAAATAGTGGTTGTAACCAACTCTCATATGTAATAAAAAAATATTTCATTTTGAAAAATATCATTATGATTATAAATTTAGTTTATTTTTTGAATTAGTTTCTTTTTTATTTTAATTGATTATATAAAATTGAAACAGTTTTTTTATTAGGTATTATTATCATTTGGTAATTAATGCATGTATCTTGTTTGCAAAGATTTAAATTGAAATAATGTTTATAGTATTAAATCATGACTATATAGTAGTATTATAACAATTTAGTAATTATACATGTATCATTTGGCAAGATTCGAACTTGGGTTTCCTCCTTGGAAGTTGAGAAATATAATGAGTTGAGCTAATGCCATTTGATTTTCTAAATTGATTATATGGAATTGAAATCTTATTACATCAATGATCCATTTTTGAATTACATCATCTTGGTAATCATGTGTTTCTTGGTTTGAACCCTACACTTGGCAGTTGCTAAAAATAGTGTGGATGTAACAAACTTAGTATCACTTGCCAAGATTTTCCACCAAAATTTAAAAATTTTACCATTTGAACTCATGCCATTTTGTAACATCTTTGTCTTTATGGTATATTTATCTTTTATGATCATCTTGTACACTTAATTACATTATTTATATATTTTTTAAATGTATGTACAAATTTAAAATAAATGATATGTTGTTAACTAGGAGGGATCATGATTGTGTTCAAGAACTAGCAAATATTTATGCTTAAGGTTCATAGACAATATAAAAAATAATTTTTTTTTTATTTGGTTAGTATGAGAAACCCCTACGACCAATGCACAGGGCTGAGCAGTCTCCTCCCAACCATGACCCCTCATAAAGCCGAGAGCTATGCTTATCAATAGGGAATTTAACACACATCCACCACACACCCATCCCCATGACACACTCGCCCACACCACGGTTTGAAGATAGTATAAAAATATGATTCTCCTTGTTAACTCTTAGATTAAAATATTTTAATGTGAATTTTATGGTAATTTTGTATTATGGATTTTTTTTTTATTTGGTTAGTGTGAGAAACCCCTACAAGACCAATGCATAGGGTTGGGCAGGCTCCCCCAACCATGACCCCTTCTAAAGCATAGCTCTATCAATAGGGAATTTAACACTCTTTTTTTATTTTTATTTTTATTTTATTTTACTCAACTATGTGATAAGTTTTGAATCAATATTATTTTAATTTTATACTAAAAATAAAATAGTAAATTTTATTTATAGTAATATTTTTTTGTTAGAGCAAACATGGATTCCATATAGATCCCCTCTCAAAATGATAAAAATCATTACACAGATTTAGGCATCAAAATCAAAGCCATTAAACAAGCATCATGCACTACTAGCACACCACATAAAACAAACTTGCCATGAGAAAATAAAAACACTAAGCCACAAGGGTACCAAAACCATGAGATTTCTATAACATCATTAATTGCAAAAATTTATATACGAGGGATGTGGCTCAAGTATGAGCTTCTAGTTAAATAGAAATGGGTAGGAAAATCTACTTTAAGTTGAGAAGTTTGTTAGCAAAGAAATTACCTTTGCAATGAATAAGGACTACTTCACCATTTTAACCATCTAGAATTCTTCAAATGGGAAATAAGCCTCAAATGATTCACTAGTTCCTTGAATGCATTCACTATGACCTATGATTCACCTTTCATAGTAAGATCACTGAAGCCTTCTTCTTTAGCTATTTGGATCCTTATAATAAGACTAAGTGCCTCAACATAATTCTATGTTAATAGAGGAATGCTCAAGGTAAACATAGAGAGAACTCTTACCTCATGGTTTCTAAACACTCCCTCACACCGTATTAGGCCTAGGTTTCTAACCATCATCTTATGCTCCTATTTTGAAATTATCAGATTTTATAGTAGTTTCCAAAAATGAATAGAATCAAACATTACCCAGTATAACTTGAAAAGAAATACAAAGAACGAAGAATGAAAAACACAAAATATATTGGGGGTGTCCATGGATACCAAATGTAAATGGAAATGAAATTACACTTAAACTAATAATCAAAATGGTTGATATGAAAGGGTATTTATAACCAAATACATATATTTAGTTCAAGGTTGTGAGATTAAACTTTAGGAATAAAACATTACAAAAATTTACAAAAGCACCTTTTTCAAGATTTGCATGGGCCCAAAGGAAAAATATGGTCAATACAGGTACAAAGGTTAGTCATGGTCTCAATAAAACATTAACCACCACATACTCCAACATCCCTCCTTAAGTTGAATAGGGGACATGGAGAGAGACCCTTATTTGTCATCCCATCTTAAGAGATACTCCCCAACTCCAAGAAACTTCTACATGCACACAAAAGTGACCTTACACATGACCTTGTTTAGAATATTCATTGCCTACTCTAATGAAGGCATAACAATTATATCAAGCATCCCATGTCCTTGAAGCCATCTCATAAAGTGCATCCATATCTCTATGTGCTTTGTATGCTAATGAAACATTAAATTATAGACAAGTTGGATGGTGCTCTTATTATCACATCAAAGAGTGACTAGAAAACTATAAGGAATACTATTCTCCTCCAAATCATGAGCATCCACCTAAGATGCTTACCTACCTCATTGGTAGCACAATATTTGGCCTCCATAGAAGATTGAGAAATAGTCAATTGGCATTTAGAACACCAAGAAACCGATTGGATGCCATATAGAATACCAATTCTATGGTGGACCATTGCTCATCCAAGATACTAGCCTTATCAACATCTAAAAATCCTATCAAAATTGAAGTGGAGCTAATAGAGTAGTTAATACCTATTTCATAGGTCCCTCAGATGCATCTAAGAATCCTCTTTGTTGTTGTCTAGTGACTCTCCTAGGGTGACTGCATATATCTACAACAATAATTTATAGCTAAGGCTATATCAAGTTTAGTATGAGTAAGGTAGAGAAGTCATCCCACAAGCCACTAATACAATTTAGCATCCATTGAAGGAGTGGTACAATCATCCTGAAGCTTCAGGCCTGAGGCAAAAGGACTTTGAGAAGACTTGCAATTCACCATTCTAAAATGATAAAGAAGATCCAAAGCATACATTAGTTGGGAAATGACAATGCTAAAATTTATCTAATCAATATGAGTCCCCAAAAAATATTGTAGAAGCCCCAAATTTGTTATTTCAAAAGTGGAATAAAGCTATGACTTCAAATCTTGGATTAGAGTAGAAGAGTTGCTAGTGATGAGAAGATCATTAATATATAATAAAATCACCAAAGTTTCCCCATCCTAATGTTTGATGTAAATGTCATGTTTAGCATCACATATCTCAACTTATTAACTCCTCTATGATTGAATTCATACACAATTTTAAAAGGGCTCTTGGTTGTACTTATATTAATTGAGATCTCATATGCAAATTCAGCTTGTGCTAAGGTAGTATCCCATAGATTTGATTTCTTTCCAACCAAGCATCTCAACAAATTCCCAAGGCTTCTATTGACAACCTCTGCTTGCCCATTGGTTTATGGATGATAGGTTGAACTAAACCTGACTTAGTATCCAATTTATTCCACAAAGTTTGCCAAAAATGGCCCACAAATCTTGTGTCTCCATTTGAGACAGTACTCTTTGTCAACCCATGCAATCTCACCACTTATTTGAAGAATAATGTAGCAATATGAGTAGCATTATTTGTCTTACTACAAGGTATGAAATGTGCCATATTTGAAAATATATCAACAAAAACAACAAAATTAGAGTCATTACCTCTTTGTGTCCTTTATCAACCCAAGAATGAAGTTCATCCTCACATCTTTCCAAGGTATTTCTAATATAGGTAATGCCTGATACAAACCAGTGTTCTGACTCCTTCCTTTGGCACATTGATAACTCTAAACATTTGCACAAATTTCTTCACATCCACACCCATTATTGGCCAATAGTAACTCACACAAAGCTATCCCAATATCTTATCCACTCCAAAGTGTTTGGTTAGACCTCCATTATGATTTTCTCTTATCAAAATTTCTCTCATAGAACCATGTAATATACATAATTGTTGCCTCTTAAACAATAATCCTTCTTGCATGAAATAGTCAATACAAGAATCCCAAGCCTCCTTAAATTCCACATCATTTGTGTATAGCTCTCTCATAGGATCAAAACTAGCAACCTTTATTCTCATATCATGTAACAATAAACATCTTCTACTCAATGCATTGAATTTGTGCTACCACTTCTATGCTTCAAAACAAATGAATAATATTTTACCCACTTCATATGCCCTTGATTTAATTTACCTTGGCTATTAATGAACTTAAAATTATGATGATACATGAATAAAACAAACTCCTTAAATAGAAAATAATGTCTCCAATTCTTAAGGTATTAAACAATGGCATAAAAATCTTGATCATAGATCAAATATTTCATCTTTGGTTCACTTAACTTCTAACTAAAATAAGCAATTGGATTACCCTCTTGGCTTAAAAAACACCTATATTTGTCTCACTTATATCACAATCCACTTGGAAAACCTTGTTGAAATTTGACAAAGCTAGAACCAACCACTATGTTACCTTCTCGTTCAGGGTTTTAAAATTCTTTTATGCTAAAAATATTCATTTCAACTCACATCTACCACCCTTCATTATTTTTATGATTTGTGCACAAATCAAACTAGATTTTATGATAAACTTCTTGTAAAAAAATTTCAAACCATGGAACCTTCTTGACTCAAACATACTTCTTAATGATGGCCAATCCACCATAGATTTAACCTTTTTTTTTTGTATACAATACAAAAGTCTCTCCCCTCATCCCTCCCCTCATCCATATTGGGTGCCTCCTTCATAGCAAAATAAGTAATTTACAACTGAATGGGGCTATGGACTTCCACCATTGAATGAATACATGAATCAGGAAGGGCCCCAACAACTGAGGTACATCACCTGCCTTAATGACTCTTCCGATTGCTTCTTCTTCTTTTTTATCTCTGCTTTTCTGTTGATCATCGCATTATCATCAACCTGGCCTTGAACTTGAACTTGGGGCAAAGAGGATCTTTGAAGGGCCACAAGAGAGGCAGCTGTAGCAAATGAAAACTTAGCCATAAAATTGTGAAGATGATCCAACTTTATATTCTGATCTCTTAGACCCTGTATCGAACCCATGCTCGCTGCTGCAACAACCCTCTTTGAACTTCCATTTCAAATGAAATATGTATCATCTATGCCATGCCACTGATCTGTGTGTGAGTTCTAAGAGTGATAGAGAGGTTAATATAGAGGCATGTTTGTAAGTAAAACCAGAGGAAGTGAATACAACCGACGGTAACATACAACAAGAGAAAATTAATAATGGAAATGAATTCCTCCTATGGGCACAGCGCCCACCAAGAGTGGTAGTATTATTTTTAGATTTGTGTGGAGATAAAATGTTTTCATGGTCTTCTATCTCATACATTATAAAAACTTTAATGTCAACACAAAACTTTACCATTTGATAGTGGAAACATTTTTGTCTTTCCCTACAAGTAGTCATGGCATTTGTAGTCTTATAAAATTAAATTATTATTATATATTTTTTTGATACATAGGAGAGTTGGTCACATCCACACTATTTTTAGTAACTGCTAAGTGCAGGCTGCTTATATCATCTCGTTATTATTGACCATCGATCGATTGGGATTCATACCATCGCTATATTATTGACCCGACGTGAGGGGGACCATCGATCGATTGGGATTCATACCATTGTTATATAGTTGATCCGACGTGAGGGGAACCATTAGTAGATTGGTATTCATACCGTCCTTATCAGTTTGGTGTGTATTTAGAGGATTCATATCAGACTACTACCTTTGCAACAGATATGCCCCCGAGGTTTGAACCTAGGTCTCTTCTTGTTAAGTGCCATTCCCAATCCACCTGACCCATGGGGACATAATATTAAATAATTTGATGGTGGACATGTTTATTATTGTTGGTTGATGATATTTCATTTTCAAAAAAATCATTGACTTTAGTTTCTTTTTTATTTTAATTGATTATATAAAATTGAAACAATTCTTATTATAACCATATAATGTTAATTTTTTTTAAGCTTACTTATTCACGTGCACACACCATGCCATGCCCTACAATGGTTTGAACATGGGTCTCCCAAAAGAGAGCCCAAATCCCTAACCACTAGGGTATTTGGTAAATGTTCATGTATCTTGTTTGCAAAGATTTAAATTGAAATGGTTTTTGTACTATTTTTTTTTGGTAAATTAAATTTCATTCAAAAAAGGGTTTTGGCAGGAATCCCCAAAACCTGATTACAAAAATAGCTTAAAAACCTGGTTGAAGTGAAGGACAAAAGCCAAAAGAGGGATGCAGCCCAAACATAATAGAAACCCAACATAAAAAGAGAAGAGGATCCCATGCATGGGAATCTCGGTAGCACCAAGACCAAGAAACACCGAGTCAGACATTTTTGCTCGCCTTGGAATCACAATCCTTGGCCTCATCCTTGCCCTTGTCCTTAGCTCCATCCTCGAAGGTGGCCTCAGCCATCCTAGCTTCATCTTGAAAGGTATCGACAAACTCCTCCTGAAAGAACAGAATGTGGAGAGCATTAAAAAAAATCAAGAAAGTTTCCACCAATTCTTTGAGCTGAGAGATGACTCTATTTAGCTGAGAGATGCCTTTGGAGGACATATTAATGATTAGCTATTGCAGGATCTGACTTTCATTATAACGGTTATCCTCATCTGACTCAATTTCAAGGATATTCTTCTGGTCATCCACGAACTTGCTCCTCAGATGATGAAAGAATCTAACAGGGGCTTCGAGATCTTCCTTATTCACCTTCTTATTTAGCTCACTAACAACTTCAATGACAGCTCTCTTCCTAGCTACTAAGGACAAAGATGGGAATAGGAAAATGAAGAATTAGGCTTGGCCTAAAAGGATATAGTCTTGTATTTAGTAGGAATGTTCAGAGATGGAGGAGTGGCTAAAATAGAAGGGCAGTGGATTAACCAATGGTTGTAAAAAATTTTGAATAGTCCTTGGTGATAGGGGAGATCTTCACCTTTCTTCTTTCTAAATGCTTCAATGGAGAAAATCATAGAATTGAGGATAAACTGGGGGGTGTTTAATGGATTAACATATCTGAAATGGTTAACAAACACAAAATGGAAACTACAAAGGATTTTCCTAGGATCATCTACAATTATATACTGCATTACCGATTTCATTACCGAGTTCCAAGGGGAAGGAAGATCAGTGCGAAGCATACCCACCTTTTCTTGTTTACAAATCTTTGTCTGGTCCTTAAACTCTTTTAATTCAACCTCCCAATTATGTTTATCCCTTTGGATCGAACGCCCTTTAGCTAGCTTCCATGTGATGACTGTCAACATCTTGACGTCGATGAGGTAGTCCTTGCCACGCACGATGACTCTCCAATCATCCGAACTTCAAGGATATCCATGGTAATGTCGAGATCACTCCCAGAGAACATCTTGAAAAAGGAGGTGAAACCTCTTTCATTGAGGATGCTCTCAGCAATTGGGTCTAATTCTAGCACAGAGGGCTTGGTGAAACTCATTTTGGGGCTTCTAAGCATACAATTACAGATGGGGATGACAGGGGAATAACAGGTGGGTTTAGCTCTCTGACATCTAAAGCAAATGGGAGTAAGTTTTAAAAGTAAGAGACTCAAGGGATATATGGCTTCTTCTGGAAGGATCCACCACTTAATGGGGAAGTTGTGAATGCATTGGGATATGATTTTGGGATTCCCATAGTTACCAAAAATAGCCTTGAGGTCCTTGCAAGCCTTGAGGAAAGAGCCAACATGAAACACTACAAAATGCCAAGTGAAATGGTGGTAGGGATACCTTTGAGCATGAGGAGACTGGACATACAGGATGGTGGGAGAGACACAGTCGGAGGAATTATTATGGGGGCACATGTGCTCAGAGTGACACATGAAGGGAGGAAAATCAAGGGCGTTACCCGTCATGGAAAACAACCAGCCAAAGGAGGACAACCAACCAATGCTTCTGCCTAGGAAATGGGAGAATTTGAAATGAGCATTGGAGGTAGTTAGGCAATTGTAACTAACACTATCTTGGGCCCAGCAAAGGATCACACGATAGAGGCAACTAATGGGGGGAAAGAAGACGTCAACACAATTCAAGGATGCACGGGTCTTAATGGAAACCTTAGAACAAATATGCATATGACATGGAGTGCTAACGAAGGTCGAGCAATAAAAAATGTGGTTTGAGTTGGCACAAATATTGATGAAAGAAATCTCGTCGAAAAGTTGGCGATGTAAATTATCCATGGGAATCAACAAAATGGTACCACCACTCAAATTAGCATGAGCTTTAATGAAGAAATTAATCTTAATGAACATGATCATTGGAATTGTCAACCTGATCTTTTTCTTTATCCACAATAATTCGTGTTGGACATTTTGAGTCAAAGTTGTCATTGATGTCAAGGAACGAAGTCATCATTGATGTCAAGGAATATGTCAAGGAACAATGCAAAGGTTAATGGCAAAAAGCTTCATAATATTTTTAATATTATGTGGAAGCATATGAAGGGTTTTTATTAAAACCATGGGTGAGAAAAAATAAAAGGTTTTTCCTTAAAACCAATGGTGGCACAAGTAAAAGGTTTTTCTTAAAACCGATGGTGGCAGAAAATAAAAGGTTTTTCCATTAAAACCATGTGAGCAAGTTGTAAGGTTTTTCTAAAAACCTAAAGAGGCCCTTAAGTTTGGTTTAAGGCCAAAATACCATGTTAATTATTAAATTATAATAATTAAATTCTTAAAGAATTTAATTTATTATATTTAATAAATTGCCAAAGCTAAAGTTTGGGCACATTTCATAAAGTTTGGGCGTCGGTTTGTTCGCGTGCAAATTTGCCCCCCTTCCATCGACGTCATCGATTGCTAGACGACGTCCTCACCACCGACGTGGAGCAATGAAGGCGTATGGTATATAAATACCATAGCCTTCTCAAAGGCAAGGCATCCACTCACATCCACCGAAAATAATTAACGCCGGTTTTCATGTGCAATTCCCTCGTGACAACAGTTCATGCGAAGTTTTTGGACAACGTGAGTGAAGGAGCCAATTCGTGGCTCGTGCGAATAGTGGAAGTCAAAGGGCGTAAGGTAGTGGAGGTTCCAAAGGGAGCACGTGGCTCCACGACGTTGGGAGCCATGGTGAAAGCGCTTGTGGAGAGAAGCGCTCAGTTTGAATCTTCGTGCAATGCAAAGTGGTAACACTCTTTTAAATTAAAATATTTTGATTTTTGACTTAGGCTAAGGTTAGTCTTAGGAGAAATAAGGAGGTAAATGATTTTGGATTTTTGCCTAAGTTAAAAAGGAAGTTTTGTGGGTTTTATAAAGTGTTTGCTGAAAATTTAAGTGGTGGGTAAAAATTCTTTTACCTTAGAAAAGGAAAGATTAGTTGTTGCATTATTTTTCAAAAGAATTATCTTTAAAAATGCAATGTTAAAGTAGGGAGTCATAAGTAGAAATTGGATTGATTTTTGAAGAATAAAATTCTGAAGTGGCTTATGTCAAATATGATTGATTGAGATAAATTTGTGATGAGTTAGGGTTTTTGAGAAGTGAATATTCAAACTATTGTGGTGTTGGATATTATTTTAAGAAAGGAGTAATAAGGTGTATTTGTGAGTGATTATATGATTTGTATTGTTTGTCTAACTTCCTTGAGATTTGCAAAGTGATGTTTATGGTTGTGATAGATTTGTGTGGTCTACTTCTCATCAAGCAAAAAGGTATGGGCACATTCTTCCATAGTTGAGTTGATTGGTTGATTTTCTGGAAAATAAGTTTGGAGTGAAAAGGACTTGATTAGGGTTTCCTTATTGAGTGTGTTGAGTTAATGCTTCAAGGTTTTCTGGAATAAAGAATTGTTGTTAAAACCTTGTTTTATAAGCATTGTTGTTGAAGCCATTGGTTGTGTGAAGAACTTGAACTAGGGTTTGAAAATAACATGAGTATCATTGTTATGTGAAGATTGTGTTATAAGCATTGTTGTTGAAGTGAGTTGTTGAGTGAGGAACTTGAACTAGGGTTTGAAAAGAACATGAGTATCATTGTTATGTGAATATTGTGTTATAAGCATTGTTGTTGAAGTGAGTTGTTGTGTGAGGAACTTGAACTAGGGTTTGAAAAGAACATGAGTATCATTGTTATGTGAGAGTGGTTGATAAGCATTGTTGGGAATATTTTGAGTGAATGTCATACGCTTGGACTAGGGTTTGTAAGGAAGGATTGTTTCATTGAGTGATTGGTTGAGTAGAGTTGGTTGAGCCTAGTCAAGTGGGTGTGTGAAGTGATTGTTCAAGTTCCATAAAACAAAACTATTCTATATTCTAAATTGAATTGAGAAAGTGACTGAGTATTGAGTTGAAGCATATTGAGTCTCTAACAATTCTCTGTATGTTTCTAAAAGAGTGATTGAAAGTGATTGAGCATTGTGATGAGTATAGAACATATTGAGTCTCTAAAAATTCTCTTTATGTTTCTATGAGATTGGACAAGTTCTAGTGTGGACTTGTTGTGCAGATTTGAGACAAGTCTTTGAGAAGACTTGTGGACAGATTTGGGTAAGCTTTTGTGGAAGCTTACAATACAGATTGAGAGTATATTTGGATAAGTTCTTGTGGGAACTTATTGAGTAGATTGGACAAGTTCTAGAGAGGACTTGTGGATAGATTGGTGTGAGATTTTATGGAAGCTTACAAGGCAGATTTGAGACAAGTCTTTGAGAAGACTTGAGAATAGAGTTGATTGATTGATTTGTTCAAACCTTGAGTTAAGGTTTGGGGCAGATCCAATAGAGTTGATTTGAGATTGAGTCAAGCTTTGAGTTAAGGCTTGAGGATAGATATTGAGGATATATTTGTGCTAGACCGAAGGACTATGTTTAGTATAGATTTGAGGATAGATTTTGGTGTAGATTTGAGGACAGGTTTGTGCTAGACCAGAGACAGAGATTGAGGATAGATTTGTGCTAGATCGATGGACTATGTTTAGTGCAGATTTGAGATAGAGCTTTGGAGGTGATAGAGTTGAGGACAGAGATCTCCAGCCAGAGCAGGGAAGACAGGTGTCTTCTGTGGATAGAGTTCCATTTGCTAAGGGTAGTGGAGGTAGAGGTCTTCTAGAGGATCACCAACTAGAGCAGAGATTAGGAGATTGGTGTCTCTTGTGGATAGAGATCCATGAACTTGATTAGGATATTGGTGTCTCCTATGGATAGAGATCCATGAACTTGATTAGGGGATTGGTGTCTCCTTTGGACAGAGGTCCATAAATATTGTAATAGGGAAAGGATTCCCAAGAGATTGATTGAGAAAATTTTAGTGAAATATTTTCTCCGTGGAGTAGCCCACATTGGGTGAACCACGTAAATTCTGGTGTCTCAATTGTGTGTGGTGATTTATGCATTGCTTTGATTACTGCTATTGATATTGCTATCTTTACATTGCATAATATTGATTGGGAAAGAAAAAGTAAAAAGTGGTCTTATACTGTTCACCCCCCTCTTAGTATAAGCTTGTGTTCTTCAATTGGTATCAGAGTGGGTTCCTTCGGAAGAGTTTAATAACTTGAAGGAAAAGCTAACAAGAACATAATGGATTCTAAGAATGGACCTTCAGATAATTTAGTACCAGTATTTTATGGAAGTGATTATGTATATTGGAGTTTGAGAATGAAGATATACCTGAAGGCACTTGGCAATGAAGTCTGGGAAGCAGTTGAAAATGGATACGTATCCCTCAGTTGATCCACCTACAGATAAGGAAGGTAAGCTTCTACAACATTACAATTCAAAAGCAATGAATGCACTTTTGAGAGGTTTGCATAGAATAGAGTCCATAAAAGTTATGCATTGTCAAGATGCAAAAGGAATGTGGGATAAGTTGCAAAATATATATGAAGGAGATAAAGGTGTCAAGAAAGCAAAGATATGAAATCTCAAAGGACAATTTGAAGAGTTAAGAATGAAATATGAGGAGAACATTAGTACCTATCTACTTCGAATCGATGAGGTTGTTAATGCTATGCAAGGACTTGGAATGAAGGTTGATGAATCGGATGTCTGTGATAAGGTCTTAAGATCTCTTCCAAAAAGATTCAGTGAAAATATTTTTGCTATAGAAGAGTCAAAGGATGGTGATTCTTTGACAAGAGATATGTTGCTTGGTATTCTTACAGCTTTTGAGTTAAGAACAAAAGAGCCTATTCCCCAGAAGGAAGCAACCTTCAAAGCAATCAAGAAGACAAAGGGTAAGAAGTCAGAATCAAGCAATGAGTCATCCAGTGATGAAGAAGCTAATTATGGCAGAAGGAATAAGGATTCAAGAAGATCCAGAGATACAAAATCTGTTAGATGTTTCAATTGTGGAAAGTATGGTCATTATGCAACTGATTGTCAAGAAGCAAAGAATAACAATGATGAAGAAAAACATGATCACAGGAACAGGGAATCAGAAAGATACAAGCACCAAAAGAAAAGCAAGGATGGACAAAGCAAACAAGGAAAGAAGTTCTTTCAAAGAAAAAAGAGGAGCTACTATGCGGATAAGGCAAGTAAGTACTCAAGTGATAGTGATGCTAGTCTTTTAGACAATGATAGAGATGAAGTCCTATTTATGATTGAAGAAAAAGAACCAGTTAAGAATAGGACCCCAGTAATTCTCAAGTGTTTTAGATGTGGTAACTTTGGACATCTTGAAGATAGTTGTACAAGGAATGGTTATAGTTTTAGTGATGATGAATATGAGGATGCACATGAAGGACCAGATGAAAAACTTCTAATGGCACTAGAAGAAGGAGAAGGTGATTCTATAGAAGACAAGTCAAAAGAAAATGTAGATGTGGACAAAGGCAAACAAATAGAGGAAGAATCAGATAAAGAAGGATATGATCTTAAGGGAGAACTTATCTATGCTCTTGAAATAGTAAAGAAGGTAAGAAAGCAAAACTCTAAATTAGAAGCTCAGTTTCAAGAATGTGATGAAGAGAGAAGAATGCTTATAGAGGATCTAGACAAATCAAAGGCTAAGACAAAGAAATTCAAGGATAAGCTAGAAGCAAAGGTCTTAGAATGTGAAAGGTTAGAACAAGAAGTAGCCCTACTAAGGGAAGATTTAGAAGACTCCAAAGTCAAGCTAAAAGGGTTCAAAAATAGCTCAAATAATTTAGATAAGTTCATCAAGATACAAAAGCCTACATCAAGCAAAACAGGTCTTGGTTTTGAACAGGTTCAAAAGAAACAAGAAGAAAAGTCAACCTCAAGTTATGGAGGAGAAGAAACTTCAGATGAAGACACTTCAGAAGATGACAGCGTAAGAGGAAGTGAGACATCTGAGGATGAGTTGGACAACAGAAAGCTCAACAAGGATAGGAACAATGCACAAAGAAGAAACAGATGGAACAACAATCAGAATAGGAGACCAATGAGGTCAAGACAAGGAAGTTTCAATGGAAGATGTTTTTCATGTCACAGGTTTGGGCACATGGCTTCATAGTGCAGGACACATGAAAGATAGGTATATGGGAACAGATAACCTTTCAATGGGTATTGCTACTCATGTAATCAGTTTGGTCACAAGGCAATGAATTGCAGGGTTCATGACAGAAGAGGATATGGCTTCACTAGGAGAAATCCTAAGACATTTGCACCTCCAAGGAATAACAACATTAAGTGTTATAAGTGCAATAATTATGGTCACACAACAAAGTGGTGTAGAGAAGACATTCCAGAATCAAGTATGAATAGGAACAGGAACAAGAACATGAACATGGATATGAATAGGAACATGGACATGGATATGAACAAGAACAAGAATGTGGACATGGATAGGAACATGGACATGGAAAGGAACAGTCAAAGGAATCAAAAGGATCAGATAAGAAGAAAAGAGGATAAAGGTAAAGAACAGTGCTTTCTGGGAGTAGAAATACTCCCACCCCAGAATTAACCACCTCAAAAGGAGGTGGGGGAGGGGCTAAGCTAAGAGGCTCATTCTTAGCCCCGAGCCCCAAAGGTGACCCTTTGCCATTGATGTCAAAGGGGGAGAGATTTGAGTAAGGGGGAGAGATTTGGTATTTGAGTAAAGAGGAGAGATTTGAAAAGAGTATTGAGCTAGGGGGAGCAATGTCCTAGGGGGAGCAGAACCAAGAAAAGGTTAAGTTTCTAGTAAAAATAATTTGGGTTGCCATCAATGACAAAGGGGGAGA
The DNA here is from genome assembly GCA_028583015.1 of Wollemia nobilis. Classification (NCBI taxonomy): domain Eukaryota; kingdom Viridiplantae; phylum Streptophyta; class Pinopsida; order Araucariales; family Araucariaceae; genus Wollemia; species Wollemia nobilis. Next base: position 181,586 of record JAQPPZ010016766.1, on the reverse strand, counting down.
TTGTTGGACATTTTGAGTCAAAGTTGTCATTGATGTCAAGGAACGAAGTCATCATTGATGTCAAGGAATATGTCAAGGAACAATGCAAAGGTTAATGGCAAAAAGCTTCATAATATTTTTAATATTATGTGGAAGCATATGAAGGGTTTTTATTAAAACCATGGGTGAGCAAAAATAAAAGGTTTTTCCTTAAAACCAATGGTGGCACAAGTAAAAGGTTTTTCTTAAAACCGATGGTGGCAAAAAATAAAAGGTTTTTCCATTAAAACCATGTGAGCAAGTTGTAAGGTTTTTCTAAAAACCTAAAGAGGCCCTTAAGTTTGGTTTAAGGCCAAAAGACCATGTTAATTATTAAATTATAATAATTAAATTCTTAAAGAATTTAATTTATTATATTTAATAAATTGCCAAAGCTAAAGTTTGGGCGCATTTCATAAAGTTTGGGCACCGGTTTGTTCACGTGCAAAGTTGCCCCCCTTTCGTTGATGTCACCGATTTCTAGACGACGTCCTCACCATCGACGTGGAGCAATGAAGGCGTATGGTATATAAATACCATAGCCTTCTCAAAGGTAAGGCATCCACTCACATCCACCAAAAATAATTAACATCGGTTTTCATGTGCAATTCCCTCGTGACAGTAGTTCGTGCAAAGTTTTTGGACAACGTGAGTGAAGGAGCCAATTCGTGGCTCGTGCAAATAGTGGAAGTCAAAGGGCATAAGGTAGTGGAGGTTCCAAAGGGAGCACATGGCTCCACGATGTTGGGAGCCACGGTGAAAGCGCTTGTGGAGAGAAGCGCTCAGTTCGAATCTTCGTGCAATGCAAAGTGGTAACACTCTTTTAAATTAAAATATTTTGATTTTTGACTTAGGCTAAGGTTAGTCTTAGGAGAAATAAGGAGGTAAATGATTTTGGATTTTTGCCTAAGTTAAAAAGGAAGTTTTGTGGGTTTTATAAAGTGTTTGCTGAAAATTTAAGTGGTGGGTAAAAATTCTTTTACCTTAGAAAAGGAAATATTAGTTGTTGCATTATTTTTCAAAAGAATTATCTTTAAAAATGCAATGTTAAAGTAGGGAGTCATAAGTAGAAATTGGATTGATTTTTGAAGAATAAAATTCTGAAGTGGCTTATGTCAAATATGATTGATTGAGATAAATTTGTGATGAGTTAGGGTTTTTGAGAAGTGAATATTCAAACTATTGTGGTGTTGGATATTATTTTAAGAAAGGAGTAATAAGGTGTATTTGTGAGTGGGTAGAAAAATTAAGCGGTCATAGGATTTAGAGAAAAATTAAGCGGTCATAGGCTTCGGGTTCAACGCTTTGTAGAAAAAATTAAAGCCATATTCTAAGGTTTTAAAATGGATGAATCAGACAACCCAAATTTGAAACCAGATATTGCACAAATTTGGAACAGAAAGAAACGAGGGTTTCCGTGATTCCGCACCAAAAATTATTACCGACGTGATGTAATTCTTGGTCCTCAAATCCATGGAAAAATTTAGAGGTGGGCATTCACATCACGTGTACGATGATAAATGTGCAGTTGTCTAGTATTTAATTTTCAAGGATTTCACAAGGGTTTCAAATAATTTCATGATTCGAAAAGGGTTTTTATGATTTCGTGAGGGTTTCAAATAATTTTGGCAAATTCGGCAAGGATTTCAAATAATTTTGGCAACTTTGGAGGGGGGTTTCAAATAATTTCGATAAATTCATTGAAGATCAAGGGTTAAAATAAGAGGGTTTTGAGTGCATCCCTTTGTGTGAATGAATTTTTTGTCAAGCGGTTGTACGAGGGTTTCATCTGGGTTGAGTGCAAGCAGATCCAGAGGTTGGTTTTTAGGGCCTTCGGGCCCTGGCGGCCAATATTTTTGTGGTTTATACTCAATATTTTAGCAGGATATGGTGCAAGGGATCCAATATGGGTTAGAAATTTGTCTTCCAATAGATCATGCTGTGAACTTGAGTGACAACGACTTCCAATTTGCTGCACAAAATAAAAGTGAAAACCATACCTTTCCTCGGCGTCTAGGGCAAGGATTAAAGAGATCACGAAACAAGTTTCAAGCAGATGATAAAAAAATGGCTCAGATCTCAAGTAAATCTGGTGCTAAGGTGCACCCACAAAATAAATCTACTATGCAAACCCCTGTCAAGGGTAAGAATTTTGAAGACTCAGCCCCAAAAATGAATTTTAGGGATGCCCTCCGTGGTGGACAGCCTCAGCCCAATGCTAATATTAATCTTAGGGCTTCCCATAAACCTCTAAGAAAGCCCAAGATTGATCCCAGGAAAATGGAGTCAGGATGTCTTAAAGCAGTTGATGGAACTCCTATTGTTAAGCTTGATATGGGTAACATTCAAACTGGCATTGAAGATCTGGAAAAAAGAGGACTAATTTGTCGGTTCGTGGGTTTTCGTCCGAGCCTACCTGCTTTCAAAGTCTAGGCTGCAAAAAGCTGGAAAACTAAAGGTGAGTTACAAATCTCTATCTATCCAAATGGTTATTTTCTTGTTTTATTTGCAAATAATGAAGATAGAGAGAAAACTTTTCAAGGGGGTCCCTAGTTTTTTGGAAGGGCAGGGCTTTTCATGAAGCCCTAGCATACTAAATTTAAAGCCGAAGAAGAGATGCCTTCTATAGCTCCCGTGTGGGTTAGACTCTTTGGCCTCCCTATTGAATTTTGGAATCCTACTATTTTTTCTTCAATTGGGAACTCTTTAGGAACTTTTATGATGACTGTTGATTGTACTCAAAATTTTGAACATATTATTTATGCTCGGATTTGTGTTTTAATGGATTTTGACAAACCCCTACCTAAAAATATCACATTACAATTTGGGGAAGACACTTGGGAGCAAGTAGTGGACTATGAGAACATTCCTTTTCGTTGTAGAATTTGCCATGAATATGGTCATTTGGCTAGTGCTTGTCCAAATAAAATTCTTGATCAAAAGAAAGAAGATATAAACTCAGCAGGTTTCCAACTGCCTAAGAAGAAGAACACTAAAAAAAAACCAGTTATGAAAGATCAATCAAAGTCATCTGCTAATATGTTTGAAATCCTTTCCACAAATGATGTCCCAAGTGAGGAAGGGGAAATAGTAGAAACAAAAATCTTAGAAACACAATTTAAAAATGAAGGGAAGAACTCAGAGATAAACCAACAAATCAAAGGTTTTCAACAGGAAAAAAAGGAGAAAATTTACACAAGAAAAACAATCCTTTAAATGTCAAAACTTCAAATAATACAGGTCCCAATATAGACTCTATTGAACCCTCTAGTAAAATTTTGGCTGTGTACGAGCATTCTTCAAGGTTACAAGCCATCTCAGATTCAATTGGAGTAAGTCAAGAAATAGGGAAAAAAAACTGAAGATGGATTCTAATCAAAAGGCAGGTCGCAAGACCAATCAATATCATATGGTAAAAGAAGGTGAAAAGCTTGTAGAGGAAGGTAAGATTAATGCCCTTCCCAATTTTTTTAGCACTGGTATTAATGAAGATCATCACTTGGAATATTAGAGGACTCAAAGGGAGTCTTTCAAAACAAAATGAAATTAGAAGAATGATTCAGATAAATCATCCACATCTTGTTTTCCTTCAAGAAACGAAGATGTCAATGGAGGATATGGACTCAATTGCTAGTAAAATTTGGCCAACTAGAAAAGTGGTTTCCCTCAGTTCCCAGGGGACTTCTGGTGGCATTGCTTGTCTTTGGGACCCAAAAGAGGTAGTTATTCACCATATGGTTGGCAGTTTGGGTATTTTGGCTATAGCTATTCAAAGTAGACATTCCAACCAAATTATGCTCTGCATTACTATTTATGCTCCGACTTCTTTGGAGGAAAAAAGAAGTCAATGGAAGAATATTACTCACATTATCTCTCATTTTCCTGAAGCTTGGATCTTGATTGGAGGAGATTTCAATACCATCCTCTCTTTGGATGAGAAAATGGGAGGAAACAAAAATTTGGACAAAAGTACTGACCTCATGAGCGAATATATTTTAAACCTCCATCTTGTGGACATCCAACCAGATAATGGCCTTATGACTTGGTCTAACAGAAGGCAAGGCTTAGCGTGTATAATGGAGAGATTGGATAGGTTTTTGCTCTCTAAAAATTTCTTAATCCAGGGTCACATTCCTAAAGTGAAGACTCTTAACAATGCTGGTTCGGATCACTTGCCAGTCATGGTGGAAATCTGGAAAACCAATGTGAGTTTCTCTCCTTTTCATTTTCAATTAATGTGGCTTAGAGATAGTTCCTTTAGACCTCATGTGCAACAATGGTGGAAGGAAGGTAAGCCTAGGTATGGGACTAAGATGTTCTATTTTTCTAAAATACTACAATACATTAAATCCAAAATCAAGACTTGGAACTGGAAGGAGTTTGGGGATGTTCATAAAAAAAACATGAAGTTATTGCTCAACTTGAAAACTTGAATAAGAAAATCCGTTTAGATGGCCTCACAGAGAATAGAAGTGCAGATGAAATTAAGCTCACAACTCAGTTAGAGGAATGGGAAAAAAGAGAACTCTTATGGAAGTAGAAATCTAGAATTCAATGGCTCAAAGAAGGAGATCGAAACACAAATTTCTTCCACAAATCTCTTCTAGCTCGTAGATCTCACAACTTTATTTCTTCCCTAAAATCAGATTCTGGAGATGTCGTCTATACTTGGGATGGCATGAGCTCTATTGTTGTCGATTACTTTTCCAATATTTTTGCTGCTACTCCTCTTGACTCAACTTCTCAACAAAATGTTCTTCAAGCTATCCCTTCTCTTATCACTTCTGAGGAGAACTCTATTTTAACTACTCCTGTTACTATCAATGAGCTTCAACATGTAGTTTTTAAAATGCAAAAAGGGAAAACCCTAGGTCCTGATGGTTTTCCCATTGAGTTCTACCAAGAGTTCTGGGATATCCTTCATGCTGATTTATTAGAGGTGGTGGAAGAAGCCAGGAAAGCCAAAGATATTTTGAAGGTTATCAATAAAACTTATATTACTCTTGTTCCAAAAGCTCAAGAGGTTGATCACATCTCAGCTTTTAGACCTATTGCTTTATGTAATGTTCTCCTCAAAATCATTACTAAGATCATGGCAGAAAGGTTGAAGCCTCTTTTGCATAAGATTATTTCCCCTGAACAAGGGGGTTATGTGGAAGGGCGTCAAATAGTAGATGAGATAGTTCTAGCTCAGGAAGCCATCCATTCCATGGATATGCAAAAATCTCCTTCCATGTTCATTCGGTTAGACTTATCCAAAGCTTATGACAGAGTGGATTGGCACTTCCTTATCAAAGTTTTGAGGCAATTTGGTTTCTCTAAGCATTGGATAGATTGGATTATGGGATGTATCTCTTCAGTTTCCTACTTAGTTCTTATCAATGGTAGGCCTTCTCAGTCGTTCCCTGCTTCCAGAGGTATTAGGCAAGGTGACCCGCTTTCCCCTTATTTATTCATCATTCTTGTTGAATGCTTGGGGAGGACTATAACCAAGAAGAGGGATAACAAAATCCTTGAGGGAGTTACCATTGCTCATGGAGCTAGACCTATCTCTCATCTTCAATTTGTTGATGACTCTACTCTTTTAGGTAAAGCTACAGTTAAGGAAGCTTCTAACTTTAAGCAAATCATTAGCTATTTTTCTAAGGCTACTGGGCAGTTGATCAATGAAGACAAATCTAAAGTTATTTTCTTTCACTGCTCTGCTAGACAGGAATCCATGGTCTTGGATAAATTAAGATATAATAAGTCCTCCCTTCCGATCACTTATTTAGGTATTCCCATCAATATTCAAAGGCAAAAAAAAATATTGGAATTGGTTGTTGGACAAAGTCAAGAAGAAAATTGGAAAATGGACCAATAGGTGGCTTTCTTCGGGGGGTAGAATCACCTTGGTAAAATCAGTCCTTCAAGCTATTCCTATTTATGTTTCTTCCATGTTGAATATCCCAAAGGCCATTCTTCGAGATCTAGATCAAATCAGTCATCGATTCCTCTAGAGTGGTACTAAGGAAAAAATAAAATGGGCCTTGGTGAAATGGGACACTTTATGTCTTCCTAAGAATCAAGGGGGTTAGGATTCCGATCTTCTATTAATAACAACAAAGCTTTAGCTGCTAAATTATATTGGAGAATGTTGCATAACCCCAATGCTCTTTGGGCCAATAATCTCCGTGCTAAATATGCTGAGAACAAAAGTCCTGAAGACCTTGTTCGCTATCATCTTCCTACCAAAGGTTCTCCCATTTTAGCAGTTCTTAAGATTGGTGAGGATTTGATAAAGAAAAATTTATTTTGGATCATTCATAATGGTCAACAGGTAAATTTTTGGATAGATTCTTGGGATGGTCACAAGCCTTTGATAACTCACTTTCCCGATTGGAGGCCTTGGATGGAGGAGCTTCACCGAGCTAACTGGATAAAGGTGGCTAATTACTATCGGTACCATACTGGTAATTCAAAGGTTGGTAGATATTGGATCCCTATTGAGGACTGGCCTATTCAAATCCTAGAAAGGTAAAGACAAGATATCCAAGGCATCCTTCATATGAGGTCTCTCTCTTGGTCCCATGAAAAATATTGTTTTGGATGGAACATCACTACTAAGGGTGAGTATTCAGTTGCTCAAGGTTATTTGACCTTATGCTAGAATAATCCCAACCAATATTCTGACATATTTTCTCAGTTGTGGGCTCAAAATATTTGGCCTAAGGTGAGGTTCTTTATTTGGCTTTTATTGCATCGTAGGGTGCTTACTGGTGAGCAACTTATGAAGCATGGTTTTCATGGCCCTTTTAGATGTGAAATGTGTGGAGAGAATGTAGAAACTCTCAACCATATTTTTATTGAGTGTACTTTAGCCTCTGAGCTATGGAGGAGAATGGCCACTTTACTTGGCTTACAGTGGTCCAATTTTTCAACTTTTGAACAGATTTGGAGGGATTGGCCTAAACAAGAGGGTGTTGATCATTTTATTAGGCAGTTAGTTTGGATGGGTTCTACCATTCTTCTTTGGAATATCTAGAATGAAAGGAATAATCAAATTTTTAATCAAGATAGGAAGGATATTCACTATATTTGGTAGAAGACCATAGCCAACTTAGTTGAATCAGTCCATCAACTCCTTAATCACCCCCAAAACTTCCACCAAAAATGGGATCAAGTGATGCAAATATTGAAGATTAAATCTGCTAAGGGCAACCATCTTAAAGGGAATGTAAGTATTTGTAAGATGGATAGGACAAGAAATTGGCAACCTCCTCCTAAGGATTTTGGTAAAGTCAATACTGATGGAGCCTCTAGAGGGAACCCTGGAAAAGCTAGTGCGGGAGGAATTGGTAGACTTTCAGATGGCTCCCTGGTTTTTACTTTTGCTGAGAATTTGGGTATTCTTTCCAATAACCTTGCTGAGGGGTATGGTATCCTCAGAGGCCTTCAGGAGGCTACTAAGGTTGGATGGGAAAAGGTGTTAGTGGAGTCTGACTCTCAACTCATGATTAATATTTTGAAGAATCCTTCTAAGAATCATAAGGTTGATTGGAGAATAAAAAGAATTATTGAGAAGATTCAATTAATCTAGAGGGGATTTTTGAAAGTTGATTACAATCATGTGGTCAAAAATCAAAACAAGAGTGTTGATGCTTTAGCTAATTGGGCTTTGGACAAAGGTGATCTTATTTGTTATGGCCACCCTCCTAGATGGTGGGCTTCACAAATAAGGGAAGCTCTTCTTTCTATAATTTCTTTGGATGGCTCCAGTTCTGAAGGTACCTAGTTTCTTCTTGCTTTATTTTTGCTTCTCTTTTATGTTAATTTTATTTTTTTTTGAGGTGTGTACATTTTTTTGTTTTGTTTTTTGTTGTTCTTGTGTTTTTGTTGTTTTGTGTTTTTTCTATTTGTTCTTGTGTTTTTGTTGTTCTTGTTCTTGTGTTTATGTATGTTTGTGTTATTTCGTGTTTTTTGTAAGTGTTTTCTATGTTTTTTGTTTTTGTTTACTGTCTGTTGTTGGTTGTTTTTTTTTTTATTTTTATTTTTATTTATTTATTTTGTAGGTTTTGTTTGTTTGTGTTTTTCATGTTTTTGTTGGTTATGTCTTTGTAGTGTTCTGTTGTTTTTGTCATGTTTGTGTTTTGGTATGTTGTTCTTGTGTTTTTTCTATGTGGTTCGTGTTGTGTTTTTTTTTTTTTTTGTGCTTGGTTGTGCTTTATCTTTTTGACACACTCAAGGAGCATGTTTTTTATTTTATTTTTTATTTTTATTTTTTATTCTTATTTTTATTTATTTATTTATTTTATATCTTATTGTGTGTTTGTTAGCTCCTTGAGTATGTCAAAGGTGGTAGGCCAGGATCGTACCCTGGGCGATTTTGGTGGAATGGATACCCCTGCCTCCTTGGGTCTTACCCGAAAGTGGCATCCCTTTTGGGATGTTTTCCACAAATAAAGGTGTATTTGTGAGTGATTATATGATTTGTATTGTTTGTCTAACTTCCTTGAGATTTGCAAAGTGATGTTTATGGTTGTGACAAATTTGTGTGGTCTACTTCTCATCAAGCAAAAAGGTATGGGCACATTTTTCCATAGTTGAGTTGATTTGTTGATTTTTTGGAAAATAAGTTTGGAGTGAAAAGGACTTGATTAGGGTTTCCTTATTGAGTGTGTTGAGTAAATACTTCAAGGTTTTATGGAATAAAGAATTGTTGTTAAAACCGTGTTTTATAAGAATTTTTGTTGAAGCCATTGGTTGTGTGAGGAACTTGAACTAGGGTTTGAAAAGAACATGAGTATCATTGTTATGTGAAGATTGTGTTATAAGCATTGTTGTTGAAGTGAGTTGTTGAGTGAGGAACTTGAACTAGGGTTTGAAAATAATATGAGTATCATTTTTATGTGAAGATTGTGTTATAAGCATTGTTGTTGAAGTGAGTTGTTGTGTGAGGAACTTGAACTAGGGTTTGAAAAGAACATGAGTATCATTGTTATGTGAGAGTGGTTGATAAACATTGTTGGGAACATTTTGAGTGAATATAATACGCTTAATCTAGGGTTTTTAAGGAAGGATTATTTCATTGAGTGATTGGTTGAGTAGAGTTGGTTGAGCCTAGTCAAGTGGGTGTGTGAAGTGATTGTTCAAGTTCCATAAAACAAAACTATTCTATATTCTGAATTGAATTGAGAAAGTGACTGAGTATTGAGTTGAAGCATATTGAGTCTCTAACAATTCTCTTTATGTTTCTATGAGATTGGACAAGTTCTAGTGTGGACTTGTTATGCAGATTTGAGACAAGTCTTTTAGAAGACTTGTGGACAGTTTTGGGTAAGCTTTTGTGGAAGCTTATAATACAGATTGAGAGAAGATTTGGATAAGTTCTTGTGGGAACTTATTGAGCATATTGGACAAGTTCTAGAGAGGACTTGTGGAAAAATTGGTGTGAGTTTTTGTGGAAGCTTACAAGGAAGATTTAAGATAAGTCTTTGAGAAGACTTGAGAATAGAGTTGATTGATTGATTTGTTCAAAACTTGAGTTAAGGTTTGGGGCAGATCCAGCAGAGTTGATTTGAGATTGAGTCAAGATTTGAGTTAAGGCTTGAGGAAAGATATTGAGGATAGATTTGTGCTTGATGTAAGGATTGTGTTTAGTACATATTCGAGGACAGATTTTGGTGTAGATTTGAGGATAGGTTTGTGCCAGACCAAATATAGAGATTGAGGATAAATTTGTGCTAGATCGATGGACTGTGTTTAGTGTAGATTTGAGATAGAGATTTGGAGGTGATAGAGTTGAGGATAGATATCTCCAACCAGAGCATGGAAGATAGGTGTCTTCTATGGATAGAGTTCCATTTACTAAGGGCAGTGGAGGCAGAGGTCTTCTAGAGGATCACCAACAAAAGAAAATATTAGGATATTGGTGTCTCATGTGGATAGAGATCCACGAACTTGATTATGAGATTGGTGTCTCCTATGGAGAGGGATCCATGAACTTGATTAGGGATTGGTGTCTCCTTTGGACAGAGGTCCATAAATATTGTAATAGGGAAAGGATTCCCAAGATATTGATTGAGAAAATTTTAGTGAAATATTTTCTCCGTGGAGTAGCCCACATTGGATGAACCACGTAAATTGTGTGTGGTGATTTGTGCATTGCTTTGATTACTGCTATTGATATTGCTATATTTACATGACATAATATTGATTTGGGAAATAAAAAGTAAAAAGTGGTCTTAAACTATTCACCCCCTCTCAGTATAAGCTTGTGTTCTTCAATTTGAACTTCATAAGGAATGTCATATTTCCATGTAAGAATGTTAGTCATATGAACTCCAAAATTTGCCAGACTATCCATTGCACTATTGGCCTCTCTGAAGGTGTGCTGGACTATGACTTCATACATATCAAGGATCATCCTCGTAGCATCCTAAATGTAATAATTGACCCTCCAAGAAGGATTACTACTATTTTTAATGTAACTGATAGTATTGAGAGAGTCTCCTTCAAAAATTAACCTGTTGAGAATTTTTTTTGCAAGGGAAAGACCTCTCCACATGCTCTTGGCCTTAGCAACATGATTGGTTTGAACTCCTAATCCTTCAGCATAGGCTAGGATGACTTCTCCATGATGATTCCTAAGGATGCCCCTCGCTCCCACTTTACCTAGGTTTCCTTTAGCAACACCATAAAAATTCAATTTGAACCAACCTATTGGAGGTGGAATCCACTTAGAATTTATTCTGGGGTTGGAAAAGGGTTGAAATTCCTCAAGGAAAAGGTCTAAGGATCTACCTAGGGTAGCTTCAAAATTGGAAGCAGAGTAAGGAGGAGGAATGAGGGTGGCATTTTCCTTAGCACAGGATAGGATTTTTCTAGAGATCAGCTCTAGAATAGTAGCACATTGGGAAAAAATTCTATGGTTTCTCTCAAGCCAAACTTACCACATAAAGTGGTCAAGATAAGTTTTCCAAAGGAATTTGAGGTAGTGGTTATGAAAAGGATTTGGCCATTGGAGGAAAATATCGATGATAGAGCAGGGTTTGGCCCACAAGATATGGAAAGCTTAGAAAATGGAGTCAAGGATGGATGAGGAATAAGGGCAATGAAGGAAGAGGTGAGGGGGATTCCTACACAAAAAAATATAAAGGACACCTATTTGGGAGGATAAACCATTTTTTAAACAAATTATCAATAGTAAGGATCGTCTCTTGAATGGTGAGCTAGGTGAAGAAAGAAACCTTGGTAATGAGGGATTTTATCCATACCAGATTACAGGGAAACAAAGTATCCTCATTGTCAAGAAGAAGTTCATAAGAAGTTTTGATAGAGAATCCTCCACTCTCTGAGGGATCCCAAATAAGGTGATCTTTAGGGTTACTGATGGGTATGATGGTAGCATGTAGGAGGGAATTCATACTAGTGGACTCTACTGGATGAGAACTACATCCGATAGTTTTCCATCTGGTTCTATTATCCTGATTTCTTAAGAAATCTGAGACTTTGAGTCCTATCATGAGACCTATGTAGGCTTTAATTTTGGACAGAAGAGGTTCTTCAATGAGTGGATTTTATGTGATCCACTTGTCATTCCAAAATTCTATGTTGCTATCATCCCCAAATCTCCATATTAGGCCTTTCTTCAAAATAATCCTAGTGTTGATGATGAATTTCCAGAAAGCAGATCCTCTTATGGGGGCAGTATCACTGAGGAAATTTGTGTCTTGGAGATATTTCCTTTGGACTATGGATGTCCACTCATTATGGATGTTGGTGACTAGATGCCAAGCTTGATTGGCCATAAGAGCTATGTTTAGAGAGTGGATTCTCCTGATCCCAATTCCTCCTTTGTCCTTAGGCCTGCAAACTTTATCCCAGGTGACAAGATGCAGGCGTTGTTTATTTTTTGTCCCAGACCATAATTTTTTTAAAATTTTTCTCAATTCTGTGGTACACCACAATAGGATCTTTAAAAATAGAAAGGAAGTATGCAGGAATGCTTTGAAGAGAGGCTAGAGTGAGGGTAATTTTAGTTGCTTGAGATAAAAGATTACCTTTCCATTTGACCAATTTCTTTTGAATTCTCTCAATAACGTTGTTCCACATAGAAACTGAAGGATGACCAGTGAACAAGGGGAGACCTATATAAGTGGTGGGGAGGGCTGCCACTTAGCATTCAAGGATTTTGGTGATCTTGTTCTGCCTCTAAATAGGGTATTAAGGAAATATAGCTTGCTCTTATTAAAGTTTAATTTTTGCCCAGTTTCTTCCTTGTAAAGGAGTTGAATGTACTTGATAACCTATGCCTCAAATACGGAAGCATGAGTGGATAGGATGGTGTCATCCAAAAATTATTGATGCGAAACAATATTATTTTGGTATGAAGCTCTGATTCCTTAAATGAGACCTATTCTACAAGCTGCTCTGATAGTCCATCCTAGTGCTTCAACAACAATGATAAATAATAGGGGGAAGATGGGATCCCCTTGTATAAGTCATCTACTACTCAAAAAGTATCTAGATGTGGAACCGTTAATAAGGATAGAGAACCAAGATGAAGAAATATATGCTTTGATTAATTCTACCAACTTGGGATGGAACCCAAAGTTAAGAAGGATGGCTAAAATAAAATCCTAGTTGACTCTATCGTAGACCTTGTTCATGTCAAGATTGAGAACAAAGGCGGGATTTTTAGTTTTAGAGGCAGAGTGTAAAGCTTCATGAATAGTGATGACACCATCCAGAATGGATCTACCTTGGACAAAACTTTATTTGGCAAGGATCAATGAGATTGGGCATGATGCTTTTCATCCTATTAACAATGATTTTAGTCTGTTTCTTATATGCAACATTTCATAGACTTATGGGTCTAAAGTTAGACATAGATTAAATCATGACCATATAGTAGTATTACAACAATTTAGAAATTATATATGTATCTTTGGACAAGATTTGAATTTGGGTTTCCTCCTTGAAAGTTGAGGGATATAGTGAGTTGAGCTTTGATGAGGCACTGAATTGCCACATTCAAAGACTTCTTTTGAATACTTTTAAGACTCATTTGGCATTATTTGTGATGTGGATTCATGTTAATTTTGGATAATTATGCATTATGTAGTAATATTTGCATGAGAAATAGGAAACTGCAAATACTCTGTTTTTACTGCTTTATTCATGTTTTTGCTGAAATCTGATTATAATTCTGCATTAATTAGGATATTATTCTCTTTAGGCAATTTGTGTATAAGTTTTATAGTCTTCCACAATGTATTCCACCGTTATGCACCTGTTTAAATTAACTGTTAGCGCCAAAAAGTTGTCAGGATGAAAACTGTGCAGGATAGACTGGACTTTGTCATACAAATTCCAGCCAGCTGTATTTCTACAGCATGGCATGGAATTTGTCCGCCCCAACTCAAATCAAGGATGGAACTAGTCTCCTGGGTGTCCAAAGAAGCCATATCTGCCGCTACAACCAGTCATACAAACCTTTGAAGACAACACAACAGTTTTCCTATTCTGTCGCCTGATATTTCGAAACAACTCCGAAATGAGCGCAGATAGTCTAAACTGCTCAAATATGTTGTTGAAAGAAGGATAAAATGGTGGTTGAGCTATTTCAAGAGATACCTTATCCAAATCTACATCTGTTCCTCACTTGGGAATGCTCCAACACTACAAGAGGATAAGGATTGAAGGGTTCAAACCCTGGATTCAAGAGAAGACTTGGACTAAAACTGTTGTAACAAACCTAAATTATAGCTATAAACCTTATCTGCAAGATGTTTTGTTTAGAATAAATAAGCGCTCCCATTTGGTTGAGCAATATAGAGGAGAAGAAGTAGAAAATAGGTGTGAGTAGCATAAATCAGATTTTCTGTAATTTGTTGCAGTAATTCAGTATTCTGCAGGTTTTCCCTGCATTACTGTAATGTTGTTTTGATGAAATAAAAGAGTGCATCATTATTCATGTCTTATTCTGAGTTAAGTGTGAATAGTTAGTCAGCTTAGAAAGGTTTTACTTGCCTCCTTTGGTGCTGGAAGCAAGGGCCACTTCCAGGCCCAGGGGAGGACTTTTCTTCTGGCAGAATTCTGCTTATTCTGGTTGCAGCAAGACAGCAGGAAACTGACAGGTTCTGTAATTTTCTTAGGTTATTGCATAGATCAAATATTTCTTTCTATTTTTAACACATTTCAGATTTGCAACATTTCCAGAATTTCTATTGACATTAGGTTTTGCAATTATAAACATTTCAATTCTGTTATCTTTCCTGCAAAATGTGTGATGATTTCATTAGGAATTCGATTTACTTTCAGCCATTTCAATTTGTAATTCTCAGTCTTCAGTAGTATAGCTTTGCTTTTCTGTAGTAAGAGTGGATTTTCTTTATTTCCATGCATTTTTCTTTAGTTTTCATAACTTAGGATCATTTATGTTTCTGTCACAGGCAGTATTTTAGCATTTTTAGTACATTCATAGGAAAACCAAACACCCCAATACTAACTGTCCCATCAATAAGAGCTATGAACTAAAGGATCTGAATAATAGTCTGTTATACCCTACTCTCGCATACAGCCATGGACACCACCCTGGATTTGACACATATTTATTAAATGGTGAAGGATTAGACGACACTCATCATTTTTGGCGTCGTTGTCGGGAACTATAGGTGTTGTTAGTAAAGGTTTAACAGTCCAGAGACTATCCTGTTTTAGGTCACGGTCTTTGCGAAACTGAGATTAAGATGCTTTAGGACATAAGCATGAATGAACAGGCCTAGAGATGAAAGAGGAAGGTTTGTTAGTAGTAGGTCATTCCCAGGAGGGCGATCTTCACAAGAACTGCCTGTGTATGATTACCCTGAAAGATTAAAAAGAGAATCATCTTCTTCAACAGTTGAGCCAACTCAAGAACCTGCTGAAGGGGAAATTCATGAAAGACCTAGAGAAAGGACTCCTGATCCATTAGAACTAGCCGAACAAATCAAACCTGAACCAGAGCAAGAAATACCAATAGTACAGGTTGAACAAGACAATATGGCGGTCCAACCTACTGCTAGGACTTTTGAGTACCCTATACAATTAGCCGCTGGTCAGCCAGGGGCTATGAAAACTATTTCTCCCTCAGTATTACCAATCTTCAGGGGGACAGTTTTTGAAGATCCTGACCAATTCCTGTTTGAATTTAAGATCTTGTGTCAAACTTATGATTATATTATTGATAATCAAAAATTGAAGTTGTTTCCTTCTACTCTTAAGGATGCAGCATTACGATGGTTCATGAGTCTGGACTCAGATTCTATTCACACTTGGGCAGAAATGGAAACTGCATTCTTAGACAAGTATCAGGAATACTGTAGGGTACGTAATAGGAAGGATGAGTTGTTTCGGATTAGGCAAGAAGAAGATGAAAGTTTGGAAGATTATCTTGATCGATTTGCTTTCATTCAGAAATGAGTTGGTGGTATAGACGAAGATGTGTTAAAAGCTATCTTTTTGAGAGGACTAACAGATGAGTCTAAGGAAGTATTGGATATAATGGGAAAAGGAGATGTTTATCAAATTGATTTTGATGACATTATGGAGCTATGTAGAAATTATTCTCGAACTAGGCATAGAAGGAAGAAGAAGAATCCTACTAATGTGGATACCAAGGAATTAATGGAAGAGTTAGCCAATATGAAGACTGACATTCTGGTTCAACTAAACTCTGCATTTGGGGAACGACTTCCAAAAGGCAATTCTTCATCACCTTTATCCATCTATTGTCCTAGGTGCAGGAATAAGCATGCCCTACAAGATTGTCCATTAGACAAAACTACAATATCAGCCATTTGTGGTATTTGTTCAAAGGGACATACAACTGATAAATGTCACTTTCTGCCCCATCTGAAGAATGTTTTAGAAACCCAAGCTGAGGAAATTAATGTGATAGGACAGAGACCGGGAGGAAATTTTGCAAATACTCCTCGTTGGGGACAAAATCCTTGGAACATGCCTTGGGGATACACAGAACCTCCTTTGCAACCCTGGCAGCATTCTTGGACAGCTCCTCAAGACTGGTCACATTCCAATTGGAATCAACCATGGCCTTCAAATAGTCAACCTTGGGTACAAAATCAACAAGGACAAAGGTGGGGACAACAATATCCATCTCAACAATGGTATCAAGCACCAAACCAACAATTTTTTCCAGCTCCTAATCAAAATTTCTAGGGAAGAAACCAACCACCACAAACACAACCAGTCAAGCAACCTCCACTCCCAGCTCAGCCTGTTGCTAACCCAAATAATAATAGACCTGGAGCTCCTATTTATGGAGCTGGGTCTGAGGAGTCTGCTACTGCAATCCATGTTCTTGACTGTAGTAACATCCAGTTAAGATCAGGGAGGGTTTTACCTGACCCTGCACCACCCACTATTGAAGAAATTGATGGACAACATGATTTTCCAAATCCAAAAATATTACAAACAGAAATGAAGGAAGAAAAAATAGACAAAGGGGAACCTGAACCTGCCTTAGTAAATCTGCCATATCCTGAAAGGTTTGATCAAACTATCTCAACCCCTGAATCAGAATTAATTGTTGAGTTAAGAAAAATGTCCATTTCACTTCCACTATTGCAGGCAATAAAGGAAGTACCTCTGATTAGAAAAACCATTCAGGATTTGTGCATTAGGAAACCTGGTAGGAAGAAGAAGGCCTTTCCAAAAACTGTGCAGGTAGAAGGGAAGTTGGCCGATCTGCTTTCTGGGAAGCTAGTCCCTCCTAAGTATGGTGATCCAGGGAGTCCAGTGGTTACCATCACTGTGGGATTGGTTAAAATTCCAAATGTACTTATAGATTTAGGAGCTGCAATCAATGTGATGACCAAAGAAACTATGCAAAAATTGTAGCTCAACAATCTGAGTCCTACTACCACTATTTTGGAAATGGCGGATAGGTCAGTAGCTAAACCAGAGGGAATTTTGGAGGATGTATCCATTGAAGTCTCTTCTTGGGAATATCCTATGGATTTCCTCGTGTTACAACCCAAAAATGCAGCTAATGGTTATCCTATTATTTTAGGAAGACCCTGGCTTGCTACTGCAGCTGCATTTATAGACTGCAGGTCAGGAGAAATGACCATCTCCAATGGTGTAGATTTGAAGAAAATCTCCTTGTATCCACCAGCCCAACCTTCAGCCAAATATTCTGGACAAATTTGGTATCCTGAATCTGAAGAAGAACAGGAAACTCTTGTCACCTTGGCCACTGTTGTAGTAAAAGAACATATTGAAGAACTGAATTCATCAGAAAGAGAAATATTTGAATATGAATCAGTCTTGGTAAAAACACTGCATGAAGAAGGCCTTAAGGATGACCAAATTATGATCCATCGATTGTTATGGAAGGATAATGAACACATTGCCGAGCCTATGACTTCCATTCCTTTACAAGAAAGCTCCTTCACACTGCCACATGGGTGGCACCATCATCTTCTAAATTCTTTTACTTGTCCTATGCAAATGATTCCATCAGGTATTACCTTTACACCAGAGTCCAGAGTATTTCATACTCTGCAGCCACATCATTGTCCATTGAATACATTAATCAGCAGTAAATATGAGGCTGTTAATTCTATTCTTCCTGGGGTCAAGCAGATTGAAATACAACCAGGAAAGTGTGTGAACATTAATAGTTGGTTAACTACTGAGCAAGAAGCCAAATTGTTTACTGTTGTACAGAGGCATATTCAAGCTTTTGCTTGGAATTACAAGGACATGGCTGGCATACATCCTGATGTATGTACACATAGGATATATACAGAAGATATTAAACCGGTAAGACAACCACAAAGACGCTTGAATCCTGCTCTAAAAGACATTGTTAAAGAAGAAATTGAAAAATTGTTGGATGTAGGATTCATTTATCCAATTTCAGATAGTAAATGGGTTTCACCATTGGTCATTGTTCCAAAGAAAAATGGGAAAATGAGAGTGTGTGTAGATTATAGGGAATTGAACAAGGTCACACACAAAGACCACTTTCCATTGCCATTTATAGACCAAGTGCTGGATACTCTTGCTGGTAAGAAGTTTTTCTGCTTCCTTGATGGTTTTAGTGGTTATAATCAGATCCAGGTTGCACCAGAGGATCAGGAAAAAACAACTTTCACATGCCCTTGGGGAACATTCACTTACAGAGTTCTACCTTTTGGTTTGTGTAATGCACCCGCAACATTTCAAAGAGCTGTAATAGCTATATTTTCTGATTTGACCAACGAGAGTGTAGAGATTTACATGGATGACTTCACTGTGTTTGGTGATTCTTTTGAGTATACCCTTGAACAACTTGAAAAAGTTCTTATACGCTGTGAAACATATCATCTATCACTCAATCCAGAGAAATGTTTCTTGATGATGGAAGAAGGGATTGTTTTAGGTCACCACATATCTGCTGAGGGAGTCAAAGTTGATCCCAAGAAAGTAGAAGTAATCAAAACCCTTCCTCCTCCAAAAACTCAAACTGATGTACAAAGTTTTTTAGGACATATTGGCTTTTATCGTAGATTTATTGCCAATTTTAGTACCATTGCTAATCCAATGTTTACATTATTAACAAAGGATTCTGAATTTGTTTGGTCTGCTGATTGTCAGAAGTCCTTTGAAACTTTAAAGGACAAATTAACCACTCCACCAGTACTGAGAGGCCCTAAATGGGAGTTGCCTTTCCATATTCAAACTGATGCTTCCAATACTGCTATTGGAGCAGCGCTAGGCCAAATTGAAGATGGGCAGCATTATGCCATATACTACATTAGTAAAAACTTGACTGGAGCTGAAAAGAACTACACCACAACTGAAAAAGAATTCTTATCTGTAGTATATGCCATTAATAAGTTTAGACACTATATCACAGGGTATCCAGTATTCATCCACACAGATCATGCTGCTATAAAATATCTGATGAATAAACCCTTGGTTAGTTCACGAATTATTCGATGGCTAATATTACTGCAGGAATTTGATATTACTATAGTTAATAAGCCAGGGAAGTCTAATGTGGTGGCAGATTTTCTGTCAAGGTTACCCAATGCAGATACAACAGAGTTGGTTGAGGATGCATTTCCTGATGAAAAGTTGTTCGCAGTTTCTATACAAACTCCTTGGTTTGCTGATATAGCCAATTATTTGGTTTCAGGAAAGATTCCTTTTCATTTTACTCCTAGACAAAAAAAATAGTTAATTAGGCAAAGCTCATATTTTGAATGGATAGAGGGATTATTGTTCAAATGTGGCCCTGATCATGTTTTGCGCAGGTGTTTACGCATAGATGAAATATATGATGTCTTACGTGCTTGTCATGATGAACCATCAGGGGGACATTATTCAGTAAAAACTACCATTCGAAATATTTTGGGTGTTGGTTACTATTGGCCATCTCTGCACAAAGATGTGAAAAGGTATGTGAGAAATTGTGATGCATGCCAGAGAATGGGTAAACCTACCTTTACTAGTGAAATGCCCTTACAACCTCAATTAGGTACAGAACCATTTGAGAGATGGGGTTTAGATTTTGTAGGACCCATTGATCCTCCTTCCCAAGGGAAAGTACACATCCTTGTATGCACTGATTATGTAACCAAATGGGTAGAAGCCCGTGCTTTCAAACATGCCCGAGAGGAGAAAGTTGCTGATTTTTTGTATTCACAAATTTTTTTGCGATTTGGAATTCCCCATTCTATCACCACTGACCAAGGACCTAATTTTACTTCAAAATTTGTGGAAGCTTTTACACAACTATATGAAATCAAACATCGAAAATCCTCACCTTATCATCCACAAGCCAATGGCCAAGTTGAAGTGACAAATAGAGAGTTAGAAAGGATTTTGACCAAAACTGTAGCAGCCCATAGGAGGAATTGGGTGGATAAATTACCTGAAGCAATTTGGGCCTACAACACAACCTGGAAATCCACTACTGGACTTACTCCTTATGAATTAGTTTATGGCAAAAAGCCTTTGTTGCCAATTGAATTTGAACTACTAACTCTTCGAACTGCTATGGAAGTGGGAATTGATTTGTCACAGGCACAAACAGATCGGATTCTACAGCTCAATGCGTTGGATGAATTACGGAGAGATGCATTGCACCAGACCGAGGTGATCCAGGAACAACAAAAATTGTGGCATGATAGTCATATCAAACAACAAAAATTTCAACAAGGCGACTGGGCTTTGTTGTTTGACTCACGATATAAAGATCATCCTGGCAAGCTGCAGACACGGTGGCTTGGACCTTATGAAATTGAGGAAGTGTTCACCAATGGAGTTGTGCATCTTTCACCAATTGATGATTCAAGAAGAAAGATGGTGGTTAACGGTCATCGTCTCCATGTGTATCATAAGCCGTTAACAAAGGAAGAATTTCTCAAACAAGTGGGAAACATGGATGTAATGGTATTGGAAGCAACCATTGCTTCTAAAACCAACTCAATCAAGTGATGTCTTAAAAACAAATAAAAAAATAAAAAAAAAATCAATAAATCAGAATGTGAAAACCTCTTTGAGGCACATCTGAATTTGGCTCTCATGAAAACCAGTTCGCTGGCATGATTGCCTACTATCCACTAACGTTCCATCCATTTTTCCTCATCATCATTCCATCTCCTTTCCACTCTCTCCCATCATCATTCCATCTCCTTTCCATTCCCCCTCATTCCATTCACAATTGTTTTATTCATCTGTTTTGAGACAGTTCTGTTCTAATTGCACTCTGTAAATGCAGAAACAGTTGGAAATCAACATTTGTACAAAATATGGATAGAACAGTTTTTTAGGTATGTGCTTTCCTTTTTAATCTTGTAAATATGTATTATATGATGTATGGAATCCTTAGTTAGCATAAACACATGCATTTAATTCCAATGAGTTCTTAAGAGATAAAAGAAGCCTACTCTAGAATACTCTACTCTGGAATAAGTTAACTCTGGAAGCACGTGACATGAGATTTCTGTGCCTACATCAGCGTCATAAGATTTGGGGAACTGTGCCACATCACAATTTCTAATGTCATAAGGTGGCACATGTTTTAAGAAGGTGATCACGAGGCAATTTTTAGTTGGCGTATAGACCACGTCATCGCATTTGTCGAGATCATATGAGGAGAAGCGCATTATTAATTGGGTGCTACCACCTTCCAGATTTACTTCACGTCACATGTCCATGCATCATTCTTTCCATGCATGTATATACCAACTTCGAAACTCATTCCTTCCATTCCAGAATTGATAGCGGTGAACAAAAATTTCCCACAGCAGGGGTGTATTGGGAGAAGCTAGCAAAGAACCAGACAGGATGGTGGGTTATAAAAATCGCATTGAACCAGACAACATTGAATATTTACGGAGAGATTCAGAATGCCTACAAATTTTTGTCGAAGGAGGATTCCTGTCGTTCTTACAAAAATTTGAAGGACATTCAGAAGGGCTCGTCGTCGAATTCGCTAGAACTTTCAGGCGAAATCGAGTACAAATTAATGGAATGACGATCCAGGTAAGCCCTCAAATTCTCAGTGAAATTATAGAGCTACCTCTTGAAGGAATTCTTATAAATAAGTCTAGAAAGAATACCCTCGTAGACCTCGTTAATCAGTTTAGGGGCAACAATGATAGACCAACAGAATATATAATGAGTAATGGCATATGCAAAGGAGTTAAACGGTCTAGCTTGCAAACCCCATGGGATGAGGTCGTTGTCTGGGTTATTCGATTTATTACCTGTGATGGTCAATATCCTGTTCTTTCTGGCTGCCACATGAAAATCTTAACTCATCTCCATTTTGGCCATGAAAACCCTGAGCTTAAAGTCAATTTGCCCCAATACTTATACCAGGAATTGACCAACATGTCTTAGAAATATCAAGCAGGGAGGGGATATCCGAAGCACCATGGGTTGATCAAAATGATATGTAAATACCATTTCAGGGGTCATCCTGGAAGTTTTACCCATTTTTTCTGAACCTGGGATGAAATTGCTACAGAGGAAGTTAGTGAACATTCTGAATAGGAAACAGAAGCACCTAACCCTAATTCCACTTCTGCACCTAGCACCTCAACTAGGGCAACTCCTTCATCTCCTGAAGAACCTCCCTCTGCAAAAACTAGAACACAACGTTATGCTGAACGAAAGCAAAAAATTACCTGTGCACAAAAACATCACAATTCTGAGGCAGGGGAACCTTCTATTCTGCAAGATAGAAAAATTGAAATTAGTACTAAAAGGAGGAAAGGGCCATCTGTCCCGAAATTGAGGAGGTCCTCAAGATTGCAAGGGGGTATTAATGTGCAAACAAGAAAGAACATGAAACAAAATGTTGATGTTCAAGCAATGGAAAGTAATGTGCAACAAGAAAATGTTGAAGCAGAAATAGTACCATCCATGACTCATACTTATTCCTCTGATTCTAAGGAACATATCAATATAGAGGAAACACAAGAGGATGCATTTATTCCCAATCAGTGGGAATCTCTAGTTGATTACCCTGATACTGATGAAGATGTAGAAACAGGGGCAGAGAAAGCAAGTAATTCAAGTTCAGAAGAAGAGGAAGCAGCTGATATTGAAACACAACTTCGTGCAGCAAAGAGTGTGATTAAAACTCAAATGGGTTGGATTGAAAAGAATGAGGCCAATTTAAAAGAAAAGGATAATGTCATTGCCAAACTGTGGCAAGAAATTGAAACTATAAAAAATAGACTGGCAATTTTAGAACAACCCTCTCAAACAGATTCAGGGAATGAAATGGCAAATCTGTTGGTTAATCTGGCAGACACTATAGAGAAAAGGTCAGTTGTTGAAGCATCAGAAGCAACGGAGATACCACAACACACTCAACAAAGTTCAGAAAATGAACCCGTAGAGGCAGTTGTGCAAATGTCTAAAGACTCCATCGCAATCACCTCACCAGCAGAAGCAGGTTCAATATTTCCAGCACAGGTAATTACTCAGTCATCCCCACAAAAGGTCATTTCTAAAATTGAGTTGGTTGAAACAGAGACACAAACAGATAACACTATGATAGAAACTATGGATGTTGGTGTACAAGTGGAGATTGTTTCCCAAATGCCGCCTATTGTTAGACCTCCTGATACAATCTCACTTGTCAAATACACTGAGGATGTGACCTTCTGGATGAATAAATGTCAACAACTGGAAGAGAAAGTTGTATCTCAGAAGAACCTTGAGAAGGAAGTGGAACAGAAAACTTCTGAAGTCAATAAATTGAAGGGAAAAATTCAAAGTATGTGCCAAATTGCTGAATGTCTAGTACAATGCAGAAGGCCTCCTAGGTTTTACAGCCTAATTTTGAAGGAAAAGTACCTACGTTGGCAAATCATGAGGATTGCCTCTGGCTTGACAGACACAGTTGAAACAGCTGAAGAATTTGTAGAAGTTTTCTGGGAAAGCACTACAGAATATAAAAATTTGTTGTGTGAATTGTTTCTCCATAGATTCCTTCTGCCATCAGAAGTCATTTTCCTTCCCCACATTTTCACTGGAGATGTTCAATTGAGGGCGTTTCAGTCAACTCTGCAAAATCAGGTCTACTGGGAAGAACAGAAGAAGGCCAACAAGGCCTTGGAGTTACAGGTTGTTTTGCTTCTCAGACCAATTCATCTTAACCACAGAACTGCCACCAATGAACATTTTACATTAATGAGGGATGACAGAGTGAAGAAGTTATATCTAAAAAATTTGCAGGATGGTATAAATAATTTTCAAGAATACTGTTCAGTATCATTTCCTAATGCTTTGTCAGCCTGCAAAGGCAGATGGGATGAACTGCCTATATCTCTCCGAAAGAGAGAACCCATCTCACCCAATAATCTGCTTTGGTCAAGACGAAGGGCTGCCAGCATCATACAGATAATATATGAGCTCAAGGATCAATGGATTGGCCTCAGATATAGAATGCCTACCATCATTACACCTGTACCATGTTTCTTTGATAGTGATCCACAGGAGGAAGATCAATTTCAAGGATGGCTCCAGGAAATCAGAAATCACAGGGGATATTATTCACCCTTCATCAAAGTATGGCCATATAAGGAACGGTACTTGGATGTGGATTTATGTGCCCTTCTTGCAGAACAAAATGCATGAGGACATGCATTGAATTAGGCTGGGGGGAATGATGAGGCACTGAATTGCCACATTCAAAGACTTCTTTTGAATACTTTTAAGACTCATTTGGCATTATTTGTGATGTGGATTCATGTTAATTTTGGATAATTATGCATTATGTAGTAATATTTGCATGAGAAATAGGAAACTGCAAATACTCTATTTTTACTGCTTTATTCATGTTTTTGCTGAAATCTGATTATAATTCTGCATTAATTAGGATATTATTCTCTTTAGGCAATTTTTGTATAAGGTTTATAGTCTTCCACAATGTATTCCACCGTTATGCACCTGTTTAAATTAACTGTTAGCGCCAAAAAGTTGTCAGGATGAAAACTGTGCAGGATAGACTGGACTTTGTCATACAAATTCCAGCCAGCTGTATTTCTATAGCATGGCATGGAATTTGTCCGCCCCAACTCAAATCAAGGATGGAACTAGTCTCCTGGGTGTCCAAAGAAGCCATATCTACCGCTACAACCAGTCATACAAACCTTTGAAGACAACACAACAGTTTTCCTATTCTATCGCCTGATATTTCGGAACAACTTCGAAATGAGCGCAGATAGTCTAAACTGCTCAAATATGCTATTGAAAGAAGGAGAAAATGGTGGTTGAGCTATTTCAAGAGATACCTTATCCAAATCTACATCTGTTCCTCACTTGGGAATGCTCCAACACTACAAGAGGATAAGGATTGAAGGGTTCAAACCCTGGATTCAAGAGAAGACCTGGACTAAAACTGTTGTAACAAACCTAAATTATAGCTATAAACCTTATCTGCAAGATGTTTTGTTTAGAATAAATAAGCGCTCCCATTTGGTTGAGCGATATAGAGGAGAAGAAGTAGAAAATAGGTGTGAGTAGCATAAATCAGATTTTCTGTAATTTGTTGTAGTAATTCAGTATTCTGCAGGTTTTCCCTGCATTATTGTAATGTTGTTTTGATGAAATAAAAGAGTGCATCATTATTCATGTCTTATTCTGAGTTAAGTGTGAATAGTTAGTCAGCTTAGAAAGGTTTTACTTGCCTCCTTTGGTGCTGGAAGCAAGGGCCACTTCCAGGCCCAGGGGAGGACTTTTCTTCTGGCAGAATTCTGCTTATTCTGGCTACAGCAGGACAACAGGAAACTGACAGGTTCTGTAATTTTCTTAGGTTATTGCATAGATCAAATATTTCTTTCTATTTTTAACACATTTCAGATTTGCAGCATTTCCAGAATTTCTATTGACATTAGGTTTTGCAATTATAAACATTTCAATTCTGTTATCTTTCCTGCAAAATGTGTGATGATTTCATTAGGAATTCGATTTACTTTCAGCCATTTCAATTTGTAATTCTCAGTCTTCAGTAGTATAGCTTTGCTTTTCTGCAGTAAGAGTGGATTTTCTTTATTTCCATGCATTTTTCTTTAGTTTTTCATAACTTAGGATCATTTCTGTTTCTGTCACAGGCAGTATTTTAGCATTTTTAGTACATTCATAGGAAAACCAAACACCCCAATACTAACTGTCCCATCAATAAGAGCTATGAACTAAAGGATCTGAATAACAGTCTGTTATACCCTACTCTCGCATACAGCCATGGACACCGCCCTGGATTTGACACATATTGATTAAATGGTGAAGGATTAGATGACACTCATCAGAGCTAATGCCATTTGATTTTTTAAATTGATTATATGGAATTGAAATGAACCGATCGTATTACATCATTTTTTTGGTAAATAAAGTATTTCATTAACCCAGATTTTATAGGTTGACCCAAAACATTTTTACAAAAATCAGCCCCTGGTTGAGGAACCATGTTAGGATCCTACTATAAAATAAACTCAAATAAACACACTCTCACATAATTGCTTGGAAATAAACTCACATAAACATCATATTAATATTCATAAAAAAATACACATTATAATAGAAATTTGCATAAAGGAACAATCTCACAATAAGATAGAATCGCAGGCTTCTTTGATGGGGCAACCTCCTTCAACACTTCATTAATTTGCAAAAATATGAATACATTGGTACCTTCTCAGGTATTTAAATAGTTCCCTTCCATAGTTGGCTTACATGCAAAATGCCACCTGGAATACATGCATAATGCTACCCGAATTACATGCATAGTGCCACTCAAATTACATGCACAATGCCACTTGAATTACATGCACAAGGCCACCTTACATACCTATCTACCATGTGTTACATAAAAAGGGTGCCATTTTTCATAGGCACTATATAAGCTAAAACTTAGAACATTACAAAATATTAATCATGGGTACTACCCACGTTATTTAGGAATTATTACATCATGGAAGTTATTACATTAAGGGTTAGGATGTGATCCTAACATGTCCTTCCCTTTGAAGAAGCTTTGTCCTCAAAGCTGAAATGAGGAAACTATTGCTGGAGTTGATGGAGAGATTCCCATGTAGCATATTTAGGTTGAAGCCCACACCACTGAACCAGGATCTCTGTAATTGTATGGTTGCGAAGAGTGCAAGTCCGACGATCCAACAACTGCTCAGGTTCAAGTAATATGGAGCCTTATTCATCCAATTTAGGAAGTGTTGATTGAACCTGTACCTGTGTGCCCACAACTTTATTAAGAGCAAAAAAATTAAAAATAGGATGAAGCTTGGAAGTAGGTGGGAGCGCCAATTTGTAAGTTGTGGGGCCAATCCTTTGTAGAACTTGGTAAGGACCATAGAATTTTGTAGCAAGCTTTTGAGACCTACAAAGTTGTAGGGATGATTGTTTGTATGGCTGCAAGCGAAGGAATACCATATCACCTACATCAAAACTACACTTTGAACGATGTTGATCAGCTTGTTGGTGCATCCGATTCTAGGCCATGTTCAAATTTTGCTTAAGTTGGTGAAGGACCTCGATGTGTTGACTCAGAGTGTTGTTGACGGCTTGGACCTTGGAGCTGCCAAGAATGTAAGAGGAAGGCGTAGGTGGAAGGCACCCATAGACTGCTTCAAATGGTGTGAGTTTGGTTGTGGTATGATAGGAAGTGTTGTACCACCATTCGGCCAAGGATAGCCATTTGGCCCATTGAGTGGGATGATCTGAGACAAAGCAGCAAAGGTAGGTTTCCAAGCATTTATTAAAAAATTTTGTTTGACCATCAGTTTATGGATGGTAGGCTAAACTCATTTTGAGCTGAGTCCCCTGCAACTTAAAAAACTCTTGCCAGAAATGACTAGTGAAGGTGGGATCATGATCAGATACAATGGAGGTGGGCATGCCATGAAGGTGAAATATGGAGTTAAGAAAAAATTGTGCAATAATGGATGCGGTATAAGGATGGGCAAGGGCACAAAAGTGAGCATAATTTGAAAGGCGGTCCACTACCACAATTTAGGGAGCCCTTCTCTAAAGTCCATGGAAATGCCAGTCCAAACCTGATTCGGGATAGGCAATGGCTGAAGAGTGCCCGGAGAGCACAATGTTTCACCTTTCATCCTTTGACATGTGTCACAGGCAACAAAAAAAGAGTGGATGTCACATTTCATACCTTTCCAAAAGAAGATGCACTTGAGTCACTCATATGTTTTAAGGAACCCTAAATGGCCTGCAAAAGGAGTGGCATGAAATTCCTTCATGAGGAGCTCTCAAAGTGGAGACTTATGAGGTAGAACCATGTGTTGATGGTAGTGTGGATCATGGCCATTCCAATTATACCCTGGTGCAGAATCTGGATCATCCATTAGTGAGGCTATCAAAGCTTGCAAATCTACATCCTAACGTGCTTCTTGACACAAGGAATCAATCCATTGGGGAAGTGGTGCTGAGATGGCACACAACATACTTATGGTCTCCATTTTGCAATAAAGAGCATCAACCACAATATTCTTCTTTCCCTTTTTGTAGGTGATATCATAATCATAGCCCATGAGTTTAGACACCCACTTTTGTTGGTCAGGTGTGGCAACTCTTTGTTCCAAAAAATATTTGAGACTTTGATGGTCGATTTTGATGGAGAAGTGACACCCAATGAGGTAAGGTCACCAATGTGTGACTACATGTAATATGGCTAACATTTCCTTAGCATGTGTATTTCCCCAGATTACGATCAGAGAGTTCCTTGCTAGTAAAAGCCACAGGTCATCCTTATTGCATCAATACCACCCCAATACCATGACTAGAAGCATCACTTTCAATGACAAAAGGTTTAGAGAAATTTGGCATGGCTAAGACGGGAGTGGTGGCTATAGCATGCTTGCGTTCAATGAAGGCTTGGTCAGTAGGCCCTGTCCAAGTGAAGGAATATTTTTTCAACATGGAGGTGAGGGGGTAGCTATATTCCCATAATTGTAGATAAATTTGTGATAATAGCCTGTAAGCCCTAAAAATCCTTGAAGTCCCTTGAGGGTGCAAGATTTTGGCCACTCTTGAACTACTTGAATCTTCTTAGGGTCAACCTTGACACCATCCTGTGAGACAATGTGTCCCAGATACTCTACTTCAATCAGACCAAAGGAACACTTGGACCTTTTGGCAAAAAGGTGATGGGTGACCAACAACTATAAATTTTGATCCACATGATTGAGGTGCTCTTCCCATGTGCAGCTGTAAATCAAGATGTCATCAAAGAACAAAAGGATGATCTTTCGTAGAAAGGGCCGAAAGATGTTCATAAGACTTTGGAATGTAGAAGGAGAATTTGTGAGATCAAATGGCATTACCAAGAATTCATAATGACCTTCATGAGTGTGAAAGGTAGTTTTGAGGATGTCCTCATCCTTGAGCCGGATCAGATGGTACCCAAAGTGGAGATCACACTTGGTGAAATACATGGTCCCGTGTAGTTCATCGAGTAATTCATCAACCACTAGAATAGAAAATTTATCCTTGACCGTAGTCTTGTTGAGTTCCCGGTAGTCAATACATAGGCGCCATGAGCCATATTTCTTGGGAACAAGTAGGATAGGCGAGGAGTAGGGGCTAGTACTAGGCCGAATGACACCAACCTTGAGTAATTCCTGTACCAGTTTTTCTAGTTTTGATTTCATGGCATGAGGGTACCTGTATGGCCTGATATTTGGTGGTGCACTACTCGAGAGCAATGGGATATCATGGTCATGAGAGCAATGTGGTGATAGTGTAGTTAGTTCCACAAAGACAACATCATGTTTGTGTAGAACTAGTTATAGGTCTAATGGAATTTCAGCCATTAGTGAAGTGGTTGGTTGGATGGAGAAGAGTTGTGCAATGACCCCACATTTTGATTTCTTTAGAACTTTCTCCATATGATTGGAACTAATGAGGTGAGGTGTTCCTACAAGGGAGCCCTTGAGTAAGTGTGTTTGTCCATTTTGGGAGAATTGCATCTAGAGTTCTACAAAGTTCCAACTGATAGTGCCCAACGTACTCAACCATTGAGATCCCAAAACCATATCACATCCTCCTAACTAGAGGGCAAACATGTCCTGCTTGAGTTCATAGTCCCCTATCCTGAGCTTGAAATTGCAACATTTTCCTTTACAAGGTAATGTTCCCCCATTGGCTATCATGACCTCGAATGAATTACAAGTGTGGATATAGCAATTTGCCTACTTAGCAACTCGAGGATCAATGAAGTTGTGTGTGCTGCATGAATCAATAAGGATGGTAAGACGTTGGCCCTTAAAAAATCCCACAAATTTCATGGTTTGTGGAGTGGTAATGCTTGCAAGAGCATGGACTAAAATCTCTACCTCAGACCCCTGTGTATCTTCTTACTATGGAGAAGGTGTTTCAGGGGGGTCCTCATCCTCATCACTCTAGTCAGTGTTAGTAGGTTCCTCAAAATATATCAAGAACAGTATTTTGTTTGCACACTTATGTACTTTAAAAAAAAATTCATCACAATTATAGCATAATCCTTGGGCACGACGTGCATCCATATCCTCTGTAGTCAGTCGCTTGGGTGTAGTAGGTTTACTATCCATTGAATTTTGGGTTCGAAAAGGAAATGAAGGTTGGTTTTGAGGAAACCATGAGGGGCGCCTTTGGTTTGAGAGTTTAGATTCGGCCAGACGGGCCAAACTAATAGCTTCCATCATGGAATGTGGTTTCAAAATATTTACTTTAGCTTGGAGATCCCCTTTTAACCCATTGATAAAACAACTCGTGAAGAACCCTTTCATCAATCCTCTTGTCTTATTGGCCAATTTTTCAAATTGAGTTTGGTAGTCACGGATTGAGGATGTTTGTTGTAGTTTGGTCAAGGCCCTTATGAAGTCCTCATACTCACTAGGCCCAAATTGAGTTAGTAGTTGGGACTCAAAGTCATCCCAAGAGATATTTGGGTTGGAATTACGTAACCACTAGAACCAGTGTAGAGCCTTAGATTCCAATTTGAAGGAAGACATCTGAACTCGATGATATATAGGAACATTATGAAGTCTAAAGAATTGATCAACCCTACATAACCACCCATCAACATCCTTACCATTAAATCGAGGGAAGTCCAATTTTGGCATTTTAAAGGATGGGTCATGGTCATTCCTTGTAGATTTTTCAGCCTGGTGTTCTATTTTGAGTGGTCCCTTATGTAACTTGCTACCCACATCTATCAGTGTTTCTTCTAAGCGAGCGCTAGTGGCCTCATGATCTAGACAAAGACCTTGGACCTCTTCCATTATGGAGAAAATTGCCAAGTTTAAATTCTCAATGGATTTTGTTAAGGAGTCCATCTGTTTTAGATCTTTTTGATGCCCATGGGTACCCTAGGCCATTTTGGAACCTTTTGTGACTAGTTACTAAAATTAGAATTGGGTTTCAAGACATACTATTTTTAGTAAGTGTCCAAAAAGTGCTTGGGTGCTATATATAAAAATGATCAGATCAAAGAGGTGGTCACAATGAGCTATATCCAACAACACTACTTTTGGGCACCCCAGACTCATTTTTTTTTCTCTTGTTTTGTCGAGTCCAACGGTGTTTACAGTTTTTTATTTTGAGCGACAATGCAAAAGTTGGGTACTAGAGCACTATCTATAA
This sequence comes from Wollemia nobilis, assembly GCA_028583015.1. NCBI lineage: Eukaryota > Viridiplantae > Streptophyta > Pinopsida > Araucariales > Araucariaceae > Wollemia > Wollemia nobilis. The sequence continues at coordinate 150,419 of JAQPPZ010016766.1, read as the reverse complement.
TTGGTCTTTGGTCACTCACTCAATTTTTTGCTTAGCCCAGATAGTCTCTCTGCCACTACTTACCTCACTAGTCTGAATATTCTATGTATTGTGTAGGTTACTATTATGACAGTTCTGTTTTGAAACTGAAAACTGTAATTTTTGACCTGATTGTGCTGGCCTGACTGACTTGACTGTTACTGCCATTGTAAATTTGATTGTTATTCTCTAGACTATCAACTTAACTCTCACCCTCATATTCTATCCTGAATTCATGTAATGTATGCTATTTTTTTGGTAGAGGATTCCTTTCTCATATGCTCACTTTTGGGAATTTGGAATGCAGGTTTAAAAATAGGGATTTTTGGTTTGTGATTTTGTTGCAGGTTGAAGTTTTAACAGAACTAGGTTATGCTAATTAAAGGAGTATGTAACACCCATAGGCCATCTGTTAGACCGCAGTGACGAACAATAGTGCTCGGACCAATATTTTAGGCCACTACCCAAGGAGGATTCCACACATACCCTTGAGCACACTATCTGCCTCTCTGATAGTACGGGAGGGTAATCATCTGATATGCTGTTTCCCATGGACTATGGATGATACAAGGCTGATAAGCTTCCTACTAGATACAATTTTGTTAACCCGAGAATGGCCTTTCAATACACCTGAAGATGCGTGGGAGCTCAAGTCCGTGCACAAGTTTTATATAAGGCCTGGGTAATGGAGCCTGATCACCCCTCACTTCACTAGATGTTGTATGGGCTATCTAGCTTAGCCAATAATGACAGATCCTTCATGATATTTTAAAACCCCCGACACAGGGATTCTACCTACTCAACTAAAAAAGACTATTTTTTTTTACTGTTATTTGTCTTTTTTTTTGTTAATAGTAAAAAAAAATTACACGAAAATAATAGAGGATTATACCTAACAGGCAAGAATCCTTATTGTTGTAGCAGAAATTGGCCCTGGAAAGTTATCTGATACCACTTGTTAGGATCCTACTCTAAAATAAACTCAAATAAACACACTCTCACACAATTGCTTGGAAATAAACTCACATAAACATCATATTAATATTCAGAATGAAATACACAATATAACAGAAATTTGCATAAAGGAAAAATCTCACAATAAGATAGAATTGCAGGCCTCTTTGAGGGGGCAACCTCCTTCAACACTTCATTAATTTGCAAAAATATGAATACATTGGTGCCTTCTCGGGTATTTAAAGAGTTCCCTTCCATGGTTGGCTTACATGCAAAATGCCACCTAGATTACATGCATAATACCACCCGAATGACATGCATAGTGCCACTCAAATTACATGCACAATGCCAATCGAATTAAATGGACAAGGCCACCTTACATACCTATCTACCATGTGTTACATAAAAAGAGTGCCATTTGTCATAGGCACTATATAAGCTAAAACTTAGAACATTAAAAAATATTAATCATGGGTACTACCCATGTTATTTAGGAATTATTACATCATAGAAGTTATTACATTAAGGGTTAGGATGGGATCTTAACAAACCAACACATAACCAAACTAAGGATCCTATGTCCTCTACCCTGATGAATCTTCCTTAACTGGGATCCAACCACCTAGACTTCCCACCATAGACAAAAACCCACCCAAGAACAAGAAACCAGGGCCCTAGGAGGACCCAAACCACCCCTATAATCAAAACCACACACAGTAGCTAACCCACTATGTATCATATAACAAAACCCAAAAACAAAGTTTGCCCTAACAAAAAAACCGTAAATTTAGCACAGGTGACCAACAACATTATCAAAATAACAAAGCACAGGATAGATTAAGGTAAGGAAGACTCCTATTCTACCTCCTCCTCCTACTCCTCATCTTTGTCTTCTTCATTGTCATCCGTCTCCAAGTTGTAGACCACTGGCTTGTTGCTCTAGTATCCTTCGTTGAAGAATACCTTGGTCAGGACCTCCTACAGTTCCTGCATCTGCTGGTTGATGTTGGTAGCTGTATTTAGGACAAACCTTTTGTTCCATAATTATATGGTCAGGACCCTCATATTTAGAAGTAATTTCCATAGTTTTGTTGTTCCCCTATATTTTTTTGTTTTTAAGCCTCAAGGAAGACCTGATAGGCGGGTCATCAGTCCTCAGTATTTTCCTAGCTGGACCACTCTTAACACTTGACTCACCCTCACGATTCTTGGTAGTGGAGGTTTTGGGAATACTAGGGCTCTCTCCCCCTCTAAATTTTGCCATGAACCGTCTGGGGATCCTCAGGAGGTGGGACAGGAAGTTCAGGTTGGGGAACATGGAGGAGGACATATTTATAAATAACCTTAAGAAGGCCTTGGTGCATGGGCATGGAGAAGCCTTTCTTGCTATGGTATGAGGTTATAGTATGGTTCAAGGAGTTCATTAGGAACTGGGTAATGCTTATGGGGTTCACATCCTTGAAAAAGTTTACGAAAGCATAATGGAAACGTAGCAAAACTTTACCAAGGTCTTCCGTCGTGATAAATTCCAGCACATTCTTCATTATCGCATTCCAAGGAGTTAGGAGGTCCATCCTTGTGAGCCCGTTCTTTGCATCCTTATAAATTTTTGGGTTATCCTTAAATTATTTTAGCTCCACATTCCAGTGGTGCTTTTGACGGTGGATCAACCCTCCCTTAACTGACTGTCTAGTAATTTCCTCAAGCAGGTTAACATCAATGACAATTTGGTGACCACAGATCTCCACTCTACCATCCTCCTACATCTCCATCACTACCTGTGTGATTTCATCCTCCACACCTAAGAACAGATCAAAAAATTGGGCAAAACGTCTATCAGTCAGGATAGCCTGAGTAGCAGGGTCCATGAAAACCATACTGGGATCAATGTAAATCATATTTGTTAGGGTGATTGTCAAGTTCCTATCTAGTTTCTCTAAAAGCTCTCTGCTCATGATTTTGGATGTTCTACTACAATGGTAAATAATTATAAGGTGGTGGTGCCTGAGTTTGACTCACCCATCCGTTACTGGTTCCTTAAATCCCTTGCCAATTCTGGAAGTGTACCTCTACTCACCGTTATCTTGAAACACATGCCACTTCAGCATGGGGATCGTGTTGTCATATCCCTCTTCACATATATTAGGATATGTTATCTTGGTAATTATGAAAAATTTATACAAAAGAAGCCTCGTAGGAAACTGACGCCTCTCAAAAAAATTAACCCATATCTCAACACATTTGGAAACTTGCATCTCCTTCCTTGATACGCCATCCTTGCATATTTATCTTTTTAGGGATGAAACCCACCACCTCGTAGTTTTGCCACTTGCTTATACAATTTTCCAAGCTGTCCTTGGGCCGATCCCTTGCTTTTTCCAACCTAAGAACCACCAATGAGAAAATAATTTTTATTTTTATCCTCTGCCACCCCTCGATGGTAATCCTAAAGGGACATGTGATTTGCCAGTAAAAAATCCATGTTGACCTTGTCATGATATTTAAAATTGGATGATATCCTACATGTCACCTGGGACCTCAAGCATCCACATGATCAGCCCGAAAACCTGATGGCAAGCCGGGATTCACACCACAAATTCATAGTAATTTTCATTAACTTTCTTAATACAGTCATACAATAATTTTCCAGGCTCACAGTCTCTCTTCCCCAATCCCGACTTCACCATCCGTCCCTATTACAAAATTTCGGGTTTTATCGAGGCCCCGATCCTCTAGGCAATTAATGCCTGCCTAACAAGATTCAAATTCGAACTTTCCCCCCTTTTTGGGGTTTTCAAAATTTTGATCATAAATGGGCCATCTTCCCGATCTACCAAGAGCCCTACATTAATGGTCTTCCTTACTCTGCAATCGCTGCCCTGGGTTAGACTGCTCTTCTGCACCGATGTTTTGTTCAAATCTCCATCCTTCGAACTACTGTATTGATTGATTTTAACCTTACCATACGTGGCCGTCAACTCCACTTAAATTTATGCGACAGCTTTCGTGTCCCATTCTGGTCCCCTTTTCTTCACTGGCTGAGTTGTCTCATTACACGTGGCAGCCATGTGTCAAATCCGGCCTTGTATGGCCATCTACGTGTTTGTCTCGGGCTGCCTTCCTTTGGCCATGATATCGCGACATATCACGATTTCGCGACATGTCACGATATCGCGACCCAACCACTGCTTCGCCTTCTTTCGATCCAAATTGTCGTGATATCGCGACGTCGCGATATCACGACCTAACCACCTCCACAACTTGGTTCCACGGTGCCTTGCACTTTCTAACCAATTCCGCGCCTTAGACCCACTGTGCCACGTGGTGACTTCACATTAGCCGTGATATCGCGACAGAACCTTCCTCCTCTGCAAAGTTTAATATAACGTCGCAATATCGCGACGTCGCGATATCGCGACATCGCGACGAAAACCCACCAAGCCAAACTGCAAACTTTTGGGTCACGATTTCGTGACCCTTCCCCTCATTGCCTTTTAAAACCATTCCAAACCAAAACTACTTCACAAAACCTTCCCCACTTCATAAAATCAACAAGTTAAAAGGTACTGAACATAAAAAGAAAATTGAAGATGCAAGATTGCTCTATCGCGACCGGATGCTCCTGCATCAGACACCCAGGGTAATTAAAGAAAAGTGATCCTCACATTTGGGTTGTTAGAGGAAGACCCAGGCGGTCAACCTTCGTTTTAGACAACCAAGTTGCATCTTCAATTGGTTTGCCCCTCCACTTGATCAAATACTCAGTGTACTGTCTATTCCTGGTCCTTCTGCCTTCACGGGTATCCAATATCGCTTCGGCTTCATTTGTGCTTGGAGTAGATGTTGGAAACTGCCATAATTTTGAACTTTGCACTTCTGTACCTTCTCCCTCATGATATTCCACTAAATCTGAAATATTAAAAATAGGTGAAATATCAAGCCAACTCGGCAATTCTACTTCATATGCATTTCTTGATTCTCGCTTTCCCAGTATCTTACATGGCCCAAACTTTTTCATCTTCAATTTATTATAAGTCTTGGCAGGAAATCTCTCTTTCCTGAGATGCACCATAACCTCATCTCCAACTTTGAAGTCCTTGTACCGTCGCTTCTGGTCTGCCTTTGTCTTATATTGACTGTTCATTTTTGTAATTTGTCTTCTTACTTCCTCATGCAGACTTTTCATAGGCTCTGCAAATTCCTCTGCCTCGGCACTACATTTTTCTTTTCTGTCCAAATTTCTTAGTTCAGACACATTCCTCGGGCTGTTTCCATATACTATCTGGAACGGAGATCTATTTGTACTTTTATTAACTGAACTGTTATATGCAAACTCTGCCTGTGGTAAGACCAAATCCCATCCCTTGGGTTGATCCACTATTAAGCATCTCAGTAAATTGCCCAAGCTTCTATTAACCACCTCCGTTTGCCCATCTGTCTGTGGATGGTATGCTGAACTGAATTTTAGGTCTGTCTTCAATTTCTTCCACAGAGTCCTCCAGAAATACCCAACAAACTTGGTATCTCTATCTGAAACTATACTTCTTGGTAGACCGTGAAGTCGTACCACTTCCTTGAAGAAAAACCCAGCAATGTGAACTGCATCACTTGTATTTTTGCAGGGAATGAAATGTGCCATTTTGGAGAACCGATCAACCACCACAAATACTGAGTCATTTCCCCTCTGTGTTCTCGGCAATCCAAGGATAAAATCCATGCTTATTTCCTCCCATGGTCTCTCAGGAACAGGTAATGGCTGGTACAACCCTGTATTTTGTTTTACACCCTTTGCCATCTGGCATATTCTGCAACCTTGTACAAACTTCCACACATCTTGCTGAAGTTGTGGCCAGTAGTAATTTTCCTCAACAAAGGCAATGGTCTTATCCAGACCAAAATGCCCAGCCAATCCTCTGCTATGCTTCTCTTTGAGTAAATTCTCTTGCATGGAACTTCTGGGAATGCACAACTTACTACCCTTGAACAGCATTCCATCTTGGATTAAGAAATCCAACCATTTTGTTCTATCCATAGTAATAGGTATCGAGCAAGCCTTCCAGGCTTCTGCAAAATCCGGATCTGCAGGGTACATACCCTTCAGTTCTTCAAATCCCACTACTTCTACTGTCAATCTAGTCAGCAGAGTTTGCCTTCTGCTTAAGGCATCTGCAACTCTGTTTGACTTCCCACTTCTATGTTTAAGCACAAAGGTATAACTTTGGAGGAACCCACCCATTTCATGTGCCTTTGGTCTGGCTTTTGTCCGATCGTTAATGTATTGCAAATCCCGATGGTCGAAATACAAGTACAAACTCCTTTGGTAATAAATAATGTCTCCACTTCTTCAGGGCCTGAACCATAGCATAAAATTCTTGATCATATACTAAATACTTTCCCCGGGCATCATTTAACTTCTCACTGAAATAAGCAATTGGCTTGCCTCCTTGACTCAGTACAGCCCCTATTGCACTGCCACTGGCATCACAGTCCACCTGAAATACCTTTTTGAAGTCTGGAAGTGCCAAAACAAAGTTGCTCAGTAACTTTTCTCTTCAAGGTATCAAAGCTCCTTTCAGCCCCCGATGTCCATTTGAACTCCTTTTTATCTCCCCTCATTGTCTCCGTGAGAGGTGCACAAATATCGCTGAAGTTCTTTATGAACTTCCTATAAAACCGGCCGGACCATGGAATGACCTCACTTCAGTTGTGCTCTTTGGAGTAGGCCATTCAATGATGGCTCTCACCTTTTCGGGGTCCATCTTCAGACCTTCTGCTGAGATTACAAACCCCAAGTATACCAATTCCTTCTTGACAAAATTACACTTTTTCAAATTTATTAATAACCGTTATTCTTGCAGCTTTTCAAAGACCCTCCTGATATGCATCAGGTGTTCCTCCAGGGTCCTGCTAAATATCAATATATCATCTAAATAAACAATAACAAACTTTCCCAAAAATTCTTTCAGTACTTCATTCATCAGCCGCATGAAGGTACTTGGTGCATTGGACAGTCCAAAGGGCATGACCAACCACTCAAACAGGCCTTCTCTTGTTTTGAAGGCTGTCTTCCATTCATCTCCCTCTCGGATACGGATTTGATGATAGCCACTTTTCAGGTCAATCTTTGTGAAGTACTCGACTCCACTTAAACAGTCCATGATATCATCCATTCCGGGTAACGGGAATATGTACTTAATAGTGATTTTGTTGATGGCCCGTGAATCTGTACACATCCTCCATTCCCCATCCTTCTTTGGCACCAGCACTGCAGGTACTGCGCAGGGACTCAAACTTTCTCGAATCAATCCCTTTTCTAATAATTCTTGGACCTGTCTATTTAATTCCTCAGTCTCCACAGGTGTCATCCCGTGTGTAGCTTTATTTGGTAGGCTTGATCCTGGTATTAAATCTATATGATGGCTAATTTTTCTCACAGGGGGTAAGCCCTCAGGTACATTGTCTGACACAATGTCTGGAAATTCCTCCAGCAGATTTAGAAATTCTGTTGGGGTATCCTGGCATTCCTTCCCCCTAACTCTAGGGATTATTGCATAACATAAATGTTTATGCTTTAACCCATTCAGAAAATCTCTTCCCTCAACTAAACAGACTCTGGAAATATTACATACCTTTTCATCTGCATCCTTCAAGGGCTTTAGTTTATGGCGTACACCATTCTTTGTCAATGAGTAGGTGTTGGCACGGCCATAATGTACCGCACTCTGGTCAAACTGCCATGGTCTCCCCAGCAACATGTGGCAAGCATCCATGGGCAAGATGTCACACAGGACCTCATCACAATAATTTCCAATGTTAAATTTAACGGAACACTGCTCGTTGACCAAAGCTCGTGGTCCTTTTGTAACCATGCGACCCGGTATGGGTGTGGGTGCTTCTTCCTTTCTAACTATAACTTTGTAACCATTTCCTCAGAAACCAGGTTATCCGTGCTACCATTATCAATAATGATATTGCAAACCTTGCCCACACATTTACATCTAGTGTGGAATAAACTTTTCCTCTGGTCGGTGTCCTTCTCCTCATTCAACAGGACTCTTCTTACAATCATTGTTTCTCCTCTCTCCGCTTCTTCGGAATGCTCAGATTTAGCATCCTCCTCTGCCACAGCAGCTTTGGCTGGGCCCTCAGGCCTCTTGTTTGTTCTTTCTTGGTGTTGTGGACATTCAAATGCCCGGTGTCCTTCTTCACCACAGTGGAAACATGTTCCATGAAATACTCCTCTTCCAAATCCTCGTCCAGATCCACCCCGTCCTCTTGGGTAGTCGTTCTGATCTCTGGGTCGATAAACATCTTCTTCTCTTTGTTCTTGGTTACTACTGGCTTCACCAGTCTTCTTCGGATCTTTGTACCTTTCTCCACTCGGTCCTCCCACCAGTCCTTCCACCTCGGCCTCTTCCTCTTTGCTTGCCTTCAAACCGCCTGTTCAGCTTTTCTTCTACCTTCAAGGCAAATTGATAAGCATCCTCAATGGTGTTTACTCAAACCAGGATCAGTTCTTCCTAGATACCAAGCCTCAACCCATTAATGTAACGGGCTACCTTCTCTTTTTTTGCCTCTAAATGCCCTGTTCTAATAGAAATTTTGTAAAACTCTTCAGTGTACTCTTGGACATTTTTGTTTGTCTGTCTCAAGCTCTGCATTTTTCTTAGCAGATCTAACTCGTAATCTGTCAGGATGAACTGTCTTTTCAGCTTCTCCACCATTCTATCCCATCTCATTATTCTCTCCTTCCCTTTTCTGTTCCTCTCCAACTGTATTCCTCTCCACCAAATGCTGGCATGACCCTTCAACTTAGTTTTAGCAAATCTGACCCGGTTAGGGTCTTCAACTTCCTTGTACTCAAAATATTCCTCTAAATCATTTATCCAGTCAATCACTTCTTCTGGATTTAGGTTTCTCGAGTATGTAGAAACCTCCATTTTAGGCTGCTTTCCAATCTGAGAGATGGCCTTATACAACCGGGCTTGAGTCGGATCCACGACTTCTTCTTCTTCCTCGAGCTGTTCTTCCTCTTCAACTTCGTCTTCATTTTCCTCATCCCCTCCGGGTTCGCGCCTTCTGCGTAACTCTGCTTGCAGGGCTTGAACCTGCCTTTGCAAGGCTTGGAAGTCTTCGGCCGGCACCACATATCCTCCTTCACCTCGGTTCCTTCGTGGAGGCATTCTATCTCTTTTTTTTTTTTTTTAAATCTTTCCACAGATCCTGGTGTAACTGCCTCCTTCTCCAGCGATCTGTTACACTCTCAGGAGCTCTCGCTCTGATACCACTTGATGGCAAGCCAGGATTCACACCACAAATTCATAGTGGAATTCATTTTAATTTTCATGAACTTTCTTAATATAGTCATACAATAATTTTCCAGGCTCACAGTCTCTCTTCCCCAATCCCGACTTCACCATCCGTCCCTATTACAAAATTTCGGGTTTTATCGAGGCCCCGATCCTCTAGGCAATTAATGCCTACCTAACAAGATTCAAATTTGAACTTTCCCCCCCTTTTCGGGGTTTTCAAAATTTTGATCATAAATGGGCCATCTGCCCGATCTACCAAGAGCCCTACATTAATGGTCTTCCTTACTCTGCAACCGCTACCCTGGGTTAGACTGCTCTTCTGCATCGATGTTTTGTTCAAATATCCATCCTTCAAACTACTGTATTGATTGATTTTAACCTTACCATACGTGGCCGTCAACTCCACTTAAATTTACGCGACAGCTTTCGTGTCCCATTCTGGTCCCCTTTTCTTCACTGGCTGAGTTGTCTCATTACACGTGGCAGCCATGTGTCAAATCCGGCCTTGTATGGCCGTCTACGTGTTTGTCTCGGGCTGCCTTCCTTTGGCCGCGATATCACGACCCAACCACTGCTTCGCCTTCTTTTGATCCAAATTGTCGTGATATCGCGACGTCGCGATATCGCAACGTCGCGATATCGCGACCTAACCACCTCCACAACTTGGTTCCACGGTGCCTTGCACTTTCTAACCACTTTCACGCCTTAGACCCACTGTGCCACTTGGCGACTTCACATTAGCCGTGATATCACGACAGGTCACGATATCGCGACCTATCGCGATATCGCGACAGAACCTTCCTCCTCTGCAAAGTTTAATAGAACGTCGTGATATCGCGACGTCGCGATATCGCGACGAAAACCCACCAAGCCAAACTGTAGACTTTTGGGTCGTGATTTCGCGACCCTTCCCCTCCTTGCATTTTAAAACCATTCCAAACCAAAATTGCTTCACAAAACCTTTCCCACTTTGTAAAATCAACAAGTTAAAAGGTACTGAACATAAAAAGAAAATTGAAGATGCAAGATTTCTCTATCGCGATCGGATGCTCCTGCATCAAAACCTCAACATCGATGTTTGCCAGCTTGTCCGCTGCCTTGTTGGCTTTGTGAAACACATGGTAGATGACTTTTTCTTCTCTCGTGTCAGCAAGGATCCTTGCTTCATTGATGAGGGTCTCTATCCTCCAGGGAGGTTTCCTTTTGTTCTTGAGGAGGTTGATGATATTTAGTGAGTCCCCTTTCACATAGCATTTACCGTGGACCTCTTGAAGCAGATGCAGACCTCTCCAAAGAGCTCTTGCTTCGACCTCATTATTGGTTTTGATTCCTAGGTTTTTAGAGAAGGCAAGCACAACCTACCCTTGATGGTCTCTCACCACACCTCCAGCTCCTGTTTTACTAGGATTGTCCTTAGCTGCCCCGTCAAAGTTGAATTTGATCTAGTCCACAAGAGGGGGGTTCCATCTAGACTCTGACCTTGGATGAGGTTTGCACACCCCTATGGATTCGTCTAAGGATATATCAAGGGATTGGGCAAGTATTTTCTCATACGAAGGAATGGATTGGGGTAAGGATGGAAAGATGCTCAAATTTTCTTTAGCAAAGGCCAAAATTTTGTTGATAGTGGATAGTGGGTCAAGGTTAGATTCTTTAAAGGCTCTATGGTTCCTTTCTAACCAAATATACCATAGGTAGTGGTGGAGGCAAATCTTCTAGAGGAACCTCAACTGCAAACTAATGAATGGAGAAGGCCATTGCTGGAACAACTCTAAGATCATGGTTGGCCTTGCCCAAGAGATATTAAAGGTTTGAAACACACCATTGAGGATAGCGACCGACCAAGGATATTATAGAAAGATGTGATGGATTGATTCCCAACTATTCCTGCATAAGAAACATTGGTTAGGAAAAATCATACCTTTTCTTATCAAGTTGTCTATGGTGAGGATTTTTCCTTGAGTAATAGCCCATGCAAAATGAGCCAATTTGGGGATTAGCTTGTTCATCCAAACCAAGTTAGTTTGGAATGGTGGATCCTCAGGGTCGAGAAGCATCCTGTACACCGATTTAACTTAAAATTCCCCACTTTCAGTCATAGCCCACCTCAAATGACCCTCAACAACTCTTATAGGAATGAATTGTTGAGATAACAAGAATTCTAACTCATTTGATTCATTTTGTAGCCCCTGTGCCCTGATGGGTTTCCATCTCAGATTACCTCCCTCCTGTCTGAGAAAATATGCCACCGTAGGGTCAAAGTTATCATTAGTGTATTGTTTAATGCTTACTAACTTGGGATCAACAGCAAGAGCCTCCTCCCTAGCCCATATATCCTTCCAAAAAATTATCTTCGACCCATTCCCAACTATCCATCTCATTTATTTTTTTACTCTCTCTGCTTACCAATATTGCTTTCTAGAAGGTTGATCCTCTTATCGGGATAGGTGTGTTCAGAAAATCAAATCCTTGAAGGTATTTCCTTTTCACTATGACTATCCACTCATTCTATTTGCTTGTGAGGACTCACCATGCTTTTTTGGCTAATAGTGTAGTGTTCACGTGGGAGACTCTCCTCAGACCCAAACCTCCTCCCTCTTTGGGTCAACACACTTTGCTCCAACCAACTAGGTGGATCCTATTCTTGCCTTCCGATCCCGACCATAAAAATTTCTTTTGCATCTGTTCAATTTTTTGGAGCACTCTAGCTGGGGCCTTGAACATGGACAAGAAATAGATAAAGATACTTTGTAGTGAAGCCATGGTTAGGGTAGCTTTCCCTACTTGAGATAAAAAGTGGCCTTTCCAACGAGCTAACCTTTTTTGGATTCTTTCCACCATATTGTTCCACATGACTCCCAGAGGTGCACTAGTGAAGAGAGGTAGGCCTAGGTAAGAAGTCGATAAAGAAGATATAGCACACCCCAGAATCCCTGCAATCCTATTGTGTCTTGGTATGGGGGTGTTGAGGAATAAAATCTTACTTTTTTTGAAATTAACCTTCTGATCGGCTGCCTCCTTATACAAATTTAAGATGAATTTTATTATATTGGCCTCTTCCACAGAATCTAGAGATAACATTAGCGTATCATCCACAAATTGTTGATGGCTGACAGGGGTGGTTTGGGACATAGCTTTGATACTAGAGATTAGGCATAGCTAAACAATCAACTTTGATGGTCCTACCCAAGGCTTCGGCCACAATGATGAAAAGCATGGGGCTAATAGGATCCCCTTGTCTAAGGCCTCTGTTACTTTGAAAATACCCAGTAGAGGACCCATTCACCAAAATATAAAACTAGGGTTTATGGATGCATCCTCGAATGATTTTTACCCACTGATGGTGAAATCCAAATTTGATCAACACTACCTCTAGAAATTATCAATTGATTCGGTCAAATACTTTGTTCAGATCAAGATTTAGGTCAAAGTAAGCTTTCTTGGTTTGGTTGGCAGAATGAAGGGCTTCATGAACCGTGATGACCCCATCAAGAATGGATATCCATTGGTATGAGCTTCCCTGGCATTGATCGATGATAAGGGGTAAAATACCTTTCATCGATTATATGGAATTGAAATGAACCGATCGTATTACATCATTTTTTTGGTAAATAAAGTATTTCATTAACCCGGGTTTTATAGGTTGACCCAAAACCTTTTTACAAAAATCAGCCCCTGACAGAGGAACCATGTTAGGATCCTACTATAAAATAAACTCAAATAAACACACTCTCACATAATTTCTTGGAAATAAACTCACATAAACATCATATTAATATTCATAACAAAATACACATTATAACAAAAATTTGCATAAAGGAACAATCTCATAATAAGATAGAATCGTAGGTCTCTTTGAGGGGGCAACCTCCTTCAACACTTCATTAATTTGTAAAAAGATGAATACATTGGTGCCTTCTCGAGTATTTAAAGAGTTCCCTTCCATGGTTGGCTTACACACAAAATGCCACCTGGAATACATGCATAATGCCACCCGAATTACATGCATAGGGCCACTCAAATTACATGCACAATGCCACTCGAATTACATGCACAAGGCCACCTTACATACCTATCTACCATGTGTTACATAAAAAGGGTGCCATTTTTCAAAGGCACTATATAAGCTAAAACTTAGAACATTACAAAATATTAATCATGGGTACTACCCACGTTATTTAGGAATTATTACATCATGGAAGTTATTACATTAAGGGTTAGGATGGGATCCTAAAATGTCATTCCCCTTGAAGAAGCTTTGTCCTCAAAGATGAAATGATGAAACTATTGCTAGAGTTGGTTGAGAGATTCCCATGAAGCATATTCAGGTTGAAGCCCACACCACTGAACCAGGATCTCTGTAATTGTATGGTTTCGAAGAGTGCGAGTCCAACGATCCAACAACTTCTCAGGTTCAAGTAATATGGAGCCTTCTTCATCCAATTCGGGAAGTGTGGATTGAACCTATACCTGTGTGCCCACAAATTTCTTAAGAGCAAAAAAATAAAAAATAGGATGAAGCTTGGAAGTAGGTGGGAGCGCAAATTTGTAAGTTGTGGGGCCAATCCTTTGTAGAACCTGGTAAGGACCATAGAATTTTGTAGCAAGCTTCTAACACCTACGAAGTTGTAGGGATGATTGTTTGTATGGCTACAAGCGAAGGAAGACCATATCACCTACATCAAAACTACGCTTAGAACGATGCTGATTAGCTTGTTGGCATATCTGATTCTGGGCCATGTTAAAATTTTGCTTAAGTTGGTGAAGGACCTCGGTGTGTTGACTCAGAGTGTTGTCGACGGCTTAGACCTTGGTGCTGCCAGGAATGTAAGAGGAAGGCATAGGTGGAAGGTGCCCGTAGACTGCTTCAAATGGTGTGAGTTTGGTTGCGATATGATAGGAAGTGTTGTACCACCATTCGGCCAAGGATAGCCATTTGGCCCATTGAGTGGGATGATCTGAGACAAAGCAACGAAGGTAGGTTTCCAAGCATTTATTAACAAATTTTGTTTGACCATCTGTTTACGGATGGTAGGATAAACTCATTTTGAGCTGAGTCCCCTGCAACTTAAAAAACTCTTGCCAGAAATGACTAGTGAAGGTGGGATCACGATCAGATACAATGGAGGTGGTCATGCCATGAAGGCAAAATATGGAGTTAAGAAAAATCTGTGCAATAATGGATGCGGTATAAGGATGGGCAAGGGCAAAAAAGTGAGAATAATTTGAAAGGCGGTCCACTACTACAATTTAGGGAGCCCTTCTATAAAGTCCATGGAAATGCCAGTCCAAACTTGATCCGGGATAGGCAATGGCTGAAGAGTGCCCGAAGAGCACACTGTTTCACCTTTCATCCTTTGACATGTGTCATAGGCAACAACAAAATAGCGGATGTCACATTTCATACCTTTCCAAAAGAAGGTGCACTTGAGTTGCTCATATGTTTTAAGGAACCCTAAATGGCCTACAGAGGGAGTGGTATGAAATTCCTTCATGAGGAGCTCTCGAAGTGGAGACTTATGAGGTAGAACCATGTGTTGATGGTAGTGTGGATCATGGTCATTCCAATTATACCCTGGTGCAAAATCTAGATCATCCATTAGTGAGGCTATCAAAGCTTGCAAATTTGCATAATTGCTTGGAAATAAACTCACATAATTGCTTGGAAATAAACTCACATAAACATCATATTAATATTCATAACAAAATACACATTATAATAGAAATTTGCATAAAGGAACAATCTCACAATAAGATAGAATCATAGGCCTCTTTGATGGGGCAACCTCCTTCAACACTTCATTAATTTGCAAAAATATGAATACATTGGTACCTTCTCAGGTATTTAAATAGTTCCCTTCCATGGTTGGCTTACATGCAAAATGCCACCTGGAATACATGCATAATGCTACCCGAATTACATGCATAGTGCCACTCAAATTACATGCACAATGCCACTCGAATTACATGCACAAGGCCACCTTACATACCTATCTACCATGTGTTACATAAAAAGGGTGCCATTTTTCATAGGCACTATATAAGCTAAAACTTAGAACATTACAAAATATTAATCATGGGTACTACCCATGTTATTTAGGAATTATTACATCATGGAAGTTATTACATTAAGGGTTAGGATGTGATCCTAACATGTCCTTCCCTTTGAAGAAGCTTTGTCCTAAAATCTGAAATGAGGAAACTATTGCTGGAGTTGATGGAGAGATTCCCATGTAGCATATTTAGGTTGAAGCCCACACCACTGAACCAGGATCTCTATAATTGTATGGTTGTGAAGAGTGCAAGTCCGAAGATCCAACAACTGCTCAGGTTCAAGTAATATGGAGCCTTATTCATCCAATTTAGGAAGTGTGGATTGAACCTGTACCTGTGTGCCCACAACTTTCTTAAGAGCAAAAAAATGAAAAATAGGATGAAGCTTGGAAGTAGGTGGGAGCACCAATTTGTAAGTTGTGGGGCCAATCCTTTGTAGAACTTGGTAAGGACCATAGAATTTTGTAGCAAGCTTTTGAGACCTACGAAGTTGTAGGGATGATTGTTTGTATGGTTGCAAGCGAAGGAAGACCATATCACCTACATCAAAACTACGCTTTGAACGATGATGATCAGCTTGTTGGTGCATCCGATTCTAGGCCATGTTCAAATTCTGCTTAAGTTGGTGAAGGACCTCAGTGTGTTGGCTCAGAGTATTGTTGACGGCTTGGACCTTGGTGTTGCTAGGAATGTAAGAGGAAGGCGTAGGTGGAAGGCACCCATAGACTGCTTCAAATGGTGTGAGTTTGGTTGTGGTATGATAGGAAGTGTTGTACCACCATTCAGCCAAGGATAGCCATTTGGCCCATTGAGTGGGATGATCTGAGACAAAGCAGTGAAGGTAGGTTTCCAAGAATTTATTAAAAAAATTTGTTTGACCATCCGTTTACGGATGGTAGGCTAAACTCATTTTGAGCTGAGTCCCCTGCAACTTAAAAAACTCTTTCCAAAAATGACTAGTGAAGGTGGGATCACGATCAGATACAATGGAGGTGGGCATGCCATGAAGGCAAAATATGGAGTTAAGAAAAAATTGTGCAATAATGGATGCGGTATAAGGATGGGCAAGGGCACAAAAGTGAGCATAATTTGAAAGGCGGTCCACTACCACAATTTAGGGAGCCCTTCTATAAAGTCCATGGAAATTCCAGTCCAAACCTGATTCAGGATACGCAATGGCTGAAGAGTGCCCGGAGAGCACACTGTTTCACCTTTCATCCTTTGACATTTGTCACAGGCAACAACAAAAGAGCGGATGTCACATTTCATACCTTTCCAAAAGAAGGTGCACTTGAGTCGCTCATATGTTTTAAGGAACCCTAAATGGCTTGCAGAAGGAGTGGCATGAAATTCCTTCATGAGGAGCTCTCGAAGTGGAGACTTATGAGGTAGAACCATGTGTTGATGGTAGTGTGGATCATGGCCATTCCAATTATACCCTGGTGCAAAATCTAGATCATCCATTAGTGAGGCTATCAAAGCTTGCAAATTTGCATCCTGACGTGCTTCTTGACACAAGGAATCAATACATTGGGGAAGTGGTGCTGAGATGGCACACAACATACTTACAGTCTCCATTTGGCAAGAAATAGCATCAACCACAATATTCTCCTTTCCCTTTTTGTAGGTGATATCATAATCATAGCCCATGAGTTTAGACACCCACTTTTGTTGGTCAAGCATGACAACTCTTTGTTCCAAAAAATATTTGAGACTTTGATGGTCAATTTTGATGGAGAAGTGACGCCCAATGAGGTAAGGTCACCAATGTGCGATTGCAAGTAATATGGCTAACATTTCCTTAGCATATGTGTATTTCCCCATATTATGATCAGATAGTTCCTTGCTAGTAAAAGCCACAGGTCATCCTTCTTGCATCAATACCGCCCCAATACCATGACTAGAAGCATCACTTTCAATGACAAATGGTTTAGAGAAATCTGGCATGGCTATGACGGGAGTGGTGGCTATAGCATGTTTGAGTTCAATGAAGGCTTGGTCATTAGGCCCTATCCAAGTGAAGGAATATTTTTTCAACATGGAGGTGAGGGGGTCAGCTCTATTCCCATAATTGCAGATAAATTTGTGATAATAGCATGTAAGACCTAAAAATCCTCGAAGTCCCTTGAGGGTGCGATATTTTGGCCTCTCTTGAACTGCTTGAATCTTCTTAGGGTCAACCTTGACGCCATCCTGTGAGATAATGTGTCCCAGGTACTCTACTTCAATCAGACCAAAGGAACACTTGGACCTTTGGGAAAAAAGGTGATGGGTGACCAACAACTATAAATTTTGATCCACATGATTGAGGTGCTCTGCCCATATGCGGATGTAAATCAACATGTCATCGAAGAATAAAAGAATGATCTTCCATAGAAAGGGCTAAAAGATGTTGTTCATAAGACTTTGGAATGTAGAAGGAGCATTTGTGAGACCAAATGGCATTACCAAGAATTCATAATGACCTTCATGAGTGTGAAAGGTAGTTTTGGGGATGTCCTCATCCTTGATCTAGATCTGATGGTACCCAGAGCGAAGATCAAGCTTGGTGAAATACATGGTCCCGTGTAGTTCATCAACCATTGGAATAGGAAATTTATCCTTGACCGTAGTCTTTTTGAGTTCTTGGTAGTCAATACATAATCACCATGAGCCATATTTCTTGGGAACAAGTAGGATAGGCGAGGAGTAGGGGCTAGTACTAGGCCGGATGACACCAGCCTTGAGTAATTCCTGTACCAATTTTTCTAGTTTTGATTTCATGGCATGAGGGTACCTGTATGGCCTGATATTTTGTGGTGCACTACTCAAGAGCATTAGGATAGCATGGTTATGAGAGCAAAGTGGTGGTAGTGTAGTTAGTTCTGCAAAGACAACATCATGTTTGTGTAGAACTAGTTGTAGGTCTAATGGAATTTCAGCCATTGGTGAAGGGGTTGGTTGGATGGAGAAGAGTTGTGCAATGACCCCACGTTTTGATTTCTTTAGCACTTTCTCCATACAATTGGAACTAATGAGGTGAGGTTTTCCTACAGGGGATCCCTTGAGTAAGTGTGTTTGTCCATTTGGGAGAATTGCATCCAGAGTTCTACAAAGTTCCAACTGATAGTGCCCAACGTACTCAACCATTGAGATCCCAAAACCATATCACATCCTCCCAACTGGAGGGCAAACATGTCCTGCTTGAGTTCATAGTCCCCTATCCTGAGCTTGACATTGTGGCATTTTCCTTTACAAGGTAATGTTACCCCATTGGCTATCATGAACTCAAATGAATTACAAGTGTGGATATTGCAATTTTCCCACTTAGCAACTCGAGGATCAATGAAGTTGTGTGTGCTACCTGAATCAATAAGGATGGTAAGACATTGGCCCTTAAAAAATCCCACAACTTTCATGGTTTGTGGAGTGGTAATTCTTGCAAGAGCATGGACTAAAATCTCTGCCTCAGACCCCTATGTATCTTCTTCCTGTGGAGAAGGTGTTTCAGGGGGGTCCTCATCCTCATCACTCTAGTCTGTGTTAGCAGGTTCCTCAACATCTATCAAGAACAGTATTTTGTTTGCATACTTATGTCCTTTAAAAAAAAATTCATCACAATTATAGAATAATCCTTGGGCATGACGTACATCCATATCCTATGTAGTCAGTCACTTGGATGTAGTAGGTTTACTATCCATTGAATTTTGGGTTCGAAAAGGAAATTAAGGTTGGTTTTGAGGAAACCACGGGGGGCGCCTTTGGTTTGAGAGTTTAGATTCGGCCAGATGGGAAAAACTGATAGCTTCCATCATGTAATGTGGTTTCAAAATATTTACTTTAGCTTGGATATCCCCTTTTAACCCACTGATAAAACAACTTGTGAAGAACCCTTTCATCAATCCTCTTGTCTTATTGGCCAATTTTTCAAATTGAGTTTGGTAGTCACGGATTGAGGATGTTTGTTGCAGTTTGGTCAAGGCCCTTGTGAAGTCCTCATACTCACTAGGCCCAAATTGGGTCAGTAGTTGGGACTCAAAGTCCTCCTAAGAGAGATTTGGGTTGGAATTACGTAACCACTAGAACCAGTGTAGAGCCTTAGATTCCAAATTGAAGGAAGCCATCTAAACTCGATGATATATAGGAACATTATGAAGTCTAAAGAATTGATCAACCCTACATAACCACCCATCAACATCCTTACCATTAAATCGAGGGAATTCCAATTTTGGCATTTTAAAGGATGGGTCATGGTCATTCCTTGTAGATTTTTTAGCCTGGTGTTCTGTTTTGAGTGGTCCCTTATGTAACTTGCTACCCACATCTATCAGTGTTTCTTCTAAGTGAGTGCTAGTGGCCTCATGATCTAGACGAAGACCTTGGACCTCTTCCCTTATGGATAAAATTGCCAAGTTCAAATTCTCAATGGCTTTTGTTAAGGATTCCATCTGTTTTAGATCTTTTTGATGTCCACGGGTACCCTAGGCCATTTTGGAACCTTTTGTGACTAGTTACTAAAATTAGAATTGGGTTTCAAGACTTACTATTTTTAGTAAGTGTCCAAAAAGTGCTTGGGTGCTATATATCAAAATGATCAGATCGAAGAGGTGGTCATAATGAGCTATATCCCACAACACTACTTTTGGGTACCCCAAACTCATTTTTTTTTCTCTTGTTTTGTCGAGTCTAATGGTGTTTATAGTTTTTGATTTTGAGCTACAGTGCAAAAGTTGGGTACTGGAGCACTATCTATAATTGGTCTTTGGTCACTCACTCAATGTTTTTCTCAGCCCAGACAGTCTCTCTGACACTACTTACCTCACTGGTCTAAAGATTCTCTGTATTGTGTAGGTTACTGTTATGACAGTTCTGTTCTGACACTAAAAACTGCAATTTTTGACCTGACTGTGTTGGCCTAACTGACCTGACTGTTATTGCCATTGTAAATTTTATTGTTATTCTCTAGACTATCAAATTAACTCTCAACCTCATATTCTATCCTGAATTCATGTAATGTATGCTATTTTTTTGGTAGAGGATTCCTTTCTCATATGCTCACTTTTGGGAATTTGGAATGCAGGTTTACAAACAGGGAGTTTTGGTTTGTGATTTTGTTGTAGGTTGAAGTTTTAACAGAACCATGGTATGCTAAGTAAAGGATTATGTAACACCCATAGGCCCTCTGTTATACCGCAGTGATGAACAATAGTGCTCGGACCAATATTTTAGGCCACTACCAAAGGAGGATTCCACACATACCCTTGAGCACACTATCTGCCTCTCTGATAGTATGGGAGGGTAATCGTCTAGGATATTGTGTCCCATGGACTATGGATGATACAAGGCCAATAAGCTTCCTACTAGATAAAATTTTGTTAACCCTAGAATGGTCTTCTAATACACCTGAAGATGTGTGGGAGCTCAAGTCCGTGCACGAGTTCTATATGAGGCCTCGGTATTGGAGCCTGATCACCCCTCACTTCACTAGATGTTGTATGGGCTATCTAGCTTAGCCAATAACGAAATATCCTTCACGATATTTTAAAACACCCGACATAGGGTTTCTACCTACTCAACTAAAAAAGACTATTTTTTTTTTACTGTTATTTGTATTTTTTTTTGTTAATAGTAAAAAAAAATTACACGAAAATAACAGAGGATTATACCTAACAGGCAAGAATCCTTACTGTTGCAACAGAACTTGGCCCTGGAAAGCGCTGTGATACCACTTTTTAGGATCCTACTATAAAATAAACTCAAATACACACACTCTCACACAATTGCTTGGAAATAAACTCACATAAACATCATATTAATATTCAGAACGAAATATGCATTATAACAAAAATTTGCATAAAGGAACAATCTCACAATAATATAGAATCGCAGGCCTCTTCGAGGGGGCAACCTCCTTCAACACTTCATTAATTTGCAAAAAAATGAATACATTGGTGCCTTCTCGGGTATTTAAAGAGTTCCCTTCCATGGTTGTCTTACATGCAAAATGCCACCTGGATTACATGCATAATACCACCCGAATTACATGCATAGTGCCACTCAAATTACATGCACAATGCCACTCGAATTACATGCACAAGGCCACCTTACATACCTATCTACCATGTGTTACATAAAAAGGGTGCCATTTGTCATAGGCACTATATAAGCTAAAACTTAGAACATTACAAAATATTAATCATGGGTACTACCCATGTTATTTAGGAATTATTACATCATGGAAGTTATTACATTAAGGGTTAGGATGGGATCCTAACAAACCACCATATAACCAAACTGAGGATCCTCTGTCCTCTACCCTAATGAATCTTCCTTAACTGGGAGTCAACCACTTGGACTTCCCACCATAGACAAAAACCCACCCAAGAACAAGAAACCAAGGCCCTAGGAGGACCCAAACCACCCCTAGAATCAAAACCACACACAGTAGCTAACCCACTATGTATCATATAACAAAACCCAGAAAAAAAGTCTGCCCTGACAAAAAAAACGTAAATTTAGCACAGGTGACCAACAACATTATCAAAATAACAAAGCACAGGGTATATTAAGGTAAGGAAGACTCCTTTTCGACCTCCTCCTCCTACTCCTCATCTTTGTCTTCTTCATTGTCATCCGTATCCAAGTTGTAGACCACCGGATTGTTGCTCTGGTATCCTTCATTGAAGAATACCTTGGTCAGGACCTCCTACAGTTCCTGCATCTGCTGGTTGATGTTGGCAGCTGTATTCAAGACAAACCTTTTGTTCCATAATTGTAGGGTTAGGACCCTCATCTTTAGAAGTAATCTCCATAGTTTTGTTGTTCCCCTATATTTGTTTATTTTTAATCCTCAAGGAAGACCTGATAGGCAGGTCATTAGTCCTCAGTATTTTCCTAGCTGGACCACTCTTAACACTTGACTCACCCTCACGCTTCTTGGTAGGGGAGGGTTTGGGAATACTAG
The DNA here is from genome assembly GCA_028583015.1 of Wollemia nobilis. NCBI lineage: Eukaryota > Viridiplantae > Streptophyta > Pinopsida > Araucariales > Araucariaceae > Wollemia > Wollemia nobilis. The sequence continues at coordinate 128,138 of JAQPPZ010016766.1, read as the reverse complement.
GTCTCTCTCTCCCCATCTAACTTTTGCCACGAACTTCTTGGGGATCCTCAAGAGGTGGGATAGGAAGTTCAGGTTAGGGAACATGGAGGAGGATGTATTTATAAATAACCTTAAGAAGGCCTTGGTGCATGGGTATGGAGAAGCCTTTCTTGCTATGGGATGAGGTTATAGTATGGTTCAAGGAGTTCATTAGGAACTGGGGAATGCTTATGGGGTTCACATCCTTGAAAAAGTTTACGAAAGCATAATGGAAACTTAGCAAAACTTTACCAAGGTCTATCGTCGTGATAAATTCCAGCACATTCTTCATTACCGCATTCCAAGGAGTCAGGAGGTCCATCCTTGTGAGCCCGTTCTTTGCCTCATAAATTTTTGGGTTATCCTTAAATTCTTTTAGGTTCACCTTCCAGTGGTGCTTTTGATGGTGGATAGACCTTCCCTTAACTGATTTTCCAGTAATTTCCTCAGGCCATGGATCTCCACTATACCATCCTCCCACGTCTCCATCATTGCCTATGTGATTTCATCCTCTACACCCGAGAACAGATCAAAGAATTGGGTAAAACATCTATCAGTCAGGATAGCCTGAGTAGCAGGGTCCATGAGAACCATACTGGGCTCAATGTAAATCATATTTGTTAGGGTGATTGTCAAGTTCCTATCTAGTTTCTCTAAAATCTCTTTGCTCATGATTTTAGATGTTCTACTACAATGGTAAATAATTATAAGGTGGTGGCACCTGAGTTTGACTCACCCATCTGTTGCTGGTTCCTTAAAACCCTTGCCAATTTTGGAAGTGTACCTCTACTCACCGTTATCTTGAAACACATGCCACTTCAGCATGGGGATCGTGTTGTCGTATCCCTCTTCACATCTATTAGGATATGTTATCTTGGTAATTATGAAAAATTTAGAGAAAAGAAGCCTCGCAGGAAACTGACGCCTCTCAAAAAAATTAACCCATATCTCAACACATTTGGAAACTTGCACCTCCTTCCCCGATACGCCATCCTTGCATATTTATCTTTTTAGGGACAAAACCCACCACCTTGTAGTTTCGCCACTTGCTTATACAAGTTTCCAAGCTGTCCTTGGGCCGATCCCTTGCTATTTCTAACCTAAGCATGGCCAATGAGAAAATACTTTTGATTTTTATCCTCTACCACCCTCGATGGTAATCCCAAAGGGACACATGATTTGCCAATAAAAAATCCACATTGACCCTATCATGATATTTAAAATTGGATGATATCCTACATGTCACCTGGGACCTCAAGCATCCACGTGATCAGCCCAACAGCCTCAACATAGATGTTCGCCAGCTTGTCCACTGCCTTGTTGGCTTTGCGAAATACATGGTGGATGACTTTTTCTTCTCTCGTGTTAGCAAGAATCCTTGCTTCATTGATGAGGGTCTCTATCCTCCAGGGAGGTTTCCTTTTGTTCTTGAGGAGGTTGATGATATTTAGTGAGTCCCCTTCCACATAGCATTTACCTTGGACCTCTTGAAGTAGATGCAGACTTCTCCAAAGATCTCTTGCTTTGGCCTCATTATTGGTTTTTATTCCTAGGTTTTTAGAGAAGGCAAGCACAACATACCCTTGATGGTCTCTCACCACACCTCCAGCTCCTGCTTTACAAGGATTGTCCTTAGCTGCCCCGTCAAAGTTGAATTTGATCCAGTCCACAAGAGGGGGGTTCCATCTAGACTCTGATCTTGGATGAGGTTTGCACACTCCTATGGATTCATCTAAGGAGATATCAGGGGATTGGGCAAGTATTTTCTCATACAAAGGAATGGATTGGGGTAAGGATGGAAAGATTCTCAAATTTTCTTTAGCAAAGGCCAAATTTTTTTTGATAGTGGATAGTGGGTCAAGGTTAGATTCTTTAAAGGCTCTATGGTTCCTTTCTAACCAAATATACCATAGGTAGTGGTGGAGGCAAATCTTCTAGAGGAACCTCAACTGCAAACTAATGAATGGAGAAGGCCATTGCTGGAACAACTCTAAGATCATGGTTGGCCTTGCCCAAGAGATATTAAAGGTTTGAAACACACCATTGAGGATAGCGATCGACCAAGGATATTCTAGAAAGATGTGATGGATTGATTCCCAACTATTCCTACATAAGAAACACTGGTTAGGCAGAATCATACCTCTTCTTATCAAGTTGTCTATGGTGAGTATTTTTCCTTGAGTAACAGCCCATGCAAAATGAGCCAATTTGGGGATCAGCTTGTTCATCCACACCAAGTTAGTTTGGAATGGTAGATCCTCAGGGTCAAGAAGCATCCTGTACATTGATTTAACTTAAGATTCACTAGTTTCAATCGTAGCCCACCTCAAATGACCCTCAAAAACTCTTATAGGAACGAATTATTGAGACAACAAGAATTCTAACTCGTTTGATTCATTTTGTAGCCCTTGTGCCCTGATGGGTTTCCATCTCAGATTACCTCCCTCCTGTCTGAGAAAATATGCCACCATAGGGTCAAAGTTATCATTAGTGTATTTTTTAATGCTTACTAACATGGGATCAACAACAAGAGCCTCCTCCCTAGCCCATATATCCATCCAAAACTTGATCTTCAATCCATTTCCAACTATCCATCTCATTTATTTTTTTACTATCTCTCTACTTGCCAATATTGCTTTCCAGAAGGCCAATCCTCTTATCAAGATAGGTGTGTTCATAAAATAAAATCCTTGAAGGTATTTCCTTTTCACTATGACTATCCACTCATTCTATTTGCTTGTGAGGACTCACCATGCTTTTTTGGCTAATAGTGTAGTGTTCACGTGGGAGACTCTCCTCAGACCCAAACCTCCTCCCTCTTTGGGTCAACACACTTTGCTCCAACCAACTAGGTGGATCCTATTCTTGCCTTCCGATCCCGACCATAAAAATTTCTTTTGCATCTGTTCAATTTTTTGGAGCACTCTAGCTGGGGCCTTGAACATGGACAAGAAATAGATAAAGATACTTTGTAGTGAAGCCATGGTTAGGGTAGCTTTCCTTACTTGAGATAAAAAGTGGCCTTTCCAACGAGCTAACCTTATGGATTCTTTCCACCATATTGTTCCACATGAATCCCAGAGGTGCACCACTGAAGAGAGGTAGGCCTAGGTAAGAAGTCGATAAAGAAGATATAGCACACCCCAGAATCCCTACAATCCTATTATGTCTTGGTATGGGGGTGTTGAGGAAGAAAATCTTACTTTTGTTGAAATTAACCTTCTGACAGGCTGCCTCCTCATACAAATTTAAGATGAATTTTATTATTTTGGCCTCTTCCACAGAATCTAGAGATAGCATTAGCTTATCGTCCACAAATTGTTGATGGCTGACAGGGGTGGTTTGGGACATAGCTTTAATACCAAATATTAGGCTAGCTGAACAATCAACTTTGATGGTCCTACCCAAGGCTTCGGCCACAATGATGAAAAGCATGGGGCTAATAGGATCCCCTTGTCTAAGGCCTTTGTTACTTTGAAAATACCCAGTAGAGGACCCATTCACCAAAATGGAAAACTAGGGTTTATGGATGCATCCTCGAATGATTTTTACCCACTGATGGTGAAATCCAAATTTGATCAACACTACCTCTAGAAATTCTTAATTGATTCGGTCAAACACTTTGTTCATATCAAGCTTTAGGTCAAAGTAAGCTTTCTTGGTTTGGTTTGTAGAATGGAGGGCTTCATGAACCGTGATGACCCCATCAAGAATGGATCTCCCTTGGTATGAGCTTCCCTGGCATTGATCGATGATAAGGGGTAAAATACCTTTCATCCTATTTGTAATCAATTTGGTGAGGATTTTGTAGGTTACATTACAAAGGCTCATTGGTCTGTAATCAATCATAGTTTTAGGAGTTTCTCCTTTGGGAATCAAGGCTATAAATGTGGAGTTGTAACTTTTAGGAATGTGTTTGGAAGACTAGAATTCCCTGATAGTCGAGCAAACATCAACCCCCACAGTGTCCCATTAGGTTTGAAATAAGCAAGGAGAGAACCCATCTAGTCTTGGGGATTTATTTGAATCCATAGAAAATAGGGCCTCTCTGATTTACTCATCTAAAAATGGATCAATTAGTTTCATATTCATATTATTATCAATGGCTTGAGGAATGGCGCACAATAGAAAATATTTTGCATAAGGTTGGCAGTGCGCTTCTTCTCCTAGAAGATTTCTAAAGTAAGTCATGACTTCATCTCTGATTTCATGAACATCTTGAGTGGTGGAACCATATTCCTTAGTCAAGTCTCTAATTCTATTGTTGCTTTAATTTCTAAGGGTGGTCACATGGAAGAATTTAGAGTTAGAGTCCCCATCCTTGAGCCATAGTGCTCTAGATTTCTGCCTCCAATACATTTCTTCATAGGCCAAGATATTATGGTACTTAGCCAACATAATTTTTTCTTTTGATTTATTTGCCTCATCATAATGACCATTTTTAATGCTCCTTTCGATGACACACAATCTATCACTTACCTCTTTCTTTTTTTGAACAAGTTCTCGAAAACTTCCTTGTTCCAAATTTTGATATTCTCTCTCACCATCCTTAGTTTTTGGGACAATTTGAACGAGGAGCTGCCTTGACCATTGTTCCTCCACCATTTTTTTATTTTTTCTTTAAGGTCCTTATGCTTAGTCCACATTTCCTCAAACCAAAAAGGCTTATTTAGGCATGATCTTTGGGGAACCTCAAGTAGGATAGGACTGTGATAAGAATCTATCTTGGGTAGAGAGTGTAGGGATGAGTCCCCAAAGGCCATAAGAGCCTATTTATATAGGCAAAACCTATCTAGCCTCTCCTAAATTAGATGAGTCCCTGCCTTGCGATTGCTCCAAGTAAACTTGGCTTTCTTTAACTTTACATCCATTAATTCGTTTGAGTTGATGAATGAATTGAAATCCTCCATGCTTTTGGAAGGTAATCTGAATCCTCCTTTTTTATCAAATGGGTATAATGGTGTATTGAAGTCTCCCCCTAACACCCACAGAACATCCTGAAACACAACACACAAATGAGTCAAATATTCCCACAGTAACAATCTTTCTTGTACAGTATTAGGGATGTAAACATTTGAGGTGATCCATGACCTATTGCTATCTAGATCATGAAAAAGAATTCTTATGACCCTCTCCTCTATCTGAATAACATTTCCTTCCACTTTCTAAGTATCCCACATCATCAATAGAACTCTAGAAGCACCTCTCGCTTGCTTGAAAGCTATTTCGCCATGCTTCCAAATTTTGCAGGCTGTAGACTTAGCCTGGAATTCATCCATTTTTATTTCTTGGAATAACAAAATAGTTGGATTTACTATTTTCCTTAATGAATTAACCATCCTTTGTTTTACTGAGCCATTAAGGCCTCTCACATTCCATAAGAGGATCTTCATTTAGATTGCTTGTTGTTTTTCCCTCTTCCCTTACCTTGAGTTGGGGGAGTTTGTTGTTCCGATTATCATCCTGACTTGTGATAACTTGTTGTAAAAGTGTCATCTATTTTCCATTTTCTATTTTATTTTCGATATTTATTTTGTAGTGGTCTGCCTCTGACATTCACCCTCTCTTTTTTTCACTCCCAAAGTCAATCGAGGACTTTGCTGAACTTCTAGTCTATTTAGGACTAAACTTGGGGGGGATGATTTATTGTAGGATGGGACTAGAGCTCGCAATGTTCCTTTTGGTACTTGTTATGTCGATGCTTGACACAGATCCCTCTAGGTTCAACCTATATTCATTTGGGTTCTGTAACACACTGTGAAGGTTGATCTGGTCTTGAGACAGGGCTAAGGATGACCCTGCTTTTGATGAAGATTCTAGGTTTTTGGGACATTCAATCTAGGGCTCATTATCCTCCTCATTTTATTCATTAGAGTCATTATCTACTAAATCTTCAAATCTATTAGAGTTTAGGGTTTTAGGGCTTACCTCATATCCATATTTGGTTTGTTGCTTTCCTTTCTCCTTTTGCCTAATTTTGTCTTTACTTTCAAGGTCGTTTATAACCTTCCTGAATATTCCTTTACCTTGAGGGACCCTAGGTCCTTGGTTTTTGATAATCCCTCTGCCATTTAACCCTTTGGGATCCAGTTTCTTTAGGCCTTCTTTCCTGACGACCACAGTTCGACATTGACTTGGAATTTGGCCTTGATTTTTGCACTTCGTGCAAAAGGCCGATTTATTTTCATACTCTACCAATTTTTTCCTCAAGTAGTTTCCATAGGCTAGCTCGACAAAGTTTGGTAGCTCTGATTCTAGGTTTGCATTAATAGAAATCCTTGCCTGAGTCAGTCTTGACCTTGCTAGAGTGACATGATCAATAGCAACCAGTTCTCCTATTATTTTTGCTCTTCCTCGAAGCCAATATTCATTAAAAAATTGAGTAGGTAGGTTAGGCAGGCAAACCTAGATGGGATTCGTGTTAATATTTTGTAAATCTAGATTTAAATATTCACCCCAGTACTTAAGGAATAGATTGTGCCTACCTAGGAACCATGACCCTCCAGTTAGGATTTGCTCTACATCTTCCTTATTGTTAAACCTTATTATGAAAAACCCTCTTGTAAGGGCCACAATCTCTAAGTTGCCTACCATTTTCCAGTTGGTCCATGCCCAGGCCCTAATAGTCTCCATGTTAGGCCTTCCACCCAGGAACTTACCCACCAACGAGTTCTTCTCCATCACCAAGAACCCATCCATTATGTTTGTAGGAGTGATGATCCTGTTATTTTCTAGAACCAGTTGAGGGTAATCCTTAAAGAAATCACCCCTAGTACCTTTTAAGGTTTCCACAAAATACCATGCTTTTTTGGGTCCCATAGTGCCTTGTTGGGTCCCTTTGTCAAGGTCTTTGTCGGGTGGGTCGAGCCCTCTGGCCGTGCCTACTTGGTAGGATATCAAATCGTGACCGTACTCTACCTCGGTTCCTTCCTCTATATTCTCACCCATACCTTGCTCGTTGTTCTTGCCTACCCCCATTGAACCTCCACTACTCCACCTCTGCTCACCCCCTAACCCTCCGTTGCTCTACCACTGCTCCTCCATCGCTCAACTATCAAAAGTTGTATTACATCATGACCATGAACATGTTGTTTAATTATAACATATTGATAATCATGCAAGTATCATTTGTCAATATTATCCTCCAAAATTAAAAGATTTAACTAGGTGAGCTCATGCCATTTGGTAAAATCTTTGTCTTTATAGTATATTTATCTTTTACGATCATCTTGTCCTCTTGATTACATTAATATTATATATATAAGATGAATGATATGTTATTAACCAAGATGGACCATACTTATGTTTAATAACTAGCAAATATTTATGTTTAAGACTCAAAGATAGTATAAAAACATGTATATATATATAAGATGAATGATATATATATATATTTTTTTAATCTTGGTTAGTGTGAGAAACCCTTATGATTTACGAACAGGGCAGGGCATCCCCATGCCTATCATGACCTCTCATAAGGTTAAGAGCTAAACTTATCAATAGGGGCCAAACACACGGCCATCACACACCCACCCCCTCACACACTCACCCACACTGCGGTTTGAACCTTGGACCTTCCGAAGAAGAGCCAAAATAAAAACTGTTGCGCTGTCCCCAAGAACATTAGAATGATATGTTGTTAACCAAGAAGGACCATGATTATGTTCAATAGCTAGCAAATATTTATGTTTAAGGTTCAAATATAGTATAAAAAATATGCTTTTCCTTGTTAACTTTTAGATTAAAATATTTTTTATGTGAATTTTATGGTAATTTTGTATTATAACTTTCTTTTTGATGGATTTTGACTCAATTATGTGCTAAGTCTTGAATCAATATTATTTTAATATTTTGATATTTACAAAATAATATATTTTATTTATAATAATATATTTTGTTAAAGCAAATGGGGATTCCATAGAGGCCCCTTCTCAAAATGATAAAAATAATTACACAAACATCAAATCAAAGGTCATAAAGCAAACATCATGCACTACTAGCTTATGCAGAAGCATCTGGGAGATAAATAATAAAAACATGAAAGATCTTCCTAGTTGCCAAGGGAAAAGAAAGTGGCACAACTTTTCATCTTCTTCCAACATTGTTTCTCATGGTTGGAAAGATGTAAGTGGAGGTGTTGTTGCTAATTGTAGAGAGTGGAAAAGGATCGAATAGGGCCGTAAATATTTGGCAAGGATCTTGGATGATCGGCAAAGGATTGGATAAGGTCAGCAAGGAGTTGATAAATGATCGACAAGAGATCGAAAGGGGAGTCGACAAGGATCTGATATGACCAACCAGGGTTGGCAAGGACCAAAAATGGAAGTTTGAGGTGTTGTATATTTTTAAACAAAGAAATATAAATTGTATTTTGTTTTATTTACTAGCTTTTGCATGTGTTTGTGTGGAGATGTTTGGTTTACGGTCTTTCATTGGCCCCCTCATCTAGTCTACATCATAATGTTATTTGAGAGGGTGAAGATTTTGTGTGAGCATTGAGAATTTTTGTGTCACAAATTTCCATGCTGAAAAATTTGTTAGTATTGTTCTAGAACAAGTTGGTGTTTGAGATAATTTTTAGAAAAGGAGTTTTCAAATTTGAAGAGTAGAGATTTCTTTGGGAATTTTTCAAAACTACATTTTTATTTTGAAGAAATTTATTTTAGAAGTGAATTGATTTTTTCTCTATGCCTCTCTTCAAGAGGATACCATTTTCTCTTGTGGAGCCATCGAAAAATATTAAGCCTAATGATTTGGTGTTTCAAATTTGATATATGAAGGAAATATTCAAGGATTATCAAGAATATTTGAATCATATAAATAACTACCACTAGAAAGTAAGAATATACAAAGTTATGGGGAAGATGAATCTGACTTACAAGGAGGCTTTCATTTCAGAATGTTGTGTAACAGAGAAGGTTCAAAATTTTTCAAATGAGTTGATTGGACAAATTGAGGTGTCTTGGTTGGCATTTTTTTTTAATTTTATGGACATAGTATCAATAGTAACAAGAAATCTTAAATTATACAATTTGTGTGATATTTTTAAGATCAAAAAATTATACAAGACAAGAAAAATGGAATATAGTTGTTTTGTTCTAATATGTTAAAATGTATTAATGGTTGGTGTGTTTGTTGTTTGTTGTCTAAGATGTTATGTTGAGTTTTTATATACTACCCATTTTTTTAGCATTATCTTTTCCTATTAGAAAGTCTAATTTGAAGAAGATAAGTGGGGTAAGAGGGGATCACAGAGAAAATATTTTGACAAGGGCTTGGAGGAATTTTTTAAAGAGGATGACTTCAACAAAGAGGAGAGGAGGCACATGAAGAAGAGGTGGAAGAAGAAAGAGAGCATCAATAAAGAGAAAGAGGAAGAGTGAGCACACATATAGAGAAGTAGAGACAAGGAAGAGAAGAGGAGCCAATAAAAATGACAAGGGCATGAGTTGCAGGGAAGATGTGGTCACAATGTAATATGCCATTAATTTGCACAAGCACTTTCATGGATGTAGTTTTTAATAAAATAACTCCCAAGGTTGTAAAGGAGATCTAAAATTTTACCCATAAGGCAATGGGTCTTATTGACATGAGGATTGATGTGAGGTTGAATAAGGTTGTGGAGCAAGAACATCCTGAGCATGCCTAGAAGGATTAGGGTTGAATAGCCAGAAAGCAAAAATATTGAAGAGGATGCCAAGGAGGAACTCTATTCGCTCATTATTATTGCCAATGTACCCACGAGGGACTCAACAGTTTGGGTAATAAGGTTATTGAGGAGAAATACTGATAATTGAGTTTATATTTATTAGAAACTTATATTTTCTCTATTTTTTAGGTATTTGAGGCTATTGTTTTAGAATATCCAAAAATGAAGAGGGTTTATTTGTTTAAAACAAAAAAATAAAGAAGTAACTCATTCTCATGAGTAAGGGCTTATGAAGTATTTCTATTACCCGACGTGTATGATGCAGAAGCATTTGGGAGAATAAAATAATAAAAAAATGGAAGGTCTTCCCAACTGCCAAGGGAAGAGGAAGTGACATAACTTTCCATATTCCAACATTATTTCTCATGGCTGGAAAGGCATAAGTGGAGGTGTTCTTGCTAATTGCAGAGACCATAAAAGGACCAAACATGACCACAAGGAGTCAACAAGGATCCAAGATGATCGAAAAAGGATTGGATAGGGCCAATAAGGAGTCGGTAAGGGATCGACAAGGACTGGTAAGGGGTCAATACAAGACCAAAAAAATACCGATAGGGGAGTCGACAAGGATCAGGGATGACAATCCAGGGTTGGCAAGGGCCAAAAATGGAAGTTTGAGGCATATATTTTTAAACAAATAAATACATATAGTGTTTTATTTTATTTACTAGTTTTTGTGTGTGTTTGTGTGGATATGTTTTGGCTGCTAGAAGATATGGTCTTTCATTAGACCCCCTCCTCTAGTCTGCATCACTAGAACACCACATAAAAAAACCTTGACATGAGAAAATAAAAACAATAAGACACAAGGGTACCAAAACCATGAGCTTTGTATAACATCATTAGATGCCAAAATTTGTATACAAGGGATGCCAAATCTATAAGATCAAGTATGAGCTTCTAGTTAATTAGAAATGGGTAGGAAAATCTACTCTAAATTTGGTTAGTTTGTTAGCAAAAAAATTACCTTTACAATGAATAAGGACTAATTCACCAATTTTAACCATCTAAAATTCTTCCACTTGGGAACACACCTCAAACGATTCATTGATTCCTTGAATGTATTCACTATGACCTATGAGTCACCTTCCATAATAATATCATCAAAGCCTCCTTCTTTAGCTATTTGGATCCCTATAATAATACTAAGTGCCTTAGCATAATTCCATGTAAACAAGGAGTTTTTATATTCCATTATGGGGGACTTCATATAAAATTAATAAATTGTTTAAAAAATTTGCTAGGACTCTCTTACTATAGAAGAATTGATTTTGACAAAGAGGAAAAATATTTATCATATTTACCAAGAAGAAAAACAAAATATATATTCATAATATACTAATAAAGTGATAATTACTTTAATATTTTGTATCACTAGAAGAACCAAAGGATCAATGGGTGAGGTCTAATGATAATTACTATTATTTTTCAATTGGGTATGGTTGTTACCATTCACAGAGCTAGATAGTTAAATTTTCATAGATATATCTTGATCAATGTTTGTATATTAAATCAACCAATTTTTTTTGGTTATATAGGAGAGTTGGTCACAACCACACTATTTTTAGTAACTGACAAGTGCAGGGTTCAAACAATAGGGGTTGCTCCCACAAAACCTATTCCACTTTGTTATTGTTGACCCGGTGTGAAGGGGACCATCGATCGATCAAAAATTGTACTATCATCATCGGTTTGGTGCTCACTCAAAGGATTCATATTAGATTACTACCTTTGCAAACAAGCTATCCTCGAGGTTTGAACCTGGGTGTCTTCTTGTAAGTACCTAGCTAGATAAGCACTTACCAATCCACCTAGTCCTCTGGGACAAAAGGGTTTATGGTAAACCCGTATGATTTGAATCGAAGTTGCATGGATCTGCATCGTACAGATCACGTACTTCAACTAGCCATCTCACACCAACTTAGCTATGCACTCACCCTTAGATCAACCAAGTTATCCTCACAAATCCTATGATGTGATTACTATAATAGATGGATAACAATCAAGCAATATCATTAAAAAATGTAGATCAATCCAAAAACATAATCAAATATCAAGAATTGTGGAAATTCTCTCATAGTAATAAATGCAAATTTGAGGAAAGCAAAGGCTCCATGGAACATACAAGAGATAATTGTGGAAATTCAAGATCTTGCTAAAGAGTTTGAAGAAATCAGGTTTACACATATATTAAGGGAAGGAAACAAATGTGTGGATAAGCTAGCCAATAGAGGGGTTTTGGTTGAGGATCACGAAGTTTACATCTCCTATCCATGGTTAGAGGAAGTTGAAAGTTTAGTTGAGGCTGACAAAAATTGTCAATTTCCTAAATCAATTAATGATTAAGATTTACTTTAACATTTTTCATTGGTAATATCTATTTTATTTTGTAACAATAATATGTGTTCATTTAGGCTATTGATTATAATTTTTGTGGTTGCACTTGTGTTTCAGGAAGGAAATTAGCAATCTAGATTTGTTAAAGCGGACTATGTTAGTGCGATTTTTTGGAAATATTACTCTACTAAGATGCAAGGCATAGATAGTAGAGGTGAATTTTTGGCATTGTGAAGGTTGCTATAGGAATGTAATGTCCCCTCTCTAGTCAGCTAGCTTTATTTATTGGGATTAGTCTACTCACGGGTTCCCATAGGCTAAGTTTAATGTGTGGGAGCCCATTGGAGGTTGTGGAGTCTTCTTCAGGTCACCGAGACCCTTCAATTACCATTTTTCTTAAGTATTTTGGAGTATTGGAGAGCATACTTACTATTAATAGTAAGTCAATTTTTAGGGTTTCTATTAGAACAGACAATATGGGTGTGATTCTATCTTCAATTGCTAGGTTGTTCAATCGAGGTCCAAGATTTTAATGTGCAACGATTTAATAATATAAAGTTTAATTAATTATTTAATTTTATATAGTTATAACCTTATGTTATAAAAAGGGGACATAAGGGGTTAATATGTCACTTAGGAAAAATAACTTATTTTATAAAAGTGACTTATGAGGACCTCAATATGGGACGTCACATTTTAAAAGTGACATTTTGATTATTTTATAATGTTTTAAAATGTTATTGAGCAACCCTAAAAGGGGTCAAACCTCTTGGAGGAGAATAAAAGGCTTTTTGAGGAGCTCATTTGTTATGTTTGGTTTATTATTTCTTCTGGCCATTTGGAGAGAAGACTTGCAGGGTTTCTAGAGCTTATTGGGGGTGAAAACCTCTAGTAAGAACATCATCTTTGGGTGTGAAAGATCACCCTTAGCTGATCATTGGCATTTACATCTCACGGAATGCATTGGAGCTTCATTGTAGAGATTTATTGCAAAGATTCAGAGTAATATCCAAGGGTTTTTAGAGTATTTCATTGCTGGGTCAAATTGCTAATCCTCTTCAATAGGCCATACCATTTTGGATTGTTTCTAGGAAATTTAATGTGAATACTGGAGATGGGTTTTGTACCAAAGTTGGTGTTATCATTTTGCGAGCCTAGCAATTGGTATTTGGTGATTTTGAAGTGTTTCCAAATATATTTTGTGGGGTTTCATTTGGTAGGTTGTACACCTGTACCTGGCCATATAGTCTCTAGCTTGGCATGAGGACCTAAGGCTTGGGTGATTGGGTTTTAGAGCTTATTATTCCTTCTCCTTGGGCACCTAGGGTCTAATAATATCTTGTATTCATTTACACTTCTAAGGAGCGTCAATTGGTGGAGCTGTAATTGAAAATCAGTCTTCTTAGTTGTTGATTAATGTATTAAGTTACAAATTCTAGATTTTCATAAATCATTCTTGCTGGTTGGTTGATTTTGAATTATTATTATTATTATTATTTTTGGATTTGGTTATTGTGAGAAACCCCTATGATCGATGTATAAGGTTGAGCAGTCTCCTCCCAACCATGACCCCTCCTAAATTTGAGAGCTATACTTATCAATAAGGAATTTAATACAAAGCCACCACACACCCACCCCCTCACACACTCGCCCACATCGTAGTTTGAACCTTGTACCTCCCAAAGAAGAGCTAAAGCCTGAACCATTGTGCTACACCCCCAAGTGCTATTTTTAATTATTATTATTATATTTTTTAATTTTATTATCTTTACTATTATAACAATCTCGACAACTTAGATCTGATATCTACAAATATCGATGACACACCAAACCTCAACCAAACCCAAAATATAACACAAAACTTGAATAATATAAGCTCAGGATTCTCTAAAGATGATGTTAGTAACACTCTAAGAAACCCCGACCTAGACTCCAAGATCTTGGTAACATCTCCAAGCCTGACGATGAATGGTCAGGCTCCTAAACATGTCTCTTCTAGCAAGATCCACACGTCTTACATAGTCATCCAAATCAAAATGGTCAAGTTGAGTTGGCACCTCTGACTAATTGTGGAAAAACATTACAACCACAAAAAATACTTAGGTTTTGAAGGATGCATGAATGCCATTCCAAGAAAATATTAGGACTGACCACATGTTCATCAAAATCAAGATAGTTTAGCTAGCCTGAGCAAGAACATGATAGACACACTCTTCCAACGTGCAAGTCAGATCATACCTGTCCTTATTAGTCTAGAATAAGGCCCCCATTGTCATGATGGAGAATAACATAAAAAACATTATAATTTTATAAATAGCTGAGAGCTCTTCAACACAAGGTTTGGCTCTTTAGCATTTGCTTGTCATATATGGTATACTCTGCTTTGCAATCAATCAAAGTGAAAGTTGTTTGGTCTCCATTGGTGTTAGCATTTTCAAGTTTTTACATATGAATTGTATACTTTAATGCATTTTTGTTTTATGCTTTATGAATGGTGAATTCTGTTAAAGCAACTTTTGCATAATTTGATTGTTAGTTAGATTGTCTTTCATGAAGTATTTGGAATATTTAAAGTATATAACCTAAGCTTAATGAATGTGGCATGGTGGTTATAGGGTTATATTGTGCGGAGTAATGTGTGGTGGCTTTCGAGGTGAATAGCGCAAAATACTATGGAAGCCATAAATAAGGACAACATGCTCGGATCATCGTGGTGGCTACAGATTCCACCATGTAAAAAAAAACTAAGCTTAATGAACTCTATAATGCTTTTATTATTGGTTGTTCTAATAAGCTTTGCTTTAATTTGTTTTTAAAGATACTATTACAATATATTTCATTGTTGTTAAGCTATACTCCATCCATATTTTAAGCATTCTTTAAACCCTCTCTCCTTTCTAACCCTTTCCTTTATTTCTTTAATCTTAAACATTGTTTTAATTTTACCATAACCATAAGGAATCAACCTTCTCTAGAGGTTGAGCTTATGAGAAATCATAGTCATCCAATATTGACTAGAGTTTAGGGCACATTTTATAGACTACGTAGATTTTGGTCCAAGAGTTTTAGGCACACCTGATGGGATAAATTGTTTAATATTTATCTCATTTTCCCAAAGGACTAAAGATTCTAGTGAATAGTATTGACCTCACAAGCGGAGAATACATATTCACTTGGTGACTCCACTGATTGAAGGACCTGAGGTTGGAAACTCCGTTGGTAAAAGAGATCTAAAATTACAAAATAAGAAGACTAGAGGTCAAGGTATCTCACTAGATATTAAGAAAATCATTGGTTCCAAGGGCATCATAATATATCACTCTTGAAGCCATGGTTGGGGTATCTAACCTAGAATAGTGTCAAACCCCTAAACCTATCGGATCACCATAATATTCCTTAGGTCAAATAGAAGATTTTATCCTCTTATGATGGTAGCAAAAATATGATTTATGAGCATTGCAAAGGTATCATTGCTCTGGTTTCCATTTGTAATATTACCCATGAGGATGTAATGGTGAGGCTTCTTGCACTCTCTTTTAAGGAAAAAGTGTTGACATGGTTTCAGTCACTAAAAGGCAACAACATTAGAACTTGGGTTAGCCTAGTTGAACCCCTCATATTAGAGTTTGATGATCTAGGAGATCCCTTCTTACTGTTCACTCAATTTTTCTTTATTCATAGGAAGCCTCAGGAGAGTATCACTTATTTCAATATCTGGTTTAAGAGAACCTAGAGAAGAATACCTTAAGAAATAAGGCTCACATGCCCAAGCCTATATTTATTACCTTCATGCATTCACCCCAAACTTAAGCCTTCAAATTAGAAAATCTAATGAGAAAAGGTTACCACATATATTTTAGATTGCAACCATAGTGGACAATGTGTTAATCTCAGTCAAAAATCTCCCTCTTAGAATAACCATGCTAGATATGCCTTAGATTTATCAAGAAAACCCACAAGATTCCTTTCTAGTACTACATTTTCCTTCACCAGACACATGGTCTAGATTATATCCTTCATCTCATTTCTTGACAAGAATTGTACCCACCATGCACACCCTAGAATCTCATAAGATACAAGAACTAAAAGTTGTGATTCAACACTTGACAAATGAGCTCAAAATTGTGAAGCAGTAGAAAACTGAGGTAGGATTTGAAGAATACCTTCAAGGGGAATATTTTGCCTTAGAAGATCAAATGATGTTGATTAGTGAGGTTGATGGAAAATATTTTTCTATAGCTGAAAGATCATAATAGAAAGCATTCACCACTATAGATAGACACAAATATCCACCATTTGATAGTCATTACAATGGTAATTCCTACTGAGAATATCAATCTCATTTTCAACAAATCGTAGTCTGCAAAGCATAATAGTTAGTGGCCTAAGTGATGGATCCAAATTAATATTTTATAGCTAAGGAACCCTTCACACCTGCTTTGATCAATCCAATAGTAGGATCCAAGCATGCTTCCATGCCATCATATACCCTAAAGATTGGAAACCTAGGAATTATGAAGCAAAAAATAAAGCAAATTAGGGTACAGATTGAGATGGAAGGGTGGGAAGCATAAATGTACCTGCAAAGGGAGTGACACAAGAGGCAGAAGCCAAAATTATTTGTAAAGTAAGTCAACCCAAAAACATCCCAAATATATCAATAGAGGATGCAGGCCTACCGAAAGATATACTACCCGACTATAACAAGGAAACAAAGGGAAGAGGCAATTGAATGATATAAAAAACAATTCAAACAATTTTCTCAAAGGGATATTGGACTATTGGATGAGCCTAAAAACAACATTGTGAAAGAAGTGAAGAAATTAAAAGAGACCTTGCTAGTTCCTAGGCATGTGGATTTGGTTGAAGCAGCTTTGAAGAGCTCGACAACTAGCAAAATAACCTTCCCAAGTTTCAAGATGGTACATAGTCGACCATCCCTCAACATGGTAAGACTAAATCGGTCCTTTTATTTGTCCTTATGTGTGAAAGGTTGGGTATTACACAATTGCATATTAGACCCGAGAGTTGCTTTTGTAGTGACATCTTATGTGGTCTATGATGCAATGAATTTGAAATATGTTGAGGTTGATTTTGGTATGCTATATTTAAAAAAAAAACCAATCTCAGTAGCGGGTGTAGTAAAAAGTGTTCCAATATTGCTACACAAATTTTTGGACCTAGCAATAATTCAAGATGTAATAGTGGTTGATTTGCTACCATTATTTGGGATATATTTGTCAAAGGAATTCCTGGATCAGTTTGAGGGACACTTGGCACCAGGTCATACTCATATGATTATCCCTTATGTACAAGAGAGTCTAGATTCATAGTGAAAATCTCAACCCTTATCACATGGAGAGGTATGAGGAGCAAATTATTTTGGAATATCTACACATGGAGATAAAATATTGGCTAGGGGGCAAGGTAAAGTTGATGTGGAACAAGTTTTCCATGGCTAATTTAAAAATGATAATTTTGTCAAACTTGGAAAATATGCAAAATCTAGAGGTTAGCTATAATCAATCTTGAGGCATGGCAAGTCACATGTTCCAACAAACACAACTAAAGAATCTAGGACAACTAGCAAAAAAAGTGCACACAACTAAGAAATATTCTATGTTGGATCCTAGGGCAATGATGCTCATATGTCTAAGAACTCTACGAATACAGGATGTATATTTGGCACATAGACCAAAACATATAGGAAAGGTGGCCGACTCAC
The DNA here is from genome assembly GCA_028583015.1 of Wollemia nobilis. Lineage (NCBI taxonomy): Eukaryota > Viridiplantae > Streptophyta > Pinopsida > Araucariales > Araucariaceae > Wollemia > Wollemia nobilis. The sequence continues at coordinate 110,349 of JAQPPZ010016766.1, read as the reverse complement.
ATGCTAAAGAAAAATTATCTGCACTAAGTCCCGATGCCATGCATCAAATAATATTTAAGACTCACTTTTGTTCAAAGCTGACCTGATGACAACTCTTTACCAAAACAAGCCACATGTTCTAAAGCACTAATCAGTGAGAAAAGAAAAAATATGGCACTATATGGTTGGGACATTGCTCGATGAAGAAGCGAAGCTTAACAATGTTGGCATGGAAAAACACACCATAATTTTGTGTACATAGGTGGCATGTAAATAAATTTGATTACAACAAAAAATAATAAGGCCATAGACCAAGTAAGTAATGTAATAAAGTCTTGAAAAATACATTGAACATATCACATGGTTAATATGGGAGGATTAAAGCAATTAATTAGGATGTTTGATAACCTAGTCATGTTGGAAATACCTTTTCTCATGAATTGGCAAAGAGAGAGTTGAAGTAAAGGAGGACAAGCTTGACAGTTAGCCAATGACACTCCATCAAGAAGGAGCCTATAAAAAGATATATCTCCAATCGAAATTACATAATTCTCAAAGCATAGATCTCCACGATGAACTAGCCTTTTCATCACTAGGTCTCACACTAAACATTTTTTGTGGATAAGAGTTCATTAAAACTCTTTTCCTCTCTACTAGGATTTTTCATGAAATGAATTATTCCAAACAAGACATTCATCTGTTAGATCTTCCTTGACTTCCTTTAAGTAGTAACCTATACTAATGTAAATCCCTTTAAGTGATCCATCACTGAGAAGTGCTCATTGTATGTCCTCTAAAGAATTATGTAACTAAATTCTACTTTAGGACAATGTATACATAAGTTTATTCTATAAGGAAGTCTAGGTTCAATTCTTACCTAGAATTTTATTCCAATCCAAAGAAACCATAAGTATTGAAATCCCTCCCGGATTATGAGCCTTATCTATCTTGTTCAACTTTAGGTTTCATAGTAAACAAACCATCATAAACCCATTTAGCATATTTAAGATCTACTCTCATACAAAGCTTTAATAGAATAAGTGCAATAATTATTCACCAAAATCCATTTGTCCTAACAACTCATCACTAATATTATATCCCATTGGTGTTACAACATTATTCATACATAACCAATGTAAAAGACCACTTTCTCCAATTTTATTGCCTATAATAAAAGTATAAAACCATAGCATTAATTCCATTTTAATCATAATAAACCACCTTGTTGGCTCATATTTAAATGATCAACATTGTTATATTCTCAACATAGAAATAAACAACTAGATATATGTATGTTTTTAGAATATCTCTCTATTTACAAGAGAACTAAATAACAATGTTTAATACAAAGGATACATCCCAAGTATCCTATATACAAATGATTATTCAATGCTTACAAAGTCCATTTCAGACATGGACTACAAGTTTGACAACAGAAAACTCTTTCTTCTATTTCCAGCTCATGTGCCTCGTAGACCCCACCATATTTGGGTTCTTTTAACCAACCGAGAAGAAGATAAGATAAGGGATCAAAAATGACTTCTAGCATGAGTGTGCATTCCTAAATGCATTTCTTTTATTTTCATTACAAGCAATAAAACAAAGTAAACCAAAAAATGTTCCATTATGTTCTTTAATAAACCACAATTATAAGCATGCTCTCTACTTAATAAAAGGGTTATAATTCCAAAGGAAACCACATCTTTCCCTTCGTAAATAGTGGGCTTCGCACCTCACAAACTCTTTAAAAGAAGCACAAGCATATTTTAATCTTTACAAAACCCCATAATCCCTTCACAAAAGATCTGGAAAATGACATCCACTTACGTTTAGTTAAATTAAATCACACAAGCAAACCTTTGGAAGAACACAATCTTATAACAATCATTTTCATAAGGAAAGTATTCATGATGCTCTATTACAATTTTTGTAAGGCTCTTCTCTTACTTCATCTATAAGGAAAACACATCTTAAAGACTCAAGGATGTTTTACGATGGTAAGACAACTACGACAATCCCTGATGCTTATATGCAATATTATTTAATCGTGCAAAAGAGGAGCCATATTAACTATTATGGAAGTTGCTTCATTCTGAAAGGACCTTCTGTGTTACACCTTGTATAGTTTATATCTTCAATATTTGACTGAAACATAGGAAATGTTCCAATCTCTTTTTCACCAAAGTGAAATCTCAAAATGAAGAAACCAAGCAATAAGAAAGACTTATTAATGGTTACAATGAACGTACAGGTTGCTATTACCCCATTCAGACATTCACAAGCTCTTTCTCGAGCTTCATGCTTTGTCTATGACGTCAATCAAGAACCCAATATCAGTCTGAATGGAAGTACATTTTAAGTTAAACTAGTAACACAAGACCACCTACGCCTACATTCTCCATACAATAGAAAACAAACTGTGTTTATTGTATTCACTTCTAAGGAAAATAATATAAAATGGATAACAACAATTTAAACATTCATTGTAAAGAAAAGTAAGCTCACTGCATTTTGTTCTCAATGCAGCAATGACAAGCTTCAGTATAAAACAACTATAGCCATCCCCTCGATAATAAATATAGCAAGAAGGATTTTACAATAAATATAACGATAATCAAACCGAGTAATATTATTCCTAAAGTTTCAATATTATCATCTAGTTACATACAAAATCCATAAACTTTGTAGTATTCTATCCATTTCAATTCACTTTCAAGAGAGAAGTACGTTAAATCATGGATTCCCAAAGATAAACAATCAAGAGGGTTATGGAGAAATTACTCCAGGACGTATTCCTGATGAAAGAGCATGTATCCAAACCATTCAACATATCAAACACACAATAAGCTAAATAATATGGGAACCAATCATAATCCCTTCTCTTTTTTTGATCAGATGAATGGTTTACAAACCAAACCAAAATATACAACCAATGATATACATCAAGACAAACCGAGATTTAAAGAAAAGAGCAATACTTCAAGCCAAACCCATGAAACAAGTTCTTGGAGTCTACCTAGAAATCACAATGAGACTACAATATGATTTTTAGGTAACCAATTAGCTTTTGATAATCTAGCTTTGTTTTTCCTCCCCTCCATTAACTTCTCTCTCTGTCTTGTGCTATTCACTACACCCTTCTCCCAAGAAAAGGTACCATATTTTTTTTGTTTTTCCCATGATCCGATTTGGCTAGGGTATGATTATGAGTTGTGTGGTATCCCTAACTTCCACAATGTACGTCTTCCCCATACGAAGCACGATGGAGCATGTCCAGCCATAAGGTAATGTTATTGCATATTCAAAAGTCCTCACCTTAGTCTTAGTAAGAGACTTAAATATATTTTTTTATTGCAAGCATAGCATCAAACTCCTCATAAAGCTAAGTTGTATTTCAAATAATCAAACATGGGATCATTAGATTTCCATACAACAAGCCTTTCCTTCAAGGATGTACTTTTATTTTCCAAGGTAAATGGAAGAAACAAGAACCATTAATAAAAATAATAATATGAATTCTTACTCTGAATTGAATTCAAGAAAGCCTAATAAAACCTTCCTTTTAAATGCTAAACCAATAATGTCAAATAAAAGATAACTCTCTTATAAATTCTATTCTTTTCTATATATTTTTTAGAACAGAAACAATAAAAGCAAGCATTGACTCTTCTTTGCAATGAATCACTTTATATCAAACACAATCTCATCTAAAGGAATATTATCAAGCAACAAACAAGTTTTACCCAAAACTTGATATATTTTCCTCATGCAAATCATGATATGCAACTACATGAAAAGATCATTCATCCATGTTGATCTGAGTCATTTCGATGAATAAATCATCACATCATTTCCCTTTCTTTTGGCATCCGGTTCTTGGTGGTTAATTCTTTCTTCCACCCATGAGAAAACCTATTCCTGCAAATGTGCAAATCCATTAGCAACATGATATTATTTCATAAAATAGATATATACAAAGAAACTAAACATGAAATATTCAAACATCCATCAATAAGGTAACATATCAGTTCTTATGTCTATCATATAAATAAGTTTGCCAAGGGAGGATCATGACATGGATAACAATATTTTTAGATGGCAACTATCATAAAGACCTAACTTAGAGAACAACCTCCTTTTCCCTCTTAGATGACACTCTCTTGGATGACATCCTTAGTCAACAGGTTCATGATAGCATCTTGTTGATGGCAATGACAATGGCAAGTCAGTAGAAAACTTTATGACAATAATATTTGACTATGACAATAATACTTCAATGATAGTACCCTTAACAACATGCACTTCTACAATAACACTTCCCCTGTTGACATGCACTTTCTTAACAACACTTTCCCTTAACGATATGTAGATGATAAATATTTGGCAAGACGATAAGGGGTAAGGGGTAATTTCTTAGATGATAGTTTCTCTCTAAGGATGGGCAAGCCACTATCTACCACTTCACTAGGCATCAACTCCAAAATAAAAAATCAATCAAAATATACAAATGACACTTCTCCAAGATGACAAGCTCATACAACAATAACTCTTTTGAACAACACCCTTTGCCATGATGGCTTTGTATTTATCAATAAATTTGTAGTGATTGTCCGCACTTCCTAACTCTTTCAACTTGCAATAATATTTAATGTAACCTACAACACAACTATATTTAATCCATACAAGATTTGCACAACAAGATTCCAACACACTAAGGAAAATAATTAGTTTTATTGATCATTGCATATGCAATGATGCCACTACATACAATATTTTTGAAACATGCACATCTCACACAGGGAAGCCTCCACAACTCTTACAAGGATGTAGGTTCCTCCATAAATCTCACAAGGATGTAGGTTCCAAAACCTAGTTGCAACATGTCCAACTCTTCCACGTTGAGTGCAACAATCCATTCTTAATCCTTCATTCCTCGTAGTGGTCTCGCCTCTCACAAATTTAGTCCCATTGCTTCCTATTAGACCTGTATACCCAAGACCTTCATTCCTTGGCCTTAATTATGGTATTATGGATATTTTTATCTTGCCCATATTTTCCCAATCCCTTACCATTGTACCTCTTCTTCTCATTTGCAACTTGGATTCAATGCCTTTTGTGTGCTTTTCAAAGCACACAAACTCTTCATCACCACTTTGATCTATGTCATTTCTATCATAATATCCTTCACCATACCTTGCAGTACCATTATCACTATCAACTATGGCAATATGGCCTTTGTCATTGCCAATAATGACTTGATGAGGTTCATCTTCCACCACTATCTCTTTACCCTTTCTTTTATCTCTTTCCCCTTATTTTTTGTAGGATTCATTGCACCATTGTCTTCATTGTCACTACTATTGATATCCCGGGTCAACTACTCCTCTATGTTTATCCTCTTGCATGTGTCCATACCTTCCTCCGTTGGTTCTTCTCCCTTCAACTTGGTCTTATAGGTCTTCAAGAATTATTTATTTGTATTTAGGAACACTGTAGGACTGTTATCCACCTCTTTTCCTTTTTCCTTAAATGGACTTTATGTGTACCTCTTGTCTTCTTTCTCAATAGTGTAGATGTTCTCCCTACCATCATGTACTACTCTTTTATCAAATTGTCATGGTCTTCCCAACAAGACATGACAAGCGTCCATAGGTATAATATCACACAGGACCTCATCCTCATAAGATCCAATTTGAAATTTCACTTGACATTGTCCACTAACTAAAATATGGTGTCCCATTTACAACCAAGAGATCTTGTACATATTGGGGTGCTCTATCCTCTTCAACCCAAGATTTTCTACCATCTCTATAGACACTAGATTATCCATACTCCCATTGTCCACAATCACCTTGTAACATTTCCCTCCATAATTGTAAATCATTCTGAACAAGCTCCTTCTTTGCTCAAGTTCATGCATCTACTTTGTTGGTTTCAACACTACCCTTTCTATCATAAGGGATTCCCCTTGTTTTGGTTCTTCCATGTGCTTTTGTAAAGAAATATTCTCTTCATTCGCTTGTACAATTTGACTATGGGCTTCCCTTCCACCTTCGCTAATTTTTTGTACTCGAGAACACTAAAATACCCTTGTCCTTTTTTAAAATATCTATAACACTTTCCAACAAAACCATGATCTCTACCTCTACCAAATCCACCTTGTCCTCTTGATGATTCACCCTTTTCCTTGGTACTTTGGTTGAAATCACTTTGAGAAGTACCAACTTCTCCTTCTTGCAAATGTTGCCCACTACCATTGCTTGATTTTTATCTCCCTTGAGGATCTCCCTCTTCCTCTCATATTATTTTGTTGTCTACACAAAAATTATTCCTCTACCTTGAGTGCATATTGGTATGCCTCTTCAACCATCCTCATTCTCATCATGCAAACATCATCTTTGAAGAACAACTACAGCCCATTTACATAATTTGAAACCTTCTTTGCATCATCTTTCACATGACTATCCTGAATGGTAAGCCTATAAAATTCCTCCGTGTAATCCTTCACACTCATATCCTTTTGTCTTAATTTTACAATTTCCTAAAAATTCCCAATTGGTAGTCTAACGACAGGAATTTGGCTTTCAACTTGGTGACCATTTTCTCCCATGTCTTAATACTCTCCTTTCCTTTTCTTTATATTTTAGTTTGAATATGGTCTCATCATAAGGATGCATATTCTTTCAGCTTTTCATAGGCAAATATTACCCTTTTGGGGTATTCTATTGATTCAAAATCAAAATACATCTCCATTTTAGTAGTCCAGTCTATGAGCTCCTCTAGATTCAAGCTTCCATTGTATGACGAAGTTTGTATCTTCAAATTTCAACCCATATTTTAAAATTCTCATATCAATCATTCTTATAGATCTTCCTCTCGCTCTTCATCTTGAGCTTCTACATGACAAGTCTCCTCTTCACTATCACTCACATCTTCTATTTTAATACCCCAACTTTGGGTAATTTTGATTGCATCAAATCAAGAAGTAATTCCTCTTAGCACCTCAGCTATATTTATAGCTCAAGGGCCTCATGATCTTCTTCTTCCCCATTGTGCCATTGTTCAATCATCAAAGATTTTTTGGCTTTGATACCAAAATGATGAAATGACAAGGTGGGGGTAATTTATTTTCAATGCAAATGGTGGATAAAATATTTTCATACAAAAACTATGATAAGAACCTAACTTAGATGATAATATCCTTTCCCCTCTCATACAACACAACTAGCATAACTAGCTAGATGACACAATTTCCTATATGACACTCTCTTGGATAACATCCTTAGTCAATAGGTTCATGATGACAATGGTAAATCAGCAAGAAAATTTATGACACAGGGAAGCCTCACACAAATCTTACAAGGATGTAGGTTCCTCCATAAATCTCACAAGGATGTAGGTTCCAAAACCTAGTTGCAACATGTCCAACTCTTCCACGTTGAGTGCAACAATCCATTCTTAATCCTTCATTCCTCGTAGTGGTCTCGCCTCTCACAAATTTAGTCCCATTGCTTCCTATTGGACCTGCATACCCAAGACCTTCATTCCTTGGCCTTAATTATGGTATTATGGATATTTTTATCTTGCCCATATTTTCCCAATCCCTTACCATTGTACCCCCTTCTTCTCATCTGTAACTTGGATTCAATGCCTTTTGTGTGCTTTTCAAAGCACACAAACTCTTCATCACCACTTTGATCTATGTCATTTCTATCATAATTTCCTTCACCATACCTTGCAGTACCATTATCACTATCAACTATGGCAATATGGCCTTTGTCATTGCCAATAATGACTTGATGAGGTTCATCTTCCACCACTATCTCTTTACCCTTTCTTTTTACCTCTTTCCCCTTATTTGTTGCAGGATTCATTGCACCATTGTCTTCATTGTCACTACTACTGATATCCTGGGTCAACTACTCCTCTATGCTTATCCTCTTGCATGTGTCCATACCTTCCTCCGTTGGTTCTTCTCCCTTCAACTTGGTCTTATAGGTCTTCAAGAATTGTTTATTTGTATTTAGGCACATTGTAGGACTGTTATCCACCTCTTTTCCTTTGTCCTTAAATGGACTTAATATGTACCTCTTGTCTTCTTTCTCAATAGTGTAGATGTTCTCCCTACCATCATGTACTACTCTTTTATCAAATTGTCATGGTCTTCCCAACAAGACATGACAAGCGTCCATAGGCATAATATCACACAAGACCTCATCCTCATAAGATCCAATTTGAAATTTCACTTGATATTGTCCACTGACTAAAATATGGTGTCCCCTTTGCAACCAAGAGATCTTGTACAGATTGGGGTGCTCTATCCTCTTCAACCCAAGATTTTCTACCATCTCTATAGACACTAGATTATCCATACTCCCATTGTCCACAATCACCTTGTAACATTTCCCTCCATAATTGTAAATCATTCTGAACAAGCTCCTTCTTTGCTCAAGTTCATGCATCTACTTTGTTGGTTTCAACAATACCCTTTCTATCATAAGGGATTCTCCTTGTTCTGGTTCTTCCATGTGCTTTTGTAAAGCAATATTCTCTTCATTCGCTTGTACAATTTGACTATGGGCTTCCCTTCCACCTTCGCTAATTTGTTGTACTCGAGGACACTAAAATACCCTATGTCATTTTTTAAAACATCTATAACACTTGCCAACAAAACCATGACCTCTACCTCTACCAAATCCACCTTGTCCTCTTGATGATTCACCCTTTTCCTTGGTACTTTGGTTGAAATCACTTTGAGAAGTACCAACTTCTCCTTCTTGCAAATTTTGCCCACTACCATTGCTTGATTGTTATCTCCCTTGAGGATCTCCCTCTTCCTCTCATATTATTTTGTTGTCTACACAACAATTATTCCTCTACCTTGAGTGCATACTGGTATGCCTCTTCAACCATCCTCATTCTCATCATGCAAACTTCATCTTTTATGAACAATTACAGCCCATTTACATAATTTGAAACCTTCTTCTCATCATCTTCCACATGACTATCCTGAATGGTAAGCCTATAAAATTCCTCTGTGTAATCCTTCACACTCATATCCTTTTGTCTTAAGTTCTACAATTTTCTAAAAGTTCCCAATTGATAGTCTAACGATAGGAATTTGGCTTTCAACTTGGTGACCATTTTCTCCCATGTCTTAATACTCTCCTTTTCTTTTCTTCATATTTCAGTTTGAATATGGTCTCATCATAAGGATGCATATCCTTTCAACTTTTATAGATAAATTTCACCCTTTTGGGGTATTCTATTGAGTCAAAATCAAAATACATCTCCATTTTAGTAGTCCAATCTATGAGCTCCTCTAGATTCAAGCTTCCATTGTATGACGAAGTTTGTATCTTCGAATTTCAACCCATATTTTAAATTTCTTAGATCAATCATTCTTCTAGATCTTCCTCTCGCTCTTCATCTTGAGCTTCTACATGACAAGTCTCCTCTTCACTATCACTCACATCTTCTATTTTAATGCCCCAACTTTGGGTAATTTTGATTGCATCAAATCAAGAAGTAATTCCTCTTAGCACCTCAGCTATATTTATGGCTCAAGGGCCTCATGGTATTCTTCTTCCCCATTGTGCCATTGTTCAATCCTCAAAGATCTTCTGGCTCTGATACCAAAATGATGCAATGACAAGGTGGGGGTAATTTGTTTTCAATGCAAATGGTGGATAACAATATTTTCATACAAAAACTATCATAAGAACCTAACTTAGATGATAATATCCTTTCCCCTCTCATACGACACAACTAGCATAACTAGCTAGACGACACAATTGCCTATATGACACTCTCTTGGACAACATCCTTAGTCAATAGGTTCATGATGACAATGGTAAATCAACAAGAAAATTTATGATGATAATATGTAATGATGATGGCAATAGTTTGATAGCAGTACCCTTGGTGGCGTGCACTTCTTTGATGACACTTCCCCTATTGACACACACTTCCCTAGTGGCACTTTTTCTTGATGGCATACAAACAATAAATATTTTTAGTTGGAAACATGATAAGGGGTAAGGGGTAATCTCTTAGATTATAGTTTCTCTCTAAGGATGGGAAACCCAGGATCTACCACTTCACCAGGTAGCAACACCAAAATTAAAAAGCAATCAAAATATACAGATGACACTTCTCCAGGATGACAACCTCATACGACAATAACTCTTCTAGATGACATACTTTGCCATGACAATATCATCTTTATTGACAAATTTGTAGATGATTGTAAGTGCTTCTTGTAGGTCAAAATGACTACATTAGGAGAAATAAGGTGATAAAATTTGAAAAATTTTAAAGTTTTGCATAAGGATGAAATTAGGCACGCCATCACGACATGTTTCAATGTCACGATTAGAAAATCCTGGGAAGTTCTAAGTCCAAAACAAGGTGCGATGTCATGACATATCTCCATGTCATGGTTGCCAAGGCTTGAGATACTTGAAGGAAGAAAGACATTGTGAAATCATGGCTTGTCGCTTCATCATGGTCATAGAGGCTTGGAAAATCTTAAGATAAAAAAGAAACGTGATGTCGTGACTTGTTTCCATGTTGTGGTCGTGAAGTCTTAAAAATATCTTCAAGAAAAAATAGGGCACGACATCGTGACATGTCTTCCCATCATGGTCGCTAAGGCTTGGGAAGCTCAATGGGTGAAAAGTATCATGATATCACAACATATTTCCATGTCGCAACCATAGAAATTCCAAAAGTACTAAGGGCAAAATAAAGGTGCGATGCCATGACATTTCTTCATATCATGATTGCAAAGACTAGAAAGGGCTTCAAAGCAAGAAAGAGTGCAACATCGCAACATGTTTTCAAATCATGGTCACAAAATCTTGGGAAGACCAAAGACATGAAAAGGGATGTGGCATCACATCATGTCGCTATGATGCAACCACGACCACTTGTAGAGAGTTGAATCTTCAGAAGAGTTTCAGCCTACCAACATCTATTACAGATCAATGGTGATAGATGATTTCAAGAACAAAGAATGAACCAGATTTAAGCTCATATCCACTACTTTCCCACTTGCAAAAATAGTTGATTAGCAACCATAAATCAAGCATGTTGTCCTAGCTTAGATCAACGATTCTGCATGGTATCCTTTCCAACCTGGTCATCTGACATTTTGTTGTAACAATTTTTAAAATAAAGCACTTTTGTAAATTGGAAATATTGAACCATAGGAAAAATTATAAATAAGAGCAATGGCCTCTTGTGAAAGGGTCAACTCTTAGGCATTTACAAGTTGCATGTATGAATATTTTTTGAAGATAGCAATACAACTCAAACTTCTGTTTGGCCTTTGGTTCACCATTTTGTAGAATATGTATGTATGAGTGGATGAATATTTTTGTTTTAGCTAGATGATGTGTATGGCATTATTTTGCTTCCTGGATTTTTGTGTATGCTTGTTATCTAGTCCTAGAAAAAACAATTTGTTGGATTAAAAATGGATTAAAATATATTATTCTACATATTATAAAATTGGTTGGTTTGTTAGGAGGTTTAAATGTTTGTTCTTTTTCATGATCTTCATGCACTTCTTGATGTTGCTTAATATGTATCATCTTAAGTTCTAGCTTCAGTTGCATTTATTTCTTTCTGCACCCTTTTCCCCACCATAGTTTTAGCTAGTTAGAACCTTACAAGAGCCAACCTTCTTTGGAGATTGACCTAGTTGAGCCTTGCAGCTCGATCGATCATTCAATTTTGACCAAGTCTTGGGCACACAATTTACCTTAGGTAGATTTTGGACCAACACTTCCTAACTGCATCCACCTACAATAATCATTAGAAAAACTTGCAACACAATAATCTTGAATGCATACCAGATTTGCACAACAAGATCCCAACACACTAAGGAAAATAAGGATTTTTATTAATCATTGCATATGTGATGATGTCACTATATATAATGTCTATGAGACACATAGATCTCACACAAGGAATCCACTTCTATATTTTCTTCTGATGCTCTCCTTCTCTTCCCCCCTCATGCTCTTCATTTCTCCTCTTTATTTATAAGCATAAGAACAATGACTCTCTAGCTATGCATGTTGGTTGAACTCCTAATTTTCCCTGAAAATAATGATTGTCCAACTACTCCAAACAGTTGAACTGCCAGTTTCATGTTAATCATTCTTATCCAATATTCTACATGGAATTTCTAGTTGGCATCACTTATCTGGTTTCCACATGGATGCTCTTGCATCAGTTGGCACCCATGGTAGGAATGCCAAACAACTAGAATTCCATTTCCTACCATGTTGGAAAGTGCTTATCACCAATGGTGTTCACTTTCTTTGGTTTTCTCTTTTCTATTACCTCTCGCCTTCATCTCCTTATACTGAGTCACATAATGCATAGATTTAATCAAATTTGTAACATATTAAAAATGAATTCAAAGGCTATTATCGTTGTGAATGTGGGTTTAATCCAAGTTTTAAGAGGAATTCAAAGGCATCAATTTGAATCATGTTCACAATTTTATAGCTAAATTTTCTAATGTCATTGTTATTTCTTTTGCAACAATTCAAAAATTCTCCCTAATTAATGTCCAAGCCCAAGTTGATCATAAGAATGATGGGGTAAGTAGTAGGAAAATACAGACAAAGAAGTAGAAGCTAAAGTAGTTGAAATAGTCATTGAGACAGGTGATGTACCTCAATTGTTAGGGTCCCTCCTAATTCATTTATTCACTTAATTAGTTATGTATTTAGTAATCAAGAGAGGATAGTCCATAGCCTCATTCTATTATAAATTACTTATTTGGATATGAAGGAGGCACTTGATATAAATGAGCAAAGAGACCCTCTGTTTGCCCTATTTTTTACTTTTTTATTGTGATTGTATATTGAGCGAATGCAGTCTTACAAATTTTATTTGAAGGACAAAAGGTAATGATGGCTAGGGTTTAAAGTGTCTCCACCTACAAATTTAAGAATATTTTGTTGGATTTGTTTAGAGGAGTAGTTATGGAGGATGTAAGGGAGAGGAGCCACTAGTTGAGTAGAGTCTAGTAATTGATATATAAGATAAGATATTGATCCTAACATTTATAAAGTTATACTTAATATATTTAATTTGTGCTATGAGATGATACAATTGATGCATGGGTTTGAAATCATCCAACAAAAGGCTTTTGTTCAAATATTATATTCCTAGCAAGCCATTGTGGGTTGGTTTTGAAAATACGCATCCATAATTGAGTTTAAGTACTATTAAAGGATTGGACATAGATAGATCCATGAATTTACATCCATCCACTATGATGATTTTTTATGACATATTGCAAAAGGTGTACGAATCTTGTCCTTATGGTCCTTCTAAATTTTACAATTTAGACAAGTTTAACCTATAAAATGGTAGACAATAAGGAATGCATTTTTTTATAAAAAGAGAAAGTAGAAGTGTAGCCAACGTGGTACCAAAGAGCCATGAATAGTTAATAATTTTATGAATACAATATATTATGTTGTAAAAGCACTCTTTTATATATTGTACCAAAGAGAAATCATATTTTTTAATATCAAAGAGCATTAATGTAAGATCAAACTTGAATGTATAGGGATAGTTGAGTTGGCATAACTCTTTCAAGATAGAGGGTTTTAATTATAGGTCATGCAACTCAGGGATGTAATCACATTAGAGAGGTGCCTATTACCCTAATATTTTATTTCAAATAAATATCAAAACATCATATTTGTATCTTGATAATCATATCATGGTCATCATAATGTGTTAGCAAGCCTTGATATTATTACTTTAAAAAATGAGCTTAAACCCTACCAACTAACCCATGATAATCTAGATCCTTCTCCTAGAATAAAATTTTGTTGGTTGGAGAATATGTCTAATGGAAAGCTTTGTGCACCCATAAACCTTGACCAACATTGAATGATTGGGGAGCTTGTGACAACTACAACGGTCAATCTCCGAAGGAGGTTGGTTCCTTGAAGTCTTGGCTAACTATGTCTAAATGCGAGGGAAAAGGGTGCTGAAAGAAATAAAGGAAGCTAAAGCCATAACTTACAATGGTGCAGATTAAGCAACATCAAGACAAATGTAAAACCAAGGATTATGCAACTAAACAACCAACTACCTAACAGACCAACCAGTTTTACAACCAATTACAAAACATTTAATTTTAATCTACTATATCTTATCAGACCATAAATTCTAGATAGGTGAATGAGTACAACACAAATCCAGGATTCATAATAAAACACCATAAACATTCAATATGCTTAAATTAGAAAGAAGTGATCATCAATACATACATGTTCTACAAATAAATCAAACCAGAGGCCAGACAATAGTCACTTTGTATTAAGATGTAATATTCCGTTTTACATATGAATTGTAAACACCTAAGAGCTGACCAATTTTTATTTTACATCCTTGTATTTATAGGTATATTACAATATCAAGTCATGATTGCTTTCTGAGTGGATTGTTGCTATGTCAAATATTCTACCAGCTTGTAGGGTTGCTCAGAAGTATGGTTGCTCTAACTACCAAAATGTCCATCTAGTTTTGCAACCAATTACAAAATATTTAATTTTAATCTACTATATCTTATTAGACCACAAATTCTAGATAGGTGAATGAGTACAATGTAAATCCAAGATTCATAATAAAACACCATAAGCATTCAACATGCTTAAATTAGAAATAAGTAGTCATCAATACATACATGTTCTACAAATAAATTGAACCAGAGGCTAGACAACAATCACTTTGTATTAAGATGTAATATTATGTTTTACATATGAATTGTAAATGCCTAAGAGCTGACTAATTTTCATTTTACATCCTTGTATTTATAGGCATCTTACAATATCAAGTCATGATTGCTTTTTGAGTGGATTATTGCTATGTCAGAGATTCTACCAGCTTGTAGGGCTTCTCATAAGTATGGTTGTTCTAAATACAAAAATATGGCTTGTTGACATGGTTGGATCTATGTTTCCTTGAGTCATACCTAACTTGATAGCTACATCTAGTCCCTTTATTTTTATTGACCATCTCTGCTCAGCCACCTTATAATATCGTGTGATGGATTTTGCCATTGAGATATCCTGACATGGAATTATGCCCAGTAGATATCATGGGAAAAAGAGACCTTATCTTGTTGGGAAGTGGCTATCGGATCATGCATGCACCTATGGAATACCTCTTGATTTCTCAAATGGATTTCAACCATGTACTGATCTCTTGGTGAATTTACTCTTGGATTAGATATCTCTTCTATCATGTTGGGTCCTCAAAACCTAGCCAGGTCTTTCAGGGTATAATTCTTTTGGTGCCTTCTCTCTGCCCTTGCGTGCATCGGGTATTTGAGCATTGTTTGGATTATGACTGGGTATGGGTCTTTCGGTATCCTTTGACCTTTGTTTATTTTGCATTATGCTCCCTTTGTCAGCTTCCAGGCCTCAGATCAGAACATTGGGACCCCATCGAGCTCTGGTCGAGCACGAATGTTTTGATGCTCTTGGAACTTTACCATTTTTCTGGTCGGGCCCTTATGATGTTGTTGGGCTCTAGTCAGGCCTAATTATTTTGGGCTCTATTAGACTGGGTCACTTTCCTATCTTGGCGAAGGTCGGGCTTTTGGGACCCTATCGGGCTCCTATCGGGTGCAATTATTCTGGTAATCCCCAAACATTGCCATTTCAATCCTTTTCTGCTCTTCCGACATCGAGATGGATGTTTGGGAACTCATAGTTGCAGCAACCTGATCCTTCATATTTATTTCAAGCTTTGATCGGGTATAAATAATACAACAAGTTCAAGGGGCTTCCTTCTTATCACTTTTTTGCTCAGCTCCATTTTTGGCAATGCTTTTGGACTTGTAAACAAAATTTGTTGATAATATTTGGTTTTATTTGCAAAAAGGTAAACCTAATATATAGCTACTAGTAGTCAGGCGTGGGTAGGTGCAAAAAATACCCATATTCTTGGTGACTCATAGGGGATTTTCATTTTGTGGAAACAAGGAATCCAGACGACCAACAAAAATCTTGGACTTAACATTTTTTGAGGGAAAGGGAAGGGAAGAAGGAGCTAGAAAAGAAGCTGGCGAGAATGCAGTCGATTGAGGCTACAAGAAGAGGGAAGGGGGACGATGGGGAGAAAATAACTCGATGGGACAACACAAAGACAAAGAAAAAAAGAGGGATAACAAGAGGAAACAACAAGAAAAAATAAAATATGGGGATAGGACAATACGAGAGGAAAGGGGAAGCAACAAAAAATAGTAGAGAGAATAGAATAGAAGCCATTGACCAAAAATGTCGGTGACAACGAACAACTAGGGAAAATAGAGGAAGGAGAAGGATGCAGAAAAGTAAAAACACAAAAGGGAAGGCAATTGTAGGGTTAACTCAGGAGAAAGCAAAGAGAATTCACCCACTCCATGGGACACCCCCACAAATTGCATCCCAATGTACACACTCTTTGAAGCCCCATCATGATTTCAAGAATGGGAAAAATGCCAATGACATTTGCCCATCCTGTCATGGACTTTTTTCTTGATGCAATCCAACAAGGATTTTTTTGCTCATCGTCATTCACCACAGGATCACTTAGCTGCAACTACACTCTGAGACTCATATTTCAATCAAGAAAGGATAGGCATCCATACGATTATCTTCGATGTTTGAATCGATTGGGTAAGGGTGCCAGAGTTACCTCCCAATTTAGTTCATCATGTTTGAGGTCCATGTCATGTCTTGATTTATTCCCATCATGATCTGAGTTACTGTCCAACCATTATGATTGTCATACATTAATTGCCATGGGGTTTGAAAAGTGATAGTTGGCTCTCCAAAGTGTGTTGTGGCAGAGAACGTGTCACATGACATGGGTTGGGATGTCCATGTTGATTGTTCTTCATCAGAGCTAAAATGATCCTAGAACTCAATCGACTAAAGAGGAGGTCTCTTGAGTATGTCATTAAAGAGTGTCGGCCCTCCCTCTTCTTGCCTAGGACTACCAACTAAGAATAATGACCTCTTGCTTCTAATCAACCTTTGTTGGATTTCATGGGAATCTAATAACAAGGAGAACTGGGAAGGTGCTAGTCCCTAGTAATTCATGTTCTATGTCAGTTGAGGAGAAACTGATGTGTTGGTATTTTTCTCATGAGTAAAGCCTATCTAATCTTTATCTTGATCTATAGGTGTTCAATTTCCTGCCATCTCCCATTCTGCTAGAGATTTGTTTTTATAGGAATCGATGGGGAAAGCATTCTACATTGTTTGGGCAAAGCTTGACGTAGATGCTTTAGGGGGTGGTTGTGACTGGGCTTGCCATGAAGAAGGGATATTCTTGAGGGGTAATTTTCCCACTTGGATTAACAACTCGTACAACCTCCTTGTAAATTTTTAGAAACCTCTTTTCTCCGGATTGTTGAATCAAAAGACTTATATCATGATGAAAAGCCTAGATGTAGTATAAGTAGGCCTGAGGAGGAGAAGGCCAAAATTCTTAAGGGATATTATTCCAAGTTCTCTTGAAATGGATGTTGAAGTCAATGATATTTTCTTGAGGATCACGTCTGATGAGTGAAAATTTATTGAGCATCAAGAAGGGGTCCCTTGAATCATCAAACATGTTGATAAGTGCTTCTGCTAGATCGGCCCATGTATAAATACTCCCATCCACCAAGGATTTGTACCATAGCAAGGTTTTTCCCTTAAGAGAGAGAACAAGGAGTCTAAGCACTACATCTTCATGCATGGCATTATAAATCATTGCCATGTAAGCAATATCTTGGCAATGTTCCAATGCAGTATTATCTGTCCCATAAAAGCTTGGCAGGAAATTCAAGACAATTTTGGGAATATCATGAAGATTTTGAACATTCAAAGGGCCAGCGTAATTCCAATAGGGACACTCGCACTGGGCCATTGTAGAACTTGGGTCCTTGAAATCATCCAATGAGCATAACTTCTCTACTAGTGAGGTCGAGGCTGCTCATCAAACCTTGAGTCCTCCAGGAGATAGATCTTTAAGAACGATGCAAAAGGGAAACCAACCATGAACCTTGATTGATTTTTAGTAGAGTCACCTTATTTTACGTACTTCAAAGGTAACTGATCATAATAGTCAGGTTCAATCTATAGGGGATTCATCAGGTGATTGAGATTATCGACCAAAATAGAGCATCACCAAGTTCTATTTAGATCTAAAAGGCAACTGGTCATATGATGCAAATTTTTAGATTTGAGCGGAGTCACTAGGTGATTTTGATGAGATCTGATAATAAAGGATATCACCAATCCTTATATTATCCAAATAAGGGACCTTTGGGTCCCACCAGGCATGCCAAAAACTATTGGTCGAAGAATCTATCTAATGGAAAGGTTTGTGTGCCCACAAACCTTGACCAACATTGAATGATCGAGGAGCTTGTGACAACTGGAACAGTCAATCTTTGGAGGAGGTCGGTTCCTTGAAGTCTCGGATAACTATGCCTAAATGCAAGGGAAAAGGGTGCTAAAAGAAATAAAGGAAGCTAAAGCCAGAACTTACAATGGTGCAGATTAAGCAACATCAAGACAAATGTAAAACCAAGGATTATGTAACTAAACAACGAACTACCTAACAGACCAACCAGTTTTGCAACCAATTACAAAACATTTAATTTTAATCTACTGTATCTTATCAGACCACAAATTCTAGATAGGTGAAATAGTACAATGCAAATCTAGGATTTAGAATAAAACACCATAAACATTCAACATGCTTAAATTAGAAAGAAGCGATCATCAATACATACATGTTCTGCAAATAAATTGAACCAGAGGCCAAACAACAATCACTTTGTATTAAGATGCAATATTCCATTTTACATATGAATTGTAAACGCCTAAGAGCCGACCAATTTTCATTTTACATCCTTGTATTTATAGCCATCTTATAATATATATGAGCTAGCCCTGCCAAGTCATGATTGCTTTCTGAGTGGATTGCTGCTATGTCAGAGATTCTGCCAGCTTGTAGGGCTGCTTGGAAGTATGGCTACTCCAACTACTAGAACGTGGCTTGTTGACTTTGCCAGGATCTACATTTTCTTGAGTCATGCCTAGCTTACTGGCTGCATCTGGTCCCTTGATTTTTGCTAACCATCTCTGCTCAGTCACCCTGTAGTCCATGTGATGGCTTTTACCATTGAGATCTCCTGATACAAAATCATGCCCAACAAACATCATGGGCAAAAGAGACCTTATCTTGTTGGGAAGCGATTGTCGGATCATGTGCGCACCTATGGAATACCTCTTGATTGCTCAAATGACTTTCGACCATGTACCGATCTCCTGGTGACTTTACTCTTGGATCGAATATATCTTCTATCATGTTGGGTCCTTAGAACCTAGTCGGGTCCTCAAAACCTAGTTGGGTCTTTCCATGTATAATTCTTCTAGTGCCTTCTCTCTGCCCCTACATGCACTGGGTCTTTGAGCATTGTCTAGGTTTTGGTTGGGTATGGATCTTTCGTTATCCTCCAAGCTTTGTTTCTTTTGCATTATTCTCCCTTTGTCAGCTTTCATGTTTTGGATCAAAACATTGGGACCCCGTCGAGCTTCGATCGAGCACGAATGTTCCAGTGCTCTTGGAACTTTACCATTTTCCTGACTGGGTCCTTATGATGCTACCAGGCTCTAGTAGAGCCTAATTGTTCTAGGCTCTATTATACTGGGCCGCTTTCCTATCTTGGTGAAGGTCAAGCTTTTGGGACCCTGTCGGGCTCTTATCGAGTGCAATTGTTTTGATAATCCCCAAACTTGGCCATTTCAATCCTTTTATGCTCTTTCGACACCGGGATGGATGTTCAGGAACTCATAGTTGCATCAACCTGATCCTTCATATTTGTTCTAGGCTTTGATCAGGTATAGATAATACAACAAGTTCAAGGGGCTTCCTTCTTATCACTTTTTTGCTCAACTCCATTTCTGGCAATGCTTCTAGGCTTGTAAACAAAATTTGTTGATGATCTCTGGTTTTATTTGCAAAAAGGTAAACCTAATATATAGCTGCTAGCAATCAAGCATGGGTAGGTGCAAAAAATACCCACAACTTCTAGGAGGAAGTTCAAACAAAGGTGAAGAGGATGTAATGTCCACTCTCTCCCCCACTTGATTAGACTTTAATCCATAATTTATTGGTTAAACCTATTTTAATAGTGTAGTTAGATAGTAGTTGAACTTATAGTATGAGTATGTATTGTTATTGATAATTAATTGATGATGTATTAATGTGGATGTTGTTTATGCAAATATATAATGAACAATTATTTAGTTATTATAGGAATGTAAAAAAAAATATAAATAAATAAAAAAAAAAAAAAAAATAATATAAATATATATATATATATATATATATATAAATAAATATATATATATATATATATATATATATATATATATATATATATATATATATATATATATATATATATATATATATATATATATATATATATATATATATATATATATATATATATATATATATATATATATATATATATATATATATATATATATATATATATATATATATAAGATGTCAAACATAACCCCAAGGTCAAAGACCAACCTTAGGGGAGGTACCTATACCCATGCTTGACCTAGAATTTACTAGCCTACTTGTGTCATGTGGTCCTATCCTTATTGAACAAGACTATGAATTATTATATGCAATGAATTGATATTAATCAGGTGCCTTGTGTGATGTGCCTTGTAAATATGGAAATGTATAGGATGATGAGTCTTATGATTTAATTGTTAATACCTTTTGATGTGAATCCTAAGGGGTAAAATAAATTAACAATATTGAACATGAAAGAGTAATAAATTAATACATAAGAATACAAATTTACCTTTTAAGAAAAGAAGTGATCCTAAGATGGTAGGAAGTAGAAAGAGGAGTTAATTAGAGTAAGAATGAAATAGGTTGATGAAAATATGAGAATTAGAGTGGCATGAAGAAGAGGATGTGTGAAACTCTCCCTAGAAATGAGTTGCATGAATGAGAGGAGGTGGGAAACTCTCCCTCACAAGGAGATTATATGGAAGGTGAAGAGGTGCAAATCTCACCATGATCAATGGTTGAATAATGAGGAAGGGTAGTTGTTTATGAGGAGGGGGATTACTCAATAGTTTATGCATTTGGGAGATTTTGTAGATTTTGGTACCAACACAAAGGGGAAATATTGATTGTTTAAGGTGGCAACATGAAGAGCAATTGGAGGAAAGGAGTAGAATGAGATACGTTTTTGTCTCATATACTTGAAAATTTATGATCTTAATTTTTAATTTAAAAATGATAAGATTTTAATAATGAGTATATTAGTTATTACAGTGCATTAGTGATCTCATTGAATAACCTTGTTGCTAGTGTTGTTATTTTGTAACATGTGCATGAATCCATTGTTTAACCATTGCTTTGTATGACTTGATAGTTTGTAACTTGCATGAATAGATATGCAAACATGTGTCTTTTGTGTGAGTAGGAATAATTATATGTCTTTCTTCAATTGGAATGTCAATGCCATGGGTGTGTGAGAGTGTGGAGCTTGTTGGTTGGAAGGTGGACCAAGCCCCTTCCCCTAGTTGGTTGTTGCAACATGGTAAAGGAATAGACCAAACATGCATATATTTCATATTTATTGTAGAACTTCCAAATTTGCACCGTAATCCTAGACATTAGATACTAATATAGATAAAATTTAAATTGATACTAGGAATGTATATGAACGTTCAAATTTATTCATGTTTATATAAATATATTTATAAAAAAATCTAGATATGTGAGTTTGATTTATAACCTTTCTTAAATTAGGAAACTTAACTACCAGTAAACAAAGCAAGAAAGTAATATTATTTTGAAAAAGGAGAATGGAAAATTGCAAAGGGCCTCTTAGGGGATCTGTCGTGATGCTTTCCACTCTTTCCTCACCTAAAGGATAGGGCTAGTTTATGAGCTTAAGTCTAGGGTTAAATGGATTAGTTAGAGAACACATACATTTAATCTTAATCTAGTCCTATGCTAGCTATGAATACATCAATCAATAAAACAAGCAAGCCCTAATGAACTAAAATACTTTTGATTTTGATGATCAAGGAAATATGATTTTTCTTTTTAAGAGCAAGGGTTCAAGATGATTATGTAGAAAGCAAGCCTAATGCAACTACATACAATTTTACTTGAAATGATATACAAGATTAAAGATGGTCCCTTAACGATTAATGGTAACTAGTTTCTTTCTTTCCCTTTTACCTTTAATGGATAAATAGAAATAGACCTAATATAGACAACAAGTAGTTATATGACCTAAACACAAGAAACAAAATATTTGGATTGAAAATTTTGATCTTTTGCCTCAGAGGAAAAAATGCTACAACTCTACAAAAGTGCTACAACCTACAAAAGTGTTGTTGGAAAAAGAGTTGCTAGTTCTATAGAAGTGTTATCGATGCTACTATTTCTTAATGGTAATTTTATTCAGCTGTAAAATAGACAAAAAATTATGGATTAGTAGCAAAGGGGTCTTGCTAAGATAGAGGAGAGTATATGGATTCGTTGACCAACATTAGATCCCTATTTAGAGATTGGATGATAAACTATAGATTGACAAAAATAGGGATTGTGTGCTTGGTGGCAAAAGTACCACTATGTGAGTGATATCACAACTAGTGCTTTTGCTTGCTATGACTATGTCTCTATTTTTGCTATGTCAAAAATAGAAAGTGATAACACCATCAAACTTATAATTTGGCAATGATTTCACCTAAGATATAAAAAATGATGCTTAGGTGTGAGATTTTATGATTTTGACAAAGGATGCAATGAGGGTCCCTGACCAAGGGGGTGTATGGGCTTGAATAGGTGTAGTAAAATAATATGCTTGCTTATAAAAATGTAACCTAAGGGTATAAGAAAATCTAAATGACAAATAGATAAATTATTTGAATGAACAAGATTGATATATATGTAATGATTAAAGAACACAAAGCTACAAAATGATAATGAGTGATAAAAGGTAAGGGGAGAGAGCACAACCTAGGTAAGCTTGTAGCTTCAGTTGCCTCAGTTGATGTCCACTTGTATGTTGATGAAGTTGATGAGCTTGCTTGTTGCTTAAGAGCTTGAGATGCTTGAGAGCTTGAGGGATTGACAACTTGTGAGCTTGAGATGCTTGAGAGCTTGAGGACTTGAGATGCTTGAGAGCTTATAAACTTGTGAAATTGAGAGCTTGAGGGCTTGAGAGCTTGTGAGCTAGTTGCCTTCAAAATATCATGACATAAATTTGATAAAATTTTGTCATGCTTGAAGATTGATTGCCATGAATTTTGATAGAGTTTTGTTACTTTTAAAAGGTCAACGATTGACCTCCCCAAGTGTTGGTTTATAGAAATCCATGGCTCCTTAGGGGATGATTGAATTGAAGTTGATAGGATTGGTTAAGACAATATTTTGAAATGGGCTCAAGATGCAATTAATTGATGGAAGATAGAAAATAGAAAATTTTGGGCTTTGGATTTCTATTAGAGCTACAAATTAGACTAATGTGATTAGATCCATTTTTGGTGGATGTCTTGGAAGGTACTAGCTATCAATATTTCTCTTTTTGGTGTTTGAAAATCAGTAGCGCTAGAGGCGATAGCATTGGTAGTGCTAATGCCATAACACATTTGCCAAGATGACCATTGCCTATCAATTTATATGAGAAATGATAAAAATTCAAGTTGCACAAAAGCATTACTAGGGAGCATAAGCATTGCTAGTGCTATCGCTTTAGTCCTAACACTTTTGGTTTTGGAGCAATAAATGCTCTTGATTTGAGCTTAGAGACAGTTGATTTGGTTTTGATGCTTGATTGGTTGATTGATGAAGATGTTGGCAAGTTTGGAGATCTTGATGTTGCAATAAAATTTGGGTGTCTACAATTAGCATGTGATGGCCATCATGATTTATATTATATGTTATGCATGAACAATATTTTTTTGTTGAAAAGTTCCTTGTATTACTAAAAAGAATATTAGTTACATTGATCACAAAAAAAGGCAGGTGGTATGGAAGCACACCCTAAGATGTCAACCTGAGAATCCACCCAGAATCTAAAACAGGATCTGGGGCTTACATAGATAATCATGAAACTAAAACAAAATGATCAAATTTAAACCCTAAACTGATAAACTAAATAACTGTGGAGAACAAAAAACTTTGCAGATTTTAGCTCCTATGAATGCACAAGACCTAGATCTGATGCATGAACAATATTTTAATTAGTTCTATTTTTAGAATGTGATTATTTTATCATCTATATTTTTTAAAATAAATAAATAAATTGATAGAATGGCTTCTAATTACAACTCGATGTATATATGATATTAATAAATAGATTATTTAATTGCATGGTTTCAATTAACATGGATTATTTTTATTACATGAATTTTTTAACTATATCTTGTGACTAGACTCCATTATTGGTATGATATTTTTGGAATCCTAAATTATATCATGGATAATAATATGTAACCTACAATGGTATAATACAAATAGAGATTGAACCCAATAATTGATTTTTTTAATCTATTTGTTACTTTGGGGTGGGAGGGAAGGGAGAGAGGGGATAAGAACAAAATTATCCAAATCTTGAGGATTTTGTCCTTTCCTCCAAATTTAAGCTCGATGGGAAAAAATAATTTGTGTCCAACAATTTATTAATATTCAAAATTATCTATGTAATATGTATTATTGGATTGACTATTCTTTTATATTGCAAAATATCAAGTCAAATGAATTTGTGAATACTACATTTCTTACTTTTTAAATAGGAAAAAGATATTATTTTCTCCTAATGATTTTCTTAGAGATTATTCTTGATCTTTGCTTTTTTTTGCTTGATAAAAAGGGGTTGTACTCGGGTCCCCCACCCTTAACAAATTACATCTCTCTTCTTTAGAGCTTGAGAGTTTACAAATAGATACACTTATCATCTCAATTGAGATGCTATAGTTAGAAACCTACATCAATTTACATAAAATGTTTGAATTCTTGATTTTCATTTTTTGGATCTTTTCAAATCTCTGTATGAATACAATTACTCCAGAATTTAGCATCTTTCTTGACATTTTCCTATAGCAGCCTTCACAATGCCAAAACTTCACCTCTACTATATATGCCTTGCATCTTAGTAGAGTAATATTTCCAAAACATCGCACTAACATAGTCCGCTTTACCAAATTTGGATTGCTAGTTTCCTTCCTGAAACACAAGTGCAACCACAAAAATTATAATAAATAGTCTAAATGAACACACATTATTGTTACAAAATAAAATAGATATTACCAATGGAAAACATTAAAGTAAATCTTAATCATTAATTGATTTAGGCAATCAATATTCAGCTTCAACTAAACTTTCTACTTATTCTAACCATGGATAGGAGATGTAAACTTCACGATCCTCAACCAAACTCCCTCTATTGGCTAGCTTATCTACACATTTGTTTCCTTCCATTAATATATGTGTAAACCTGATTTCTTCAAACTCTTTAGCAAGATCTTGAATTTCCACAATTATCTCTTGTATGTTCCATGGAGCCTTTGCTTTCCTCAAAATTGCATTTATTACTATGAGAGAATCACCTTCCATCCAAACTCTATTCCATTTCATTTGGTTACATATTTTTAACCCTTCTAAAGCTGCCCAAGCTTCAACTTCATTATTTTTATTAAATCCACAATTGAAAGCATAATGAGACAAAATATCTCCTCTATTATTTCTAATTATTCCTCCTCCTCCTAGTCTTGGGTTTCCTTTAGATGCTCCATCAAAATTTAACTTAACCCACTCCACATATGGTGGTTTCCACTTTATATTCTTTACCTTATTTTTGCTTCTCTTGTACCCAACATCATAATTCCATTTAATGACTTGACTCCATCTATCAAGACTCTCTGCTTCCAAATTAGGGATTGGGTGAGTTGATAGGGTTGGTTTAGACTCCTCTATGGCTAAACATATCTTATTTTTCATTACCTCTAATTCTTGATCTTTGTTTATGTTTTTGGATTGATCTACATTTTTTTAATGATATTGCTTGATCGTTATTCATATTTTATAGTAATCACATCATAGGATTTGCAAGGATAACTTGGTTGATCTAAGGGTGAGTGCGTAGCCGAGTTGGTGTGAGACAGTCAATTGAGGAACGTGATCCGTATGATGTGGATCCACGCAACTCTGGTTCAAATCACACTGGTTTACCATAAACCCTTTTGCCCTTGAGGGCTAGGTGGATTGGTAAGTGCTTGTTTGGCTAGGTACTTACAAGAAGACACCCAGGTTCAAACCTCGAGGGTAGCTTGTTTGCAAAGGTAGTAGTCTGATTTGAATCCTTTGAGTGAGCACTAAACCGATGATGATAGTACAAATTTTGAGCGATCGATGGTCCCCTTCACATCGGGTCAACAATAATGAAGTGGAATAGGTTTGGTGGGAGCAGCCCCTATGGTTTGAACCCTATGCTTGTCAGTTACTAAAAATAGTGTGGTTGTGACCAACTCTCCTATGTAACCAAAAAAAACTTGGTTGATCTAATATACAAACATTGATCAAGATATATCTATGAAAATTTAATTATCTAGCTCTGTGAATGGTAACAACCATACCCAATTGAAAAATAATAGTAATTATAATTAGACCTCACCCATTTATCCTTTGGCTCTTCTAGTGATACAAAATATTGAAGTAATTATCACTTTGTCAGTCTATTATGAATATATATTTTGTTTTTCTTCTTGGCAAATATGATAAATATTTTACCTCTTTGTCAAAATCAATTCTTCTATAGTAAGAGAGTCCTCTATGAAGTCCCCCATAATGGGATATATAAACTCCTTGTTCACATGGAATTATGCTAAGGCACTTAGTCTTATTATAGGGATCCAAATAGCTAAATAAGGAGGCTTTGATGATCTTATTATGGAAGGTGACTCATAGGTCATAGTGAATGCATTCAAGGAATCAATGAATCGTTTGAGGCTTGTTCCCCAGTGGAAGAATTTTAGATGGTTAAAATTGGTGAATTAGTCCTTATTCATTGTAAAGGTAATTTT
Source organism: Wollemia nobilis (assembly GCA_028583015.1). Taxonomy (NCBI): domain Eukaryota; kingdom Viridiplantae; phylum Streptophyta; class Pinopsida; order Araucariales; family Araucariaceae; genus Wollemia; species Wollemia nobilis. The sequence continues at coordinate 83,206 of JAQPPZ010016766.1, read as the reverse complement.
TTTGCTAACAAAATAACCAACTTTAGAGTAGATTTTCCTACCCATTTCTAATCAACTAGAAGCTCATACTTGATCTTATAGATTTGGCATCCCTCGTATATAAATTTTGGCATCTAATGATGTTATAGAAAGCTCATGGTTTTGGTACCCTTGTGTCTTAATGTTTTTATTTTCTCATGGCAAGGTTTCTTTATGTGGTGTGCTAGTGATGCAGACTAGAGGAGGGGGTCTAATGAAAGACCACATCTTCTAGCAACCCAAACATATCCACACAAACACACACAAAAACTAGTAAATAAAACAAAACACTATTTGTATTTATTTGTTTAAAAATATACGCCTCAAACTTCCATTGCTAGCCCTTGCCAACCCTGGTTGGTCATCCCTGATCCTTGTCGACTCCCCTACCGGTATTTTTTCGGTCTTGTATTGACCCCTTACTAGTCCTTGTCGATCCCTTACCGACTCCTTATTGGCCCTATACGGTCCTTTGTCGGTCATCTTGGATCCTTGTTGACTCCTTGTGGTCATGTTTGGTCCTTTTATGGTCTTTGCAATTTGTAAGAACACCTCCACTTATGCCTTTCTAGCCATGAGAAATAATGTTGGAAGATGAAAAGTTATGTCACTTCCTCTTCCCTTGGCAGTTGAGAAGACCTTACATTTTTTTATTATTTTATTCTCTCAAATGCTTCTGCATCATACACGTCGGATAATAGAAATACTTCATAAGCTCTTGCTCATGAGAATGAGTTACTTCTTTATTTTTTTTTTAAATAAATAAACCCTCTTCATTTTTGGATATTCTAAAACAATAGCCTCAAATCCCTAAAAATAGATAAAATATAAGTTTCTAATAAAATATAAACTCAATTATCAATCTTTCTCCTCAATAACCTTATTACCTAAACTATTGAGTCCCTCGGGGGTACATTGGCAATAGTAATGAGTGAATAGAGTTCCTCCTTGGCATCCTCTTCAAGATTTTTGCTTTATGGCAATTCAAACCCTAATCCTTCTAGGCATGCTCAAGATGCCCTTGCTCCACACAACCTTGTTCAACCTCACATAAATCCTCATGTTAGTGAGACCCATTGCCTTATGGGTAAACTTTTAGATCTCCTTTATAGCCTTGGGAGTTATTTTCTTAAAACTACTTCCATGAAGGTGCTTGTGCAATTATATTACATTGTGACCACCTCTTCCTTGCAACTCATGTCCTTGTCATTTATGTTGGCTCCTCTATTTGTGTGCTCACTCTTCCTCTTCTCTTTCTTCTTCCTCCTCTTCTTTATGTGCCTCCTCTCCTCTTCATTGGAGTCATCCTCTTCAAAACATTCCTTCAAGCCCTTTTCAAATATTTTCTCAGTGATCCCCTCTTGCCCCACCTATCTTCCTCAAATTAGACTTTCTAACAAGAAAATATAATGCTTAAAAAAATGCAACATAACATCTTAGACAACAAACACAACAACATTTTTTACATTTTAACATATTAGAACGAAATAACTATATTCCATTTTCCTGTCTTGTACAAGTTTTTGATCTTAAAATATCACACAAATGCTTTCCTGTTAGTATTGATTCTATGTCCATAAAATTAAAATAAATGCTAACCAAGATGCCTCAACCTGTCTAATCAACTCCTTTGGAAATTTTTGAACCTTCTCTGTTACACAATTGTTTGACATGAGAGCCTTCTCGTAAGTCAAATTCACTTCCCCATAACTTTGTAGATCCTTATTTTCTAGTGGTAGTGATTTATATGCTTTAAATATTCTTGATAACATTTGAAGATTTCCTTCATAAGTCAAATTTGAAACACCAAATTGTTGAGCTTAACATATATCAATGACTCCACAAGAGAAAATAGTTTCCTATTGAAGAGAGGCATAGAGAAAAAAATAATTCGATTCCAAAATAAATTTCTTCAAAATAAAATGTAGTTTCGAAAAATTCCAAAAAAATCTCTACTCTTCAAATTTGAAAACTTCTCTGCTAAAAATTATCTCAAACACCAACTTGTTCTGGAACAACATTAACAAAGTTTTTAGCATGGAAAGTTGTGGCACAAAAATTCTCAATGCTCACACAAAATCTTCACCCTCTCTGATACCATTATGATGTAGACTAGAGGAGGGGGGCCAATGAAATATTGCAAACCAAACATCTCCACACAAACACATGCAAAAGCTAGTAAATAAAACAAAATACAATTTATATTTCTTTGTTTAAAAATATACACCTCAAACTTCCATTGTTGGTCCTTGCCAACCTTGGTTGGTCATCTCGGATCCTTGCCAACTCCCCTTTCGATCTCTTGTCGATCCTTTATCAACTCCTTGTTGACCTTATCCAATCCTTTGCCGATCATCTAGGATCCTTGCCAACTCCTTGCAGCCCTATCCAATCCTTTTCTAGTCTCTACAATTAGCAACAACACCTCCACTTATGCCTTTCTAGCCATGAGAAACAATGTTGGAAGAAGATGGAAAACTATGCCGCTTCCTTTTCCCTTTGCAACTAGAAAGACCTTTCATTTTTTTTATTATTTTAGTCTTTGAGATGCATCTTCATAAGGTAGTAGTACATGATACTTGCTTTATGACCTTTGATTTTGATTCTTGTGTAATGATTTTTATCATTTTAAGAAGGGGCCTCTATGGAATCCCCATTTGCTTTAACAAAAAAATATTATTATAAATAAAATATATTATTTTGTATATACCAAAAGATTAAAATAATATTGATTCAAAACTTAGCACATAGTTGAGTCAAAATCCATCAAAAATAAAGTTATAATACAAAAATACCATAAAATTCACATGAAAATATTTTAATCTAATAGTTAACAACGGAAAGCATATTTTTTATACTCTCTTTGAACCTTAAACATAAATATTTTCTAGTTAGTGAACATAATCATGATCCCTCTTGGTTAACAACATATCATTTATTTATTTATTTATAAAATTAATGTAATTAAGAGGAGAAGATAATTATAAAAGAAAAATATATTATAAAAACAAAGACTTTACCAAATGGCATGAACTCACCTGATTAAATTATTTAATTTTGGAGGAAAGTCTTGACAAATGATACTTGCATGATCATAGGATGTTGTAATTCAACAACATGATCATGATGTAATATGATCGAGGTCATTTCAATTCCATTGATAAGTTCTCATTTGCTACAACTGCCTCTCTTTTTGCCCTTCAAAGATCCTCTTTGCCCTAAGTTCAAGTTCAAGGCCAGGTTGATGATAATGTGATGATCAGTAGAAAAGCAGAGATAAAAAAGAAGCAGAAGTAGAAGCAATCAAAAGAGTCATTAAGGCAAGTGATGTTCCTCAGTTGTTGGGGCCCTTCCTAATTCATGTATTCTATTCATTTAATTGTGGAAATCCATAATGGTTTCCTATTTTTGTCACATGCCCGTGCATTTAATTATCAACCCAGGGAGCTTCGTAAACTTGCAAAGAGTCGGAATTAGGTTACTACAATACCACTAGAGGTGAATCTGCTAATCCTATGTTTTGGGGGGTGTTCTTGAAATGGTTTTTCAATCATTCCCGCACTCCTCAATGATTTACGTAAGAAGAACAGAATTAAACCTATAGGAAATAAATCATGTACGCGTTCCTGGAAATAAATCTACTGCAAATGCTGGAACTAATAAACTAACAAACATTCTTATGAAAGCAATAAACTAATTAAAATCAATAAACAAAAAGGAAATGGGGAAGAAATACTGGCTTGGAGTGGGCCCAGGCTCCAACAGCTTCTTCCCGATCGAACACGTGCTTAGAACTTTTGGAACTTTAATATATTCGTCAACACACTACAATTTATCTTTGTATGTCTAAATGGATCTTTATTTTATTTCTATATATTTCTCAGAACGATCTGCGTGTGTTTATATAACACACCTGCAGAACTTTTGTTATAGAAGTAGTTACAACAGTCGATCTGTCCGACTAAATCAAGACAGTCTGGTAAATGTAATCGACATCTGGTGTTCTGTTCTAATGGTGGCGTGTTCGTTGTTCTATTCATGCTTTGCCTGGCATCAGTAAGACATTTCGATACGTTGGTGCAATCTCCAATTTAGCTCTGCATGACACGTAGGCTGGAACCGCACTCGACCGTTGTCATCCACGTCGTTCAAATCTGGTCAACGGGCAAAGAATCAGTGGTGCCTTCTGGTTGTGGGGAGGCACTTGCCTTTTGCTAGCGCCTTTCGACTGTGGGGAGGTGCTTGCCTTTTGTTAGTGCCTTTCGACTATGGGGAGGCACTTGTCTTTGGTTGGCACCTTTCGGTTGTAGGGAGGCACTCGTCTTCGGTTGGCGCCTTTCGACTGTAGGGAGGCGCTCGTATTCAGTTGGTGCCTTCCGACTGTAGGGAGGAACTGGTATTCAGTTGGTGCCTTCCGAATGTAGGGAGGCACTCGTATTCAGTTGGCACCTTTCGACTGCAGGGAGGCGCTCGTGTTCTCTTCATTAACCCCCGATGAAATAAAGTGCCAGGTCCATCAAAAGGACCTCGACCATTCCAAATCTAACTAAATCAACTGCAATTCCACAAAACATACTAAAAACACACAAATTAGATAACACACATAATTATATCAAATATCTATATAATCATTCATAAAAGTATGCAATCCTTATTATACAGCCGCATATTGATCAAAGAAATATGTACAAAATATGAGTATTTCTGGTGCTCATCAATGACTACATATTTGTGGTGGTTGACAGGTTTTCAAAGATGGTACATTTTATTCCCTGCTAGAAAACTAATGATGCAGTTCATGTTACAAGTTTATTTTTCAAAGAGGTGGTATGACTTCATGGTCTACCAAAGAGTATAGTTTTTGACAGAGATACCAAGTTTGTTGGGTATTTCTATAGAACCTTATGGAATAAATTGAAGACAGATTTGAAATTCAGTTCTGCCTACCACCCACAGACTAATGGACAAATAGATGTGGTGAATAGAAGTTTGGGCAATCTACTAAGATAATTGGTAGGAGATAAGCCCAAGGGATGGGGTTTGGTTTTTCCATAGGCAGAATTTTCATACAACAATGTTGTCAATAGTACTAACAAATCTTCATTCCAGATAATATATGGGAGCAGTCCAAGAAATGCTTCTGAGTTGAGGAAGATAGATATAGGGGAAAAGTGTAGTGCTAAGGTTGAGGACTTTGTAGAGCATCTGAAGATCTTGCATGAAGAAGTGAAGAAGCATATTACTAAGATGAATACTCTGTACAAGAAGAGGGTAGACCAAAAGCGATGGTTTAAGGAATTTGAAGTGGGAGATGAAGTTATGATCCATATAAAAAAAAGAAAGGTTTCCTGCTAAAACCTATAACAAGATGAAAATGAAGAATTTTGGACCATGAAAAATCATAGAAAAATGGGATCTAGGTAATGCATATGAAGTGGAATTGCCAAGTGGGCTTAACATATCACCTGTTTTTAACATTTCAAATTTGGTAAAATACCATGAAGGAGATAATGGTGAGGGACCACTAGCAGAATTGTGGAATATTCTAGCATCTACTTCAGATATGGAAGAGATAGAAGATATCCCGAATACCCACATTGACAAAAGTACTATAAAAAGGCATTATGCAAAATATCTAGTTAAGTGGAAGAGCAGCCATGTTGAAGACTCATCTTGGTTGTCGAATGCTGAGGTTGAACGCCTTAGTTTTCTTCCAAAAATAGAGAAGTGAAGGTCACTTCTCAAAATTACCCTGGGTGTCTGATGCGGGAGCATCCAGGTGGTGTAAGAGTGATCTTGCATCACCCAAAAAAAAATTGTAATTGTTTAATTTTGTAAAACTAGTAAAACTAGTTTAACTTGTAGGAGATTTTTTAAGGTCTTAGAGGTCGAATTTGAGGATTTTTGACTAGACGCAGGCCTTGGCATGGTGACCCAAGGACCACCCCACTTATATCATTTCATGCCATTTCTGAAAATGTGTTGTAATAGTCAATCGAATCAATGAGCGTGAAGTTACGACCTCGAAAAGTTACCCCCAAATTTCAAATTTGAAATAGATGGTTTTACATGGGAAAGGGGGAAAACAGGGTATTTGAGGGAATTTTCAAAATTGTAAAAGGGGGATCTTTCTTTTGTATCCTCATTTTTTACATGAAAGTAAGAAAATGTTTGATTATATGATTTTTTCAAAGGAAAAACACCTATGTATCATTTGTTCAGTGTTGCTTGTGTAACGTGAGCTTCACCAAGTGGTATTAGAGTTGGAGTTCCTAAGTGTGTAAACATATCACTGGACGTAAGGCAGTTTACACCAGGATCTATGGTCAGGGTTTGTGAGAGGAGTGAGTAGAATGCCTCCATGAAGAAACCATGGTGGTGGGAGAAATATGGTGCCAAAAGAAGATTTTAGAGCTTTGTAGAGGCAAGTTCGAGCTCTACAAGAGAAGCTACGCAGAGGGTTTGAGCCAAGGAGAGAAGATGACAGTGAAGATGAATTTGAAGAAGAAGAAGAGGACCAATTCAAGGAAGAAGAAGAGGTAGTAGATCCTACACAATCTAGGTTATACAAAGCTATATCTCAGATTGGAAAGAGATCAAAGATGGAGGTTTCTACGTATCTTGGAAATCTTGATCTAGAGGAGTTGATTGACTGGATCAATAATTTGGAAGAATACTTTACGTATGAGTATGTTGAAGATCTTGATAGGGTCAATTTTGCTAAGACCAAGCTGAAGTGTCATGCCAGCATATGGTGGAAGGGAGTGCAACTAGACAAAAATAAAAGAGGAAAAGAAAGGATAACAAAATGGGAGCAGATGTTGGAGAAGTTGAAGAGGAAGTTCATTCTAGATGACTATGAGTTGGATATGCTAAAGAAAATGCAAATTTTGAGGCAGTAAAGTATGTCTGTCAAAGAATACACATAGGAGTTTTATAAAATTTTAATCAGAACAGACCATTCTGAGACCAACAAGGAGAAGGTATCCCATTATATTAATGGGTTACGAGCAAGTATTCAAGAGGAGTTAAGTCTGGTCAGGATGACCACCATAGAGGATGCTTACCAGTTTTCCCTGAGGGTTAAAGAGAAGTTGAATAAAAGGTTTAATAACAAGAAAACAAGAAGAGTTTATGGTGGAAGAACTGGTGGAAGAACAAATGGAGGACAAAATGAAGATCATAAGAAAAATTGAGAAGCCAATAATAGTCAGGACCAAAAGGGAGATAATGCTTATTGCCCCCATGATCTGAAAAATGGTTATCAGAGAGGAAGAGGAAGGTCTGGACGAGGGTTTGGAAGAGGAGGATTTCATGAAACCTATTTCCATTGTGGGGAAGAAGGACATCGAGCATACAACACCAAGAGAGGACAAATAAGAAACCCCAAGGTAATGCCCGAGCTGTTGTTGTTGATGAAGATGTTGAATCTAAGCACTCTGAAGAAGTAGAAAGAGGAGAAGTGTTGATCACAAGGAGAGCCTTTCTGAAAGAGGAGAAAGACCCGGATCAAAGGAAGAGCTTATTTCGTACAAGGTGTAAATATGCAAGTAAGTTCTATAATATTATCATAGACAGTGGTAGCATAGTTAACCTAGTTTCAGAGGGAATGGTTACCAAATTGCAATTAGAGAGGAATATACACCCACATCCATATCAAATTGTGTGGTTGCAGAAGGACCATAGGGCTTTGGTCAGTGAGCAATGCTTGGTAAAATTTAATATTGGGCATTATCGTGATGAGGTCCTATGTGACATCCTGCCTATGGATGCTTGTCATTTACTATTGGTAAGGCCATGGCAGTTTGATCGGTTGCAATGCATGATGGTCATGCCAACACTTACTCCTTGAAAAAGAATGGAGTGTGCCATAAGCTGAAGCCCCTGAAGGAGGTGGATGAAAAGGTATGTAGTAGTACAAAATATATTTATTTGAAGGTAGAATGTTTTTGGATGGTTTGAAGCATGAGCATATGTGCTATGCATTAATTTCTAGAGTTAGGGAAGAATAATGCAAAGATACCCCAGTAGAAGTCTCAGGTCTGTTAGAAGAATTTATAGATATTATATCAGATAATGTGATTGAGAATTTGTCACCATTGTGAAATATCAGTCACCATATAGATTTTGTACCAAAAACTAGTTTACCCAATAAGGTAGCCCATAGAATGACTCCTGTAGAAAGTGAGGAGCTAAACAAGCAAGTCCAAGAGTTACTAAAAATGGACTGATTCAGGAGAGCCTGATTCCATGTGCAGGATCTAAACTACTAGCACCAAAGAAATATGGAGAGTGAAGAATGTGTACAGACTCTCGAGCTATTAACAAGATCACCATAAAATATAGATTCCCATTGCCAAGGATGGATGACATTATGGACTGTTTGAGTGGATCCAAGTACTTCACAAAGATTGACCTGAAGAGTGGGTACCATCAAATTCATGTCAAAGAAGGAGATGAGTGGAAGACAACCTTCAAGACCAGAGAGGGTTTATATGAGTGGTTGGTCATGCCATTTGGGCTAACCAATGCACCAAGCACATTCATATGGCTAATGAATGAGGTATTGAAGGAGTTTTTAGGAAAATTTGTCATTGTCTATTTGGATGAAATTTTAATATTTAGAAAGATCCTGGAAGAGCACCTGATGCATATCAGAAGGGTTTTTGAGAAGATGAGGAAGGAGCAGTTGTTGATTAATTTGAAGAAGTGCAATTTTGTGAAGAAGGAGTTAGTGTATATGGAATTTTTCATCTCAATTGAAGGTCTAAAAATGGACCCAAAAAATGTGAGGGCTATCATTGAATGGCCTAATCCAAGGAGCATAACTGAGGTAAGATCATTTCATTGTCTAACAAGTTTTTACAAAAAATTCATTAGAAATTTTTGCAGTATTTGTGCACCCCTTACAGAAAAAATGAGAGGGGATAAGAAAGAATTTAAGTGTACCTTAGGAGAAGATAAGAGCTTTGATATGTTGAAGAAGAAGGTCACGGAGCAACCTATTTTGGCACTTCCAAATTTTAATAAGGTATTTCATGTAGATTGTGATGCTAGTGGTAGTGCCATAGGAGTTGTATTGAGTTAAGAAGGTAAACTTGTTGCTTATTTTAGTCAGAAACTCAATGATGCTAGGAAGAAGTATTCAGTTTATGATCAAGATTTTTATGCTATAGTTTAGGCTCTGAAGAATTGGAGGCATTATTTGTTGCCAAAATAGTTTATTCTATATACTAATCATCAGGCCTTACAATATATTAATAGCCAAGGGAAGCTAAATCAGAGGCACTTGAAGTGGGTTGAGTTTCTATAGAGTTATACCTTTGTTTTGAAACAAAGGAGTGGAAAATAAAATAGAGTTGTAGATGCCTTAAGTAGAATGCAGTGTTTATTGACAGAAATGAAGGTGGAAGTTGAAGGGTTTGACGAACTTAAGGGTTTGTATCTTGAAGATCCTGATTTTGCAGAGGCTTGGAGAGCTTTCTTAACACCTATTAATTTGGATAGGACTAAGTGGTTGGATTTTCTAATCCAAGATGGAATGTTGTTCAGAGGAAAAAATTATGCATTTTAAGTAGTTCAATGAGGGAGAATCTGATCAAGGAGAAGCATAGTGGACGGTTGGATAGACACTTTGGTCAAGATAAGACCATTGCTCTCTACTATTGGCCACAGTTGCAGCAAGATGTGAAGAGATTTGTGCAAAGTTACAGAGTATACCAGATGGCCAAAGGTGTGAGACAGAACACTATATTATATCAGCCATTACCTGTACTAGAGGGACCATGGGAGGACATCAGCATGGATTCTGTTCTTGTCCTACCAAGGACACAGAGGGGAAATGCCTCCATATTTGTGGTGGTTGAAAAGTTTTCAAAGATGGCACATTTTATTCTCTGCCAGAAAATCATGTTGCAGGTTTATTTTTCAAAGAGGTGGTACGACTTCATGAAACTACCAAAGAGTATATTTTCTGAGAGAGATACCAATTTTGTTGAGTATTTCTAGAGAAACTTATGGAAAAAATTGAAGACAGATTTGAAATTCATTTTTGCCTACCACCCACAGACTGATGGACAAACAAATATGGTGAAAAAAAGTTTGGGAAATATACTAAAATGCTTGGTAGGATATAAGCGCAAAGGATGGGATTTGGTTTTTCCACATGCGGAATTTGCATACAACAATTCTGTCAATAGGAGTACTAACAAATATTCATTCCAAATAATATATGGGAGCAGTCCAAGAAATGCTTCTGAGTTGAGGAAGATAGATACAGGGGAAAAGTGTAGTGTTGAGGTTGAGGACTTTGTAGATCATCTGAAGAGCTTGCATGAAGAAGTGAAGAAGCATATTACTAACATGAATACTTAGTACAAGACAAGGGCAGACCAGAAGCGACGATTTAAGGAAATTGAAGTGGGATATGAAGTTATGGTCCATCTGAGAAAAGAAAGGTTTCCTGCTAAAACCTATAACAAGTTGAAAATGAAGAAGTTTGGACCATGTAAAATCATAGAAAAATGAGATTAGGCAATTTGTATAAAGTGGAATTGCCAAGTGGGCTTAACATATCACCTATTTTTAACATTTCATATTTGGTAGAATACCATGAAGGAGACAATGGTGAGGGACAAGTACCAAAATTGTGGAATATTCCAACATCTACTCAAGAGACGAAAGAGATAGAAGAGATCCTGGATACCTGCATCGGTGAAAGTACCAGAAACAGGCAGTATGCATAATATCTAGTTAAGTGGAAGGGTAGACATGTTGAAGAGTCATCTTGGTTGTCGAAGGCTAAGGTTGAATGCCTTAGTTTTCTTCCAACAACAAATACGTGAAGTTCAATTCTAAAAATTACCCTAGGTGTCTTATGTAGGAGCATCCAATGGTGTAAGAGTGATCTTGCATCACTCGAAAAAAAATTGTAATTTTTTAATTTTGTAAAACTAGTTTAACTTGTAGGAGATTTTTGAAGGTCTTAGAGGTCGAATTTGAGGATTTTCGGCTAGATGTGGGCCTTGGCACGAGAATTCAAGGACCATACCGCTCAGCTCATTTCATGTCATTTTTGAAAATATGTTGTAATAGTCAATCAGGTCAATGCGTGCGAAGTTACGACCTTGACAAGTTGCCCTCAAATTTCAAATTTGAAATAGATGGTTTTAGGTAGGAAAAGGGGAAAACAGGGTATTTGAGGGAATTTTCAAAATTGTAAAAGGGGGCTCTTTCTTTTGTATCCTCATTTTTGGCATGAAAGTAAGAAAATTTTTTATTCTCTGAGTTTTTCAAAGGAAAAACACCTGTGTATCATTTTTTCAGTGTTTCTTGTGTAACATGAGCTTCATCAAGTGGTATCAGAGTCGGAGTTCTTGAGTGTGTAAATAGATCACTGGATGTGATGCAGTTTACACCAGGATATGTGGTCAAGGTTAGTGAGAGGAGTGAGGAGAATGCCTCTACAAATAAACCATGGTGGTGGGAGAAATATGGTGCTAGAAGAATATTTTAGAGCTTTGCAGAGGCAAGTTCAGGCTCTACAAGAGGAGCTATGTAGAGGGTTTGAGCCAAGGAGAGAAGATGGTAGTGAAGATGAAGTTGAAGAAGAGGAATAGTTTGAGGAAGAAGAAGATGCAGTAGATCCTGCACAATCCAGGTTATACAGAGCCATATCTTAGATTGGAAAGAGGCCAAAGATGGAGGTTTCTACGTATTCTAAAAATCTTGATCCAGAGGAGTTGATTGACTATATTAATAATTTGAAAGAATACTTTGAGTATGAGGAGGTTGAAGATCTTGATAGGGTCAAGTTTGCTAAGACCAAGCTGAAGGGTCATGCCAACATATGGTGGAAGGGAGTGTAGCTAGACAAAAACAAAAGAGGAAAAGAGAGGATAACAATATGGGAGTGAATGTTGGAGAAGTTGAAAAGGTAGTTTATTCCAGCTGACTACAAGTTGGATCTGCCAAATGTAAGGTTTGAGGTAGTCAAGTAAGTCTATCAAATAATACACAAAGGAGTTTTATAAAATTTTAATCAGAATAGGCCATTCTGAGGCCAACAAGGAGAAGGTAGCCCATTATATTAATGGGTTACGAGCAAGTATTCAAGAGGAGTTAAGTCTGGTCAGGATGACCACCATAGAGGATGCTTACCAGTTTTCCCTGAGGGTTGAAGAGAATCTGATTAGAAGGTTTAAGAGCAAGCAAAGAGAAAGAGGTCATGGTGGAAGAATTGGTGGAATAACAAATGGAGGACACAATGAAGATCATAAGAAAAATGGATAAGCCAGTAGTAGTTAGGACCAAAAGGGAGATAATTCTTACAGCCCCCATGATCATAACAATGGTTAAAAGAGAGGAAGAGGAAGGTCTGGACAAGGGTTTGGAAGAGGAGGATTTTGTGGAACCTATTTCTAGTGTGGGAAAGAAGGACATCAAGCATACGAGTTTCCACAACACCAAGAGAGGACAAATAATAGACTCGAAGGTAATGCCCGAGCTATTGTTGTTGATGAAGATGCTGAATCTGAGCACTTTGAATAAGTAGAAAGAGGAGAAGTACTGATCACAAGGAGAGCCTTGCTAAATGAGGAGAGAGATCCAGATCATAGGAAGAGCTTATTTTGCACAAGGTGTAAATGTGTAGGTAAGGTCTATAATATTATCATAGACAATGGTAGCACAAATAACCTAGTTTCAGAAGGAATGGTTACCAAATTGCAATTAGAGAGGAAGAGACACCCGCATCCATATCAGATTGTATGGTTGTAGAAGGACCATAGGGCTTTGGTCAGTGAGCAATGCTTGGTAAAATTTAATATTGGGAATTATCATGATGAGGTCTTGTGTGACATCCTGCCTATGGATGCTTGTCATTTGCTATTGGGAAGGCCATGGCAGTTTGATCGATGTGCAGTGCATGATGGTTGTGCCAACACTTACTCCCTAACAAAGAATGGAGTGCACCATAAGTTGAATCCCCTAAAGGAGGTGGACGAAAAGGTATGTGGTAGTGCTAGAATCTATTTAGTTGAAGGTAGAAGGTTTTGGGATGGTTTGAAGCATAAGCATATGTGCTATGCATTAATTCCTAGAGTTAGGGAAGAAGAATGTAAAGATACCCCAGTAGAAGTCTCAGGTTTGTTAGAATAATTTCTAGATATTATATCATATAATGTGCCTGAGGGTTTGCCACCAGTGAGGAAGATCAGTCACCATATAGATTTGATACCAGGATCTAGTTTACCTAGTAAGGTTGCCCATAGAATGACTCCTATAGAAAGTGAGGACCTCATCTCAGCTAAAGGTCTAAAAATGGACCCAAAAAAGGTGAGGGCTATCATTGAATGGCCTAATACAAGGAGCATAACTGAGGTAAGATCATTTCATGGTCTAGAAAGTTTTATAGAAAATTCATTAGAAATTTCAGCAGTATTTGTGCACCCCTTAAAAAAACAATGAGAGGGGATAAGAAAGAATTTGAGTTGACCTTAGGAGCAGGTAAGAGTTTTGATATGTTGAATAAGAAGGTCACAGAGCAACCTGTTTTGGCATTTCCATATTTTAATAAGGTATTTCATGTAGATTGTGATTCTAGTGGTAGTGCCATAGGAGTTGTATTGAGTCAAGAAGGTAAACCTGTTGCTTATTTTAGTGAGAAACTCAATGATGCTAGGAAGAAGTATTCAATTTATGATCAAGAGTTTTATGTTATAGTTTATACTCTAAATAAGTGGAGGCATTATTTGTTTCCAAAATATTTTGTTCTATATACTGATCATCAGGCCTTATAGTATATTAATAGCCAAGGGAAGCTAAATCAAAGGCACTTGAAGTGGGTTGAGTTTCTACAGAGTTATACCTTTGTGTTGAAGCACAGGAGTGGAAAATCAAATAGAGTTGCAGATGCCTTAAGTAGAAGGTAGTGTTTATTGACAAAAATTAAGGTGGAAGTTGTAGGGTTTGATGAACTTAAGGGTTTGTATCCTGAAGATCCTGATTTTGTAGAGGCTTGGAGAGCTTGCTTAGCACTTGTTACTTTGGACAGGACTAAGTGGTTGGATATTATAATCCAATATGGAATGTTGTTTAGAGGGAACTAATTATGCATTCCAAGGAGTTCAATGAGGGAGAATCTAGTCAAGGAGAAGCACAATGGAGGGTTGGTTGGACACTTTGGTTGATATAAGACCATTGCCCTATACTATTGGCCATAGTTACAGCAAGATGTGGAGAGATTTGTACAAAGTTGTAGAGTATGCCAGATGGCCAAGGGTGTGATACAAAACACTCGATTATATCAGCCATTACCTGTACTATAGAGTCCATGGGAGGACATCAACATGGATTTTGTTCTTGTCCTACCAAGGACACAAAGGGGAAATGACTCCATATTTTTGGTGGTTGATAGGTTTTCAAATATGGCACATTTTATTCTTTGCTAGAAAACTAATGATGCACTTTATGTTGTAGTTTTATTTTTCAAAGAGGTGGTATGACTTAATGGTCTACCAAAGAGTATAGTTTCTGACAGAGATACCAAGTTTGTTGGGTATTTCTGGAGAACGTTATGGAAAAAATTGAAGACAGATTTGAAATTCATTTATGCCTTCCACCCATAGATTGATGGACAAATAGAGGTGGTGAATAGAAGTTTGGAAAATCTACTGAGATGCTTGGTAGGAGATAAGCCTAAGGTATGGGATTTGGTTTTTCCATAGGCAAAAATTTGCATACAATTGTTGAGCAGGTCAACACGATTTATGCAACTGATGATTTGCGGTGGAGGAAGCAAAGTATGATGAGTTCAAGGTTTTTACAATGATTTCCAAGAAGACGTGCCCTTTGCAAAGATAAAGAAAAGAAGTAAGAAGTGGCGTTCTTCGGTGGAAAAATTGTGATACGATGTTGGAAGAGAGAAAAATGAAAACGATATGAATGTTGGAAGAGAGAAAAAGGGAAAAATATCATGATCGTGACATGTTGGAAGAGAGAGAAAGGGAAAAGATGATGGAATGTTGGAAGAGAAAAGGCAAGGGAAAAGTTTGATTGTGACATGTTGGAAGAGAGAAAAGAAGAAAAACTATATGATGCGAATGTTGGAAGAGAAAAGGCAAGGGAAAAATACGATTACAATGTTGGAAGAGAGAAAAGGAAAAATCAATGACAGTTGGAAGAGAAAAGGAAGTGGAAAAGTCGATAGAATGTTGGAAGAAAGAGAAAGGAAAACGATCTGACGTTCAAAGAAAGAGAACAAGAGAAGTGTCGATATGAATGCGCTTCGATAAAAGAGAGAGAAACTAAGTTGAAAAGGCACGTATGGATCACATGACAAAAGAAAGAGAGGAAGCAGGAGAGACAAGTTTGAAGAAAGAGAACAAGAAGAAAAGGGTGATCCGGTTGACAAAGAGAGAAAGTAAGCCAAAAAGGGGTCCGACTTGACAAAATAAGAGAGAAGCTTGACGTTTTGACAAGGAGAAAGAATCGAGGTAGAAGGCACGTGAAAAAGAAAAGAGAAGAGGAGGGGAGATCACGACAAAGCGGAGGAGTTCGAAGGAAAAAGTGGGTTCATGACAAAAGAAAAGAAGAGAAAGGAAGGATGTTATGACAAAGGAGAAGAAGACTGAAGGGTGATGATCATGACAAAAGAATGAAGTCTATGAAAGCAAAAGTGTGGTATCCGACAAAAGAAAAGATGATGGGAGCGAAATGAGATCGGACAAAAGAAAGAGAAAGGTTGGAGGAAGTGCGATATGCAACATGATCATGGGCAAGCTAAGAGAAAGAGAAGGAGAAAAGGGATTGGGAGCACGATCCGTGGAAGAGAAATAAAAAGTGGCGTAGTTCGGGCAGAAAGGAGAAAGAGAGAGAAAGAAAAAGTGAGAATCGCGAAGATGAGCAACAACAACAAAAGAAGATAGAGGCAAAAATGTGGATCACGACGTCGTAAATGCCAAGCAAGAAGGAGACCGAATGAAATGAGAAGTAGAAGTGGAAAAAATGGCAACAAGGGTGTCGGTGTTCTCTAATGGGTGATAAAAGTAGATCGCATTCGGGTACCACCAAGGATGGATAAACTAAACATTTTTAGCCATGAAGACGTCTGACAAATTGATTAAAGCCGCTAAGATGGATAAAACCACTAAGATAAGTTCTCTAAAAATTTATTATAAAAGGAGGGTTTGAGAATGAGATGTGTCAATTGAACACGGTGTGAAGCAAGCCAATGCAAGTGAAAAATCCAAAGAAAGGCAAAGGGAGAATATGATGTGAATTGGAGGAGTGGCAAAGGGGAGAGGGGGGGAACAACGATGAAGAAGACCAATCAGGGTCTTGCAAAAGCAAAGGTATCTTACTGTCTAACTTATAGATTCAAATTTAAGTCCAGGTTGCATCCTGGCATCAGGGGTTGGTGCTCATTTCTATTGGTGTAGATAAATAAGGGGTTGGTGCTCCTTCCGGGTGGTCGGGGGTTGGTGCTCCTCTTGGTGGGATAATCGGGGGTTGGTGCTCCTTCCGGGTGGTACTTTGTGGTACTCTGGGATTCCAAGCAATCAATTTTTGAGGAGTAGCCACATTGGTGAACCTCGTTAAATCTTGTGTTGTGTGATGCTCTTTTGTTATACTTGTTGTATCTAGTAATAAGTTTTAATTGTTGTGGTATTAAGAGCTATAAATTTAAGTTTAAAGAGCTACATTGATTCACCCCCCCCTCTCAGTGTCATTGTAAGACTAACAACAATAATTTTGTCAATAGGAGTACTAACAAATCTCCATTCCAAATAATATATGGGAGCAGTCCAAGAAATGCTTCTGAGTTGAGGAAGATAGATACAGGGAAAAGGTGCAGTGCTGAGGCTGAGGACTTTGCAGAGCATCTGAAGAGCTTGCATGAAGAAGTGAAGAAGCATATTACTAAGATGAATACTCAGTACAAGACAAGGGCATACCAGAAGTGACGGTTTAAGGAATTTGAAGTGGGAGATGAAGTTATGTTACATTTGAGAAAAGAAAGGTTTCTTGCTAAAACCTATAACAAGCTAAAAATGAAGAAGTTTGGACCATGCAAAATTATATAAAAATAGGATCCAGGCAATGCGTATGAAGTGGAATTTCCAAGTGGGCGTAACATATCACCTATTTTTAACATTTCATATTTGGCAGAACATCATGAAGGAGACAATGGTGAGGGACCAATAGCAAAATTATAGAATATTATAGTATCTACTCCAGAGACGGAAGAGATAGAAGATATATTGGATAGCCACATCGGTAAAAGTACCAAAAATAGGTAGTATGTAGAATATCTGGTTAAGTGGAAGGGCATACTTGTTGAAGATTCATATTGGTTATCGAAGGCTGAGGTTGAACGCCTTTGTTTTCTTCCAACAATAGAGAAGTGAAGGTCACTTCTTAAAATTACCCTGGGTGTCTGATGCAGGAACATCCAATGGTGTAAGAGTGATCTTGCATCACCCAAAAAAAATTTGTAATTGTTTAATTTTGTAAAACTAGTAAAACTAGTTTAACTTGTAGGAGATTTTTGAAGGTCTTAGAGGTCAAATTTGAGGATTTTTGGCTAGACACATGCCTTGTCACGAAAAGCCAAGGATTGCCCCACTTAGATCATTTCATGCTATTTTTGAAAATATGTTGTAATAGTCAATCGGGTCAACGAGCGCGAAGTTACGACCTCGACAAGTTGCCCCCAAATTTCAAATTTGAAATAGATGGTTTTAGGTGGGAAAAGGGGAAAACAGGGTATTTGAGGGAATTTTCAAAATTGTAAAAGGGGGCTCTTTATTTTGTATCCTCATTTTTGGCATAAAAGTAAGAAAAGGTTTGATTATTTGAGTTGTTCAAAGGAAAAACACCTATGTATCATTTGGTCAATGTTGTGTGTGTAACATGAGCTTCACCATCTGATATTCATGAATGGTTTGGCTTTAGAAGAAAATGGGGTGTTCCTCTCAATGAAGTTATACTTGAGCATTGATGCATAACTTTCCTCAGTTCCATAGGTATATAAAACAAAGTCCTTGCTGAAATCAGGAATTATTAATATAGGTGTAGTTGCAATTGCCTATTTTATTACTTCAAAGGCTTGTTTCCTTTTCTCAGTCTGATTGAACTCCATGTTCTTCTTGAGTAACTCTGAGATGGGCCTAACCACTTGAGCAAATTTTGAGATGAACTTCATCACAAAATTAATCATCTCAAAGAAGTACTGTAGGCATTTCTTATTTGTAGTGAGAGAAAGGGCTAAAATTGATT
The DNA here is from genome assembly GCA_028583015.1 of Wollemia nobilis. Lineage (NCBI taxonomy): Eukaryota > Viridiplantae > Streptophyta > Pinopsida > Araucariales > Araucariaceae > Wollemia > Wollemia nobilis. Next base: position 64,909 of record JAQPPZ010016766.1, on the reverse strand, counting down.
TTATTCTATCAGGATCTATTGTCATACCCTATTTAGATACTACATATCCTAATAACTTGCCTTCATGGACAACAAAGAATGATTTCTTTAGATTAAGGGAGATGCCAAACTCTTTACACTTTTGGAATACTTTCTCCAAATGCTCAAAGTGTGATTCCTTCCTATGAGAAAACACAATCAGATCATCAAGATATATCAAAATTATTTTGTTGATCAACTCACCAAAAGCATAGCCCATGGCTCTTTGGAATGTAGCTCCTGCATTGGATAGGCCAAAAGACATTCTCTGATAAGACAATATCCCCCACTTAGTGGTGAAGGCTTGGTCTTCATATTTGACCCAAATATGATTAGATCCAAAGAAGCCATCAAGCAAGGAGTACCTTTCCACTCCTACTACCATCTACAAAATATGATCAATCTAGAGAAGCAGATAATGATCCTTCAAAGATGCTCTGTTCAGATTCCTAAAATCCACATATAGACAAATATCTCCATTCTTTTTTCTTACTAGAACCAAGTTATAAATCCATGTGGAATGCTTAATTGGATAAATAATATTTTATTTAAGGGGCTTGAGCAATTCCTATCTCATTATAGATTCAATTTTAGAATTCACAGGCCTTTGTCTCTGTCTGAAAGGTTTTGCATCAGGCTCTAGCTCAATGGTATGTTGAATGATATTTTTTCATATACCTTGAGGTCCTCATATGACCAAGAAATAATGTCTAGGTACTTGAAGAAAAGTACCTTGACTCCTTTAACTTCTTTCGAAGAACACTTTATACCAATATTAATCTTTTTTTTTTCAATTTCGATCTCACTGCATATTTTATCATCTACTTTCATAGTCTTTAACTTCTTCCTATCCTCATTATCAAACAAAATCTTCAATGTGATTAGAACTTTAGGAATGTGACTATTCTTAATGATATCTTGTTGATCTATTTCCTAAGAAATATCTTCATGCACATTGGCTAAGAAAGCCTCGTTGACTAGAAAATCAATTATCTAATCATCATTCTCAAAGACCTGATAAAAAAATTGTCTATCTAGCACTCTAGGTCTGAAGACTAATTTGAATCTATTATTTGTAGTTGAATCAAGGTATAAGGAAGGATTAAAATTAGGGTCCTTAAATTACAAAGCATCAACCAATACATTCTGCTTTCTAGGGATAAAGTGGATATTTAGAGCATCAAATGATTCCATTAGATCCCATACTTTGTTTCTATATGTTTTCAAGTAGTGATTTTTACTGTTGCATCTTTTTGTAACTTGATTAACCACCAAATATTAGTCACCATAAATGTCTAACATATTTATTCCCATATTTTTTGCTTGCATCAGTCCTAAACATAGAGCCTCATATTTTGTAGCATTGTTTGTACAATATCAAGTTAGTCTAAAAGCAAAATTCTTCACACCTTCTAAAGGAGATTTTAACACTACACCGGCTCTGGCCCCATTTTTGCACCTTGCTCCATCAAAATGCATTGTCCAAATTTTTGACTGCTTGAGAGACTGATTAGATATGGTAGATATATTCTTTTCTAAATCAGGTAAAATATTATAGGTACCCAACCCTATTTCTAACAAGTTGTGGTCATCTCTGAAAGGCAACTCATCTTCAATTTCTAAATATTCTAGAATTTCTACTAACTCTGGTTCTTCCATTACTGAATGATTGTATAAATCCTCTTCAATTTCCTTTTTATGGAATCATCATACCAGAGTAGTCTTAATACATATATCCTCCCATATTGGAAGTGAATTCTCTTAAAAGGTATATACCAAAATAGGCTTCAATGTCAACTACCACAATTTCTTGCACAATGGTAATTTTTTAGGCTCTATGCAACATATAAATACATCCTTTATAACTTCTATAGTCTTAACTGGGGTACTGTCAAGTTGCAAGACCCCTTGACATGACCTTGTGTACTCCATGCCCATATCATTGTAGACTGCTTTTGGCATAACAATCGTTAAGGCCCCTAAGTCTATCATACAATTGTGAACTATCCATCCTTCCATTCTAAGAGAGATATAGAGTGAAAGAGGTTTGTTCTTCATGGTGGTGGGAGACATATTTTATTTATCTTGTACCATATTGAACACTATTGTGGTTTCTCTTTCTTGGGACTTCTTATGCAAAGAAGCTTTCAACAAATCTATTTGGCTAGGGCGAAAAATCATATTATATATGCTTGCTCTAGATGGAAATATTTTCAATTCATCCATAATATTATACTCATACTGAACTGGTGGTGGCCTTTCATACCTTTTTTCTATTTTCCTATACTTCCTTCTATACTACTAAGTAGATTCTATTCTCTGATCCTTTGTAATGAAAGGGAACCTCAACTTTTCTTGGGTTTCTTTTCTATCATTTTCTTGTTCTTTGCTCCTTTTATTTTCACCTTCTCTTGGTGCATTTACTTCCCTTTCTGGTCTTCTAGGAACTACATCGCTTTTATCATATGGCTTGCAGAATAGGAAACTTGTCATTGCCCTATGGTGGTAATTATCTTTTCTTTTGAGAAGGTACCTAGAATATATCATTTTTCTACGGGTCTACTTGCAAATATTTCTTTCCAGATCTGGTCATAATAGAGGTCTACTCTTCTTCAGGAGAATATTGTCCGATCATAACTTGAGCATGCTGCCACAACATGTTAACTCTCCTCTTTTGATTTATCTCTACCTTTTCCATTGCTTGTTGCACATGACATTGGTACATCATACATATTTTAGAATCATGCAGATCATTACAAACTAAGCACCAAACATTGACCAAGCTAGTTTCAAGCACGTATTCTTGTTCTGCTTGATTCACATTGAATTTGGGTCTAGCACTACCACTTGTACTTGGATTCTAATCCTTATTAATATAGGTGAATCTTCTCTATTGAAATATTTTGGTTTCCCTTTTTTCCATTGCATTGACCTTGTTATTGAGCATTTTTAGAGTGCTCTAGGTGTCCAACAATACAAATGTTTCTTGGGGGTTTTGAGATGGAAGAGGAATAAAATGCACAATATGGGTTGTTTTAGGAGAAAATAATGGAGTTGCTTGTGGAATTGATGGAGGATCCATATATGAAGGAGTGGTTGCTTTTGGTGGAAACTAAGGAATTTCATAGCAATAAGGCATTACCATTTTTGGTGGAAGTCTTCCTACAACAACTAATATATTTTTCACTTGGACAGTTGCTTGATAAACTAATGGGAAAGTTTTTATGCTAGATTGCTAAGTTTTTAGCCCCAAGTCTGATCCAAGGGCTCTTATGTAATACATATATGTTAAAGATACCGTTGGTTTGGCTTCAGGGGGAATCCTCTTCCATGTCTTGCTAAACCTCAAGTTAAAATTAGATACTAACTCATGTTGGTGTTTTTGCATAACTCAAAATGGTTTAGGAGTGAAAAGGGATCATATGACTCATTGAATTATTCTACAAAAAGGTCAGATAACTTTTTCCATGAGGTGATGGTTTTATCTTCAAAGGTTCTAAACCATTGTAGGATATTTCCTTTAAAATAAATGGCTAGAATCCTAACTATGACATCTTCATTCTTGATATTGTGAATAGCAGCTAAGTTTAATATATCTTAGCAATGCTCATATGTAGTATTTCCTATACCATCAAATGTGGGTATGGATTTTATAATAGCCTAGGGGATGACATGCATATTAACAAGTCTGAGAGGTCCAAAAGTATCCCAACTAGGATAATTTTGTGGGGGTTGATTCAGATTCACATTTTGGTTAAAATTCTGATTGAAATTCTAATGTTGAGCCATTGTAGGTGGTGTTTTTAATGGGATTAGTCTTGGAGGTACCATAGGGGCTACTTCAATCAAGACCTCTTCCAACTGTGAGTCTGGGAATAAAATTCTTATGATATTGGACCCTCTTAGGGGTAGCTCATAAAATATAATAGGGTCTTGACTATTTTTAATAGATGACCTAGTATTCATGAAAAAAAATGATCCACTAGGGTGGCTTTTCTAGTTTCTTGCACTCAAGGATTCTCCAAGTGAATTTACTTTCACTACTGAATGAGGTCAAGAAAACTCACTAAATCTTGATTCCTCTGGTAATTATCAACAAAGAAATGGATAGGGAAAAGACAATGTATCTTTAGGGTTCCACTGAGCATGCCAAAAATATTAGGGTCTGAATTGACATCAAGGAAATATTGAACTATGACTATGAATCTATGATATTCTGAAGGTGCACACCCGCTAATCACAGCTCAAACCTTAACATTGGATGGATCAAATATTTCCTCAATACAACCTTCAAAGTAGGCTGGTATACCTTGTCAAATTATTATGTGTTGACTCAATTAAGCTCAATTTAAAATATAAGTTTAAGGATAGAAATGGGGTAAGGATTAGAAACAATTGAATAAATAATGGCTAGATAAAGCTAAAAGTATTGATAATTATTAAGAACCTTTTGGTAAATCACATTTTTAGTATGCCACACATGTAACTAACAACAATCAAAACTAGTAATCTTCATCATTACAGGGCAAGAAAAATACTCAAAGAGTTATTTCAAACATCCAATATGTTAATAATCCAAATAGCAAAATTATATCAACATCTAGATTAACATAAAAAGCTCTCCTATAGTATTTTTTTAACATGAAGCATTCAAATTTTCTTTAAGTTAGCAATCCAATATTAGTAGAATTGACTAACCATAATAACAATAGTAGAATTAAATTCATAGATTAAACTCACATGAAAATGAAGACACATACCTGAGGCAAAACATCCAAGTAATTCTCCTTTTATTGATTTCTTAGAATATTACAATAATATAGCAGTCAAACACTCTACATCTGATCCTTCAAATCGACGGTTCAACCTCTTTATACAGATTTTATAATGAAATGGAAAAAATAGGAACATTACAAGGAATTTCATGCCAGATCAAGTGTTGATATGGTAGCCTCTAATTTGTTTTTAGAAAGAAAAGAGTTGTGCTCCATGAAACTCTACAACTCTAATCTCCATAAGTTCCTCGACCCTCTATGGAATCTAGATACTGCACTAGTCGTAGGATTATATAATCCATCCCCTATCCTTTATTAGGTTTCTCCACCATAGATTTGTAACTGAAAACATTGGTAGATCTTGATTTTTGTGATGTTTGGTCTTCCCTAGTTTTTTTGCCTTGCATTCAGTGATTGCATAGAGTAAGACTCATTTCAGCAGTGTGGAATCTTTCTCCTTTTAACTCAGGATAAATTCATCATCCACCTTTGATATGCCTTTAAACAATAGAGATGAAGGGTGACTTAGCACATTGGGATTCCTACCATCACATACCTTTTGGTTTCAAAATTTGCTCTCCAAAAATTTTGCTCTCAGTACTTGTTGCATATCCTTTAGTGCAAGAATCTGCTCCTCCAAATTTTACTTCTTAGGTTTGATCTTGTTGATCGTGAAATGGAGGCTTAGAGGTGTTTCGCCTTTGAATAATTTTGCTGAGGGTTGCCTTTTATCAAAATCCACCGTTTGAAATTTTACTAGACATTGTTTGACCATGTTGATTGTAAAATTTTACCTTGTGATGTGGGTGTGCAGAAAATAACATAGGGCCCCATTCTATGGAGAGTGAAACTTTCTCGTGATTTATAATTCTTTGTAAAAAATCCACTCCTCATAATTTCTCTAGGCACCATTTTACCGTGTTGACTGCGGAATTTAGCGATTCAATGAAATTTAACATTGTAAACTCTCTTGCACAGAAATTAATGTTCACTTGGAGTTATCTTCACCTTACTTTCTTCAAAATCCACTCGTTCAAATTTTTCTAGGCGTTGTTTCACCATTTTGACCATGAATTTTTTCACTTCGGCAAAATTTTGTACTGTCATTGCTCTTGATGGATTTTTAACACTATATCAGTTATTTTTATTCCATTATGAATTCCGCTAGGTGTTGTTTGACAGTTTGACCATAGATTTTTGCACTTCAACAGAATTTTACACTGTCTTTGAGGTTGACTCAACATTTAGCCAAATTTTACAAAAATTGCTAAGTATGTGGCCTTTTTGGGTCTACACCTAGGAGAGTTGCTAGACAACAACAAAGAGAATTCTTACATACATCTGAGATACCTATAAAATTAATATTCACTACTCTATCATCTCCCCTTCAGTTTTAACAATATTTTTAGATGTTGATAAGGTTGGTAGCTTGGATGAGCAATGATACACCATATTCTATATGGGATTCAACCCAATTTCTTGGAGTTCTAGATGTCAATACACTATTTCTCAATCTTCCATGGAGGCTAAATATTATGTCACCAATGAGGCAGGTAAGCATCTTACATGGATACCCATGATTTTAGAGGAGATTGGTATTCCTTAGTTTTATAGTCCCTCTTTGATGTGATAATAAGAGAACCATCTAATGTGTCTACAATCTAGTATTTCATCAACAAACAAAGCACGTAGAGATATGGATGCACATTGTGATATGGCTTCATGGATGTGGGATGCTTGATCTAGTTTTTATGCCTTCATAAAAGTAGGTAGTAGATATTCTAAAGAAGGTCATACCTAAGTTCACTTTTGTGTGCATTTAGAAGCTTATTGGATTTGGAGAGTGTCACTTAAGAAGGGATGACAAGTAAGAGTCTCTCTCCATGTCCTTTATTTAGCTTTAGGAGGGATATTGGAAAATGTGGTGGTTAAACTTCTATTGAGGCCATGACTAACCTTTGTACTTGTATTGACCATCCATGTAAACCTTGAAAAAAGTGCTTTTATAATATTTTGTAATATTTTATTCCTAAAGGTCTGTCTCACAACCTTGAAATAAATACATGTATTTGATTATAAAAACCCTTTCATATCAACCACTTTGCTTATTAGTTGGAGTGTAATTTCATTTCCATTTAGAAATATTATTTGGTGTCCATGGACATCCCCAATATATTTTGTGATTTTAATTCTTCGTTCTTTGTATTTCTTTTCAAGCAATACTAGGTAATGTTTGATTCTATTCATTTTTGAAAACTACTATGAAATCTAACAATTCCAAAATAAGAGGATAATAAGATGATGGTAGATTATATACCATCACCTAATTTAGTATTTTGTGTAAGATTATTTTTAAGTTTTTTTTCAATGATTTTACATAAGTTTTTATGAGGGGTCCAGGTCCCCTCATATTAAGTGGGGTTTGAACCTTGGATCTCTCAAAGAAAGGCCAAATCCCTTACCACTTTAGTAAGCTTACAACTAAGATTATTTTAAAGCTAATTTTAAATATATTAAACCATTGTCTTAGCTTTATTAGTTTAGGATAAGGAGTATTTATGGCAAGTACATAGATCATTCATGGTATAATTTTTCCATGAGTTAGCTCACTCTCTAACCTCCAATAAGAAATAAATAATAATGTTGAAATTTGATATTAGTAAGTACTACAATAGATTTGATTGGAGATTCTTGCAAAGTATTTTGCTTAAAATGAGTATCTTTCCTAAATGGACTTGTTGGGTTGATGAATGCATTTCTATTTTGATATTTTCTATTTTAGCTAATGGTTCACCATGTGGCTTCTTCAAAGAGGAAAGGGGATTATAATAAGGGGGTCCATTAAATTGTTTGTTCATTACATTAGTAGATTATTTGGATAGATCATTGATAGAAACAAGGGGTCAAAAGGAAATCAAGGGCTTGAAGAACATTTTCAATTCAAATTTCCTAACACATTTCCAATTTGTTGATGATACACTTATTTTTGGTAAGGCATCTCTCAAGTGGACCAAAAATATAAAGGCTATTTTGAAATATTTTAAAAGGGCATTGGGACATGAAATCAACTTAGAAAATAAAAAATTTACCTTTTCAACATCCCTTTAGATAGGTAGAATATGACATGGAGAGAGTTGGGGTTCCAATTAAGAACCTTCCTAGCATTTATGTTGGAGTTCCCTCTTTAAGAGGGAGGGAGATGGTGAATACATTATGGAAACTTTTATTTGGGCATAATTTTGGATCACCTCAATCCATTAAATAGAAAATCCTTGACTTTTATATTGTATGTTCTCCTAATACAATTACTTTTGCTAGCAACACTAGTGTATTTTTTCATCTTGTAAATTCCTATAGATATAGTGAATGAAAATATAATTATTAACCTTGTTGTCTATGGGTAATGTAACAACTCATAATTTTTTTTTAATGAGTTGGTAAGATATTTCTCTTCCTAAACCCAAATGAGATTTTGGGTTAAAAAACTTGAAGGCATTTGATATGGATTTGGGATCCAAGCTAGTATGGAGGTATTTCAAGGATACAAGGGGATTATGGAGTCAAGTGTTGAGAATTAAATACCTAGAGAACATGGATCCAATACATATTCTTTATAATAAATCCCCCTCAAGGTTCTACATTTAAGATCCTTATGGTTTAGAGTATAAATAAATTTCCATTAATATAAAATGGTGGTGGATGATAACAAATAAGTTAAGTCTTGGTCATATTGCTAGATATTACAACTTTTTTTGGAAGAAAACCCTTAATAAGGGGTTGTGAAATATAAAACAAATAAATTATCTTATTAGGAAACCATATTTGAAGATTATCATTTTCTCAATTTGAATTGTGGTGGTCTTCCAAGTTGGAAGGACCCAATACATGTAGCTAGTATTGATCTTGTTAAGGAAGAAGTTAGGTGGAATCAAGTAAAATTCATTCTTGCTCTATACTTTTTAAAATAGATAAAATTGTCTTGAGAAAGTAGAGAATTGTTCTTAATAATCCAATGTTGATAACAAATATTTATTTGAGCATGATATGAGGGCAATGTTTCCTCTAGAATAAATTTCAAACTATAACTTCCTTCCAAAACCTAAGGATTTCCTCTTAATGACTATAAGAGGAAAACACTAACATTTTATAGGCTTCAATGAATGGGCTTTCTTGACAATTCTATGTGTTTTTATGTAATTTTGTTAAGGATAATGCTTCACATCTATTTCTTCACTATCCTTTTGCATGGAAAATTTGGACTTGGTCCATTTGCAAATGTGGTATGCTTTGGATTTGTCCTTTAAACTTGATTGCATTGTTGCACATATGGAAGTACCCAAAGTTTAATGGAGTAAAATAATTGATCTAGATTCAAGGCCTTCTATTGATATCTTGGTTATTATGGAAGAAGATATATAGAATAATTTTTAGGGATGATAAGTGGTGTTTGGAGAGATTCCTAGGCCAGTTGGAGATTGTTAGGAGAAAAGTGATCAATTGTAAAAATCCTTCTTGTCAGTTGCTCCTTAGGGCTATAATCCTTTCTTATATAGCAACATAGTCTCTCATTTATTTCCTATATGATAAGAGGATCAATAAAAAAATGACTTTGAGAAGTCTTGTTAAATGGTTCCTACCCCATAAAGGCACAATAAAATTTAATTTTTATGGAGCATCTCAAAGGAACCTAGGCCTAATAGGGTGTGAGGGGGTGTTTAGAAACCATGAGGTAAGAGTGCTCTCTATGTTTTCCTTTAATGTTCCTCCATTAACATGGAATTATGCTTAGGCACTTAGTCTCATTATAGGGATCCAAATAGCTAAATAAGAAGGCTTCGATGATTTTACTATGGAAGTTGATTCATATATCATAGTGAATGCATTTAAGGAATCAATAAATAATTTGAGGCTTGTTCCCCATTGGAAGAATTCTAGATGGCTAAAATTGGTGAATTTGTCCTTATTCATTGTAAAGTTAATTTCTTCGCTAAGAAACTGATTAAATTTAGAGTAGATTTTTCTACCCATTTTTATTTAACTAAAATCTCATACTTGAGCCATATCCCTCATATATAATTTTTTGCAATTAATGATGTTATAGAAATCTCATGGTTTTGGTACCCTTGTGGCTCAATGTTTCTATTTTCTCATGGTAAGGTTTCTTTATGCAGTGTGCTAGTAGTGCATGATACTTGGTTTATGCCCTCATGATCTTCTTCTTCCCCATTTTACCATCCTTCAATCCTCATAGATATAGCTTTGCTACCAAAATGATGTAGTAGTAAATTAGGGGTAATTTATTTTCAATGCAAATGGTGGATAATAGTATTTTTAGATGGAAACTATCATAAGGACCTGACTTAGAGAACAACCTCCTTTCCTCTCTCAAGTGACACAATTGTCACAACTGGCTAGATGCCACTCTTGGGTGACATCCTTAGTCAATAGGTTTATGATAGCATCCTTTTGATGGTAATGATAATGGTAAGTCATCATAAAAATTTGTGACAACAATATTTAAATATGATAATAATACTTTAATGATAGTACCCTTGGTAGCATGCACTTCTATAATAATACTTCCCCTATCGACATGCACTTTCTTAACAATATTTTCCCTTGACAACACATAGACAACAAATATTTGGCAATTTGACAAGGGGTAAGGGGTAATTTCTTAACTGACATTTTCTCTCTAAGGATGGGTAATCCACTATCTACCACTTCTCTCAGCATCAACTCAAAAATGAAAAATCAATCAAAACATACATACATAACTTCTCCAAGACGACAAGCTCATACAACAATAATTCTTCTAGATGACATCCTTTACCATGATGGCTTTGTCTTTGTTGAAAAATACATATAAATTTTCCACACTTCCTAACTCTATCAACCTACAATAATATTTAATGTAACCTACAACACAACAACTTTTAATCCATATAATATTTGCACAACAATATTTCAACACACTAATAAAAATAATTAGTTTTTTTTATCATTGCATATGCAACGATGCCACTACATACAATGTTTATGAAACACGTACATATCACATAGGGAAGCCTATTTTGTTTTTGATTTTGATGCTATCATTATCTTCCCCTCTCATGCTCTTCATTTCCCTCTTTATTTATAAGCATGATAACAATGACTCTCTAGCTATGCATGATGGTTGAACTTCTAGTTTTCCCTAAAAACAATGACTATCCAACTGCTATAAATGGTTGAACTACTAGTTCCACGTTAATCATTCTTATCTAATATTTTACATGGAATTTCTAGTTGGTATAACTTATCTATTTTTTTCACATGGATGCTCCTACATCACACTCACTAGGTAACAAAAGTGTTTCCTGATCACTAGCTCATGAAGTGTTCTTCCAAGCTTCCACCACTCTAGCTTGGTTGTTTACACAAGGTCAATTTCATTGTCTTGTCTTGAAATTTCTCTGAGGATCAAACCTCATTATATAGAATGAATCTAATATTCTTATAACCTCCTCCCATTGTGTCACATCCATCCAACTACAATCAGCATGCACTCTATTGATGACTTTCTCTTGTTGCCAATGCCTTTGTTTGGAGTGATCATGTCCTCCACAACTCTCACAAGGATGTAGGTTCTAACACCTAGTTGCAACATGTCCAAATATTCCACACTGAATGCAACAATCCATTCTTAGAAATTCATTCCTTTTAGTACTCTCACCTCTCACAAATTTAGTCCTAATGCTTCCTATTGGACCTGCATACCTAATACCTTTGTTACTTGGCCTTAATTATGGTATTATGGGTATTTTGACACTTTGCCCATATTTTCCCAATACCTTACCATTTTACCCCCTTATTCTCATCAAATTGGATCCAATGCATTTTGTGTGCTTTTTAAAGCACCCAAACTCTTCATTGCCACTTTGATCTATGTTATTTCTATCATAATGTCCTTCACCATACCTTGCAGTACCATTATCACTATCAACTATAGCAATATGGTCTTTGTCATGGCCAATAATGACTTTATGAGGTTCATATTCCACCACTATCTCTTTACCATTTATTTTTTCCTCTTTCCCCTTATTTTTTGCAAGATTCATTGCACCATTGTCTTCATTGTCACAACTACTGATATCCTAGGTCAACTACTTCTCTAGGCTTATCCTCTTGCATGTGTCCATCCCTTCCTCTATTTTGTCTTAATTGTCACTACTACAGATATCCTAGATAAACTGCTTCTCTATTCTTATCCTCTTGCATGTGTCCATACCTTCCTATATTGGCTCTTCTCCCTTCAACTTGGTCTTATAAGTCTTCAAGAATTGTTTATTTATATTCAGGCACATTATAGGACTGTTACCCATCTCTTTCCATTTCTATTTAAATAGACTTAATGTGTACTTATTTTTTTCTTTCTCAATAGTGTATATGTTCTCCCCACCATCATGTACTACTATTATGACAAACTATCATGGTCTTCCCAACAAAACATGACAAGTGTCCATAGGTATAATATCACATAGGACCTCATCCTCATAAGATCCAATTTGAAATTTTACTTGACACTTCCCACTGACTAAAATATGGTGTCTCCTTTGCAACCAAAAGACCTTGTATATATTGGGGTGTTATATCCTCTTAAACCCAAGCTTTTATACCATCTCTATAGACACTAGATTATACATACTCCCATTGTCCACAATCACCTTGTAACATTTCCCTCCATATTTGTAAATCATTATGAAATAGCTTCTTCTTTGCTCAGGTTCATGCATCTACTTTATTGGTTTTGACAATACCCTTTCTATCATAAGGGATTCTCCTTTTTCTGGTTCTTCCATGTGCTTTTGTAAAGCAATATTACCTTCATTCGCTTATACAATCTGACTATGAGCTTCCCTTCCATTTTCATTAATTTTTTGTACTTGAAGACACTAAAATACCCTATGTCCTTTTTCAAAATATCTATAGCACTTGACAATAAAACCTTAACCTCAAATCCACCTCACCGTCTTGATGATTCACCCTTTTCCTTGGTACTTTGCCTGAAATCACTTTGAGAATTGCTACCTTCTCCTTCTTGTAAATATTTTCTGTTACCATTGCTTGATTGTTCTCTTCCTTGAGGATCTTCCTCTTACTCTCATATCATTTTTTTGCCTACACAACAATTTTTTTTTTACCTTGAGTGCATATTGGTATGCATCTTCAATCATCCTCATTCTCATCATGAAAACTTCATATTTTATAAACAATCACAACCCATTTATGTACTTTGAAACCTTCTTCTCATCATCATCCAAATGATTGGTTTGAATGGTAAGCCTATAAAATTTCTCCGTGTAATCCTTCACACTCATATCCTTTTGTTTTAAGTTCTACAATTTCCTAAAAATTCTCGATTGGTAATCTAATGACAGAAATTTGACTTTCAACTTGGTGACCATTTTATCCCTTGTCTTAATCCTCTCCTTTCATTTTCTTCATATTTTAGTTTTAATAGGGTCTCATCATAAGGATGCATGTCCTTTTAGCTTTGTTTAGTAAAATTTTACCCTTTTGGGGTATTCTATCAAGTCAAAATAAAAATACATCCCCATTTTAGTAATCCAGTCTATGAGCTCCTCTGGATTCAAGCTTCCATTGTATGATAAAGTTTGTATATTTGATTTTCAACCCATATTTTAAATTGCTCAGATCTATCATTATTATAGATATTCCTCTCATTTATTAATATTGAGATTCTACATGACTACTCCCCTCTTCACTATCACTCACATCTTCTATTTTAATGCCCCTCCTTTGGATATTTTTGATTGCATCAAATCAAGAAGTAATTCCTCTTGACACCTCAGCTATATCTATGGCTTGAGGATCTCATGATCTTCTTCTTCCCCATTGTTCCATTATTCAATCCTCAAAGATATTATGGCTCTGATACCAAAATTATGCAGTGGAAAGATGGGGGTAATTTATTTTCAATGTAAAAAGTGGATAGTAGTATTTTTATATGAAAACTATCATAAGGACCTAACTTAGATGGCAACCTTATTTTCCCTCTCTAAAGAACAAAAGCTTATACTGAGATGGGGGATGAACAGTATAAGACCAATTTTTACTTTTCTTATCACAATCAATATTATGCAATATATTAATGGAAATATCAATAGTAGAAACCAAAGTAGTGCACAAAACATCACACACACATGAGACACCAATTTTATGTGGTTCACCCAATTTGGGTTACTCCATGGAGAAAATATTTCACTAAAATTTGCTCAATTAATCTCTTGGGAATCCTTTCCTATTACAATTTTTATGGACATCTTTCCAAAGGAGATGTTGATCCCCTAAATCAAGTTCATGGATCTCTATCCACAGTAGAACTCCTTCTCCTCTACTCTGGCTAGTGATATTCTAGAAGACTACTACCTCCACTGCACTGGCTTGTGGATCTCTCTCCACTGAAGACTCTTATCCCCACTCAAAATACCTATCCTCACTGCCCTGGTTGATGGATCTCTATCCACTAGAGACTACTATCCTCTTTGCTATGTCACCTCCAAAGCTTTGTCTCATAAATATAGTACTTCAATCTAGCATAAATCTTCTCAATATCTCTCTCTGGTCTAGCACAAACTTATCCTCAAATATGCACCAAAATCTGCTCCACAATCCCACTCAGAACTTTCTCATTTCTGCTCAACAAGTCCACTCCGAACTTGCTCAAATCTGCTCAAAAAATTCACTCAGAACTTGCTCAATCTGCTCAACAAGTCCACTCAGAACTTGCTCAAATCTTCCCAACAAGTCCACTCAGAACTTGTTCAAATCTTCTCAACAAGTCCACTTAGAACTTGCTTAAATCTTCTCAACAAGTCCACTCATAACTTTCTCAAATATTCTCAACAAGTCCATACAAAACTTGCTCAAATTTTCTCAACAAGTCCACATAGAACTTGCTCAAATATGCTCAAAAATTCCACATAGAACTTGCTCAAATATGCTCAACAAGTCCACATAGAACTTGCTCAAATATGCTCAACAAGTCCACTCAGAACTTGTCCAAACCTGCTCAACAAGCTCACTCAAAACTTGTCCAAATCTGCTCAATAATCTCACACAAAACTTAATCAATCTCATAGAAACATAAATAGAATTGTTAGAGACCCAATATATTTCAACACAATGCTCAAACACTTTCTCAAGTCAAATCAGAATATAGGATAGTTAGTTTTAAGGAACTTGAACAATCACTTCACACACCCACTTGACTAGGCTCAACCAACTCTACTTAACCAATCACTCAATAAAAAACCCTTGATCAAAAACCCTAGTCCAAGCATGTAAACATCAACTCAAAATATTTCCAACAATACTCAACAACAAATATCACATAACAATGATAATCATGTTCTTTTCAAACTCTAGTTCAAGTTCTTTGCACAACAACTCACTTCAACAACAATTCTTATAAAACAATCTTCACATAACAATGATACTCATGTTCTTTTGCACAATCCTAACTCAGGTTCTTCACACAACCAATGGCTTCAACAACAATGCTTATAAAACAATATTCACATAACAATGATACTCATGATCTTTTGCACAACCCTAACTCAAGTTCTTCACACTACCAATGGCTTCAACAACAATGCTTATAAAACAATATTCACATAACAATGATACTCATGATATTTTACACAACCCTAACTCAGGTTCTTCACACTACCAATGGCTTCAACAACAATGCTTATAAATTAAGGTTTTAATAACAACTCTTTATTCCAAAAAACCTTGAAGCATTAACTCAAACACTCTTGAAAAGGAAACCCTAATCAAGTCCTTTTCACTTCAAACTTATTTTCCATAAAACCAATAAATCAACTCAACTATGGAAAAATGTGCTCATACCTTTTTCTTGAAGATGAAGGGATCTCATAAATCTGTTACAACCACAAACACTTCTATGCCAAGATCAAAGAGGTTAGATGATAAATCTTTCTCACAAAATAATATAAATACTCAATTACACCTTATCACTCCACCTTTCAAAAACAACCATCAACATACATAAAGTATTTATCCAATAACACCTTATAAACTCCCAACTAATAATAAATTCAACATCCACAAAAATAACTCAAAACCTCTTTAATCAATTTTAATGGCAAAAAGAACTTTAGCAAAAATCAAATCCTTTTTCTTTAAAAACCTTAATAACATAAATTCCTTCTCAACAAAACAATCTTTCAAAAACCCTTTTAACTCCAACTAGCACAAATCAATTTCCAATAAAAATAATCCTTCACAAACCCTTATAACTCCAAATGCAATTTAATTAAAAATAAATATTCATAAACCCTTATAACTCCAAATGATCCTTTAAGAAAACCTTAGGTAATATATATTTTAATCAAAACATTACCTTTGCCACTAGTGGGATTCGACCCCACAATATCTGCCTTTATGAGTGCTCTAACCGTGGGCTTGACCACCACATGCGCTAGACACACATTTGAAACCAATGAGCACTTTGTGCTCTTTCTTCTATACCTGGCACTCAAATTGAATGCAAACAAAAATTCTTCCTTTGGCACATCCACGAGAATTGAACGTGGGCTCTTCCTTTCCCAAAACCTTCACAAAGCATGCACTACTAATGGACCATCGTGTCCTATGTGGCTCAAACCATACATTATCCTCTTTTTGTCTTCTTCCCTGGCACTAATAAGACAAAGCTCTTTGTCTTCTTCCTCAACGTTCATGATGCATGAAATACCTTCAACCTTTTCACATGGGAATTAATTCATTGAGGGGTAAGTTTCAAATACCCCTTTGGGCATTAATTTATACACAAAACCATCATTCAAATTTAGACGTCAACGCTCCTTAATTTTTATGATGTCGGCGCTAGCTAAACCTTTATATAATTTATAAATTATTTAAATTCCAATAGAATTTAAATTTTATAAATTATATTTTAAAACCTTTGACTTTAATAAAATTAAATTCTTCCATGGGGTAAATTTAAACCTGCAACTTGTACTCCATTGATTTGGTTTAAAATATTTTGCCACCATGGGTTTAATTAAACCCTCATAAAATATTATTTTGCCAATTTATTCTTTGACTCTTCGCATTGTTCCTGGTGTTAATAGTGGTGTGCTCCATGGTGTTGATGATGGCTTCATTTGTTCACTTTGGCATCAATGATGACTTTTTCACCTTGACATTAATGACAACTAACTAAGCTCAAAATTTCCAACACTCTCATACAACACAATTGACATAACTAGCTAGATGACACAACTACCTAGATGAAAATTTCTTGGACAACATCCGTAGTCGATAGGTTCATCATGTCAATGATAATGGTAAATCAACAAGAAAATTTGTGATGATAATATCCAAAAATTATGGAAATACTTTGATAATAGTACCCTTGGTGGTGTGCACTTCTCTGATGATACTTCCCATATCGGCTCACACTTCCCTAGTGGTATTTTTCTTGATGGCATACAAATGATAAATATTTTTAGTTGGAAATATGACAAGGGGTAAGGGGTAATCTCTTAGATGATAATTTCTCTATAAGGATGGGTAATCCATGATCTACCACTTCACCAGGTAGCAACTCCAAAATTAAAAAGCAATCAAAACATATAGATAGTACTTCTCCAGGGTGACAACCTCATCTAATAATAACTCTTCTGGACAACACACTTTGCCATGACAGTGTTGACTTCATTGGTAAATTTTTAGATGATTGTAAGTGCTTCCTAATAGCATCAACTTGTAATAATCATCAGCAAAACCTACAACATAATAATCTTAAATGCATACCAGATTTTCACAACAAGATCACAACACATTAAGGAAAATAAGAATTTTTATTAATCATTGCATATGCAATGACATCACTATATATGATATCTGTGAGACATGCATATCTCACACATTGAATCCACTTCTATATTTGTTTTTGATGCTTTTCTTCTCTTCCCTCCTCATGTTCTTTATTTCTCCTCTTTATTTAAAAACAAAAGAACAATGAATCTCTTCCATGGAATTTCTAGTTGGCATCACTTATCTAGTTTCCACATGGATGCTCTTGCATCATTTGATACCCATGGCAAGAACTCCAAACAACTAGAATTTCATTTTCTACCATATTGGAAAGTGTTGATCACCAATGGTATTCACTTCCTTTGGTTTTCTCCTTTCTATTATCTCTCGCCTTCATCTCCACACAATGCATAGATTTAATAAACTTTGTAACATATTGAAAATGAATTCAAAGGCTATTATCATTGTGAGTATGGGTTTGATCCAAGTTTTAAGAGATGAATTCAAAGGCATCAATTTCAATCATGTTCATAATTTTATTTCTAAGTTCTCTAATATCATTATTATTTCTTTTGCAACAATTCAAGCATTCTCCCTGATTAATGTCCAAGCCCAATTTGATCATAATAACAATGGGGTAAGTAGTAGGAAAATACAAAAAAATAAGTAGAAGCTAAAGTAGTTTAAATAGTCATTGAGACAGGTGATGCACCTTAGTTTTTGGGGTCCCTTTTAATTCATTTATTCATTCAATTAGTTATGTATTTAGTAATAAATGGAGGATAGTCCATAGTCCATAGCCTCATTCAAATTTAAATTACTTATTTGGCTATGAAGGAGGCACTCGATATAGATTGAATAGAGAAACCCTTTTTCTGCCCTATTTTTTACTTTTTATTGTGATTGTATATTGAGCGAATGCAATCTTACAAATTTTAGTTGAAGAACAAAAGGTAATGATGGCTACGATTTAAAGTGTCTCCACCTACAAATTTAAGAATATTTTGTTGGACGTTGGACTTGTTTAGAGGAGTGGTTATGGAGGATGAAAGGGAGAGGAGCCACTAGTTGAGTAGAGATACAAGTTAAGATATTGACTTTGTACTTGTTTACTATAACTATATATTGAGAAAATATAGTCTTACAATTTTTAGTTGAAGGAAAAATGGTAATGATGGTTGGGGTTTAAATAATCTTCACCTACAAATTTAAGAATATTTTGTTGAACCTATTTAGAAGAGTGGTTATGGAGGATGTAAGGGAGAGGAGTCACTAGTTGAGCAGAGTCTATTAATTGATGTATAAGATAATATATTGATCCTAAAATTTATAAAGTTATACTTAATATATTTAATTTATGCTATGAGATGATACAATTGATGCATGGGTTTTAAATCATCCAAAAAAACCTTTTGTTCAAATATTATATTCCTATTAATTCATGGTGGGTTGGTTTTGAAAATATGTATCTTTAACTAAGTTTAAGGATTGTTAAAGGATCGGACATAAATAGATGCATGAATTTGCATCCATCCACTATGATGAGTTTTTATGATATATTTCAAAAGGTGTAGGGATCTTGTTTTTATAGTTCTTCTAAATTTTACAATTTAGATCAGTTTAACCTATAAACTAGTAGACAATAAGGAATGCATGTTCTTATGAAAAAGAAAGTATAAGTGTAGCCAACATGGTACCAAAGAGCCATGAATAGTTAATAATTTTAGCTTGTATGAATACGATATATTGTGTTGTAAAAGCACACTTTTATATATTGTATCAAAGGGAAATTATATTTTTTTATATCAAAGAGCATTAGTGTAGGATCAAAATTGAATGTATATGGACAATTGAGTTGGCTAAACTCTTTCAAGACAGAGGGTTTTAATTAGAGGTCATGCAACTCAGGGATGTCATCACATTTGAGAGGTGCCTATTGTCCTAATATTTTATTTCAAATAAAGATCAAAATATCATATTTGTATCTTGATAATCATATCGTGGTCATCATAATGTGTTAGCAAGCCTTGATATTATTACTTTAAAAAATAAGCTTAAATCCTACCAACTAACCCATGATAAGCTAGATACTTCTCCTAGAATAAACTTCTAAGAGGAAGTTCAAACAAAGTTGAAGAGGATGTAGTGTCCACTCTCTCCCCTACTTGATTAGACTTTAATCTATAATTTATTGGTCAAACCTATTTTAATAGTCTAGTTAGATGGTAGTTGAACTTATAGTATGAGTATGTATTTTTATTGATAATTAATTGATGATGTATTAATGTGGATGTTGTTTATGTAAATATATGATGAAAATTTATTATTTAGTTATTATAGGAATGTTATTTAGTTTTAATATATAAAGTTTCATAGCATGTTATATGTTTTGTTTATGGAATAATGTAGAAATTTTATTGCTTTTAAATGGTCAACAAAATCATATAATTTAGAATTTGGTTTAACAATTGATTTTTATATATATATATATATATATATATATATATATATATATATATATATATATATATATATATAAGATGTCAAACATAACCCCAAGGTCAAAGTCCAACCTTAGGGGAGATACCTATACCCAAGCTTGATCTAGAATTTACTAGTCTACTTGTGTCATGTGGTCCTATCCTTATTGAATGAGACTATGAGTTATTATATGCAATGATTGCTATTAATTAGGTGCCTTGTGTGATGTGCCTTGAAAATATGGAAATGTATGGGATGATGAGTCTTATGATTTAATTATTAATACCTTTTGATGTGAATCCAAAGGGGTAAAACAAATTAGCAATATTGAACATGAAAGAGTAATAAAATAATACATAAGAAAACAAATTTACCTTTTAAGAAAAGAAGTGGTCGTAAGATGGTAGGGAGTAGAAAGAGAAGTAAATTAAAGTAAGAATGAAATAGGTTGATAAAAATATGAGAAATAAATTAGCATGAAATAAGAGTATGTGTGAAACTCTCCGTAGAAATGAGTTGCATGAATGAGAGGAGGTGGGAAAGTCTCCCTCACAAGGAGATTATATGGAAGGTGAAGAGGTGCAAATCTCGCCATGATCAATGGATGAATAATGAGGAAGGGTAGTGGTTTATGAGGAGGGAGATTACTCAATAGTTTATGCATTTGAGAGATTTTGTAGATTTTCATAGGTTTTGGTACCAACACAAAGAGGAAATCTTGGTTTTTCAAGGTGGAAACATGAAGAGCAATTGGAGAAAAGGAGTAGAATGAGATATGTTTTTGTATCATATACTTGAAATTTTATGATCTTAATTTTTAATTTGAAAATGATAAGATTTTAATAATGAGTATATTAGTTATTACAATGCATTAGTGGTCTCATTGAATAACCTTGTTGCTAGTGTTGCTATTTTGTAATATGTGCATGAATCCATTGTTTAGCCATTGCTTTGTATGACTTGATAGTTTGTAACTTGCATAAAGAGATATGCAAACATGTGTCTTTTGTATAAGTAGGAATAATTATGTCTTTCTTCAATTGGAATGCCAATGCCATGGGTGTGTGAGAGTGTGGAGCTTGTTGGTTGGAAGGTGGACCAAGCCCCTTCCCCTAGTTGGTTGTTGCAACATGGTAAAGGAATAGACCAAACATGCATATATTTCATATTTATTGTAGAACTTCTAAATTTGCACCGTAACCCTAAATATTAGATACTAATAGAAAGAAAATCTAAATTGATACTAGAAATGTATACGGACATTTATATTTATTCATTTTTATATAAATATATTTATAAAAAAAGTTAGATATATGAGTTGGATTTATAACCTTTCTTAGATTAGGAAACTTAATTAACAGTATACAATGCAAGAAAGTAATATTATTATGAAAAAGGAGAATGGAAAATTGCAAAGGGCCTCTTAGGAGATCTATCATGATGCTTTTTACTCTTTCCTCACCTAAAGGATAGGGCTATTTTATATTCTTAATTCTAGGATTAAATGGATTAGTTAGAGAACACATACATTTAATCTTAATCTAGTCCTATGCTAGCTATGAATGCATCAATCAATAAAACAAGCAACCCCTAATAAACTAAAATAATATTGATTTTGGTAATCAAGGAAATATGATTTTTCTTTTTAAGAGAAAGGGTTCAAGATGATTATGCAGAAAAAGCAATCCTAATGCAACTACATACAATTTTACTTGAAATGATATACAATATTAAATATGGCCCCTTAACAATTAATGGTAACTAGTTTATTTCTTTCCCTTTTACCTTTAATGGATAAATAGAAATAGACCTAATATAGACAACAAGTAGTCCTATTTTTTTTTTAAGCGAAAAACCCTTTGTGGAGCCGCCTTGGTCTGAGAGACCACGAACAAGGGGTTCTACACCGTCAAAGTCACCCGGGAGTCGCACTCGACCCTGCCCGCACCAACATTATCAATTGGATTTTGGATACCCAATTTAGCTTTTTGGTAGGGTGGAGATTTGAACCTAGGACCTCCCTTGGAGGATTACCCTCTCCTCTCCAACTCACCTACAACACCTGGGTACAAGTAGTCCTATGACCTAAACAAAAAATATATATATATTTGGATTGAAAATTTTGATCTTTTGCATTAGAGGAAAAAGTGCTACAACTCTACAAAAAAGTGCTACATCCTACAAAGACTACACCAAAAAAGGGCTTTAATGGTGGCTAAAATAAGGTGGTTTTTTATGATAGTAAAAAACCATCATAATAGACCCTAAGAGGGCGGTTTAAAACTACCCTCTTAGGGTAACCACCCTCTTCGAGTCACCCTAAGAGGGCAGTTTAAAACCATCATCTTAGGGTGACCTAAGAGGGCGTTTAAAACCGTCATCATAGGGTGACCTAAGAGGGCGATTTAAAACCGTCGTCATAGGGTGACCTACGAGGATGGTTTAAAACCACCCTCTTAGGGAGGTTTTGAAAGAGTGATTAAAACACACACAAAAAATTGCTTTTCCTCATGTCAAAACCACCTTGCCAAACCACAAAACCCTTGGTAAATCATTTATTTCCACTTTTCGTCGCACCAAACGTACCCCACCAAACCGCAAAACCCTTGGTAAATCATTTGTTTTTTCTTTTCATCGTGGATCTTTAATTTACCTCAACTAGATTCTCTATTGTTCTCCCTAAAAACAAATGAGAGGGATGAGGCCTTCAAGAGGGCATAGAAGAAGAGCATTTGTAGGTTCTCGATCACCCATTTTGTGGATAAACTCATTTTTGGGGTTTCATAGGGCATTCTCTACTACTTTTTTTGGCTCTCGATATTTTAGGGTTTTTGATCCATTCCAATCGTAGTTTATGAGGTGAGTAAATATTGGTTTTGCTTATGTTTTTTATTTTTATTTTGGTAAAATAAATTAACAATGTTGAACATGAAAGAGTAATAAATTAATACATAAGAATACAAATTTACCTTTTAAGAAAAGAAGTTGTCCTAAGATGGTAGGAAGTAGAAAGATAAGTTAATTAAAGTAAGAATGAAATAGGTTGATGAAAATATGAGAATTAGAGTGGCATGAATAAGAGGATGTGTGAAACTCTCCCTAGAAATGAGTTGCACGAATGAGAGGAGGTGGGAAACTCTCCCTCACAAGGAGATTATATGGAAGGTGAAGAGGTGCAAATCTCACCATGATCAATGGTTGAATAATGAGGAATGGTAGTTGTTTATTAGGAGAGGGATTACTCAATAGTTTATGCATTTGGGAGATTGTGTAGATTTTGGTACCAACACAAAGGGGAAATCTTGATTGTTTAAGGTGGCAACATGAAGAAAAATTGGAGGAAAGGAGTAGAATGAGATACGTTTTTGTCTCATATACTTGAAAATTTATGATCTTAATTTTTTATTTAAAAATGAGAAGATTTTAATAATGAGTATATTAGTTATTACAGTGCATTAGTGATCTCATTGAATAATCTTGTTGCTAGTGTTGTTATTTTTTAACATGTGCATGAATCCATTGTTTAACCATTGCTTTGTATGACTTGATAGTTTGTAACTTGCATGAATAGATATGCAAACATGTGTCTTTTGTGTGAGTAGGAATAATTATATGTCTTTCTCCAATTGGAATGTTAGTGTCATGGGTGTGTGAGAGTGTGGAGCTTGTTGGTTAGAAGGTGGACCAAGCCCCTTCCCCTAGTTGGTTGTTACAACATGGTAAAGTAATACACCAAAAATGCATATATTTCATATTTATTGTAGAACTTCTAAATTTGCACCGTAAACTTGGACATTAGATAATAATATAGATACAATTTAAATTGATTCTAGGAATGTATATGAACGTTCAAATTTATTCATGTTTATATAAATGTATTTATAAAAAAAAAATCTAGATATGTGAGTTTGATTTATAACCTTTCTTAAATTAGGAAATTGGACTACCAGTAAACAAAGCAAGAAAGTAATATTATTTTGAAAAAGGAGAAAGGAAAATTGCAAAGGGCCTCTTATGGGATTTTTTGTGATGCTTTCCAATATTTCCTCACCTAAAGGATAGGGCTAGATTATGAGCTTAAGTCTAGGGTTAAATGGATTAGTTAGAGAACATATTCATTTAATCTTAATCTAGTCCTATGCTAGCTATGAATACATCAATCAATAAAACAAGAAAGCCCTAATGAACTAAAATACTTTTGATTTTGATGATCAAGGAAATATGATTTTTCTTTTTAAGAGCAAGGGTTCAAGATGATTATGTAGAAAGCAAGCCTAAAGCAACTACATACAATTTTACTTGAAATGATAGACAAGATTAAAGATGGTCCCTTAACGATTAATGGTAAATAGTTTGTTTCTTTCCCTTTTACCTTTAATGGATAAATAGAAATAGACCTAATATAGATAATAAGTAGTTATATGACCTAAATGTAAGAAATAAAATATTTGGATTGAAAATTTTGATCTTTTGCCTCAAAGGAAAAACTGCCACAACTCTACAAAAGTGCTACAACCTACAAAAGTGTTGCAAGAAAAAAGTTGATAGTCCTGTAGAAGTGTTATCGATGCTACTATTTCTTAATGGTAATTTTATTCAGCTGTAAAATAAACAAAAAATGATGGATTAGTAGCAAAGGGGTCTTGCTAAGATAGAGGAGAGTATATGGATTCGTTGACCATCATTAGATCCCTATTTAGAGATTGGATGATAAACTATAGATTGATAAAAATAAGGATTGTGTGCTTGGTGGTAAAAGTACTACTATGTGAGTGATATCACAACTAGTGCTTTTGCTTGCTATGACTGTCTCTATTTTTGCTATGTCAAAAATAGAAAGTGATAACTCCATCAGACTTATAATTTGGCAATGCTTTCACCTAAGATATACAAAATTATGCTTAGGTGTGATATTTTATGATTTTGACAAAGGATGAAATGAGGGTCCCTAGACAAGGGGTGTATGGGCTTGAATAAGTGTAGTAAAATAATATGCTTGCTTATAAAAATGTAACCTAAGGGTATAAGAAAATCTAAATGACAAATAGATAAATTATTTGAATGAACAAGATTGATATATGTAATGATTAAAGAACACAAAGCTACAAAATGATAATGAGTGATAAAAGGTAAGGGAAGAGAGCACAACCTAGGTAAGCTTGTAGCTTCAATTGCTCAGTTGATGTCCACTTGTATATTGATGAAGTTGATGAGATTGCTTTTTGCTTAAGATCTTGAGATGCTTAAGATGCTTGAGAGCTTGAGGGATTGGTAACTTGTGAGCTTGATATGCTTGAGATCTTGAGGGCTTGAGATGCTTGAGAGCTTATAAACTTGTGAAATTGAGAGCTTGAGGGCTTTAGATCTTGTGAGCTAGTTGCATTCAAAATATCATGATATAAATTTGATAAAATTTTGTTATGCTTGAAGATTGATTGCCATGAATTTTGATAGAGTTTTGTTACTTTTAAAAGGCCAACGATTGATCTCCCCAAGTGTTGGTTTATAGAAATCCATGGATCCTTAAGGGATGATTGAATTGAAGTTGATAGGATTGGTTAAGACATTATTTTGAAATGGGCTCAAGATGCAATTAATTGATGAAATATAGAAAATAGAAAATTTTGGGCTTTGGATTTCTATTAGAGCTACAAATTAGACTAATGTGATTAGATCCATTTTTTGTGGATGTCTTGGAAGGTACTAGCTATCAATATTTCTCTTTTTGGTGTTTGATAATCAGTAGTGGTAGAGGCGATAGCATTGGTAGTGCTAATGCCATAACACATTTGCCAAGATGACCATTGCCTATCAATTTAGATGAGAAATGATATAAATTCAAGTTGCAAAAAAGCATTACTAGGGAGCATAAGAATTTCTAGTGCTATCACTTTAGTCCTAATACTTTTAGTTTTGGAGCAATAAATGCTCTTGATTTGATCTTAGAGATAGATGATTTGGTTTTGATGCTTGATTGGTTGATTGATAAAGATGTTGGCAAGTTTGAAGAACTTGATGTTGCAATAAAATTTGGGTTTCTACAATTAGCATGTGATGGCCATCATGATTTAGATTATATGTTATGAATGAACAATATTTTTTTGTTGAAAATTTCCTTGTATTAATAAAAATAATATTAGTTACACTGATCACAAAAAAAAGCAAGTGGTATGGAAGCACACCCTAAGATGTCAACCTGAGAATCCACCCAGAATCTAAAACAAGATATGGGGCTTACATAAATAATCATGAAACTAAAACAAAATTATCAAATTTAAACCCTAAACTGATAAACTAAATAACTATGGAGAACAAAAAACTTTGAATATTTTAGCTCCTATGAATGCACGAGACCCGAGACCTAGATCTTATGCATGAACAATATTTTAATCAGTTCTATTTTTAGAATGTGATTATTTTATCATCTATATTTTTTAAAATAAATAAATAAATTGATAAAATGGCTTCTAATTACAACTCGATGTGTATATGATATTAATAAATAAATTATTTAATTTCATGGTTTCAATTAACATGGATTATTTTTATTACATGAATTTTTTAACTATATCTTATGACTAGACTCCATTATTGGTATGGTATTTTTGGAATCCTATATCATGGATAATAATATGTAACCTACAATGGTATAATACAAATAGATATTGAACCCAATAATTGATTTTTTTAATCTATTTGTTACTTTGGGGTGGGAGGGAAGGGAGAGAGGGGATAAGAACAAAATTATCCAAATCTTGAGGATATTGTCCTTCCCTCCAAATTTAAGCTCGATTGAAAAAATAATTTGTGTTTGACAATTTATTAATATTCAAAATTATCTATGTAATATGTATTATTTTTTTGATACATAGAGGAATCGAAAACTACTTTTTCTTTTTGAACAACTTGTCATAGGGTCAAGTCGCATTGCCTCCGATCGTAGCATCAAATCATGGTGCTACCACTATAACCCCTACCTCACCTCGGTAAACACAGCTTGGACTGAGGGAGACCCCCAATTGCTTGGGGTTGGCACCACCATCATCAAGTTGGTGCACACTCGGTGAACTCAGGTCAGACTACTACCTTTGCCCTAAATTGGGAATGCCCGCGAGGTTTGAACCTAGGTGTCCTTTTGGCAAGTTCCCAACTTCTTACCAATCCACCTAACCCTCAAACTTTGTAATATGTATTATTGGATTGACTATTCTTTTATATTTCAAAATATCAAGTCAAATGAATTTGTGAATACTACATTTCTTACTTTTTAAATAGGAAAAATATATTATTTTCTCCTAATGATTTTCTTAGAGATTATTCTTGATCTTTATTTTCTATTTTTTTTGCTTGATAAAAATGGGTTGTACTCAGGTCCCCCACCCTTAACAAATTACATATCTCTTCTTTAGAGATTGAGAGTTTATAAATAGATACACTTCTCATCTCAATTGAGATGCTATAGTTAGAAACCTACATAAGTTTACATAAAATCTATAAATTCTTGATTTTCATTTTCTAGATCTTTTCAAATCTTTGTATGAATACAATTACTCTAGAATTTAGCATCTTTATTGACATTTTCCTAGAGAAGCCTTCACAATGCCAAACCTTCACCTCTACTATCTATGTCTTGCATCTTAGTAGAGTAATATTTCCAAAACATTGCACTAACATAGTCCGCTTTACCAAATTTGTATTGCTAGTTTTCTTCCTGAAACACAAGTGCAACCACAAAAATTATAATAAATAGTCTAAATGTACACACATTATTGTTAAAAAATAAAATAGATATTACCAATGGAAAACATTAAATTAAATCTTAATCATTAATTTATTAAGACAATCAATAATTTTTGTCAGCTTCAACTAAACTTTATACTTCCTCTAACCATAGATAGGAGATGTAAACTTCATGATCTTCAACCAAAACCCCTCTATTGGCTAGATTATCTACACATTTGTTTCCTTTCCTTAATATATGTGTAAACTTGATTTCTTCAAACTCTTTAGCAAGATATTGAATTTCCACAATTATCTCTTGTATATTCCATGGAGCCTTTGCTTTCCTCAAAATTACATTTATTACTATGAGAGAATCACCTTCCATACAAACTCTATTCCATTTCATTTTTTTACATATTTTTAACCCTTCTAAAGCTGCCCAAGCTTCAGCTTCATTATTTGTCTTAAATCCAAAATTGAAAGCATAATGAGATAAAATCTCTCCTCTTTTATTTCTATTTATTCATCCTCCTCCTACTAGTCCTAGGTTTCCTTTAGATGCTCCATCAAAATTCAACTTAACCCACTCCACATCTGGTGGTTTCCACTTTATATTATTTACCTTATTTTTGTTTCTCTTGTACCCAACATCATAATTCCATTTAATGACTTGACTCCATTTATCAAGACTCTCTACCTCCAAATTAGGGATTGGGTGAGTTGATAGGGTTGGTTTAGACTCCTCTATGGCTAAACATATCTTAGTTTTAATTACCTCTAATTCTTGATCTTTGTTTATGTTTTTGGATTGATCTACATTTTTTTAATGATGTTGCTTGACCGTTATTCATATTTTATAGTAATCACATCATATGATTTGAAAGGATAACTTGGTTGATCTAAGGGTGAGTGCGTAGTCGAGTTGGTGTGAAGTGACTAGTTGAGGTACGTCATCTATACGGTGCGGATCCACGCAATTCTGATTCAAATCACACTGGTTTACCATAAACACTTTTGTACCTAAGGACTAGGAGGTAAGTGCTTGTTTGGATAGGTACTTACAATAAGACACCCAGGTTCAAACCTCGAGGGTAGCTTGTTTGCAAAGGTAGTATTATGATCTAAATCCTTTTAGTGAGCACCAAACCTATGATGATAGTACAAATTCTAAGCGACCGATGGTCCCCTTCACATAGGGTCAACAATAACGAAGTGAAATAGGTTTGGTGGGAGCAGCCCCTATGGTTTGAAACCTACGCTTTTTAGTTACTAAAAATAGTGTGGTTGTGACCAACTCTCTTATGTAACAAAAAGAACTTGGTTGATCTAATATACAAACATTGATCAAGATATATCTATGAAAATTTAATTATATAGATCTGTGAATGGTAACAACCATACACAATTGAAAATTAATAGTAATTATAATTAGACCTCACCCATTTATCCTTTGGATTTTCTAATGATACAAAATATTGAAGTAATTATCACTTTGTCAGTATATTATGAATATATATTTTATTTTTCCTCTTTGTAAAAATCAGTTCTTCTATACCCAGGTGTTGTAGGTGAGTTGGAGAGGAGAGGGCAATCCTCCAAGGGAGGTCCTAGGTTCAAATCTCCACCCTACCAAAAATTTGAATTGGGTATCCAAAATCCAATTGATAATGTTGGTGTCGGCAGGGTCGAGTGCGACTCCCGAGTGACTTTGATAGTGTAGAACCCCCTGTTCATGGTCTCTCAGACCAAGGCAGCACCAAAAGGGGTTTTTCACTTTTTAAGAAAAAAAAATCAGTTCTTCTATAGTAAGAGAGTCCTAGCAAATTGTTTAGACAATTTATTGATTTTATATGAAGTCCCCCATAATGGGATATAAAAACTCCTTGTTTAAATGGAATTATGCTAAGGAACTTAGTCTTATTATAGGGATCCAAATAGCTAAAGAAGGAGGCTTTGATGATCTTATTATGGAAGGTGACTCTTAGGTCATAGTGAATGCATTCAAGAAATCAATGAATCGTTTGAGGCTTGTTCCCTAGTGGAAGAATTTTAGATGGTTAAAATTGGTGAATTAGTCCTTATTCATTGTAAAGGTAATTTTTTTTCTAGAAAACTAACCAAATTTAGAGTAGATTTTCCTACCCATTTCTAATTAACTAGAAGCTCATTATTTTTCTTATAGATTTGGCATCCCTCGTATATAAATTTTGGCATCTAATGATGCTATAGAAATCTCATGGTTTTGGTACCCTTGTGTCTTAATGTTTTTATTTTCTCATGGCAAGGTTTCTTTATGTGGTGTGCTAGTGATGCAGACTAGAGGAGGGGGTCTAATTAAATACCACAACTTATAGCAACCCAAACATATCCACACAAACACACAAAAAAACTAGTAAATAAAACAAAACACTATTTGTATTTATTTGATTAAAAATATACGCCTTAAACTTCCATTGTTGGCCCTTGCCAACCCTAGATGGTCATCCCTGATCCTTGTCGACTCCCCTACCGATATTTTTTCAATCTTGTATTGAACCCTTACCAATCCTTTTTGACCCTATCCTGTCCTTTGTCGATCATCTTGGATCCTTGTTGACTCTTTATGGTAATTTTTGGTCATTTTATGGTCTCTAAAATTAGCAAAAATACCTCGACTCATCTCTTTCTAGCCATGAGAAATAATGTTGGAAGATGAAAATTTATGTCACTTCCTCTTCCCTTGGCATTTGGGAAGACCATCCATTTTTTTATTATTTTATTCTCTCAAATGCTTCTACATCATACATGTAAGGTAATAGAAATACTTCATAAGCCCTTGCTCATGAGAATGAGTTATTTTATTTTTATTTTTAAACAAATAAACCCTCTTCATAAACCTAAGGACTGTCACATGATTTTTGAAAAACCTAATGTATTTCTACATTCGAATATTGTGCAACGAATTTTGTGGAGTGTGAAGTGGGCAATCAAGTCGTGGACAGTCAAAGTTTTGGCATCTTGTGAGGAAAGCACACGTAGTTTAAGGAATAGAGTTCCCAAGGCACTCACATGGGCAGCCTTAGCTCACGAGGCTTAGTTGTTGCTTGGTAGCATGGTAGGCAAAGGTTAGAAATGTTAAAGCCCTTCGAGGGATCCTTTGAGGTATGCACTCCGACTCCAATATTTGAGGGGTAAATATTTTAATTAAAATATTTGTTTGCTAAGGTTTGATTATGATTTTTTTTCGAGATATAAGGTTGAGCAAACTTTAATATTTTAATAAGGTTTTTTTGTTTTTAAGTGAGAAAACCCTTGCAAAGTCACCTTGGTTTGAGAAACCGGGGGGTTCCCGCAAAGTCCCGGGGTGGCCCCGCACCCATTATCAATTGGTTTTGGATACCCAATTCAGCTTTTTGGTAGGGTGGTATATGAACCTAGGACCTCCCTTGGAGGATTGCCCTCTCCTCTCCAACTCACCTACAACACCTAGGTTTAATAAGGTTTGATATTTGATTAATGTGAGATATTGCCTAGGAAAGCTTTGTGATTATTTTTGAGTGCAAAAGTGTTGAAAGGAAGGATATAAAATATTTGATTTATTTTATGGTATAAGTGGTTTTTGGAGTGACAAGGTTATGCAATGATTTGATTTATTTTATTTTATGGTACAAGTGGTTTTAGGAGTGATAAGGAAGTTGTGCATTAATTCTAAATAAGGTTTTCTAATTAAAAGCCTTAGTAAATATTATTGTGAAGTGGAGTAATGTTGATTATTTTGTGATCTTCTAACCCTTTTGAAGATTGGCAAAATAATATTATGATTGTGGCAGATTTCCAAATAGGCTTCTTCATATTCATAAAATTTATGGGCACATTCTCCTATTGATTGATTATGGTGGTTGATTTCTAAAAATATCTTTGGAGTGAAAAGGATTGATTGTGGTTTCCTTTTCAAAAGTGATTGGTTCAATGATTCAAGTTTTTCTGGATTGAGAGTTGTGATTAAACCTTGTTTTATAAGAATTATCGTTGGAGCCCATTGGTTGTGCAAAGAACTTGAACTTGAGTTAGAAGAGAACATGAGTATCATTGTTATGTGAGTTTGGTTGTTGAGCATTGTTGGAAACATTTTGAGTTGATTGATACATGCTTGGACTAGGGTTTGTGAGAAAGGGTTGTTCATTGAGGTGATTGGTTGAGTTGAGTTGATTGAGCCTAGTCAAGTGGATGCATGTGGTTGTTCAAGTTCCATAAAACAAACTATTCTATATTCTTGATTTGAGTTGAGATTGGGATTTGAGTATAGAACATATAGATTCTCTAATAATTCTCTTTATGCTTCTATGAAATTGATTTGAGTTGAGATTGGGATTTGAGTATAGAACATATAGAGTCTCTAACAATTATGTTTATGCTTCTATGAGATTTATTTGAGTTGAGATAGGGATTTGAGTATAGAACATATAAAGTCTCTAAAAATTCTCTTTATGCTTCAATGAGATTGATTTGAATTGAGATTGGGATTTAAGTATAGAACATATTATCTCAAACAATTCTCTTTATGATTCTATGAGATTGGACAAGTTCTGTGTGAGCTTGTTAAGAAAATTTGAGATAAGTCTTTGAGAAGGCTTGTGGACTGATTTTGAGTAGGCTTTTGTGGAAGCTTTCTATGCAGATTTGAGCAAGTCCTAAAGAGGACTTATTGAGATGATTTGAGCAAGTCCTAGAGAGGACTTGTTGAGAATATTTGGGTGGGTTCTATGTGGACTTGTTGAGCATATTTAGACTGATTTTGTGTGGACCTGTTGAGAATATTTGAGTAGGTTCTGTGTGGACCTATTGAGTAGATTTGGACAAGTTCTGAGTGAGCTTGTTGAGCATATTTGGACAAGTTATGAGTGAGCTTGTTTAGAATATTTGAGAAGGTTCTAAGTGAACCTATTGAGACAAAGCTTTGGAGGTGATAGAGTATAGAGGACAGAGTCTCAATGGATAGAGATCCAGTAACTAGGACAATTGAAGATAGATCTGAGTGAGGAGTCTTCAAGTGGAGAGAGATCCACTGTCAATGTAGTAGAGAGACAGAGTCTTCTAGAAGATCACTAGCTAGAGCAGAAGGGGAAAGAGTTCTCCTATGGAAGTTATCCATGAACTTGAGATTAGGGGATCAACATCTCCTTTGGATAGGGGTCCATAAACATTGTAATTGGGAAGGATTCCAAAAGATATTGATTGAGAAAATTTTAGTAAAATATTTTCTTCGTGGAGTAGCCCACATTAGGTGAACCACATAAATTGTGGTGTCTCTATTATGTATGGTGTTTTGTGCATTGCTTTGATTACTACTATTGATACTGCTATCTATACACTACATAATATTGAATTGAAATAAAAAGTAAAAATGGGTCTTATACTGTTCACCCCCCTCTCACTATAAGCTTGTGTTCTTCAATTGGTATCAGAGCGGGTTCCTTCAGAAGAGTTTGATAGCTTGAAGGAAAAGTGGTCTAAGAACACAATGGATCAAAAGTATCAAAGAGACGAACCCTTCAATAATGCAGTATTATTCTTTGATGGAAGTGACTTCTTATATTGGTGTATGCTGGTGAGATTATACTTGATGGAACTTGGCAATGAAGTTTGGGATGCAGTGGAACTTGGATATGATTCAATAACCAATCCTCCTATAGATAAGGAAGATAATATTCTAATGCATGTAAATTCAAGATCTGTAAATGCAATTATAAAAGGGTTGCATAGATCATAATCTATGAAGGTTATGGAATGTAAAACAACAAAAGAAATGTGGAAACTTCTGCATGAAATATATGAAGGAGATAAAGGAGTCATAATGGCTAAGATCATAAATCTCAAAGGAGAATTTGAGAACCTAAGAATGAGGGATGATGAAAATATTCGTGACTATCTCAACAAGGTTGATGAACTTGTACATGAGATGAAAGATCTTGGAATGAAGGTTGATGAATCTGATGCTTGTGATAAGATCTTGAGGACTCTTACAAAAAGGTATAGTGAAAAGGTTTATGCTATATAAACATCAATTGATAGTGATTATTTGACAAGGAATTCTTTTCTTGGCATGCTTACTACTTTTGAGATAAGAACAAAAGATCCTATTCCTTCGAAAGAAGCTACTTTCAAAGTAGATAAAAAGAAAAATAGAAGGAAGATAGAATCGAGTAGTGAGTCATCCAATGATGAAGAAGCAAATTATGGAAAAAGAGATAGAATTTACAGAAGACCCATAGATCTAAGATCTATCAAATGTTTCAATTATGGACAATATGGATACTATGCAATGGAATGCAAAGAGCTAAAGAACAACAATGATGAAGAAAAACAAGATCATAGATTTAGGGAATCAGAAAGACATAGGTACCAGAAGAAAATCAAGGATGGACAAAGCAGACAAGGAAAGAAGTTCTTCCAGAGACAAAATAAAAGCTACTATGCGAATAAATGCAAGTACTCAATTGACAATGATGCTAGTTTTTCAAAAAATGATAGAGATGAAGTCCTATTTAGGGTTAAAGAGAAAGATCCAATTAAGAAAAGGACTCTAGATATTCTCAAGTGTTTTAGATGTGGTAAATTTAGACATATTGAAGATGATTGCACTAGTGATGGTTATAGTTTCAGTGATGATGATTTTGAAGATGCACTTGAAATACCATATGAGAATCTTCTAATGGATTTGGAAGATAAAGAAAGTGATCCTATAGAATACAAGTCAAAAGGAAGTAATGATAAGGACAAAGGTAAACAAATAGAAGATTATTCAATAGAGAATGGTTATGATCTCAAGGGAGAAATTATCTATGCCCTTGACACAGTAAAGAAGGTTAGAAAGCAACACTCCAAGCTTGAAAGTAAGTTTCAAGAATGTGATGAAGAAATATTATTGCTCATAGAGGATTTATAGAAGTAAAAGTCTAAGGCAAGCAAGTTCAAGGATAAGTTACAAGAAAATATTTTGGAATGTGAGAAGTTAGCACAAGAAGTGGCTACTCTAAAAGAAGACTTAAAGGATTCCAAGATCAAGATGAAGAGTTTCACAAATAGCTCTAAGAACTTGGATAAGTTCATCTGTGGACAATAGCAAACATCATGTTCAACAGGTCTTGGATTTGGAAAGGTTTAAAATAAATAGGAAAAAGAATCTACTTCAAGTCTTGATGAAGAAGAAACTTTAGAAGAAGATAGTTTAAGTGAAAGTGGGACATAAGAGGATGATTTGGAAAACAAAGAGTTCAACAAAGAGAGGAATAATGCACAAAGAAGATACAAATGGAACAACAATCATAATAGGAGACCAATGAGGTCAAGACAAGGAGGCTTCAATGGAATATGTTTTTCATGTCATAGGTTTGGACACATGGCTTCATAGTGTAGGACTCATGAAAGATAGGTATATGGAAAAGAATAGTTTTTCCAAGGTTATTGCTACTCATGCAATGGTTTTGGTCACAAGGCAATGAATTGTAGGATTAATGACAGAAGAGGATATGGCTTCACTAGGAGAAATCCTAAGACAATTGCACATCCAAGGAATAATAACATTAAGTGTTATAAGTACAATAATTATGGTCACATAGTAAGATGGTGTAGAGGAAATATTCCAGAAACAGACATGAGCAAGAACATGAACATGAACATGAACAAGAATATGAACAGAAACAAGAATATGAATAGAAACAAGAAGATGAACAGGAATAGTGAATTATAAAATAATAAGAATAGTAACAAGGATGAGAACTGAAATAGAAACATGGATCAAAACAAGAACAAGAACAAGAACATAAGTGATGACAAGAACAAGGATGATGACTTGGAAAGAAATAGTGAGCAGATTCAGAAGACTCACAGAAGAAGAGAGAAAGATAAAGACACAAATCTGTGCTTTCGAGGAGTAGAAATACTCCCACCCTAGAATTAACCACCTCATGTGGAGGTGGGAGAGTGGCTAAGCTAAGAGGCTCATTCTTAGCCCCGAGCCCCAAAGGTGACCCTTTGAAATTGATGTCAAAGGGGGAGAGATTTGTGTATTGGGGAGATATTTGATATGAGATTTGATATTTGAGAGGGCATTGAGCTAGGGGGATCAAATTCCCAAGGGGAGTAAAAAATAAGGTTAGGTTTTAGTAAAATGAATATGGGTTGCCATCAATGACAAAAGGGGAGATTGTTGGACATTTTGAGTCCCTAAGCTAAAAGTTGTCATTGATGTCAAAAGGACCTATGTAAGTAAGCACTATGATTTTGATCCACAAAGAGCTTCATGAGAAGCAAAGGTTTTGATCAAAGGTTCTAGAAGGGATGCATGGCATTTGGTTCCAAAAGGAGCTTCAAGGGAAGCTTATCAAAAGTTTTTTATGAAAACTAGGGAAGGCAAGGAAAGGTTTTATTTAAAACTAATGGATGGAATATTTGAAATGGGTTTTTCTTAAAACCCAAGTTGGCTTTTCGTTTCATCGAAAAAGGTGCCCCGATGATGGAGAAATTTAATTTTAAAGGTTTAGTTTAAATTTTAATTTATTTAAAATTAAAATTAAAATTTTAAAATTAAATAAAAGGTTTTTCCCTCCTTTCTTATTAGCATCACCGACGTCATGAGGGAAATGTTAAAAGGATCAACGTATTCGCATTGAAGTATGACTTATATAAATAAGCCAAATATTTTCCATTTAATAAACCTAAGGAGTGTCACATGATTTTTGAAAAACCCAAAGTATATCTACATCCGAATATTGTGTAGCAAATTTCATGGAGTGTGACGTGGGTAGTCAAGTCGTGGACGGTCAAAGTTTTGGCACCTTGTGATGGAAGCACACACAGTTTAAGGAAGAGAGTGCCCAAGGCACTCATGTGGGCAGTCTTAGCTCACATGGCTTAGCTACCACTTGGCAGCATGGTGGGCAGAGGTTTGAAACGCCAAAGTCCTTCGAGGGCTCCTTTGAGGTATGCACTTCAACTCCGATATTTGTTGGGGTAAATATTTTAATTAAAATATTTTATTGCTAAGGTTTGATTATGATTTTTGTGGGAGACATAAGGTTGAGCAAGCTTTAATATTTTAATAAGGTTTGATATTTGAGTGCAAAAGTGTTGAAAGGAAGGATTCAAAATATTTGATTTATTTTATGGTAGAAGTGGTTTGTGGAGTGACAAGGTTATGCAATGATTTGATTTATTTTATTTTATGGTACAAGTGGTTTTAGGAGTGATAAGGAAGTTGTGCATTAATTCTAAAGAAGGTTTTCTAATTAAAAGCCTTGGTAAATATTATTGTGAAGTGGAGTAATGTTGATTATTTTGTGATCTTCTAACCCTTGTGAATATTGGAAAAAGAATATAATGATTGTGGCAGATTTCCAAAGAGACGACTTCATCTTCATAAAAGGTATCGGCACATTCTCCTATTGATTGATTATGGTGGTTAATTTCTAAAAATATATTTGGAGTGAAAAGGATTGATTATGGTTTCCTTTTCGAAAGTGATTGGTTTAATGCTTCAAGGTTTTCTGGATTGAGAGTTGTGATTAAAACTTGTTTCATAAGCATTGTTGTTGGAGCCCATTGGTTGTGAAAAGAACTTGAACTTGAGTTAGAAGAGAACATGAGTATCATTGTTATTTGAGATTGGTTGTTGAGCATTATTGGAAACATTTTGAGTTGATTGATACATGCTTGGACTAGGGTTTGTGAGAAAGGGTTGTTCATTGAGGTGATTGGTTGAGTTGAGTTGATTGAGCCTAGTCAAGTGGATGCATGTGGTTGTTCAAGTTCCATAAAACAAACTATTCTATATTCTTGATTTGAGTTGAGATTGGGATATGAGTATAGAATATATAGAGTCGCTAACAATTCTCTTTATGCTTCTATGAAATTTATTTGAGTTGAGATTGATATTTGAGTATAGAACATATAGAGTCTAACAATTCTCTTTATGCTTCTATGAGATTGATTTGAGTTGAGATTGGGATTTGAGTATAGAACTTATAGAGTCTCTAACAATTCTCTTTATGCTTCTATGAGATTGATTTTAGTTGATATTGGGATTTAAGTATAGAACATATTGAGTCTCTAACAATTCTCTTTATGATTCTATGATATTGGACAAGTTCTGTGTGAGCTTGTTAAGTAGATTTGAGACAAGTCTTTGAGAAGGCTTGTGGACTGATTTCTAGTAGGCTTTTGTGGAAGCTTGCTATGTAGATTTGAGCAAGTCCTAGAGAGGACTTGAGCATATTTGAGTAAGTACTATAGAGGACTTTTTGAGAATATTTGGATAGGTTCTGTGTGGACCTGTTGAGCAGATTTGGATAGGTTCTGTGTGGACCTGTTGAGCATATTTGAGTAGGTTTTGTGTGGACCTGTTGAGCAGATTTGGACAAGTTCTGAGTGAGCTTGTTGAGCAGATTTGGGCAAGTTCTAAGTGATCTTATTTAGCATATTTGAGAATGTTCTGAGTGAACCTATTGAGATAGAGCTTTGGAGGTGATAGAGTATAGAGGACAAAGTCTCAGAGTCTCAGTGTATAGAGATCCAGCAGCCAGGACAATTGAAGACAAATCTGAGTGAGGAGTCTTCAAGTGGAGAGAGATCCACCAGTCAGTGCAGCAGAGAGACAGAGTCTTCTAGAATATCACTAGCCAAAGCATAAGGGAAAATATTTCTCCTATGGAAGATATCCATGAACTTGAGATTAGGGGATTAACATCTCCTTTGGATAGAGGTCCATAAACATTGTAATTGGGAAGGATTCCCAAATATATTGATTGAGAAAATTTTAGTAAAATATTTTCTCCGTGGAGTAGCCCACATTAGGTGAACCACGTAAATTGTGGTGTCTCTATTGTGTATGGTGTTTTATGCATTTCTTTGATTACTGCTATTGATATTGCTATCTATACACTGCATAATATTGAATTGAAATAAAAAGTAAAAAGGGGTCTTATATTGTTCACCCCCCTCTCAGTATAAGCTTGTGTTCTTCAATTGGTATTAGAGCGGTTTCCTTTAGAATAGTTTGGCAGCTTGAATGAAAGGTAGTCTAAGAACACAATGGATCAAAAGGATCAAAGAGATGGACCCTTCAATAATGTAGTACCAATATTTTATGGAAGTGACTTCTTATATTGGTGTATGTTGATAGTATTTTACTTGATGTCACTTGGCAATGAAGTTTGGGATGCAATGGAACTTGGATATGATTCAATAGCCAATCCTCCTACAGATAAGGAAGGTAAGCTTCTAATGCATGCAAATTCAAGAGCTATAAATGCAATTATAAAAGGGCTACATAGATCATAATCTATGAAGGTTATGGAATATAAAACAACAAAAATATGGGAACTTCTGCATGAAATATATGAAGGAGATAAAGAAGTCAAAATGGCTAAGGTCAAAAATATCAAAGGAGAATTTGAGAACCTAAGAATGAGGGATGATGAAAATATTTGTGACTATTTCAACAAGGTTGATGAACTTGTACATGAGATGAAATGTCTTGGAATGAAGGTTGATGAATCTGATGCTTGTGATAAGATCTTGAGGACTCTTCCAAAAAGGTATAGTGAAAAGGTTTCTACTATAGAAACATCAATTGATAGTGATTATTTGACAAGGAATTCTTTGCTTGGCATGCTTACTAATTTTGAGATAAGAACAAAAGATCCTATTCCTCCAAAATAAGTTGATTTTAAAGTAGATAAAAAGAAAAATGAAAAGATAGAATCGAGCAGTGAGTCATCCAGTGATGAAGAAGTAAATTATGGTAGAATAGATAGAGGTTCTAGAAGACCCATAGATCTAATATCTATCAAATGTTTCAATTATGGATGGTATGGACACTATGCAACAAAATGCAAAGAGCCAAAGAACAACAATGATGATGAAAAACAGGATCACAGATTTAGGGAATCAGAAAGACACAGGTACCAGAAGAAAATAAAGGATGGACAAAGTAGTCAAGGAAAGAAGTTCTTCCAGAGAAAAAATTATATCAAAGAAGTTTTATATCAAAGAGCATTAATGCAGGATCAAAATTAAATGTATATGGATAATTGAGTTGGCTAAACTCTTTCAAGATAGAGGGTTTTAATTAGAGGTCATGCAACTCAGGGATGTCATCACATTTGAGAGGTGTCTGTTACCCTAAAATTTTATTTCAAATAAATATCAAAACATCATATTTGTATCTTGATAATCATATCATGGTCATCATAATGTGTTAGCAAGCCTTGATAATATTACTTTAAAAAATGAGCTTAAATCCTACCAACTAACCCATGATAAGCTAGATACTTCTCCTAGAATAAACTTCTAGGAGGAAGTTCAAACAAAGGTGAAGATGAAGTAATTTCCACTCTCTCCCCCACTTTATTATACTTTAATCCATAATTTATTGGTTAAACCTATTTTAATAGTGTAGTTAGATAGTAGTTGAACTTATAGTATGGGTATGTATTGTTATTGATAATTAATTGATGATGTAGTAATGTGGATGTTGTTTATGTATATATATGATGAAAATTTATTATTTAGTTATTATAGGAATGTTATTTAGTTTTAATATATAAAGTTTCATAACATGTTATATGTTTTGTTTATGGAATAATGTAGAAATTTTATTGCTTTTAAATGGTCAACAACATCATATGATTTAGCATTTGGTTTAACAATTGATATATATATATATATATATAATATGTCAAACATAACCCCAAGGTCAAATTCCAACCTTAGGGGAGGTACCTATACCCAAGCTTGACCTAGAATTTACTAGTCTACTTGTGTCATGTGGTCCTATCCTTATTAGATGAGACTATGAATTATTATATGCAATGATTGATATTAATTATGTGCCTTGTGTGATGTGCCTTGAAAATATGGAAATGTATGAGATGATGAGTCTTATGATTTAATTATTAATACCATTTGATGTGAATAAAAAGGGGTAAAACAAATTAGCAATATTGAACATGAAAGAGTAATAAAATAATACATAAGAATACAAATTTACCTTTTAAGAAAAGAAGTGATCGTAAGATGGTAGGGAGTAGAAAGAGGAGTAAATTAGAGTAAGAATAAAATAGGTTGATGAAAATATGAGAAATAAAGTAGCATGAAATAAGAGGATGTGTGAAACTCTATCTAGAAATGAGTTGCATGAATGAGAGGAGGTGTGAAACTCTCCCTCACAAGGATATTATATGGAAGGTGAAGAGGTGCAAATCTTGCCATGATCAATGGATGAATAATGAGGAAGGGTAGTGGTTTATGAGGAGGGAGATTACTCAATAGTTTATGTATTTGGGAGATTTTGTAGATTTTTATAGGTTTTGGTACCAGCACAAAGGGGAAATATTGGTTGTTCAAGGTGGAAACATTAAGAGCAATTGGAGAAAATGAGTAGAATGAGATATTTTTTTGTCTTATATAATTGAAATTTTATGATCTTAATTTTTAATTTGAAAATGATAAGATTTTAATAATGAGTATATTAGCTATTACAATGCATTAGTGGTCTCATTGAATAACCTTGTTGCTAGTGTTGCTATTTTGTAACATGTGCATGAATCCATTGTTTAGCCATTGCTTTGTATGACTTGACAGTTTGTAACTTGCATGAAGAGATATGCAAACATGTGTCTTTTGTATAAGTAGGAAT
Organism: Wollemia nobilis; assembly: GCA_028583015.1. Lineage (NCBI taxonomy): Eukaryota > Viridiplantae > Streptophyta > Pinopsida > Araucariales > Araucariaceae > Wollemia > Wollemia nobilis. The sequence continues at coordinate 23,386 of JAQPPZ010016766.1, read as the reverse complement.
AATTATGTATTTCTTCAATTGGAATGTAAATGCCATGGGTGTGTGAGAGTGTGGAGCTTGTTGGTTGGAAGGTGGACCAAGCCGCTTCCCCTAGTTGGTTGTTGCAACATGGTAAAGGAATAGACCAAACATGCATATATTTCATATTTGTTGTAGAACTTCTAAATTTGCACCATAACCCTAGATATTAGAAACTAATAGAGATAAAATCTAAATTGATACTAGTAATGTATACAAACATTCATATTTATTCATTTTTATATAAATATATTTATAAAAAATTAGATATATGGGTTGGATTTATAACCAAACTTAAATTAGGAAACTTAACTAACAGTAAACAAAGCAAGAAAGTAATATTATTATGAAAAAGAAGAATGGAAAATTGCAAAGTGCCTCTTAGGAGATCTATCATGATGTTTTCCACTCTTTCCTCACCTAAAGGATAGGGCTAGTTTATAATATTAAGTCTAGGGTGAAACGTATTAGTTAGAGAACACATACATTTAATCTTAATCTAGTCCTATGCTAGCTATGAATACATCAATCAATAAAAAAAGCAAACCCTAATCACCAACGACATATAATGATGTGTGCAAAATACCCAGCCAAAACTGAAAAATAAAATTATCTCTAGAATAATTAACAACATCGCTTCAACGGCTGGTGACATCATTTGTGCACCTGAATGAAACCCTCTCCCACCTCCACATGAAGTGGTTAATTTTGGGGTGGGAGTATTTCTACTCCTCGAAAGCATAGATTTGTGTCTTTATCTTTCTCTCTTCTTTTGTGAGTCTTCTGAATCTACTCACTGTTTCTTTCCTAGTCATCATCCCTGTTCCTGTCATCACTTATGTTCTTGTTCTTGTTCTTGTTCTAATCCATGTTTCTATTTCGGTTCTCATCCTTGTTCCTATTATTATTATTTTCTAAGTCTCTATTCTTGTTCATATTCTTGTTTCTATTCATATTCTTGTTTCTCTTCATATTCATGTTCATGTTCTTGCTCATGTCTGTTTCTGGAATATTTCCTCTACACCATCTTACTATGTGACCATAATTATTGTACTTATAACACTTAATGTTATTATTCCTTGGATGTGCAATTGTCTTAGGATTTCTCCTAGTGAAGCCATATCCTCTTATGTCATTAATCCTGTAATTCATTGCCTTGTGATCAAAACCATTACATGAGTAGCAATAACCTTGGAAAAACTATTCTTTTTCATATACCTATCTTTCATGAGTCCTGCACTGTGAAGCCATGTGTTCAAACCTATGACATGAAAAACATCTTCCATTGAAGCCTTCTTGTCTTGACCTCATTGGTCTCCTTTTATGATTGTTGTTCCATTTGTATCTTTTTTATGCATTGTTCCTCTCTTTGTTGAACTCTTTGTTTTCCAAATCATCCTCTTATGTCCCACTTTCACTTAAACTATCTTCTTCTAAAGTTTCTTCTTCATAAATACTTGAAGTATATTATTTTTCCTATTTATTTTAAACCTTTCCAAAGCCAAGACCTGTTGAACATGATGTTCGCTATTGTCCACAGATGAACTTATCCAAGTTCTTAGAGCTATTTGTGAAACTCTTCATCTTGATCTTGAATTCTTTAAGTCTTCTTTTAGAGTAGCCACTTCTTGTGCTAACTTATCACATTCCAAAGTATTTTCTTGTAACTTATCCTTGAACTTGCTTGCCTTAGCCTTTGACTTCTCTAAATCCTCTATGAGCAATAATATTTCTTCATTACATTCTTGAAACTTACTTTCAATCTTGGAGTGTTGCTTTCTAACCTTATTTACTGTGTCAAGGGCATAGATAATTTCTCCCTTGAGATCATAACCATTCTCTACTGAATAATCTTCTATTTGTTTACCTTTTTCCTTATCATTACTTCCTTTTGACTTTTCTTCTATAGGATCACTTTCTTTATATTCCAAATCCATTAGAAGATTCTCATATGGTCTTTCAAGTGCATCTTCAAAATCATCATCACTGAAACTATAACCATCCCTAGTGCAATCATCTTCATGATGTCTAAATTTATCACATCTAAAACACTTGAGAATAACTGGAGTCCTTTTCTTAACTGGATATTTCTCTTTAACCCTAAATAGGACTTCATCTCTATCATTTTTTGAAAAACTAGCATCACTGTCAATTGAGTACTTACTTGCATTTATTCACATAGTAGCTTCTCTTTTGTCTTTGGAAGAACTTCTTTCCTTGTCTGCTTTGTCCATCCTTGATTTTCTTCTGGTACCTATGTCTTTCTGATTCCCTAAATCTGTGATATTATTTTTCTTCATCATTGTTGTACTTTAGCTCTTTGCATTCCATTGCATAGTATCCATATTGTCCATAATTGAAACATTTGATAGATCTTAAATCTATGGGTCTTCTGTAAACTCTCTCTTTTTCCATAATTTGCTTCTTTATCACTGGATGACTCACTACTCGATTCTATCTTCCTTCTCTTTTTCTTTTTATCTACTTTGAAAGTATCTTCTTTCGAAGGAATAGGATCTTTTGTTCTTATCTCAAAAGTAGTAAGCATGCCAAGCAAAGAATTTCTTGTCAAATAATCACTATAAATTGATGTTTCTATAGAATAAACCTTTTCTCTATACCTTTTCGTAAGAGTCCTCAAGATCTTATCACAAGCATCAGATTCATCAACCTTCATTCCAAGACCTTTCATCTCATGTACAAGTTCATCAACCTTGTTGAGATAGTCACAAATGTTTTCATCATCCCTCATTCTTAGGTTCTCAAATTCTCCTTTGATATTTCTGATCTTAGCCATTCTGACTCCTTTATCTCCTTCATATATTTTATGCAGAAGTTTCCACATTTCTTTTGTTGTTTGACATTCCATAACTTTCATAGATTATGATCTATGCAACCCTTTTATAATTGCATTTATAGCTCTTGAATTTACATGAATTACAAGCTTATCTTCCTTATCTATAGGAGGATTGGTTATTGAATCATATCCAAGTTGCACTGCATCCCAAACTACATTGCCAAGTGCCATCAAGTATAATCTCATCAACATACACCAATATAAGAAGTCACTTCCATCAAAGAATAATACTGCCTTATTGAAGGGTTCATCTCTTTGATTCTTTTGATCCATTGTGTGCTTATACCGCTTTTCCTTCAAGCTATAAAACTCTTCTGAAGGAACCCGCTCTGATACCAATTGAAGAACACAAGCTTATAGTGAGAGGGGGGTGAACAGTATAAGACCCCTTTTTACTTTTTATTTCAATTCAATATTATGTAGTGTATAGATAGCAGTATCAATAGCAGTAATCAAAGCAATGCACAAAACACCATACATAATAGAGACGCCACAATTTACGTGGTTCACCTAATGTGGGCTACTCCACGAAGAAAATATTTTACTAAAATTTTCTCAATCAATCTCTTTGGGAATCCTTCTCAATTACAATGTTTATGGACCCCTATCCAAAGGAGATGTTGATCCCCTAATCTCAATTTCATGGATAAATTCCATAGGAGAACTCTTTCACCTTCTGCTCTGGCTAGTGATCTTCTAGAAGACTCTGTCTCTCTACTGCACTGACTGGTGGATCTATCTCCACTTGAAGACTCCTCACTTAGATCTATCTTCAATTGTCTTTGTTGATGGATCTCTATCCACTGAGACTCTGTCCTCTATACTCTATCACCTCCAAAGCTTTGTCTCAATAGGTTCACTCAGAATCTTCTCAAATCTGCTAAACAAGCTCACTCATAAATTTTCCAAATATGCTCAAAAATCTCACTCAGAACTTGTCCAAATCTACTCAACAGGTCCAAACAGAACCCACTCAAATCTTCTCAACAGGTCCACAAAAAATTTGTCTAAATCTACTCAACAAGTCCACATAGAACCTGCCCAAATATTCTCAACAATTCCTCTCTAGGACTTGCTCAAATCATCTCAATAAGTCCTCTTTAGGACTTGCTCAAATCTGCATAGCAAGATTCCACAAAAGCCTACTCAAAATCAGTCCACAAGCCTTCTCAAAGACTTGTCTCAAATATGCTTAACAAGCTCATACAAAACTTGTCCAATATCATAGAATCATAAAGAGAATTGTTAGATATAATATGTTCTATACTTAAATCCCAATATCAACTCAAATCAATCTCGTAGAAGCATAAAGAGAATTGTTAGAGACTTTATATGTTCTATACTCAAATCCCAGCCTCAACTCAAATCAATATCATAGAAGCATAAAGAGAATTGTTAGAGACTCTATATGTTCTATACTCAAATCCCAATCTCAACTCAAATCAATTTCATAGAAGCATAAAGAGAATTGTTAGAGACTCTATATGTTCTATACTCAAATCCCAATCTCAACTCAAATCAAGAATATAGAATAGTTTGTTTTATGGAACTTGAACAACCACATGCATCCACTTGACTAGGTTCAATCAATTCAACTCAACCAATCACCTCAATGAAAAACCCTTTCTCACAAACCCTAGTCCAAGCATGTATCAATCAACTCAAAATGTTTCCAACAATGCTCAACAACCAAACTCACATTACAATGATACTCATGTTCTCTTCTAACTCAAGTTCAAGTTCTTTGCACAACCAATGGGCTCCAACGATAATGCTTATAAAACAAGGTTTAATCACAACTCTCAATCCAGAAAACCTTGAAGCATTAAACCAATCACTTTTGAAAATGAAACCATAATCAATCCTTTTCACTCCAAAGATATTTTTAGAAATCAACCACCATAATCAATCAATAGGAGAATGTGCCCATACATTTTATGAAGATGAAGAAGCCTCTTTGGAAATCTGCCACAATCATAATATTCTTTTGCCAATCTTCAGAAGGGTTAGAAGATCATAAAATCAAGGGGTCGTCGACCTGAATGAAACCCTTAAAAAAACTTGTTATATTTCCGACCGTTGAGAGTAAACGCATGATGAAGCTGTCCATATATTTTGAGGCTCCTCCAAACGACTCAGCCTTGATCAATGGGTGCATATAAACCATCAATCAAACAGATTTGGAAACCATAATCAGGACGATGAGCTGCTCCAATCTTAGATTTACACACAAACCTAAAAAAAATAACCTCACTAAACTCCAAATTTTTTAACCATCTGGTTTCTGATCCATCAAAAAGATGGAGAGCATACTCCCTCGGTAAAAAATTGGAGAGAAATAAAATGAGTGGAAACAAAAATGGGAGGGACTTCCATGAGGGAAATACTCCCATGAGGAAAAGCTCCTCAGGCTCACAGCGTAGGTGTCGCAGGGCTAGAGGTCGCCTAGCCTGTGCGGCACCCCGAACACACGATCTGCCCGACCACCCCAGGGACTACGCCTTCACTCTACACAGCCACAACATCGCGGGGTTGTTCGTCAACCTTATCCATCATGTGTGTTATAACGGCAAGGTTCATTTATACTTAGCTACGACAAGATCAAAACAAGCATAACAACATACAAGCAAACAACATACAAGGCAACTCGACCATGGCGGAAAACAGTCATTTGGCATTCCTCATAACATCGGTTACAATAGTGTTTACTCATCAACACAACGATCAACCCATGACCAACCTATGAGCAACCACCAACCAACCTCCAACCCCCTCAATGTGTGCCAGCCGAGGTCTTTAACATGGTGGCCTAGCTGGCCACCTTACAACCCGCCCGTGCCTGGCAACATGGAGGTTTGGCTTACAACGGCCACATGTAGTGGCGTCTTAACTCCTAACGACTACTTGGACTTGGAATGGCTAAGTGCCCACCCGAACCAAAGACCATTCTATGGTGTCTCCATCCATCCGACCAATGCTTCCACTTGAACCGTCTCATCCGCAACCGCCTTGCCAGCCAGCCCGCCTGGCAAGAACACTTGGCCACTTTCCATGTAGCTTGTCATCGATCACTCGGATAGCCCGCTTGGTAACTTTCAACCACCATGCATCACCAACGTTCTTCAGCTAACAATCGTCACACTTGGCAAACGCCCAAACCGAACCATGACACGAACTGCCTCAGCTCCATGGCGTGGTGCCCCACTTGGTGGATGCTCCATCCAAATAGCAAACGCTGGCAATAGTCTCTCGACACTCCCCTTGGCAAGTGTCGCCCTTGGCTCTACGGGACTTTGTTCCAACCATGCCTGACACCCATGGTAGTCGGACCGCACAACGAAACCTTAACACGAAACCCAAACATACCCGACGCTCATGGCAACCAGACCGCACGGTGGGAACCGAACTCAACACTCCAACCATGCCCAGCGCCCATGGCAGCCAGATCGCATGGCAGAGACCAGGACAACACATGGGAGGGGTGACCGCATCACACCCTCCATATCCTCCGCCACTGAATTCGATGATGCTCTCATCACTACGACAATGCCTACAATCGAACTCGACAAGGGAAAACTGTGTTGTTCAAAGTATTGAAGACTCCCTCACTGCCCTTCATTTCCAAAAGGCCTCGAGCTTTGTCTTCCACTTCCACAATGCTTCCTCCCTCTCCCAACTGCCTACCCCGCTGCCCTTCCAGCTAACTAAGTATTCCTTGTGCATTCGGTTCCCCCACCCAACCGTCCTTGCTTCCCACACTTAGTCCAACTCTTGCCCAGACGCATCTTGGACATTTGTCGGCGATCGTGTTAGCAGCATTCGATCAGGTGCAGACTCATCTACACGAAGGTGCTTCAGTTGACTGACATGGAACATGAGATGCACCCGAAGATGCGGCGATAGTTGTAAGTGATAGGCGGTAGCACTAATTTTGCCAATCACCTTGTAGGGTCCATCAAATTTGTGAACCAACAACTTGGACCTCTCCTTCGATGGCTTAAACACCTCAGGCTCCATCCGTAGCAGCACTTGGTCACCAACTTGGAACTCTTCTGGTCTTCATTTTGGGTCAGCCCTTGCCTTCATCCATTCGACAACCTTCAACAAATGCATCCTTTCCAAATCAACGCGAGCCTGCCATTGCTTCAGGTACTTTGTTTGCAGGTGGACAAGAAGATAGGTATCCAGCCAGAACAGTGTGAGGGGTCAGTGACTGTTGGCCCGTTGCCAACTCAAATGGCGAGTAGCCACTTGAACGGGACTTCAAACTATTATAATAAAATTGTGCCATGTCTAACAGGGCCGGCTAGTTGGACTGGTTGCCATTCACAAAGTGGCATAGGTAAGTCTCAAGGATGGTATTCACTCGCTTTGTCTGGTCATCCGTCTGAAGGTGAAAATGTGAACTCATCATAAGTTGAGTACCCATCAAACAAAATAGCTCCTTCCAAAACTTGCTAGTGAACCTTGTGTCCCTGTCCGACATAATACTCAACGACATACCCCAAAATTTAACAACATGCTTAAAAAACAAGTCTATGGCAACTTTCGTTGGGCATGGCTACGGACAAGCAATGAACACACTATACTTAGAAAATCGATCAACTATGACAAAAATGGATTGAAACCCATCAACCTTCGGCAAACCGATGATGAAGTCAAGGCTCACACTCCCCCAAGGATGCACCGACACTCGCAATGACTACAACAGTCCACTTGGCTTTTGGTTTTCAGGCTTGTCTTGCTGGCACACAAGGCAATTTCAAACATACTCATCCATGTCCTTCTCCATGTGTGGCTAGAACAACCCTCTTTCCAACAAACCCAACGTCCTTTGCTGCCCCGGGTGACCCGCCCAAACACTGTCATGGCACTCTTTTATAAAGCTACGATGAAGATCACCCCAACGAGGGACAACTAACTAGGTCTGCTTGTACCATAACAGGTCATTCTTCCATTGATAATGATACAATCTACCCATGTCCAACTGGTTCTGTGTTGTGGCAAACAAAGCAGCTACAACAGGGTCTTTTTTAAGGCCTTCTCATACCTTGGCTAACACTTCTTCACTCAGCTCAATGCGACTCTCGTCGTGCATTGCGACAACACTCCCTGCTGCCTCCTCCATGATAGCCAACTATAGCTTTCAACTTAAGGCATCGGCCACCACATTTGACTTGCCTACGGTGTGCAAAATATTCATATCAAACTCAGTGAGGTAGTCCTGCCAGCGTGCCTGCTTGTTGGTCAGCTTGGCCTGAGTGAGAAAGTAAGTGTTTGCCACATTGTCAGTTTTAAATTTGAAATGAGCTCCCAACAAGTAATGCCGCCAAGTCCTTAGGCAATGGAAGAGGGTGGTCATCTCTTTTCATGCACAGGATACCTCCTCTCAATGTCATTTAGCTTGCGGGACTCAAAAGCAATAGGGTAACCCTCTTGGACTAGCACACCTCCTATGGCAAAATTCAAGGCATCAACTTGCACTTCAAATGGCTTTGATAAGTCTACCAAGGCAAGAACAGGGGCATTGGTTAGCTTCTCCTTCAGCAGATCAAAGGTAGCTTGGCACTTATTCGTCCACTGCTAAGGTCTATCTTTCTTTAGCAAGTCAATTAATGGAGCAGCCAACTTTGAATACCGGCTCACAAATCGATGATAGAAATTTTCCAAGCCAAGAAATTGTCTAACGCCTCGCACATCCGATGGTACCTCCCAATTACGAACAACTTCTAACTTGGAAGGATCTAGTCGAACCATGTTTTGCCCAAGCACATGGCCAAGAAACTTCACCTCGGACTGTGCAAAAGCACATTTTTCCTTCTTGACATACAAGTCATGCTCCCGCAGTAGTTTGAAAACCTCTGCCAAGTGCCTCTTGTGGTTTTCAAAATCCTGCGAAACACCAAGATGTCATCGAGGTAAACGACCATGCACTTGTCCAAAAAATGGTGGAAGACATCGTTCATAAGGGTGCAGAATGTCGTCAGGGCATTGCAAAGTCCAAACGGCATCACCAAGAACTCGAATGAGCCATACCTTGTAATGCACATTGTCTTTTCTTCATCCCCTGGCGCCACCCACACTTGGTAATAGCCTGAACAGAGATCTAACTTGCTAAACACTGGTGTGCCTCCCAACCTATCAAAGCAATCATCAATCTGAAGGAGCGGGTACTTGTTCTTTATGGTCATCCTGTTCAGGGCGCGGTAGTCAACACATAACCACAGTGACTCGTCCGTCTTGCGCACAAATAGGACAAGGGCTCCGTAAGGTGACCATGAGGGATGAAGATACCCTGCGTCAATTAGTTCTTCCAACTGCTTCTTCAGCTCGAGCAACTCTAATGCACTCAGCCTGTAAGGCGCCCTTGCCGATGGGACAACACCTAGCACCAACTCAATGCGATGATCAGTGGCCCTCTTCGATGGCAAGTATGATGGCGACTATTTCGGCATGCGATCTTCAAACTGACGGAGCACCTTTTCTATCTTAGGTGGGACGGGGACCTTGCCTTCTTTGTCCTCCCATCCACCTAGCAATGCGGCCAAAAACATTGGCTCCTTTTCCTTCTTATGAGCGGTCTTCTGCAAGGACATCGTCGAGACCTCATTTAGTTTGGGCCACTTCACTGGAACACCCATCGTCTGCCAAGGCTTGATAGAATGCACAATAGATGAGTGCTTTTGATCGAAGATGAACAAGCAATCAAGATGTGGGATCACGACCACTTTTGTCGACTTGATGAATTCTTGGTCCAGCACTAGGTCGAAGTCATCAATAGGTGCCACCGAACACCTCAATGCACCATGCCACTCGCTAACTTGTACAGGCACGTCTTTGGCAATCCCAAACATCTTCTTCACCGGTGCGTTAACTAATTTTAGATCAAAACCTTCACCCGAATACTTTATCCCTGCACGATCTACGAAACGTACATTCATGAAGTTGTGTATCACGTCGCAATCCATGAGGGCAACCACGAGAGTGCCTACCACCACAGCCTCCACATAGAACAACGAGTTGATATCTTGCATTTGCAGGTTTATGCCAACACGGGTCTCCAAAGCGACCAAAGTATTAAATTACCTCAAATTCATCATTTGGCCATCATCTTTGTCTAGCTCCATGCTAGGAGCATACTACTACGCACCATGGACAGTGTTCATTCGTGCTCTTTGAGGACACTCGTGCTGCGGGTGCGGACCTTGGAAAGTCCAGCATCGCAGCCCGCCACCACCTTTCGGAGAGTCGTCGTTTGACTTCTTTCTCTTGTTACCTACATACGTCTTTGTCATTTTGCCTTGCCCACCTTGGGACTTAAAATTTTGAAACTTGGGTGGTGAAGACCCCTTTCCTTTGCTTGGCAAACTACTAGCTTTCTTGCCAACCTGATACTGCTTACCTTTGCCAACTTGGTTACCACCCTTCTTTTGCATGCCTTTAGTATGAAAGTCTAACAGACCTTTGACCACTATGATAGATTCAGCAAGGCTCTATGGCTTGTGTCGGTGAAGCTCCACCTAAGCCCACGGCTGTAGCCCAGTTTCAAAATCGAACATGTGATCACCTTCGTTCATCTTCGATAAGTCAACCATCAGCTCTTAAAAAGCCTTCACGTAGTCTCGAATGCGGCTAGTGTGGCGAAGAGCACGAAGCTTGTGCCTTGCTAACTAGTCTGCATTCTTGGGATGATATTGACCATGCAGGGCCTCCTTCATGGCTTCCTAGCTCTCAATTTTCTTCTTTGCCTTAGTGATGAGGGTCCACCACCAGGTCTTTGCTGCACCCTTCAGGTACCTTGCCATCATCTTCACCTTCACTTCTTCAATCAACTCGCCCAACAACACAAAATACTCCTCCATATCCCAGAAGAAGTTGTCGAGAAGTCGGTCATCGCGAGCGCCATCATAAGTTTCAGGCTCAGTCAGCTTCAGTACCTTCGGGAGTGGGGGTCCACCATTTTCATTCATGTTTCCAACATTAACACTTCCACTAGCATGCTGGCCTGCCAAAGCAGAGACGACCAAGCGATGCATGACAAGTTTGTCCGCCATCTTACGCAGCGCCTCATCGAAATGAGCCTGCACCTCTAAAGACTTAGTCTCTTGGTCGGCTTGCCAAGCCGCCACCTCTTTTCACCATTCTTCAAGCTTGAGCAGTGAGTTGTCCATGTTCAACCTCGAACTGGTGAACAACTCCTGCAAATCCAAAGTGTTCCCTTGCAGCTCATCGCACCTCTTCCCAATGTGTATTTCAAGGTCTTCTACAACATGCACATGCAAGGACTTCTTTTGCTTATCTCTCGTGGTAGCCTTAGATGAACCACCAGTAGGAATGTCCGCCATGACCAAGCGAACAACATCGAACCCAGATGCCTTTTCAACTCACGGATCTGCCATGCACCAAGTGCCTCGAACGAGGCTCTGATACCATATGTCGCAGGGCTAGAGGTCGCCTAGCCTGTGTGGCACCCCAAACCCGTGATCTACCCGATCACCTTGGGGACTATGCCTTCACTCTACACAACCACAACGTCATGGGGTTGTTCGTCAATCATATCCATCATGTGAGTTATAACAATAAGGTTCATTTACACTTAGCTACGATAAGATCAAAACAAGCATAACAACATACAAGCAAACAACATACAAGGCAATTTGACCATGGCAAAAAACAGTCGTTTGGCATTCCTCATAACATTGGTTACAATAGTATTTACTCATCAACACAACGATCAACCCATGACCAACCTACGAGCAACCACCAACAAACCTCCAACCCCCTCAATGTGTGCCAGTCGGGGTCTTTAACATGGTAGCCTAGCTGGTCACCTTACAACCCACTCGTGCTTGGCAACGTGGAGGTTTGGCTTACAACGGCCACACGTAGTGGCGTCTTAACCCCTAATGACTACTTGGACTTGGAACGGCTAAGTTCCCGCCCGAATCGAAGACCATGTTGCGGTGTCTCCGTCCATCCGACCGATGCTTCCACTTGAACCGTCCCATTCGCACCCGCCTTGCCAGCCAGTCCGCCTGGAAAGAACACTTGGCCACTTTCCACGTAGCTTGTCGTCGCTCACTCGGATAGCCCGCTTGGCAACTTTCGACCACCATGCATCACCAACGTTCTTCAGCTAACAATCATCACACTTGGCAAACGCTCGAACCGAACCGTGACATGAAATGCCGCAACTCCACGATGTGGTGCCCCACTTGGCGGACGCTCCATCCGAATAGCAAACACTGTCAATAGTCCCTTGGCACTCCCCTTGGCAAGTGTCGCCCTTGGCTCTATGGGACTTTGTTCCAACCATGCCCGATGCCCATGGCAGTTGGATCGCACGTCAGAACCTTAAAACGAAACCCAACCATGCCCGGTGCCCATGGCAACCAGACCGTATGGTAGGAACCGAACTCAACACTCCAACCATGCCCAGCGTCCATGGCAACCAGATCGCATGGCGGAGACTAGGACAACACGCAGAAGGGGTGACCGCATCACACCTTCCATAGCAGGGATCTGATACCATGTTAGAAAATAGAATACACTTGATTATCATTGACTTGAAATTACCTTGCTTAAATAGCAAGTGCTTACAATCTGATTCATTGGATCATAACTAATTAAGCTAATCTCAACCACATAATATCCTAATAATAACTTAGGATATACTTTTATTATTCTAATAGTGTTTATACTTTTGGGTCTTTGTGTTTCTCTGTATGTGTCTTGGTGTTTCAATGTCTCTCCCTGTCTCCATATTCTTATTTGTGATTATGAGAAATCTTCAATTTAGTTTAGGGGAAGGGGTGGGGAGGTTAGGCTATTCTAGAATGTGCTATGAAAAATTATATATACCTTTGTCCAAGGATGAATTAAACCAAGCCAGTTCTGTGATATGTCTTGTGTAGTCTTAATGTTTTGCTCTTTTTTCTATTATATGTTATGGATCTCTCTTATCTTAGCCTAACAAAGCATTTGTTCTATTTTCTTTACTATATACAAGACAGTTTTGTATTGCAATAGAAAAGGGTTACTATCCATTAGCTTGTGTAATTATCTTAGAAAATACATGACATGTTGACATGATATTTTAGGGTTTTTGATCCATTCCAATTGTAGTTTATGAGGTGAGTAAATCTTGATTTTGCCTATTTTTTTTTTTTTGATCTTTTGGATCGATTTTTGGCTAAGAAGAGATAGGATTGCTTGTTTTTTTATATCTTAAGTTCTCTCGTGTAATGATGGTTTATTCGATGGCTCGGGTTAGGGTTTTGGATGAAGGATTTTTAATGGTGATGTGGGCATGGATAATTGATTTTATGTGGGTTTGGTAGTGGCATACTTGGGTTGGGGTTGGTTTACTATTATTTACAGTTAAATGTGGGGCTTTTTTATTTTTTATACAATGAGGTTTATTTTGGTTTGGTGGTATATTTGTTAGATATAGTTTTTGGATAGTGGGATTTTGTGGTAGGTGTGGGTTTTAGAGAGTTGATTTGATGTGGGTTTGGTGGTGTTTGATTTAGGTTTGGGGTTTTTATCAAATACATGGATTTAGGGTTTTGTGTTGGAAGGGGGTTATTTTTCAATGGTGATTAGCTTGGTAATATGGACATTATAAAGCTTATGTCAATTGGTGGAAATATGAAGATCCTATTTTGAGGCATTGGCATGTTCTGCATGGAGAAAATTTTAAAAATTCATAAATAGAATTTAAAGCTTGGAACTACATGTGGTTTGGTAATATCATTCAAAAAACTTAGATAAATTAGAGTCAACTTGCAGAAGTTCAATAACATATCTTGCAGTAGGACTTTGTATGTGTGTGTGTGACACAACACATTAATCTCCTTAACATCTTGACCTCTTGCAAAGGACTTAGAACTACCAGATTTAACCAATGTGACAGTCAAGTGTACTTGCCCTTCCTCTTTAGAAAAACAAACAACTTAGTTGGCTTCAGGATGTTAATTTATAAATGCATGGTCTATTCTAGGATTGGATAATTGACTTATATACTTTTGAATCTGGAAGCATGTAACAATTGGGTCGAGTTCCATATTGGAGTTAGCCAGGCTTGAAATTCGATAGGTAAATACCCATGTTTGTGTAATTTTCCTATAAAATATATACGCACCAGGTGAAGTTCAACATTTTAATATGTCCATCACATGTACATCCATATTTTAAAATACACATCATTTATGTTTATGCACTCCTATTTTGAGGAGTACCGCTCATTTATATATACATATTTTATATATTTTTTATTTCAAAAATATAACTTTAAAATAAATATTTGTGCAAGTGTGTATGGCTGAATGAATACATTAATACTACCTATATCTATAAATTTCACTTGTAAGATGATATTTAAATGTAAATAAAGGGTTGATGCAATTTTAAAATGTTTACAACCTAGGTGGATTGTCAAATTTTAGGCCTAAGCCTTGCATGAACTCCTTGTGAAGGTGTAGCAATGTTAAGAGCTGAGGCCCTTCCAATATTTGAATATTCTAAATATGTTAAAATAAAAAATATAATAACAATAATGAAAAAAATCTAATAGTAAAGATTATATTTACAAGAGAACTTATGGTACCATTTAAATTGGATTTGTGTTATGATACCATTTAAATTGGATTTGTAATGTTACACAACTTTAAAAATTATTAAATTTAGTTTTTAAATTTAAATAATAATAATAATTCCTTAAAAGTACTCTTAAATTCAATTTTAATAATAAACATAGTGAAGAGTGCTTAAGTAGGACCCCGATTAAAATCTAATGCTTAGCCTTATATGTAATAGTAACTCTCTAGTAGATATTCAAGTTAAAAATTTTATTAAGAAACCCTAAGCTAGGTATTTGTATAATGTCACTTTAGTTAGTATGCCCCAAGTGAGGTGAGGTTAATATACCATGGTAGGAAATTATATGATAGTGGTGTGTGCAACAAATGGTGGGTGTTGCGAGAAATACAAAGAATTAAATGAATGAGAGTCGAGAATAAGGTTAGATATCATAAAGTTGTGGGCAAAAATGATTTAAAATGAGGTCTCTCAATATGAAAATCTAGGCTTACACATTTGTTTGCTTAACTATCAAGATGATGAAAATGCAATTGAATCAGAAAATGCTTGTAGCTTTAACATGATCCTTAAATCCTAAAATATGAATTAAAACCAATTGAAATTTTTTCTAAAGGTTAAAAACCATTAACATTGTGAGTTGGTACATCAAAGGAGGAAAATGAAATATCATGGGCCCAAGCACTTTTTATGTATGTTCATAAGGCTATAAACTCATTCTAGTGTGTGTTTTTTTTGGAAAAATCAAATCTCCATGCCATGTACACGCACACATACACATATATTAATAAAATGAAATGAGCCTTGAAAAATCAAACCTCCAATGTTGTTCTCTTACATAATGAAATGAACCTTAAAATTTGGTTTGAAATTCTCAGCAAATTAGATTATAAATGATTGTTTTGGAGTTCTCTAATTCCTCCACTATTTTGCTTTGAATAAATCATTTCTAGACTCTCTTTATCTCTTCTCCTACATCTATTTTTATTCTTCAATATGCCTACTCTCTTGGGCATATTTTTATTCCTCTTTCTTTATCAATTTGTGCAACCATAGCAACAAATTATTTCTTCTTAGCAGAAGAAACAAAATAAGTAATCCTTTCTCCCAATTTATACATTTTGTGTGACTCACCATAATGAATAGAAGTAATAGTTTCAAATCCCATGTCTATATCCTTAATTACCCAATGATCCATCCAACATTCTACCTTTTTTTAAGGAAAAAAAATCTATTATTTTATATATTTTTCAAGAACAACCTTTGAGATTCAATGATCCATCCATCATGCACACTTGTAGTCAAAGAGGATATGCTCATCTGGAGCATGAAATGGTATTATCATACTCATCCATTATATGTGATAAATATAGCTATATAGTTTTATCGTATGACTAATCCGCCTATATCTCCAACTATATATCTTGCAAAGGAAGAGCCAACCAAATGCAAAAAATCCACTACCAGCAACTATGTGGATGACAACTCATAAAAAGAAGGATGGGGCTCCTGTTTCACCAAAATTTGTGGATACAATCGTAAGTGAAATTCCCTTGGAAATAGCAATACGTTGAACTTCAAACCATTGGTATATCGATTGCTTTTTTAACATGTTACCAGTTAACTATGCATGTGATGTTGCCAAAAAAATTGGACGATGCAATGTCATCTGCGAGCTTTGTAAATCAATATATTAAGGATGATGCCCTCGCCAAGGTTTTAGGACCCAAAATATCGGATCAGGTTTAGGGTGTCGTAAAAGGAATATCACCAACTGCTTTGTTTTCTGGTAAGGGTTACATATAGAAGTTGAGCTAGATGCAAGAGTATATGGTAGAGAAAGATAAAAAGTTAGAAGAGAAGAAGAGAATGAAAAAAAATTGAAAGAGAAGCTTACAGAGAAAGATATACAGACTAAAGAGATTTTGACACGGCTTTCACAAATAGAGGTGTGTCAATTTTTTCATGATTTTATATTTAAAATATTTACATGTTGCACCCCTAAAGTTGTAATGATCCCTTGCATATAATTCCATAGGCAGTATCATTACATGCTACCCCTATAATTGGACACAACATTGGTGGTGGTGATCAAGGCACAAGCAAATGCTCAATACCTTCTAGGTCATAGTCATCAATGGTACATATATTATTTAAAATATAATATGGTTGACTTAGTTTGTATTGTATGCTATACAGTGAATTTATATGGGTTGTTGATTTTCCATGTAGCAACTGAAAATGATATTGATCACTCAAACTGAGAGAAGGGAATGCTACTTGACTCAGATCCATAAGGATAACATAGTGGTCGAAGGCATAGTGATTAGTACTGATCCTGAAGATCTTGTACATGGTGAACGTTTGGGTGAAGGTTATTGGAAATTCAATGTGCACATCACCCATAAAGATTAAACAATATTGTTTAAAAGGAATGATGATATGGCCACAATGAAGGATGTTGTGGGCTCCTTCATTTCCTAGACTATATTAGATATTGTTTACAAATAAATAATGCCATATTGTAGCAATATTGTATTGCCATGTTGTAGCAATATTGGAAATACTATATACAATTTAGTTTTGATGTTGTCCTGGATATTATTTGATGTTGTCTCAGATATTTCATTCTTTTGTTTTCTTATTTTTGTGGTTGATGTCCCACTTGGTCGAGATAGACTAAAATATGATCCATTTATTGTAGTGTCGCAAGCCAAACAAGTCTTTTATGTAAATGATCCAATTGATGTCAATTGGTATGTGGTTCTCACATCACCTCCAAGAGGAATCAAATACACTGAAGCATATGAGGTAGAATATGTCAATGTCTTTGGAGCAACAAATTTCATTGGACCTAAAACTGCACAAGATGAAAATACAAATGACGACAACATTCAATACATTGGTGAAGAATGTGAGGGTGCATGGTTGGAAGCCTAATTACTTTACTTCAAAAGTAGTTATAATTAATGGAAATAATTAACTATTGTTAGAAATTTTTTGTTCTATTTTTAGAAAATGCTAGTAGATAATTAATGGGTAGCCAAGCTAGGAGTGAGATGAGTAGGTATCCTAAGCATGAGGTTGGCTAATCAAACACAAGAAGGTAATTTTGTATAAAAAAAATAGAGAGAGAATGCAAGTGCTACTATGATTAAGATTCTAATCATACATGCATGTTGTAATGTGTTGAAATGAAGGTTTATTTTGTTGAGTAAGTGTTAGTTATGAAATTGATATTTCATATTTGACTCTTAGTCCTAGTCTTTAGCAACATTATTTGATTTGCATAGATGGATATTTATGTATCTAAAAAAAGTCTTAGGATACCCTCTCACCTCATCTTTGATGGATGGGGTGGGTAGGGATTTTTAGACATTTTCCCATTATATGGAGGGCTCAGGTTGTCCATTCACCTATATCTGTAATTCTAAATTCAATTTTGAGAATGTACGTGCATTGAGAATGTTACTTCTTAGTACCCCCTATAAAAATTGGAGCTAAAGAAATGTCATAACATATAACAAAGTAATCAAACACAGAGGAATCACAATTGTACACTAGGATGATCATAACATAAATTATAGAATTGAAGCCCTAATATTTAATACCATCATATTTTCGTTGGTAATGTTCAATATATGTTACTAGTGTAATCTTAGGGATATTCAATCATGCTTGTTTATAAAGAGATGTTAAAAGTTGAAAAGGAATTGATGAATACAAAATATTTGCATATGAGCTCCTTCAAGGACTATTGTTGATAACATAATGCATTTATTTATCAATTAAAAAGTTGCTAAAGTACTTATATTTCTTGCCTATGTCTTTCCATTCTTGGTCTGTGCATTGGAACCCACCTTATGACAACATTGGATTGGTCCTACTCATTTCTTCTTTTGATTTCTCGCTACACGTGTTTAGAAAATAAAAAAACAAGGGGAATCTAGTCTAAATGGTTACAAAATTCAGGGTATTGGGTCCTTGGTGCCGAGCTATCAAATTTCCTCATTACTTGTGATTTCTTCATATTTCCAGGAGACCCAGATCTTGTAGGATCCTCTACATCTGTACACCACCTAGCAGTACAGTTGTGATATCAAGCATTAGGTTTTCTAATATGGGTAATGAGATGCCTAATGAGGATGGGAACACTGAACCCTCACAACTTGAAATTATTGCAATGAAATAGGAGGATAAATATTTGGAGGAAGCAATCAAGATCTCACATTCTGACACAAAACAACCTTACCCTAAACCAGAATTCATGGCCAACAACAATAAAATAAAAACTGATCTTGTTTATCCAAGCAGTGTGAATGTCAATGCAAACATGGCACCTTCTCCTATGAATGCAAGTTAACCTAATATGAATATAATAGATATAGGTAGTTCAGATGCTACAAGACCACTCTTAGAAAGTGAGGATGCTACCAAGAAAGATCAAAAATTGGAACATGAAATGAATTACCAAGATACATATGAAAATAATCAAGTTGGGGGTAAAGATGTTCTACAAAGTGAAACACAAGGGTTTCTAGGTATAGGTTTATCATCAATAGACATAAAAAATTCACCTTCTCCACAAGCATCAGGTACTTATAGTTTATTTTTGTAAATGACACTTCCAAGTTTTTCAATATTTGTTTTATAAGAATTTTCAACCCTTTAAAACCATAATTTCTTTGAAATGCAAGTTCAAGGGAGGCAAGGGATATCCAAAATTATCTAGTGATTCAAGTGTAATGATAATTCAAGTAATCAAGTGTATATTATCACTTTTTATCACATTTGAGGTAACTATCTAACATGCACTTTCAATTGTATGAATATATGGGAAGTGACTAACATGCACAAACTAAGTGTATGGGTTTTTTGTTAGTAGTCATTTAGTAGCACAAAATCAAATTTTCCATCTTGTAGAAATATGCATGTTCTTTATTTTTGATCTTTGGTCCTGATATTATTCTTAAATTAAAGGACCACGCCTCTTTATGTGGAAGGGATTTTTCCCTAACCACCATTGCAATTCCTCAATTTACAATTTTCAAGTGATAAATTCCAATCACAAGGCCCTGGAGTTAGGGAATTGTTGTTCTAATGATTACACCAATTGGTTTGCACAGTTATGGATTGTCCATGATTAATTGCAAGAAATTTTAAGGCTACAACCTCAATTTCTTATATATTTGTATTAGCAATCTATTGAATATTCTCCTCCTGGATTAAATCATTGGTTGGTTTCAAGAAACTATCAAATTCAGCAATGAGTCATTGGTGAATTATCCAAGTATCTCAAATGAACTACCCTAATAACACCACAAATGGTGTTAAGTGTGTCATGCTAGTTTACATTCTCATGTATTTCATGGGGACTTGCACAATGTTTAAATGCCCCACAATTTTATTTGCTTCTATAATTGTATAAATAGTCTAATGGGTGTTTGTGCCTGAAGCAATTTTGTTTTGGCAACATTTGGTATAATGTACTTTGTTTATGGTAACCATTTGGTATCCTTTGATGGCATTACATTTGATTATGGGTAATTATTTTAGGCTATACTGATGATAATGTCAATGGCAATATGTACATGTTATAGTAGTAGCCTAGCATGTTATTATGATGTTGAGCATTAATGTTTGAAAAGGTGCTTTATGTCAACATGGAGTAGTGTATATTGTCTATATTTTTTAGAATTGTTCATATTATTATTTGATACATGGCTTTAATTTTTGTGGTGAGAAACATTATGCAGTTGGTGGCACAATGACAACATCTTCATGGTATTGTATTTGATATTGTGATCAAACATTATGAATGGGAGTTTGAATTGTATTTTGCATATGAAACCTAATACTGGATGAAAACATTATTTTGTATTTTGTGTTTCTTCTCGAGGTTGTGATTTAGCTTTACTATTGTAAAACTTTCTAGTATGCAAACTTCATCGATTTTTGCATGCATTTCCTCACCATCATAGATTTTTGTATGATTGTAGGTCTAGCAAAAGGTATGGTGTCTTTTTGACTATTTACCATCACAATGTTATAAGGAATAGTCAATATTTTAACATGTTCACCTTTAATGAAGAAAGTTGATCTTCAACATGTCATTTGTCATGCTTTACATGCAAGCTTGAAGTACTCAAATTTTGTGAGTCTTTGGAATAAAATATCTCAGATCTCAGCTCATATTCTTTGGTATAGATCATGTTTGTAAGTTTTTGGAATAGATCATGTATAAAAGATCTAAACTCAACATGTCAAGACAACAAATTTAAACTTGACAACATTTGTCTTCTCATTAGGAATTTAAAAAACTATGTACAATTTAAGTTTTTCTTATAAAAATATAAGACATATACCACTATACCAGTTATTTTTTATGTATTGTCTGTCAAACATTATGAATGGGAGTTTGAATTGTATTTTGCATATGAAACCTAATATTGGATGAAAACATTATTTTGTATTTTGTGTTGCTTCTCCAGGTTGTGATTTAGCTTTACTAAAGCTTTCTAGTATGTAGACATCATAGATTTTTGCATTCACTTCTCACCATTATAGATTTATGTATGATTGTAGGTCTAGCAAAAGGTATGGTGTCTTTTTGACTATTTGCCATCACAATGTTATAAGGAACAATCAATATTTTAACATATTCACCTTTAATGAAGAAATATGATCTTCAACAAGTTTTTTGTCATGCTTTACATGCAAGCTTGAAGTACTCAATTTTTGTGTCTTTGGAATAAAGATCATGTATAAAATATCTCATATCTCAGCTCATATTCTTTGGAATAGATCATATTTGTATGTATTTGGAATAGATCATGTATAGGATATTTAAATTCAACATGTCAAGACAACAAATTTAAACTTGACAACATTTATGTCTTCTCATTAGGAATTTAAAAAACTATGTACAATTTAATTTATTTTTATAAAAATCTAAGACATATGCCACTATACCAGTTATTTTTATGTATTGTCTATCAAACATTATGAATGGGAGTTTGAATTGTATTTTGCATATGAAACCTAATACTAGATGAAAACATTATTTTGTATTTTTTATTGCTTCTCCAAGTTGTGATTTAGCGCTAGGTAAGAATCAGGTAGAAAGAGAGAAATCAGTCATACCCTGTTAGGGTTTCCACAATGGAGGAGTGTAAACACTTCAAGAATTAACCAGAAAACCACTCTCTAGCATTATATTTCTGCTATCTTCCATCGTTGCAGATATGTGAATGGGAGATGCCCAGGTCGAATCCCCTTTGTGTTGGAGGGAACTCGCATAAGGGAAGTCATAGATGATTTCTTTCACCTTCAAATCAATTCTTGTAATGACTCATAGTAGAAAATAGATCACATCTCATCATGCCAAGCCAGATTTCATTTGCATTACTTCATAGTCATCTACTTCAGACATTAACAAGGATTTATGATGAAATTTAAAACCCTGTTGCATCTTGTTGCCCCCATCTTGACTGTCATATTTTAAAATATCATAGCTACCCTTGTCTCCATCTCTATAAGCTTCTTCCATATTTAGATTATCCTTGCTTCCATCTTCGTGTAGGTCCATATCTTCATCCCTTCCACTCTAGTTAACATCCTCTTTATTGACTTCCTGTGATATCAATACCTCCCCTTTTTATTAACTTCCTAAGATATCAATGCCTCCCCTTCTTATTTAAACTTGATAACATTTATGTATTCTCATTAGGAATTTAAAAACTATGTACAATTTAAGTTTTTCTTGTAAAAATCTAAGACATATACCACTATATTAGTTATTTTTTATGTATTGTCTTTCAAACATTATGAATGGGAGTTTGAATTATATTTTGCATATGAAACCTAATACTAGATGAAAATATTATTTTGTATTTTGTGTTGCTTCTCTAGGTTGTGATTTAGCTTTACTGTTGTAAAGCTTTCTAGTATGTAGACATCATAGATTTTTGCATGCACTTCCTCACCATCACAAATTTTTGTATGATTGCAGGTCTGGAAAAATGTATGGTGTCTTTTTTATTATTTACCATCACAATGTTATAAAGAACAATCAATATTTTAACATGTTCACCTTTATTTTTTTTAATGTGAAGCCCTAATAGGACGATTATAAACTGCCCTCTTAGACCCTAATAGGGCAGTTTTTTGAGGTAATTTTTAACCACTATCATATGATGCAAACTTTTTATGATACCCTCATAGATGATGGCTGAATAACCATCGTTAAAGGTATTTAAGGGTGGTTAAAAACCACCCTTAAAGACCCTTTTTGGTGTAGCAAAAAGCATTGTTGGCAAAAGAGTTTCTAGTCCTATAGAAGTGTTATGGATGCTACTATTTCTTAATGGTAATTTTATTCAGCTATAAAATAGACATAAAATGATGGATTAGTAGCAAAGGTATCTTGCTAAGCTAGAGGAGAGTATATAGATTCGTTGGCCAACATTAGATCCCTATTTAGATATTGGATGATAAACTATAGATTGAAAAAAATAAGGATTGTGTGCTTTGTGGAAAAAGTGCCACTATGTGAGTGATATCACCACTAGCACTTTTGCCTACTATGACTATATCTCTATTTCTACTATGTCAAAAATAGAAAGTGATAACACCATAAAAATTATAATTTGGCAATGATTTCACCTAAGATATGAAAAATGATGCTTAGATGTGAGATTTTATGATTTTGACAAAGGATGCAATAAGGGTCCCCGACCAAGGGGGTGCATGGGCATGAATAGGTGTAGTAAAATAATATGATTGCTTATAAAAATGTAACCTAAGGGTATAAAAAAATTTAAATGACAAATAGATAAAATATTTGAATGAACAAGATTGATATATATGTATTTATTAAATAATACAAAGCTACAAAATAATAATGAGTGATAA